>CP137681.1:22596365-23187674 GCA_037976565.1 Mesocentrotus franciscanus
TTCCTGTTGTCTCTTTTAAAAGGTGTTTTCTTTTCAGTCCTTTTATCCTTCTTCTCCGTAGTCCGTCAAACCTTCAATATATCCATACAAACTACTTTACTTTATCGTTCGCCTTTAAAAAGATCTATTAGAATTTGACGTTTTATAAAGAATAAGAATCAAAACATGATTGATATGTTTTTCGTATTTCCGATGGTGAGAAAAGGGTTCAGTAATGTTTCTGAAAATAGAATAGGGTGCGTAATTGCGAAAACGAGAAAGGGTTCATAAGTCCAAATTAAAATGTAAAACGTTTATGACTGATTGTAATTTAATGCCTAAAACCCTTGAGCTTCCGGGGGTTCGCCCTGGACCCTCGCCATTTAGTGACCTGCGAGTGTCACAAATAAGGTATCAAAATATGTTCATCTGACCGTAATTAAATGTCTAAAACCCCTGAGCTTCCGGGGCTCCGCCCTTTCGACTCCATCAGGGGTCCTGAGGCGGCCCTGAATACTTAACTGACCGTTATAAAATGGCTAAAACCCCTGAGCTTCTGGGGCTCCCCTTGGACACCACGCCAATTAGTGACCTGCGAGTGTCACAAATAAGGTATCTAGATATGCTCATCTGACCGTAATTAAGTGTCTAAAACCCTAAGCTTCTGGGGTACGCCCTTCGACCCCACCAGGGGGTCTAAGGCAGGCCCCTGAATGCTTATCTGACCGTTATAAAATGCCTTAAATCCCTGAGTTTCAGGGGGCTCAGCCCCCTGGACCCCACGCCAATGAGTGACCTGCCAGTGTCATGAATTAAGGTATCAAAATATGCTCATCTGGCCGTAATTAAATGCCCATATCCCCTGAGCTTCCAGGGCCTCCGCCCTTGATCCCCGCCGGCGTTTGCCCCTAGACCCCACGCCAATTTGCGCTACGCTCTACTTGATCACAAATACTTTAGCGTCCCCACCCACTTTGAAAAACGTTCAGTGGGGCCTGGAGGTAAGAGTGGGGAGATGCAGATTTTTGTCTGCCCCCAAAAAAAACCGTTTTTGCTCATTACGCCACTGCTGGTCACCATTACGTACAAATATTTGGCTCGCATAATTTCAAATTTGGGCCGCCCCCCCCCCTAAGAAATCCTGGATCCGCGCCTGCCAAAAGCCATTATGCTGACCCATAAATCAAATCAAAATACAGTTTTATGGACAAATATGGTTAATCCCATATCGAGCAATTTTTCCATGAACAACACAACTGCAGCTGTTTATTCTTCAAAAAGACAATTAAATTTGTAAATCAAAGAGTGGCAAACAAAAGAAATTGAAGGCCCACCCGCAAAACCAATACGTTATTTGATTTTTCCCTACCATGTTATTGACCGACTACCACAGGTTACACTCTACATCAATACGGGCATCTTCATGTTATAGATTAAAAGTGTTGGAATGGTGTTAATGACCTTTCGATATTTCGCATCTGAAACTGCACTCACTTTCTTTTTAAAGCTAGTAGCGGACATTGCTCTTGAATTTAAATGACGTGAACTCATACAGCTATATTGCTCTGTTATCACTTTAAATAGCAGTATGTCAGATTGTTTCTACTGCAGCCAGTTTGTAAATTAAGGAGAAGGAGAAAAAGAAAAGTGGTATTTATTGGTGAAAAATATCAACATGAGGGCATATCCATTAGAAATCATCTCCGGATTATGTAATGCATTATTCTCTTGTTCACGCATTCTAATAGGTGACATCCAAGGCTACTGAAATTACCTTGATTTTTTTGTGAGTAGTTGCGATCGTGATAAAATTGACAATCCTCAGTGCACAAACCGCTTTTGATTTGTCCCTCTAAGACACTTTGATCTGATTGGGTTACTTTATTGTAAAATTTCCATTACCATTACCAGTCAATATTACCAGATTTGCGCGCCAGCCCACGTGCCTGACATGCAATATCGCTTAAAAGTATTTACATGTTAACCCTCTATATTTATAGTCCAAATAAACGCTAGTTTTTTGGTATTTGACCCGTTTTGAAAAATATGTTGAAAACTTAAGACAACTATGTTCGAGCTATATCTCTCATGCAGGTTAGATGGAAGGTCAGTCCCTAGCAATTGCTTGAGCATTTACGAGGGTATTTACGAAATGCCGGAATGCCCAATTTACGAAAATTGGCGTAGCGTGGGCTCAGTCACGGGGGCAGTCTTTATAGTCTACTAGGCCAGCGTTTTTCTTTTCTTTTTGTTAAGTCACGGCATCCTTTTAATAGTTAAAAAGTTTTCCGTCACCCCAATTGTGGTATAAATCTCATTTCTATATAAATAGAATACATAAGGTTATATTCGGGCGGCATGCTGCCCAAATCATGCTGATATTTGTGAGCGAGGTGCCCGAATATTTTCATATAAAAATATGGGGATATTCATGGGCGTCGCTGTCTGAAACTATCCCGTTTCTAAAGTTTGACCCACTTTTCTATCTCTGAAATTTAATTTCCTGATCAAAATACCCAAAGCGAATTATTTTTGGACATCTTGCAGTTTCTGATACTTTCTTTCCATGAAAAATTATTTCTAATTATACTTTTGATTAATTATAATCTTAATTAAACTAAAACACTCTCGCGGCAACCCGATTGAAAAACGTTATACTGGATTGTCAAAAATTTGAGGGGGTAGAAACATAAACATTATAAACATCACAATGGGAGGAAGAACAAAACTCAGCTCAGAGCTCTATCTCCTACAGTTGTTAGGGTACTCTACTGATGAAGTGTATACAAATTATCTGAAAACATGTCTTTTTGATTTGGCATATAATTAATCTTTCTCTTTCTACTTCGTGTTTGTTCCTACCTAGTTGTACTCTTGCGTATATGCTATGTGATTTTCATGCTTTGCACTAGAACGCTTTGACCACTTGATTTTTAAGTGGAATAGGCCCTTACAAATGTAATTTATTTTTACCATCGTCATTAATGTTATCTTAATTATTATTTATTTATTATTATTATTATTACTATTTTTTATTATATTTATTATTAATATTGTTATTATTATTATCGTTTTTATTATAATTATTATTATCATTATCATTGTACAGGTTGGAGGAAGCATCAGTGCTTCGGGAGCCTATGGTGGCTTCAGCTCTTCCGTAGCGGTCGATATGGAATCCTTTAATGGCGCAATGGACAGTGAAACCAGGTTTGGCAACAGTTACTCAAAGTACAGAATCGGAACCGAGGAATTAAACGGTATGTTATTTACCTACTTTGCTGACGTAATCGATCAAAATTTAGTAATTCGTAAACATGCTGTCCACAATATTAAAAGTAATTCAATATAGCATTATTGTATACTTCACAATAAACTTATACGATTACAAAAAATAGGCTACAGAATGCTGCTGCTCGTCTACTGGGGGATTTGGCTTACAATTACTTGAAAAGTACCATTTCTTCTTTTTGTCTTTCTCTTTCATATATTGTATCTTACTTGGTTGTTTCGTGTTTGTATATTGTTTAACTGTTGTCACTAGTGCACCTTCACCATTCTTTCCATATTATTATTCATATGATTACCATTAGTTTTATTATTATTATGATTATTAATTATTCAGTTAATTAAAGAAAAGTAAATATTAAAGAGGCACCTAATATTTAAAAAGTGATTAAACATGTAAGCTTAATATACAGTAGTATTTCAGAGCAAGCTTAAAATATCACATTAATAAAACACTGTAAATAAGAATAGAAAAAAGTTGTTTTCTCAAACTTAACTATATAGATGCAGAATGTTTTGGGACCGAACTCTCCATATAATTATGTAGATTAAAAAAAATTATAAACATGGTTTGTCGTGAAAACCCGAGTTCAGAGCAAAACATGAGTTTTAATTCTGGTTTTTGTCTCATATCGTCTTCTTTTCTATAGAGCCCATTGGCTTAAAACTGATTGCCATGCCAGAGATCTTCGTAAACGACTACTGGACGGGATTAGATGAATATATATCTGAAGGCCTCTGCACCGCTTCATTTGATAGTGAAATTGTGAAACGACATATGGACAAGGCTTTACTGAATTATGGCGAATGGCGTAAAATAAGGAAGAGCACAGGTATGAAAAACAAAATCTTAACTTTTAAATTTTTCTTTTAATGGGGATAGAGTGACAGAAATTATGGATAATGTTTTACTGGAATACGGCGCATGGCAAAAAATAGCCAAAAGAAAAAGAATGAAAAAAGAAGTCCTAATTTTCCATTTGGCTTTTGATAGGGACCTAGTGAGTGAAAGAAAATATTGAACAGGCTTTACTGACATAATAGGAGTCAAAATATGGACTTGTAGTGATGCTGTTTTCATTTGTAAATTCAGGTATATTGAATGAGAATTAATTTGAAATAGCGTGACCAGTTTTTGTTTCTTGAATAAAAATGTAGTGAACCTTAGTTTTACAAAAAATGTTGAACACTCACATTTTAGAGAGGGGTCTGCAGCCCATGTCATTATAGGTGTGTCCTTTCAATTTGTCGATGTTTTTTTTTTTTTTTTTTTTTTTGGAATAACAATTTTCTTGCATAGAGGAGTGGCATTCTTTTTACTGTCACCCTTAGCTACATGGATGACTGCTTTAACTTGTGCAACAAAGGACTATTAAAAATTGCCCATTTCCGGTCTTGAATAGCTCCATGAAAACCATTTTGACATATGTTTAAAGTAGTCTTTTTTCAGTTTAGTTATCTGAAAGTATTTCGTATATTGACCACATGATAAAAAAACAAAATAACGCAGGGGGTTGTTAACTTCAAATTTTTTCTATTATTTCGACTGATCTGCTTTTGGATTTTTTCTGTCAGGCTTTCCCTTTAAAGTGAGTTCAAGGTCGATGGGTTTCCTCAACAACGTCATACCTATAGCTAATTTGGTTTCTAAAATTCTTAATAGTAATGATATAGAGGGATAATTGCGGCTCTAAACCAATGGCTTCAAACGACTAGACATAACACAATTCAAGGAAAGAAAGAAAGAAAGAAAGAAGAAGATTGGAAAGATGAAAGGAGGCTAGCATTTCAGGACTCAAAACTTAGGAGAGTTTTTTGAGATGGAAGTGTAAAACAAAAACTATTTTTTATCAATGGGTAGAAATATGAAAGGTTTTTTTTTGTATAGTTACACTATTTCCAAAGCAATACTTATATATATATTTGGTCAAAGGGTTGTCAAAACCGGAGATGAGCAATTTATTAAAGCCTTTGCGTTGGCCCCAAATTTGTCCATGTCGCAAATGAGCGACTGTGCAATATTGACACTGGTGACCAATGAAAGGTTAAAGATAATTTCCCACTCAGAGATGGTATCCTCCTTGTTTTATATTTATCATAGTTATATTTTTACAGGGCAGCACTTCCAATTACCAAACTGCTTTCCACAATGGCCTTGTTGGTCCAGATTAAGTATATACAATAATATTAAAGTCTGAAAATACAGGAAAAAAATATTGCTTAGTTCTATATAAATGTAACAAATAATGATTTTAATGCAAGAATAATTTGTCAAAAAGAAGGCAAATTCAAAAAAATTCGTTGAAAATTACACATAGCAAAAATAAACCACAAAAAAGAGCAACAAAAAAAGCAAAACCTACCCATACTGTTTAAAAATAACATCGTTACGGAAAGAAGAAAAAATGATGCTGAGGGTATATATAACTTGATAACAAAAATAGCAACAAATTTCAGGATGTGATCATGTCTCAACTTGTCGTTTTATCGGTAAGATCCAGCCATCCGAATACCTCTGACGTGGCCAGATGGGGTCTACGGTCTTCCCAAGCCTTACATCGGATGCCCTACTAATGATTGGGACGAAGGATCTCGCAAACAATTCGCATCTAAAGATGATGCTGGCAACCGCATGGACCCTAGTTACCCTTTTGCGGGTTGGGTAGAGAGCTATTATTCAAGACAAGAGTTTTGCATGAAAACCGTATCTACCATTTCTGGTTCTCGATGGCAATGGCAACCTGGATCTTATTGCATCTACCAATATGGTCCGACATGCCCACAAGGTTTATTGCAAAGACGATCTTCGTCATTGCCTTGTTTTCGATCACATTCTCCCCCTTTAATATTCTTCTTTTCCTTATCGTTATTGTTTTCCTCGTCCAGAAATCCCATTCGTTTTGCACATAGTGCTTGTTATTCCTAGTTAGGTGCTTTCCTCATGTTCTTTTCCTTTCAAATTTCGTAGGCATAATCTCTAGCATCTCATCAAGGTCACTACCTTCTTCGATTTTCGAAATCACTCATGCATAACCGTCCACGCGCCATTTTGTCTGTTTCTGGTCCATTTTAAGGCCTTTCTTTCTTCCTTCCTATCTCCACCATCCTAGATCCTACAAACTTCTAACAAATTATTCTAGATAGTCCAAGAGATGTTCTTTCATCTGCAACATATAAGCTCACCTTCAAAATGCCATCTTCGTACTCAAAATTCAAATCTGAAACCGACTCCGTCAAAAATCTCTCAAATTCTTGAAAAATGGACCCTAAAAATCTAAAACTGCTATAACTTTCTCATATAAATTCCGTTTTGTTTTTAAATCTCACAGTATCTTTATCTTATAATTGCTCATAGCCATGCCAAATTTCACGCTCCAATGGCCATGCAAAAAATAAATAGCGCCCTCTAAATGACTGGAAATTGGCTTTCTTACTGAGGCCGTATCTCCACCGTTTCTTGCCAAACCCGTACCTTTTTTTGGATTTAGATCCTTGAAGATATGCCCTTTCCAGCCATATACAAAATTATATACCCTAACACTGACCAAATTTGAGAAAATTGCCCTCCAAATTCGCCATTTTCAAGAAAATTCCGAAATAACTTCAACTTGCTCTAAAATAGCGATCTTTATACCTACATCAGTGAAACTTGGCAGACATATGTATCCATATACGTGACAACTGTCTGCCAAGTTTAGTAAAATTCGATGATGTCAGCGCAAAGTTATCCCCATAAATGATGAATTTATTATGCATTACGTAATAGCGCGTTAAATGCGTGCAGTACATTGCACGCATGTGACAATGGTGTCAAACTGACCGCAATAAAGTGCCCTTTCGAATGATACCAAATACGTTATATGTTTTTACAGAAATATTTGAGTAAATTGCGTTTGAACAAGGGTCACTATACGAATTCTGCAGAGTTTCCGCCAAGTTATAACACGTATCGGCTATGACGTCATTTTTTCAGACTGCTTTTCCCCCTACCGTCCTTTTTTTCCTTGAAATTTTGCAAGCGTATTCTGGATGGCCAAACGCAGGGCCTCTCGAAGCCGGATTTTTTAAATTCGTCAAGGGGGCTGTTTTAGACACCATTTTATACTCTGCATGATTGTGTTAGTATGGACGGCCGTTAGTGCCACAGCACGCGTCATCACGTGTTCATCATGCACCCAAATCCCATTGGTTTTGCACGCAGTGCTTGCGAGCCCTTAATTCCTATACGTCCCTTCCTATATCTTAATTACTTACAATCTTCTTGGGCGCAGTCTCTAGCATCTTATCAAGGTCTCTGAAATCTTCGCTCTCTAGAATCAGTCATGCGTGACTGTCCAGGCGCCATTTTGTCCGTTTCGGGCCGTTTTTGAGGCCTTTCTTTCGCCCTATACCTATCTCCAGTATGGCATAAGCTACAGACTTCGTACAAATTGCTCTGGATAGTCCGAGAGATGCTCTTTCGTTTGACATGTAGAAACATGGCGTCATTGCACGCATATTGTTCTGACACGATTGCATTTCTAGTATTACTTTCAAATGGTTAGTTATACTGGACCGCACGTATCAAATCCACTATAAAGCCTTGTTAAGATATGCAGTGGCGATGCTGGCGTAGCGGGTTTCTGTTTCAATTGTATTATTTTTTTTAATGACATCGTACAGTGTATTATTACGATTCACATAGGATTAATTTCAAAATTTGGAAGCACAAAACGGTCAAAATTCAGTAATCTTGTACCTACATGTATATTTGTGTTATCTTGAGGCTGCATGTTGTATATATTTTACTTTTTCTCCGTACGACCGTAGTTACTCGTATCATTTGTGGCTAAGAGCCCACAGTAAGATGTTTCATTTACATTTGGACACAGGGAATAATAGGATGTGCTTAATTACAATCTCTCAAGTTTGGGGATACTTTGTCTATTCCGTTACATATATTTCTATTGAGTTGAGAATTCTATTAATTTTATGCAGCTCAGAGTTTGCTGACAGTAACCGTTTTTCGGATTTTTTTTTCTTTTCTGGGACGCACTGTATACTCTGCCCTGTAGGGTAGCTGTTGAAATGTATATATATATATATATATATGGGTGTGTGTTGTGCCCATTTAACCCTCTATGGTGCAGAACTGGGAATGTCAGGGGCTCTGGGATATTCACCATCTTTCTCACGTTTTCAAATTTTTTCCGGCTCTTTTCTCAGGCTTCACATCTGGTAACATAGATTGGGGTTACCCAGCTGCCGAACCCTATTTTAAAAATAAGAATATTGGCGTTCTGCCTTCTGGGAAAGACCCTCAAATCAACTTTTGCTGCCGGAATGATGGCGCTGTTACACATGAAATATACCTCCCCACTGATACCTACTTCATGCTTTTATCACGGTTTGGTAAATGTCAACTGGTGAGTAGTTAACTGTTAATGTCCAATAAAGATACGTTTTCTCTTCACACTGACATCCATTTTTTTAGGCAAGGGGCAAGCCCCCCATCCGACATATTTTCAACCACGAACGAAAGTTGGGAATGAATTTTCAATCACTATCAAGAAATCATTCCAATAAAAATTATAATCAAAATGTTGTACCTCAAAAAGTACGGATTCCACATAAAGAAAAACAATTATCGATCACAATGCGACCAAGCAAAAGTAGAATCGGGTTTAACTATGAAGCTCAAAATAGCAGATTTGAACGCCAGTATCATGCCTTAAACAAAATCTGAAAAACGTAGAAATTAAAACTCATGATGTATTACAACCATTCAACATGACCTAAAACTTAATCATAAAAGGAGGCTAACATTCTTGTAAAATTGCTTTACTTTAAGGAGGCGTGATGTCTCAGTGGTAGGGCAGTGATCTTGTATTCGGGAGGTCCTGGATTAGAACCAAGTCGAAGAATTAGTGACCTTTGTTTAAGCATCAATATTCATTTTTTTTTTCCAAGGAGAGGACATAAAGCCGTTGGTTTAAGTGCAAAATAAAGTATCAGATCCATTTTAGGGATATAAAACTATTTTGATTTGTTGGCCTTGTTACATAGGTTTTGGGCTTTAGAGTGTTGTTGCTGCCCTTCAATTAGCCTCAAATCTGGACATCATTTATCAATTGTAGATAAATTGTAGCAGAGGTACTTTTATCCTCCATCTACCCGTTGAAATATAAATAGGTCTATCAGAAATTTCAAAATAAAAAATTCATGTCGACGTATCCATTCTACTTTTTAATCTGTAGAACGTTGTCATTTATCAGTATTTATTAACTTCCCATGTAATTACCTTGTAGTCATCTCTTAACTTATGTGATTTATATTTTATTCGTATTTTATTATGTTTTGTCTTTATATGGAAGGATTACAAATGCATTACATGTAGTATTATGTTAACTTTGGTATAATCTTCCTTATTGTCCTATCCCTATGGTTGGTTTATATTGCTTACTACTTCCTTTGTAAATTTACTTTATAACTGACTCGTATTTTTTCAATTACATAAGGTATATTTAATTTTTCAATTTTTTACAAATTGATATATGGTTCTTAGAAATATTTGTATTGAGTGCTATAAGAAAATATATTTTCTTTTATTATAGGTTGGTGATATGTCGGTGATAAAGGCATCGATCTACTTTGGGACTGACGGCAATTCCAAACAATCTGGAGATCATCCTAGCAACGGTGTTTATGACCAGGGAGTGCGACTGATCTACTGCCTTTACTTCGTTAAGGGTGCTGAGACCGATCGACACATGCAAATAGCAAAACGTTCTCGAGGATTAGAGGAAATTATCCTTTTAATGGACGCTCTGTTACCCCATATCCAAGATCGAATTAAACGGGCTCACCCATCCATATGGTCTGGATATTTGGATTACAAATCGCATTACAGATCCGTCAGAAATTTCTAAAATTCTTGAAAAATTGACCCTAAAGATTGAAAATTGCCATAGCTTTTTCATACCAATTCCGTGTTGTCTTAAATATTAACAGCAACAACAAGAAATGTACCTTTCACTCACCGACTTTGCGAAAATTGCCCTCCATATTTTTCATTTTTCATGAAAATTGCAAAATAACTTCAACTTGCTCTAAAATGGCGATCTTTATGCATATGTCAATGAACCTTAGCGGAAATACAAATCTATACACTGGAAAACTATTTGCCTAGTTTGGTAAAGTTTGTTGTCGTCATCGCGAAGTTATCGCCCAAAATGATGAATTTACTATGCATTACGGAACAGTCCGTTAAATGTTTGCAGTCCATGTTCCCAGATGAAAATGGTGTCAAACTGACCGTAATGAAATGCCCTTTGGAATGATACCACATACGGTATATGTTCACACAGAACATTTTGAGTAACTCGTTTGTTAGGCCTTTCTTTCTGCCTACCTATCCCTATACTATTTGAGATGCTAAACAGACGTCTAACAAATTGCTCTGGATAGTCCGAGAGAGGTTCTTTTGTCTGCCACGTAAAAACACGGGCTTTAATGCATGCATAACGTTCTAATACGATTGCAGTTCAACTTTTGTTTTGTTTTAGTTTCGGTTTAACACGATTGGAACTACTTTTGAAAAATCAACTCAAGAGCAATTTCATACCCTATTGCATATCCCATAGAAATCATGTTCGGATTACGCATAATCGCATATTTCAATAGGTGAAGCATAAGGTTGTTAAAATAGCTTTAGGTTTATTTGAAAGTAGTTGCGAACGTGTTAAAAATATGTATATATATTGGACACCATATTTAAAAAAGGGTAGTGGCAAATATTTAAAAATACAATTTTGACGGTTTTTATAGTGAGTATTAATGAACTAAAGATGACGAATTATACATTACAGTTGATACAATTAATTAGTTGGAAGTTTAGTTTTTCGCGTTCAAAATTTCTTTTACACAAAATTTTCTTTCAGTTTAACATGCATGATTTAAAGGGAAACAAATATGAAATGATCTTGGATTGCTCTTGGAAACTCGTTAAATTATTTTTCCTAAAATTAAATAATTATCTTACGACTTGGCATGAATAAAATTTAGAAAAATCCAGAAGCTCCAGTTTAAAATGATCTTAGTTATGGCTTATTTCATTGACCAAATCTTTACCTTTAAACAAAAATTTGATTCAAATATTTTTCTTGACGATTTTACATTCAAATCTAAAACTTCAGTTTTATTTGTTCTTGGACAGTTGTATGATTAATTCATTTCAAATCGTGCAATACTTTTGAATTTCTTCTTAAACAATTACATTCAAGTTTGCAAAATTGAATGTAAAAATCTGATTTGATTTTTTTCCTTCATTTTGTATTAGTTCATTGTTATATTGTTATACTTACTCCATTTGAAAATTGTTCCATTACTTTTATTAACACATTTTAAAGTGTTTCAAACTACTTTGCACATATTAATTAGAAATTATAGTTGCTTGTCTAACTTCAATTAATTTTTGTGAATGGTTATGGTTAATTCGTTTCAAAATCAGTATATTGGTTTCAATAAATGCATATGGTGAATGGGTACGTGCCATGTAGTAACGTTGTTTGATGTTTGTTTGGTACTTTAACTACAAAGAAGTATTGGTAAATTAAGCCCCAAACTTCTGAGTAACGAAGAATATAGCTTTACCTCGGGATGACTAACTGTAGTTTATTTCTTTTAAGGTAGGTATTTATTTAAAACAAATATATATTGGTGATATTGTTATATTGGTATACTTACTCCATTTAAAAATTGTTCTATTGCTTTTATAAACACATTTTAAAGTGTTTCAAACAACTTTGCACATATGAATTAGAAATTATAGTTGCTTGTATAACCTCAAATAACTTTTGTGAATGGTAATGGTTAATTCGTTTGAAAATCAGTATATTGGTTTCAATAAATGCATATGGTGAATGGGAACGTGCCATGTAGTAACGTTGTTTGATTTTTAGCCACACACCTTGGGGTAACATAGAATATGGAATAAAGCACGCTAGTGAGTGTGTGTGGGTGTCTGTGTATGTGTGTATGTGAACGAGAGAGATAGAGACTGACAGAGAAAGAGACACAAAAGGATGAGAGAGAGAGAGAGGAAAGATCGTCCATGAATTTACATATTTTCAAACAGGGGCGGATCAAGCCGGTGGCAGGAGGGGGCAATTCGTGAGAAAATGTTTAGCGGCGAATCGGCCAGCCGGTGAGTAAACGGCAGGGGCTATAATATAGCTTTTGCCAAGGGAGGGGGAGTGGACCAGAAGACGATGCAGAGCTTGGGGTACTATTTTGAACCCCCGTAAGTGATGTTTTCTTGGCATCTACTAACACATTGGAGACCATAAAAAGCAGTACAAGATAACGTCTTTTAAATCAAGTAACATTTTAAACAGTTTGACTCAATGACGTTGCGGAGCATCGTCTACGAGCCGCGTAGCGGCGAGGCGATTTTTTATATATATATATATTTTTTTTTTTTTTTTAGGCGGGGGGCTATTTTAAACCCCCGTCAGTGATGTTTTCCTGGCATCTACTAACACAATAGGACCATAAAAAGCAGTGCATGATAACGTCCTTTTGAAATCAAGTAACAGTTTAAACAGTTTGAACTAATGACGATGCGGAGCATCGTCCACGAGCCGCGTAGCGGCGAGGCGATTTTTTTATTTTTATATATATATATTTTTTCTTTGGGGGCGGGGCTATTTTGAACACCCGTCAGTGATGTTTTCCTGGCATCTAATAACACAATGGTGACCATAAAAAGCAGTGCATGAAAACGTCTTTTTAAAATCAAGTAACAGTTTAAACAGTTTGACCCAATGACGATGCAGAGCATCGTCCACGAGCCGCGAGGCGGCGAGCCGATTTTTTTGGGTACTATTTTGAACCCCGTAAGTGATGTTTTCTTGGCATCTACTAAGACATTGGAGACCATAAAAAGCAGTGCAAGATAACGTCTTTTAAATCAAGTGACAGTTTAAACAGTTTGACTCAATGACGATGCGGAGCATCGTCCACGAGCCGCGTAGCGGCGAGGCGATATATATTTTTTCTTTGGGGGGCGGGGCTATTTTGAACACCCGTCAGTGATGTTTTCCTGGCATCTACTAACACAATGGTGACCATAAAAAGCAGTGCATGAAAACGTCTTTTTAAAATCAAGTAACAGTTTAAACAGTTTGACCCAATGACGATGCAGAGCATCGTCCACGAGCCGCGAGGCGGCGAGCCGATTTTTTTTGGGGGGTACTATTTTGAACCCCGTAAGTGATGTTTTCTTGGCATCTACTAAGACATTGGAGACCATAAAAAGCAGTGCAAGATAACGTCTTTTAAATCAAGTAACAGTTTAAACAGTTTGACTCAATGACGATGCGGAGCATCGTCCACGAACCGCGTAGCGGCGAGGCGATATATATTTTTTCTTTGGGGGGCGGGGCTATTTTGAACACCCGTCAGTGATGTTTTCCTGGCATCTACTAACACAATGGTGACCATAAAAAGCAGTGCATGAAAACGTCTTTTTAAAATCAAGTAACAGTTTAAACAGTTTGAACCAATGACGATGCAGAGCATCGTCCACGAGCCGCGAGGCGGCGAGCCGATTTTTTTTGGGGGGTACTATTTTGAACCCCGTAAGTGATGTTTTCTTGGCATCTACTAAGACATTGGAGACCATAAAAAGCAGTGCAAGATAACGTCTTTTTAAATCAAGTGACAGTTTAAACAGTTTGACTCAATGACGATGCGGAGCATCGTCCACGAACCGCGTAGCGGCGAGGCGATATATATTTTTTCTTTGGGGGGGGCTATTTTGAACACCCGTCAGTGATGTTTTCCTGGCATCTACTAACACAATGGTGACCATAAAAAGCAGTGCATGAAAACGTCTTTTTAAAATCAAGTAACAGTTTAAACAGTTTGAACCAATGACGATGAAGAGCACCGTCCACGAGCCGCGAGGCGGCGAGCCGATTTTTTTTTGGGGGTACTATTTTGAACCCCGTAAGTGATGTTTTCTTGGCATCTACTAAGACATTGGAGACCATAAAAAGCAGTGCAAGATAACGTCTTTTTAAATCAAGTGACAGTTTAAACAGTTTGACTTAATGACGATGCGGAGCATCGTCCACGAACCGCGTAGCGGCGAGGCGATATATATTTTTTCTTTGGGGGGCGGGGCTATTTTGAACACCCGTCAGTGATGTTTTCCTGGCATCTACTAACACAATGGTGACCATAAAAAGCAGTGCATGAAAACGTCTTTTTAAAATCAAGTAACAGTTTAAACAGTTTGAACCAATGACGATGAAGAGCACCGTCCACGAGCTGTGTAGCGGCGAGGCGATTTTTTTTTTTTTTTTTTTGGGGGCTATTTTGAACCCCTGGCCCGCAAGTGATGTTTTCCTGGCGTTTACTAACACAATGGAGACCATAAAAAGCAGTGCATGATAAAGTCTTTTTTAATCAAGTAACGGTTTAATACATAGTTATATCAAGAGTTATCATGTGTTTGGTTAAGTTACCAGATGAGTTGAATATCTTGCACTTGAAAGGTTTCTCTCCAGTGTGCGTTCTTGCTCAAGGGGGGGGGTTAAACCCCTACCCTCTCATAGATCCGCGCCTGAGCGGATCTATGTGAGAAAATTCTCTTTTTCTTTTTTTTCTTTTTTTCTTTTTTGGGGGTCGCCCCCCGTGGATCCGCGCCTGTTTTCAAATGTCATTTAGTAATTAGAATTATACGTCACAAATGAATCATTCTGCAGCCATTACCGCCACATTAAAACAATTATTGTTACTGCAATAACTCGATATACTGTTTCTTACAAAATGGAATGAATGAACTTGAATCATTATTCTTTTCAGCACAGGGAATTTTTAAGGGCTAAATTGATCACATATTTTCCTTTTAATTTGCAACAGTAATATTTTATTTCCTTCTAATGCTTCATTCTTCTAATGAAATGCAATTTCTCTGGAAATATACATGGGTAATAATTTTGTCGAAAAGTTGGAAATATGGCCAAGTTTGGTAAAAAAAAAATACAATGATTGAGAAGAACCTTTCAACGTTTTGCCATTTTCTTTCAATTTCAATTTATTACTTCCGTGAAATACAAAGATATAATGTCAATTGAAAATTGCGCCATGGAAATCGCATTAAAAGGCCAGTGGCTTGCAATAAAACACAGCGATTTCCCTTACAATCTTACTAATAAAAACAGCAAATACAAAATGCAAACAAATTACAAAACGAAACGAAAATCATTGGCACACACATTACAAACAGTAAACAAGGAATTGTATATATATGTGTATATATTGTCAACGATGGAGAAAAAAAGGGAAGTTTGAAGCTATTATATATGTATAAAGGTTTGTTTTAACTTAGATTGAAAGGAATTCTTGGATTTTATGTTTTTAAAAGATATTCAAAAGCATTCCATAGTTTAATCTTTTAATTGATAATCTTTTAATTGATGAATAATGTAGTTTGAGTGCATGCATGAATGTCAGCTGCTATGTTCTTTCTCCTTCCCTCTTCCCTCCTCCCTCCGTTCACCTGAAGCTTTTGTTTTTAGGTGTGCATCTCTCCCTTTTCTACCACTTCTTATTTCTCTCCTTTCTTCTACACTGTATCTCTATTGTACCCATGTACCAGACTTCATGCATGCCCTCTAACATGTTTTTAGTATGTATGGCCGCTGTCCCATGACACATGAACACTTTCATGACAACTATTTCTCGAACAGTTGCTGTCTTTTGCTGTCTTTTGCCATGCTTATTTAAATCAATGTTAATATCTCAAATGTTAGTATTAAGTGCAATAATGTAACATATAACAAGAAATGCTCTCAACTCAACAAATTTGTATATTTGAGAAGAGATGCTGTTGTTTTTAAAGGAAATATAACTGTCATTTATGACAGTGATTATATGCCATACACTCTGTCCACAATAATGCGAAACAATATTCTTTTAACTGATGAATAATGTAGTTCGAGTGCATGCATGAATGTCAGTTGCTATGTTCTTTCTCCTTCCCTCTTCCCTTCTTCCTCCTTTCACCTGAAGCTTTTGTTTTTTGGTGTGTATCTCTCCCTTCTCTACCACTTTTTCTTTATACTTCTCTCCTTTCTTCTACACTATATCTCTAATGTGCATGTACCAGACCTCATGCATGCCCTCTTACATTTTTCTTAGTAATTTTTCTTAATAATTTTCAACATCACAGGGTGTACATATCTAGCTTGCATTGTCGAATGTTGATGACTAGTTTGTCTTTTTTACCACGGTTCTTGATAGCCTGTACTCTACCTCATCTCTTCCCTCCCGGAGCTCTTCGTTTTATGTCACCTTCTCTTTCTCCCTCACTTTTCCTCTCTGTTCTACTTCATGCGACTCCTCTCTCTCTCTCATTTGTTCTTTTCTCTGTTTTTTTTTTCCCTCATACTCCTTCTCCGGGAGAGAAGGGGTGAATGTTCAGAGCACTTAATCCATCTTTTTTTCATGCATTCTGTGCTTTGTCGAGATTCAATTTTCAATTTTTAATTTTTAATGCCAGTTTACAAGTCTACATGTCGGTTCTGTTACATGTATTTATATTATTGCTGTTATTATTATTGTTGTATTTTCTTTGTATCCTTGAATGTATTTATATATCGTCTATGTTGCTGTTTATGTATGTCACTCGCCAGTGGAGGACAAATTTCTGTATTTTTTAAATCAGACAATAAATTATCTTGAATCTTGAATCTTGAATCTTGAGTTTAGTACTTGTATAAATAACGGAGTTACATTGTGTTAAATTCAAAACGGCAGTATGGCAAGATAACATCGTATTTATTTTCTGTATTAAGTGAATGTTTTAACATGCCACTGCAAAGTAAATTGTCTAAAATTGCAGATAGTTATACATTGACGTGTTTGAACATAAAAAGTGCCAATTTTAATTTAATGTTATCAACAAGTTTTGAGATATTCAATTCTTTAAACAGCGAGGTGGTATATGGGCAAGGTTTCGCGAATTAGTGCAAAGTTGAACAGTTTTCTTTTGTAATATATATCAACGTTTTAAATTATTTGAACTGGTTCCTGACCAAACAAGACTGCAATAATTGAGATACGGCAAACCAAAGGCGTTATATAGCATAAATAAGCTTTTGCAAGGTATAACTGACCGGAGCTTACACATTATGCCTATACACATATTTTTTCCCTTAAATATTGTTAAGGTGTTCTGTTAAATTTAGCTTTTCGTCGATTATGACAGCAAATACAAAACACCAACAAAGTACAAAACGAAACGAAAATCATTGGCACACACATTACAAACAGTAAACAAGAAACATTATATATATATATATATATATATATATATATATATATATATATATTATATATATAGCTAAAGAAAATTTATTTCAATAAAGAAAACAAGAAAGAAAGAAAGAGAGGAACGAAGAAAGACAGTTGGTCTAATGGAGGCAAAATTCCACCTCATTCCACCCCAAAGCCAAGGTCCAAATGCTTCGGTGCCAAGATAGCAGATTAATATTTTGTAAAAGCTGGATTTATTTGATCCATTATCCTCACAGATTTTGTTCAATTTTGTGCCCGTAATCAAATTGCATCAACAAAATAATTTTAGTGGACTAAAGATAAATTGTCCAAAGTTCAGTCACTAAACGTGGCCTCATCGCTGTATCCAGATTCCAAGATGTAAGATTCCAATCATAGCTTAATTGAATGTTAATTTATATTTGTTCGGTTTTGTGGGCTAAATACATCTTTATAACGCTAAGTCGCTTTCCTTTCTGGCGTATAAATATTATCCAGGTTTGCAGGTTTGCACTCTATTCCATACCAGAAGAAGATTAAAGGTACTATGTCCCATTTGCAGGCCCCAAAATGAAAAGGTTAAATTCCAACGGCATTTGAAAGATAATACTAATTTAGAAGTTCCCTAAAAAAAGGGGGCTTGAAAATGTCTTTATCGACTTTAGTGCTACGTGCTAATAAGTGCTAATAGTCTGATTTTCAGACCATTCAGTGGCGGATCCAGGGGGCACAGAGGGCACGTGCCCCCGGCCAAACAAAAGAAAAGGAGAAAAGGAGGGGAAAGAAAAGGAGAGGAAAAAGAAAAAAGGGAAAAGAGAAAGAAGAAGAAAAGAGGGAGGAAAGAAAAGGGAGAGGAGAAAAGGAGGGGAAAGGGGAAGAGAGAGGAGAGAAAAGGCGGAAAAGAAGAAAGGCGGAAAGACGGAGGAGAGAAAAGGGGGAAAAGGAGAATAATGAGAAGGGAAAAGAAAGAAAGGGGGATGATATTATAAGAATGTGTTTTTTTTTACCGGGTAAGGGGCGGAGGAAGCAATTTTAAGTCGAACATGACTAATACCAAAGATTTTATCTCCTTTATAACTTTTAACTTCTAACTTATAATTTAGTCTTGAATTAATTTTCCGATATACCTATTCTAAGTGCTCTTTCATCATGCAGATTGTCCCCGCCATTAATCCTGCCACAGTTGCTGGTTTCATTGTCATATTATTTTCTGTCATCCCTGTGGCCGCGAAGAGCCTACCACAAAGTTTCTATCCGTTTCGCAAGCACTTTTTTTTTCCATTGCCTAGGCCTACATGTAATGCTTATTGCTTCCAGTTTGCAAAAGATCCCAGTGGCGGATCTATGGGGGGGGGGGTTAGGGTTTAACCCTCCCCCCTTGGGCTGGCAAGTGAAAATGTGATGTGAATAGAAAAACGCCATCATGTGTCCAGACCCACACAGTAACCGCATCGTCATCGGGTCAAACCCCCTTAAACTGTTACTTGATTTAAAAAGACGTTATCATGCTCTGCTTTTTATGGTCTCCATTGTGTTAGTAGATGCCAGGAGAACATCACTTACGAAGGTTCAAAATAGCAATAACAAAAAAATCGCCTCGCCGCTGCCCGGCTCGGACTTCGTGGCTCGTGGACGATATGTTCCGCATCGTCATTGGGTAGAACCCCTCTTAAACTGTTACTTAAGTGATTGACGTTATCATGCACTGCTTTTTATGGTCTCCATTGTGTTAGTATATAGGTCGAACCCCCCTCAAACTGTTACTTGAATTAAACAGACGTTATCATGAAATGCTGTTTATGGTCTCCATTGTGTTAGTAGATGCCAGGAAAACATCACTTACGGGGTTTCAAAATAGCCCCCCAAAAAAAAAAATAATAATAAATAAATAAATAAATAAATAAATAAATAAATAAATACATAAATAAATAAATAAATAAATAAAATAAAAAATCGCCTCGCCGCTACGCGGCTCGGACCTTGCGGCTCGTGGACGATGCTCCGCATCGTCATTGGGTCGAACCCCCCTCAAACTGTTACTTGATTTTAAAAGACGTTATCATGAACTGCTGTTTATGGTCTCCATTGTGTTAGTAGATGCCAGGAAAATATTACTTACGGGGGTTCAAAATAGCAACCAAAAAAAATCGCCTCGCCGCTACCGGGCCCGGACTTCGCGGCTCCGCATCGTCATTTTGTCGAACCCCCCTTAAACTGTTACTTGATTTAAAAAGACGTTATCATGCACTGCTTTTCTTGGTCTCCATTGTGTTAGTATATAGATGCCAGGAAAACATCACTTACGGGGGTTCAAAATAGCAACAACAACAAAATCGCCTCGCCGCTACCGGGCTCGGACTTCGCGGCTCGTGGACGATGTTCCGCATCGTCATTGGGTAGAACCCCCCTTAAACTGTTACTTAAGTGATTTAAAAAGACGTTATCATGCACTGCTTTTTATGATCTCCATTGTGTTAGTATATAGATGCCAGGAAAACATCACTTACGGGGGTTCAAAATAGCAACAACAACAAAAATCGCCTCGCCGCTACGCGGCTCGTGGACAATGCTCTGCATAGTCTTGGGGTCAACCCCCCTTAAACTGGTACTTGATTTAAAAAGACGTAATTATCATGCACTGCTTTTTATGGTCTCCATTGTGTTAGTAGTAGCCAGGCAAACATCACTTACGGGGGTTCAAAATAGCCCCCAAAAAAAAAAAAACAACAACAAACAAACAAAAAAAAATTGCCTCACCGCTACGCGGCTCGGACCTCGCGGCTCGTGGACGATGCTCCGCATCGTCATTGGGTCGAACCCCCCTCAAACTGTTACTTGATTTTATAAGTTATCATGAACTGCTGTTTATGGTCTCCATTGTGTTAGTAGATGCCAGGAAAAAATCACTTACGGGGGTTCAAAATAGCCCCCCAAAATCGCCTCGCCGCTACGCGCCTCGGACTTCGCGGCTCGTGGATGATGCTCCGCATCGTCATTGGGTCGAACCCCCCTTAACTGTTACTTGATTTAAAAAGACGTTATCATGCACTGCTTTTTATGGTCTCCTTTGTGTTAGTAGATGCCAGGAAAACATCACTTACGGGGGTTCAAAATAGCCCCCCAAAAATCGCCTCGCCGCTACGCGGCTCGGACTTCGCGGCTCGTCCATTTGGTCGAACCCCCCTTAAACTGTTACTTAATTTAAAAAGACGTTATCATGCACTGCTTTTTATGGTCTCCATTGTGTTAGTATATAGATGCCAGGAAAACATCACTTACGGGGGTTCAAAATAGCACCCCAAAATCGCCTCGCCGCTACGCGGCTCGTGGACAATGCTCTGCATCATCTTTGGGTCCACCCCCCCTTAAACTGTTACTTGATTTTAAAAGACGTAATTATCATGCACTGCTTTTTATGGTCTCCATTGTGTCAGTAGATGCCAGGAAAACATCACTTACGGGGGTTCAAAATAGCAACAACAAAAAATCGCCTCGCCGCTTCGCGGCTCGTGGACGATGCTCCGTGTCGTCATTGGGTCAACCTCCCCCCCCCCTTAGCAAAAAGCTAGATGCACCTAATGTGGTTCTAAAATTGCAAATGCTTCCTACTCATGCAGGGAGGGGGTTCTGACCCCCTCTCAGACCCATCCCCCCTTGGTCGCTCCGCTCCCTCGCCGCTGACGCCTCGCTCTATCGTTTTTCATATATTTCACCCCGTGCGATTTTGTGCCCCCCGGTAAGAAATTCCTGGATTCGCCACTGCCATTGTATCGAATGGTCGTACGTTTTGTGCTGCGCAAAGATTCATTGGGTGGTATTCCGATAGCGCGAACTAAGTTAAGCTCGGCTTAACTAGTTCACACTTTAATGGAGTGCCTGTTGCCAACTCATTTTCCCTGTACAGATTATTTTAATCCTGCAATGAAAAGTGTCCCAAAAAATAATTTTGCAATGAAATGGGAAGAAAAAGATAATATGAGTATGAACTGAATTTCAATAAAGTCTTTGGTAGATTATCTTTGTCATGAATATTGAAGGAGGAAGATGACACCTAGCATTCCATAGAAGTGTGAACTAAAATTCTTGTTTAGTCTGGACTTAGTCCCGGCTTAACTTAAGAGAATATCACCCATTCAGTTTAATTTTGGCCATTACAAGCAGTGGGTTATTGATGTAGACAAATGCTCATGTACCCTTTACAGCTCATTTCATGTATGTTATTACCAAAGAAGAAAAAAAGCCAGTCAGTCACTCAATAGTGTCTGACAGTGGGGTCTAGCAAGTAAACGGGTTTCTAGCTTGCATAATTTGAATATTAGGACACTGCTAACGTTTTGATTTCACAAATAGGACATACATGACGTATTCATAATTCCTGCAACAGAATTTGATGTTGGCTGCAAAAGGGACATAGTATCTTTAAGATTTTTCTTCTTCAAATCACTTGTTTTTTATCTCCTGCATTAATTGGTACATTTTTCTTTCAGTTTTGTGCCCTAATCCGGGTAAAGTGCATCAAAAATACGATTCGCAATACATACTTTTCAGAGTAATATAATAATACAACACTCGATCGCTGTTCTCGTCATAAGTTTTGCTCCCACTCAGAGTATTCCCATTTTCTATTTTTTTTCTCTTTAAAACTCTGTTCTCATATAACACGCCACACATGTAACATGTGTTTTCAAATATCATGTCCTTAGCGCTCAGACTTGGTTTTATATCGGCCTAAAGTTTCTTAAAGTTTCAAACTAAGACATTAATTTGGACACTATCTAAGATCCTGCGGGCTTTCATCATACATGCCTGATTCAACCCCTATATATCTACAACTGTGCTGGGTACTGTACACAGGCTTATCTAAGAGGTAGGGAGCAGTGGGCACTGTCCCGTTGGCGGCACTTGAAGGGGTGCAAAAAAACCCGCAAAGAGAGAAAGATCGAGAAAGGGAAAAAAGGAAGATAAGTCACGATGCGCTCTCAATAAGAAGGGTAAATAATAGAAATAGAGTTTTAAGGGTAATACCCCCATCACAATAACTATAAAGCTAGATCGTTTTGCTCCGTCGCATTTACTACTTCTGGATCTCGTCCTATTTCACGCCTCATTAAGAATGGCGTTTTGAAAGGAAACGTTGCTTTGACCCTATATTGCGCCTCAATAAATATAGGGCTGCTTACTGCAATGTCAAAAATTATTTTCCAATATCGTTGCATGGACTGACATCCCCTAGCTTTGAACACATTTGCATGACGCGGCCCCCCTTGAATTAATCACAGATTGCTGAATTTCGTATAGTAAAGACCATCTTGTCTCCATAAAAGCTCTAGCTAGTATGCAGGTACGCACACGATAATCGACAGTATTTATTTAATTATCGAGTCAATGTTAAAGTATAATTATGCGAGGAAGCATCGGTCATGATACAGTGACAAAGCGAGATGAGTTTCCGTGATGTAATAGATGTATTTATATCCTGCATCAAAAATTTATTGGTTTTTGATTGGTTGAGAGCTCGTCACGTGACCAGAAATATTTCAACTATTTTAATGTTGCTCTAAAAAAGTACTATTTGGGAGTACTATTTGGGAGTAGAAGTATATATGAGAGTACTATTTGGGGTTGACATTTTTTTGATTTTTTTTTCAATTTTCAATTTGATTTTTGATTTTTTGATTTGTTTAAATCTAATAATTTGTGTTAATTTTTTATTCCTTTTTTAATAAAAATTGTAATTTTTCAATTTTGTTCCAAAAAGATAGTTCCACTTCCAGTCTAGTAGTACTAGTGTGACGCGGCCAAGAATCGTTACTGCCCTGATTGCTACAGTTAGTGAAATCATCTTAGTCAAGACTCCAAATCCGAGGCTTAACAGGCTGAGTACCAAATATATTTCACTAGACTCGGAACCCTGTGCATGGTATGTACTAAATGTTCTCCATGTTGTGTTTTACCATCTCTACGTACCCTCTACGTCTCAATCTTCTGAATCTGACTGTGTCTTGTGTGTACTGACTACTACTGTGTACGTAGCCTACGTAACTGTACCGTGAAGTCTTGTAATATCGTGCCCTCTATTACCGTCCTGTGCCTGCATGTGAACTCGATGTGCTGTAAAGCCTATTGTGATCACCCTCCATCCTCAAGTACTACATGTATGTTGTCCATGCTGTGTCATACCATCTCTACGTACTCTCTACTCGTCAATCTTCTGACTACGCCCAGTGTGTACTGACTACTACTGTGTACGTAGCCTACGTAACTGTACCGTGAAGTCTTGTAATATCGTGCCCTCTATTACCGTCCTGTGCCTGCATGTGAACTCGATGTGCTGTAAAGCCTATTGTGATCACCCTCCATCCTCAAGTACTACATGTATATGTTGTCCATGCTGTGTCATACCATCTCTACGTACTCTCTACTCGTCAATCTTCTGACTACGTCCGGTGTGTACTATCTACTACTGTGTATGTAGCCTACGTAATTGTACCGTGAAGTCTTGTATTGTGCCCTCTAGTACCGTCCTGTACCTGTATATGAACTCGATGTTTTGTGAAGCCTTGGTCGAGCACCAAGTCTCGTGTATGCGTGTTAATATTTTTCAGTGCTGTATGCTCTGCTTGTGATCATACTACTTGCTGTAAACATCGATGTCTTGTACTCTTTTATGTATCTGTGACACTGATTTAGAGAAATCTCTGGAAGCAGATATATATATATATATATACCGTGTGCCTGAAACCCTTAGAATATAAATCTGTTTTGTTCTCCGTATACCCGTACCCTGTGTTATACGAACAAATTAACTTGACAATGGCACAGACCAAGAAAGCTAACAAAAGTCGCAGGTCTAATGGAAAAAATGTCTCAGCTAATTGTAATAGCCCAAACTCACACGAGGATTCTTTAGCACACAATCCAGACGAGAGAAACGGCAACCAAAATAGCCAGGGCCTGTCTGATAAAGATAAGACTATATCTAAAAAGAGACACAGCCTTGATGGCAAAATCATCCAATATTTTGTAAAAGATAGTGCTCACGGTAAAAATGGAGATATGCAATTAACAGTCATTATACCTCAAAGAGTGCTGCAAGGAATAAAAGATACACTCTGTGGTCTAATGAAAGACCAGAGCCCTCTCCACGGCACGCCTCTCACAGCTTCCTGGTCCAGCTACTCCTCTCCCGGGTATGACTCGGTGGGCTACACATTTTACAATAGGCTCACCTCTGGCAAACAAGGAAAGTGGAAACAATTCGAAATCCAATTACGCCTCAACACATGTGAAATGATTCTTCATGGAAAACACCTTGAATACCTCGGTGATATAGTCCTTCCCTGGATCACTATCAGGCTGAAACAAAACCACCCAAACTTCTTTCAGAATGCAGATCTCTCTACTCTCCTCATCAGTATCTCACAACTTTGCCGGACATCCAAAGAGAAAACATCCTGTGATTGCCACGAAGATGACAAAACAATCGCCTGCACCTTATGTCTCACACATGCCTGCAAAGAAGCTGTTCAGTGCTCGGACTGTGAAAACTGGCATCATTACTCATGCCTGGGGCTCTCTCAAACGGAAATCTCCAGACTTACTTCCCCAGAAGAAATCTTCAAATGTGATGCATGCTCACAGTCACCACCAAATCAGAAGAATATGAATGAAGTCATGCAGGATGAGGCATGTTCACTTCCTCCACCAATTTGTGATGACAGCTCCCAAGAACACATCCCTATTTCTGATGATCCACTTTTTCCAAACCCCAAATCACAGAACTCAATCCATGCTGGAAATACCCATGGTCTCGATGAGAAATACAGAGATCAAGCTACCCAAACCAGCATAATCCACATCCCGGATAATATAGTAGTTTCCAAAGTAACTCAGACTGAAGAATCTAAGACCACTGCTCTGAATAAAACAGATCTGCAATCACCTGTTGGCTCGACAAAGCCCTGTGACAAATGCACTGCACTGGAGAAGACACTCAAAGTAGCAAAATCTGCCTCAAAATCCTTGGAAAACATTCAGACTACAATCTTGCAAGAGCATGAAAAGGTAGTAACAGAATTATGCCAGACAAAGAGAGAGAATGAATCCTTTCTGCGCAGACTTGAAGGTGATAAAGACCTGGTTGTTGTGAAGGAAGCTCAAATTGCTGATCTTAAACTGACAATCAGAGATCTAAAACATAACAAGTCTAAACTTATCATTGCAAATGACCTCCTACAGGAACTGTGCCTAAAAAACGGGCTAGACACAAGTGCCGCACACCTGAATGTCAGAGCATCCCTGTTCGACAACACTGTAATGCCGAAAAACCCGCTCTTCGCTGAACAGCCTCAAACTAGCAATCGATTTGATGTCTTAGAAGATCTCTTAGAGATGGACTCACCTGAACGCTCTGACACTTGTAGTGATTCCCCATTGATCTCTCACTCTAAAACCGGCGAGCCCTTCAAAACTACAGCCCAAAGACAGCAGTCACAGTGGAAAGCTTCAAAAAGATCTCCTCAAAAGCAAAAACAACATGTCTCACCTAGACAGCCTAATACCTACCCCTCTATGACAAGCCCATACAGGAAACCCTCAAACATGGCCAGAAGGGGATTGGAAGGGTCCCCTAAGAGAAGACCAAAGCCCGGAAGCCCTTTGAGACCTGACAAAAAACGCCCGTCGGACTCGGACATGCCAGCCTCTACCAGTCAACAGTCCATTCAACACAGTTTGCCTACTAAAAAGCCGAAAACCCCCATGCAGAACCCCTCAAAACCTGATCACCCAATGCCTCGCATGGCATACATGCAACCAATGAATGCGAATGCCTATGGTATCTCGATCACTCCCCATCGGGAATGGCATAAGAAAACCTCTTCAGTCACGACTCCGACACAATCTCCTCCCAAAGCCGAGTCTAACCCCAAAAGACTCAACCCCAGCGTAGACCAATCTCACAACAAACGGACTCCCTCAAAAGCTAAAGCTAAGGACCCCTACCTCACCTCTTGCATGAAGGATCAAATGGACTCTCCAACATCACATTTTATCTGGATCGATCACCCATCTCCCCCTTCGATACCAAACCCAACCAGACGCACATTGAGAAAAAACCCAGATGAAGAAGTAATCAATGCACCAACCCGTGAGAATCCTGGTTCCAGAGATACAAACCTAGATCATGCTGCATTGCCAAGTGACCCTATCCAGGATAATCTGCCGACTGATAGAAAATGGTACCCAGAAAGGGAGGAAAGTCTCTACCCATCAGTGCAAATAGCTCGAATGTGCCAGTCACCCTGGACGATCGAAGAATCCCCATTCCTTTCCATTCTCACAGCTCCAGAAAGAGTGCCGACCAACCCCAAGCATCAATCAAACCGCTCAGCCGGTTTTTCAGTATGGCCGTGCCTCAACCCTAACGCACATTGCCCTCCTAGAGAAAGCCTACTACCTCACCATGACTGCCTTAAACATCCTGACTCAACCAATGAACACTCCAGAACTTATCTGCTTACCAAGCCTAAGGCATCTACACAAACAAATCATAGAATGCACAGACTCAAGCCTCCGTCTCCTACCCACAACGCCCATCCAATAAACTACTCTGCATTCAACACAAACTGCCATGGACCCTCTCCACTCCAACATAAACCAGTGAAAATACCAGAACCAATTAATGGCCAACCCAACATCGTTCTAGGAACCCTCAACACAAGAGGGCTCTCAACCATCACAGCATTTCTGCAAGAAAGGCTCAAGTCTATTGACATCCTTGGAATCCAAGAACACTGGCTAACAGACAACAACACACTGATATTAAGTGCCGTCAGTCCAGACCACTCCGTTATCACCAAGCAGGCAGAAAAACGGCGGACTCCTTCTACAAAACTCGAACAAGAGGCAAGGGCGGTGTAGCCCTCTTCATACGGAACACGCTATCTGTGACATGCAAAGAAATTCCATGTGAATCACCAAGAATCGTCGCAGCCTTCATCCGCCTGAGAAACTCCACAGAAACTCTTGTGGTAATCTGCTGCTATCTGCCTTGTGGAATATCCCTAAATGACCAAGCAGACTACCTCAACTGTCTTGCAAGCATCACACAAATCAGAGAAAGTTACCCATCTTCCTCAACAATCATTGCCGGGGACTTCAACGCTGATACTGTTTCCAGTACCCAGACCAAAAAGACAGGATCTATTCTAAAAGACTTCATGCTTCAGCATGCACTCTCGAGCCTCACAGCTGCACACTGTGATGAGAATGACCATACCTACTGTACAGATGATGGAAGACATAAATCCAGCATCGACGGCTTTCTTGTGCCAACCGATGAGCTTCCCATGTACTCTAATACGGAGATAACTGGGGATGAACTGACTAACACCTCGGATCACCTTATGGTCATCACAAGTCGACTACTTCAACCCAAGGTTGCAAGACGCACTGACTTCGGTGATAACTCGCAGAGCACCCCCCTACACCGGATGAAAATCAAATGGCACTCTGTTGGGCGCAAAACGATACAGGAGAAATATACCACTCCCATGGAAAGAACAGCATCTCGCATTTTTCAAAACAACAACTTGAATCTCCTTGATGACTCCTCTATCGACAGACTATTGCAAGAATTCAACTCGACAATGCAGATGACCTCTCTAGCCCTCCCTCACACAGTTCTCTCCAAGAAGAAACAGGGCAAACCTGAATGGACACCACAAGTTCAAGCAGCATACAACAATACCCAGAAAGCCAGAAAAATGTGGCTGAAGGAAAGTGGTGCTAAGACAGGAAGAAGATATGAGGAACACTTGAAAGAGAAGAAGTCCTTCCGGAGCTGCCTGAGACAAGCTAATGCCATCCAACGACGTAATCTCCAAAAGCAAGTTGAAACAGCCTCACGCTCGGACCAAACACTCTTCTACCACCTGATAAAGAAGAGCAAAGGTAACAAGCAACATAACACAACGACCTCCATTGAATATGATGGTCACACGTTTGACGGCCAAGAAGTCATACTCGGATGGCACAAGTACTTCACAGACCTGGCATATAATCCCTCTCACCTCCTTTCATCCGAGGAAAGCATAGACTGCGCAGATATGCCAGCTGAGAGTACCCAACGTGCCTCTACAAAAGACCCATCGACACTCCAGTACCATCATGAATCACGTCTGAAATATCCGGAGCTCCAGATTGCGATAGACTCACTCAAACCAGGCAAAGCCAGCGGCCCTGACAATATCAGCGCAGAACACATCAAACACCTTGGCGTGATTGCCCGAAGACTCCTGCTCCTCCTCCTGAATGCAATCCTACAAAGTGGACACTGCCCAAAATCACTGAAGACAGAAATCATTCTGCCCTTCCACAAAGGTAAAGGAAAAAGCACTCGGGATCCACGTAACTACCGAGGCATCACACTAACTCCAACGCTCACCAAGTTGCTTGAAACCTGCATCAAGCCTCGCCTCGAGACACAGCTGTCCATCAAAGACATCCCCGACCAACTACAGTTTGGATTTCGCAAAGGCTTCTCATGTCAACTGACTGCATTGTGCCTTCAACTCACAATTGAGATCACAGGAGCTAAAAGAGACCCTTGTACATTTGCTTCCTGGATGCAGAGAAAGCGTTTGATAAAGTATGGCACCTTGGCTTACTCCATAAGCTAAGGAAATCTGAAGCTGATCCGGATATCCAGCACATCATTCACAACCTCTATAACGGAATGGAAAGCCAAGTCCTCTGGGATGGAAGGGTCACACAAACCATCCATATTCAACAGGGTGTCCGTCAAGGTGGAGTCCTCTCTCCCACACTATATACACTGTTCGTCGATGGTCTCATCAAGAAGCTCAGAGACTGCCAACTCGGATGCATGATTAACGGCTGCTACTCCGGTGTCATTGTGCTTGCTGACGATGTCGCCTTGATCAGCAACACACCATCACAGTTGCAAGAGATGATCACGGCAACCCAAGCATACACAAGAGAGTGGCGCTATAAAATCAATCCCACTAAGAGCGCAGTTGTGGTGATGAATGCTCGAAAGATGGACAGCCAACAGGAGTGGACAATGGGTGACCTCACTATATCCCGAAAAGACTCTCACCAACATCTTGGGATCACAAGGTCATCATCACAGACCGACCCGACGGATTACATCATATCAAAGGGACTTAATGCCTTTTACGCCCTTTGCGGTGCAGGTGCCCATACCTTAGGACTTGTCCCTCTTCTCTCGATAGGCCTGTGGAACATCTATTGCATCCCCAGGATGCTCTACGGAACCTCCATCTTACTCCTCAATAAGTCAATGTTAAGCAAACTAAACCGTGCACAGACCCACCTATTCAAGCGCATCCTTGGCATTCCCGTCACAGCCGCCAATGAGAGTGTGTTCCTCCTAACAGGCCTCATACCAATCAGTCAAAGAATTGGCCAAGAGAAACTACTGCTGCTCGGCCAACTACTTGACCTCGACACCACCAGATTCGAGCGCCGGACCTTTCTACATGCACTCAGCAGTGACACTCCCTCAGTAAAAAGCCTGAAAGTTATTCTGGCTGAGTACAAGCTTCCAACCATTGAGGACCTAATTAATGATCCCATTCCCTACATCTCCTGGAAACGCAGAGTTAAGAACTCAATCTCTGCTGCAGTCGAGGAAGCTACACGGGAAGGAGCTGCCACCAAGACGTCCCTCGCATTCTGGCATGGAAAATCCATCAACCCAAGGAACCTCTACCCAAAAGACCTACCATCAACAATAATTAGACAGGCACTGACCATTAGAGCACAGCTCCTCACATCTACCTACCTCACCCGAACCCGCCTCACCAAAATTAAGAAAGCAACCAACACTAAGTGCCCTCTATGCAATCTTGAGGACGATACCGTCACACACGTCGTGGCTGCCTGTACGGCTACCGTCAACCTATTGGAAGAACTTATTGACAGAGTCAGCAGGCTTCTACGTAATGTCTCCAACGCTGCACCAAATACACCCTTGCTCGACACCCAGGACCCTTCCCATTTGACCTGTGCTATTCTCCTGCCATATGATCCATCCCTTCCCTACACTGTCAATGACTCAATTCTGAAAATGACACTTCATTATCTATATAAAGTTCATGCCCATCGCCTGCACTCCATACCCTCCAACTAAGGACGATACAGCATATTTATTACACAGCCTACCACTTCAACTGCGAGGAACTCGCTGATCTCCGAAAAACGGAGGGATAAAACAGAGAGAGAGAGATGCAGGATATAAAACATATATACCATGCCTTCTTTTCGAGGTACTGGTTAAAACTATGGGCCTCTGTGACAAGGCGCGGATCCACGGGGGAGGGGGCGGACAGGCCCCGCCCCCGGCCAAAAAAAAAAAAAAAAAGAAGTAAAAAAGAAAAAAAGAAGAAAAAAAAGAAAAAAAGAAGAAAAAAAAGAAAAAAAAGAAGAAAAAAAAAAGAAAAAAAGAAGAAAAAAAAAAGGAAAAAAGAAGAAAAAAAAGAAGAAAAAAAAGGAAAAAAAAAAAAAAGAAAAAAAAGGAGAATTTTCTCACGAATTGTGCCCCCAAAAATAGTACTCTTACCCCCGCTCAGGCGCGGATCTACGGGGGGTTAGGGGGTTTAAACCCCCCTTGGGCCGCCCCCCCCCCTCCAAAAAAAACAAAAACAAAAACGCACACTGGATTTCAAGTGCAAGATATTCAACTCATCTGGAAACTTAACCAAACACATGATAACTGGATATAACTGTGTATTAAACTGTTACTTGATTTAAAAAGACGTTATCATACACTGCTTTTTATGGTCTCAATTGTGTTAGTAGATGCCAGGAAAACATCACTTGCGGGCCAGGGGGTTCGAAATAGCCAACAAAAATCGCCTCGCCGCTACGCGGCTCGCCTGTAGACGATGTCAAACTGTTTAAACTGTTACTTGATTTAAAAATACGCTATCATGCACTGCTTTGTATGGTCACCATTGTGTTAGTAGATGTCAGGAAAACATCGCTGACGGGGGTTCAAAATAGCCTTCCCAAAAAAAAAAAAAAGCGCCTCGCCGCTACGCGGCTCGTGGACGATGTTCCGCATCGTCGTTGGGTCAAACTGTTTAAATTGTTACTTGATTTAAAAAGACGTTATCTTCCACTGCTTTTTATGGTCTCCATTGTGTTAGTAGATGTCAGGAAACCATCACTGACGGGGGTTCAAAATAGCCTTCCCCCCCAAAAAAAAAAAAAATCGCCTCGCCGCTACGCGGCTCGTGGACGATGTTCCGCATCGTCATTGGGTCAAACTGTTTAAACTGTTACTTGATTTAAAAAGACGTTATCTTGCACTGCTTTTTATGGTCTCCATTGTGTTATTAGTAGATGTCAGGAAAACATCACTGACGGGGATTCAAAATAGCCTTCCCCAAAAAAAAATCGCCTCGCCGCTACGCAGCTCGTGGACGGTGCTCTTCATCGTCATTGGTTCAACTGTTTAAACTGTTACTTGATTTTAAAAAGACAAAAACGCACACTGGATTTCAAGTGCAAGATATTCAACTCATCTGGAAACTTAACCAAACACATGATAACTGGATATAACTGTGTATTAAACTGTTACTTGATTTAAAAAGACGTTATCATACACTGCTTTTTATGGTCTCAATTGTGTTAGTAGATGCCAGGAAAACATCACTTGCGGGCCAGGGGGTTCGAAATAGCCAACAAAAATCGCCTCGCCGCTACGCGGCTCGCCTGTAGACGATGTCAAACTGTTTAAACTGTTACTTGATTTAAAAATACGCTATCATGCACTGCTTTTTATGGTCACCATTGTGTTAGTAGATGCCAGGAAAACATCACTGACGGGTGTTCAAAATAGCCCCCAAAAAGAAATATATTTTTAAAAAAAAAAATCGCCTGGACGCTACGGGGGTCGTGGACGATGCTCTGCATCGTTATTGGGTAAACTGTTTAAACTGTTACTTGATTTAAAAAGACGTTATCTTGCACTGCTTTTTATAGTCTCCATTGTGTTATTAGATGCCAGGAAAACATCACTTATATATACGGGGTTTCAAAGTAGCACCCCAAAAAAAAAAAAAAAAATCGCCTCGCCGCTACGCGGCTCGTGGACGATGCTCTGCATCGGCATCTGGTCAACCCCATCCCTGGCAGAAAGCTAGATCCGCCCCTGCCGCTTATTTAGATGTGTATGATCGAATCTCTTTGGCCGAAACATATACTGTGCTATACGCGTCCTTATTTTCTGAATCCCCTTGCGTGTAATAAAATGTAGTGTGTACATGTCTCCCTTCAGTGTTTATAGAAATGTCATGATATTGCGTAAGCATGAAATTAGGGGACAGGTTGGTTATAGTTCTTTCTCCGATGGTAGACTAGGCCAAGGCTTATTCCGAATGCATGTTTAGCGGAAGGTCATAATTCCGAAAGTAAAGGTTCGTCATTTCGAGAATAAACTAGCTAGGATTCGTACGTCATTCAGTTCCTAATTCCGATAAAAGATACATGGTTCTATGTCACTTTTGGAATGATAAACATTCTGAATTATGAACCTCATTTAATTTTCGAAATACGAACCTTCTGAGTAACTTTTTAGAACTAATGGGGAAAAAAGAAGAAGAAAAAAGTTTCAGTCCTAAAAAGTGGAACCATTACAAAATAAATGGCAACATTTAAAAAGACGTGAAGTAGGAAACCCTCTTCTTCTTCATTTTTCTTTCATATACTCTTGTAATTTTTTGTTTGTGCCTTTTTGTTTTCTTTTAATTGGCGTGGATCTTTATTTGGAGGGGCAGCAACAACAACTCCCAACAGCAGTACTACGCCAGTACCGCCATCAGTCAAATTAATGATCCGGCGATCGACGCCTCTGTTTGCAAACCTAGCCAACCATGAAATCACAACACTTGAGCCCCAACGTCAACGCGACTTGTACTTGCCACAGAACTGGAAAATACGTTTTTTCCAGTTCTAGTTCTGTGGTACTTGCATGGACCATGGTACTCTTGGCCGGCCCTCTACGTTTGCAAGTAGAGAAGGCTAAAGTTAAAATTTTCTGAACTAATCGACTAATTACAGTGTAGATTATTTATAACAAAGATCTTTTATATTATTTTTAACAAAAATTCTTGCCGTTAGTTTTCATGATGAAAATTTAATAATAATATTTCTGTCTTAAATTCAAAATATATCAATTTTTTATTTTATTTTTAGTAAGCTCGATCAATGCAATGTATTCCTCAGTTGTTTCATACATGGATGGCAGGAGGACCATATTTCTGGCTTATTTCAGCACAAGTGACTCACAGCTCAAGTTAGCCTTTATGAAGTTTATCGATATCGCGAATTGGCCATCTGGAAGGCCTTCCTTTTTCAGCTAAAATGACATGAAATGCATGAAGATGATGAAAGTAATTGATGAAGTTGGTGGCTCGGATGAAGGTGAATTAGAGGATGGTGAAATAGAAGAGGAAGAAGGACAAATAACATCTAATAATCCGGATGAACTGAGCGTCAGTGAAGTTCCGTCTAGACTTTCGGTCACGCAAAAGGCAAAGGTAAAGCTAAAGTCAAACGACAGCAAAAATGCACCTGGCGATCCCAGCAACACTCCCAACAGAGGAAAAGACACACATTCCCCAAAATTACCAGCAAGTTATAGAAGGAAGTCTCTACCTGAACGATATAAGATCAAGGAAACTCGGAATACGAAGCGTTCTAAATCGCCGAGTCCAAAAAGGGGTGAACGAGAGCGAAAACGGAGCGAATCTTCAAGTTCCAGCGGAAAGAGTCGGGCGCAGAGACGAGCTAGTGAGGCCTTGAAGCGCGCCAGCACAGGCAGCAGAAGACGAGATCGCGACCGAGAATCTCCGGGGAGGAGAACCAGCCGAAGTAAGTAGGATAACCAAGATTATAATAGATGGATATTTCAAATAGATGGATATTTCAGATAGATGGAATAAATAATCAACATAAACATGAATGAGAATGAATGACCAATGCAAAGGAATCATAAAAATGATTAATTTAATGAACATGATGAAATCGTCTAAGAGTAGACTCGAGTTAAAGAGTCGGCTTAATTGCAGAATACCCTACCATATTGTTAGTCTTCATATATTAGCCGTAGATATAGATTGTGATTTTATTGTTTGCGATAACGGTGATACAGGTATTGAAGATTGTATAATGCAAGTGTTTGAATTCATTTGGTGGATGAAAAGTTGAATTCTACGCCGTTTTGTGCGTCATTGCAGCGCTGAATTTGGTGTGTTTGTCGCTAATTTGTGACAAATTTAGATGGCTTTCCTGATGGTATTTCATGCAAAATGTCTGTTATATTGATAAGCACTGATTCTTGTCCTTACCTTTGTCTTGTTTATTGTCTGTTATAGTCATTTAATAGATGAATTACTTGAATTCTGAGCACATTTCAGTAACACAAAATGTCCAGCCCGTTCATAGTCCCACACACGTATTTGTTTGTACCTTGTGCCCTCTCTTACACTGCTTAGTCTGCGTTCAAAGACCCTATTAGATATTTTAATCAACAAGTAATGTCTCGTTCTAAAAATACATAAGAAAAATAATAGTTTTGTGCTTTTTTAATTAACAAGTGATGTCTCGTTCTAAAAATACAAAAGAAAAATAATGTTTTGTGCTTATAATAGTGGAATGTCTCGTGCTAACAATACAAAAGAAAAACAGTTTTGAATACCTTGAATACCTTGAATACCAAAGCTTCTGGAAGAAAGCCGTCTCCAGCTGTCGAGCTTCCAGATCTAACTTCAAGGGGGGATGTCCCAGCTTCTGGGTCTTGCACCATGGTCTTTTACATCTGTTTCTTGCTTGCTGGGTCATATCAGGATTGTCATATTTGGAGTGTCTACTGGGAGAAGGGTGACTTATACTGCTCCTTCTTCCAGTGTTTGTCAAGTCTGGCTTTAAAGCTGTTCACCGAGGTTGCAGATACTACAGACTCAGGGAGGGAGTTCCAGTCGTTGAGGACCCTGTGGCTGAGCGAGTCTTGCCTGAGTTTGGTGTTGCACCTGGGTTTGGTTAGTTTGAATGAATGCCCTCTCGTTGTTGAATCGATTGCAGGTGTGAAGAATTGGGTAGAGTCTAACCTGTCAATGGTCTGCATCAACTTGAAAACCTGAATCATGTCTCCTCGGCGGTGGCTGAGCGAGGAAGCTTCAAACTCTCAAGTCTCTCATGGTAGCTTTGGTGTTTTATCTCTGGTACCATTTTCGTTGCTCTTTTTGTACTTTCTCTATGGTTTTTCATCCTTCACATAGCGAGGGTGCCAGATTACATTGCCATATTCCAGTATGGGGCGAACAAGACCTTTGTAGAGGAGTGGAATTGTTGATCTGTCCTTGCAAGTGAAAGATCTCCGTATGCGAGCTAGTACTCCATTCCCTTTTCTGGCAGCAATTGCAGATTGTTGATGGAATCTGAGCTTCTCATCAATGACCACTCCAAGGTCCTTTTCTTCTTTGGTTTCTGGGATCTTTACACCGTCTAGCTCATATTCCCTTCGTGGATTGCCTGCCCCTAGGTGCAGGGTCTTGCATTTGTTTGCATTGAAGTGGAGCTGCCATTTCTCTGACCATCCCTCAAGTTTCTGTACGTCTCTCTGCAGGGTGGTGTAGTCTTCCTCAGACGTAGCTTTGCCATACAGTTTGGTGTCATCTGCAAAGATTTTGACTGCTGTCTCAATCTCGTCAGGAAGGTCATTTATGTAGATGACAAATAGAAGTGGTCCTACCGAGCACGCTCCCTTGCGGTACTCCACTGGTGACTGGGGTCCAATCTGACATGTTGTGGTTCACGACCACTCTCTGCTTTCGTTCGGTGAGGAAGTCTTGGATCCATGTTCTGATAGGACCAGAGATTCCGTAGGCCTCGAGCTTGTTTATTAGCCGCTGGTGTGGAACAGAGTCGAAAGCTTTCCTAAAATCTAGGTAGACTACGTCAATGGACTCCCCCTTGTCGATCAAGTCCGTCCATGCTTCCATGGCACAGAGCAGTTGTGTCATGCAGGACCTTTTGGGGACAAATCCATGCTGATGGTCACTGAATAGGTCATTGGTCAGCATATGGTCAGATACTTCATCTCTTATCAGTTTTGTGCTTAGACTAGACTAGTATTGGTGGGTGGTCGATGGTCGTTGGTCGTTGGCTTCTTTTTTAATATTTGTGAGTCTTTGGTCGATGGTCGTTGGTCGTTGGCTTCTTTTTTAATATTTGTGAGTTCTTGGATGATGGTCGTTGGTCGTTGGCTCTTTTAAACAAATATGCCTCACTATTTGGTCGATGGTCGTTGGTCTCTTTTTCTAATATTTGTCAGACTGTTGGTCGATGGTCGTTGGGTCGTTGGTCTCTTTTTCTAATATTTGTGAGTCCTTGGATGATGGTCGTTGGTCGTTGGCTCTTTTAAACAAATATGCCTCACTATTTGGTCGATGGTCGTTGGTCTCTTTTTCTAATATTTGTCAGACTGTTGGTCGATGGTCGTTGGTACTCTTCCATTGGCTTCTACTAGTTCTATATTTCTAATATTTGACTGTTAGTTCTAATTCTGTAAAACCGTGGTAGGGTATTCTGCAATTGTTCCAAAGAGTCTAGTATGATAGGCTACTCTACAGTCTATGTGATGAGTCATTTGCGTGTTTGAATTTGAAATCCAAGATTTTTTTTACGAGCTGGTGTTGTCAGTACTGTATATCTAGTCACATTTCTGTTATTGGTAATTAAATTTTAGTCTATATCACATAGAACTATTCGTATTCCGCGCTCTACAGTGAGTTTACGTGCTCTGATTGGCGATACGCTCCAGCTGTTTGAATTAAAGTGATACTCCTAGTACTACTAGGGTGTCTGAGCGATTTTTCAATTTTGCCTTTTGGATCGTTTTTAACCATTATGGTTGGATAATTGAAAAAATTATTCACTCAGAATAATCCTAGGGTGTCTGATCGCGCACCCGATGTTGTGTGTTAAAATCCTTCCCATAGAGATTGCACGCAGCCCTATGCAGTCTATGTGCATTACGCGATCATGCAAAATTGGTCAAAGTTTATTATTAAGTCGAGATTCAAACCTTTATTCTTTGTGATCCTGAAGGTGATACTCAATAAATGAGGTGTCATATGAAAGAGCAGATTAATTCCAATATTTCCAGAGGGGCGTCATCTCGAAATTCTAAAAATATCTTGGTCAAAACAGCTATTTAAACATTGTTTCCTGGCTAACTCCGAAATTTGCCACTTATGAGATATGACGCCCCTGAGGCGTGAGCTCCGCGCCGGCCGAACCCATGGTGATAGCGCGTAAAATCTGCACATGAATATGCATCGGGCGTGTCTACAAACCGGAAGTGGGTGCCCATTGAAGACAATGGATTGCCGATCGCGCATCATTTAAGCAACAGCGTGCGCTTGCAGCGTATGTGTCGCTGCATATTGCGCAATTCAGCTGTTGTGCTAAATTAAGCAAAACAACATAACTCTGCGTGTGCGTCTTTTCGTCGATTCTTACAAAAAATGGATGAATATTGTAGGGAATTGAAGGGGCTGTAACTTTTGATAGAAACATCGGTGAGTCTTGAAATTTGAAATGTATTATTCTGAGTGAATAATTTTTCAATTATCCAACCAAAATGGTGAAAAGCGATCCAAAAGGGAAAATTGAAAAATCGTTCAGACACCCTAATACATGTAATACATTTCAAATTTCAAGACTCCCCGATGTTTCTATCAAAAGATACAGCCCCTTCAGCAAATAGAAATATTCATGCAATTTTTGTAAGGATCGACGAAAAGCGTACGCAGAGTTATGTTGTTTTGCTAAATTTAGCAAAACAGCTGAATGCGCAATATGCAGCGTGCGTGTTGCTAAACTGCATGCGCATCTCGATGGTCAACGGCAATCCATTGTATTCAATGGGCATTCACTTCTGGGTTTTTAAGCGGTCCGATGCATATTCATGTGGTGATTTTACGCTATCACCATGGGTTCGGCCGCGAGCTCACGCCTCCCTACTTAGCTGATCCGAAAAATGTGGGGAAGGGTATTTTCAAACTGTAATTGTTTGTGATCCCTGGGGGCTAGCGAAAAAATAAGTGCATAGATATTTTCCTTAGGACTGGGACTACTTATCGATCAGGGCGTCATATCTCAAAAGTGGCAAACCTCGGAGTTAGCCAGGGCACAATGTTTAAATCGCTGTTTTGACCAAGATATTTTTAGAATTCCGAGATGCGCCCCTTTGGAAATATGGGAATTCACCTGCTCTTTCATATGACACCTCATTTATTGAGTATCACCTTCAGGATCACAAAGAATAAAGGTTTGAACTTTGATTTAAAAAAAAAAACTTTGACCAATTTTGGATGATCGTGCAATGCACGTGAGACCGCATAGGGATGCGTGCAATCTCTATTGGAAGAATTTTAGCACACAACATCGGGTGCGCGATCAGACACCCTAACATTACATAACAAACTGACATGTCGTGTTTTAAACAGATGACGCATTTCACACATGCACTCGTCTGCACTCTCGTCCCTTTCTCCTTCATTACTTTCATCATCTTTCTCCATAAACTCTTCAAAATCCATAAAAAGATCGTTCAAACTCTCCAGCCATTATCAATTGATATAATTATATAATATGTACCGTATGTGAATCGAAAGTGTATGTATAAAGCGAGCTAGACCGAACGCGAGGAAGACTCGAACGAAGCCAAACGACCGGATCTACTTTACCGAGCACACGAAAACAATCTCACCAAATTCAACACACTCAAACAAAATTACATGGTGAAAATATCGACTAATAGCGCATCGTTGGCTTGTTTATGTCATAATTCTGAAAAAGGGAATTGATATTAGTACTATGAAATATTAGGGGAAGGTGAAGAATTCTACATAGAGTTATGAAACTAAATAGCAGAAATTTGTATCTCTCTGCCCATGTTTTTCTATGGAACATCCGAGTACGTGAATATACTCGTCCCCGGGCGTGACGTCACAAATAGTTGACCAGCTCCGTGACTGACTTTCTAGGCAAAGAGAGGAGGCTATTTTTCGACATTTCAATTGAGGATATCCAGTAGCTAGACGATTTTTGTGATATGCAATGAAAATGAACAACTTCGAAATAACATAGGCTTGCCGTAGGTACCAAATTAATGGACATATATTGTCCTAGAATATGAGCTTTAAATATGACGAAAATGAAAATTTTTCAAACTTAAGACTTACTTACGTAAGTCTTAAACTTAAGTGAAATACTTAACTCCTCAAGGACACTGTAAAAATCGTACAAAATAGAAGATTTGACTGGAATATCATGATTTTGGTATCAGATCAACCGGAAAATCGCACGCTATCTCCTCGCAATAATATCTTATAACATAGAGCCTATGGCAGCCAGCAATAGCCAATCTGAAGGGCCCATGTCGGCTCGGCTAGGCGCCAACTTACGAAAATGAGGCTGAGATCGGATGAACGTTCTGCGCATGCGCTAAATGTAAGCTAAAGTTCTACGTGGTCTAGTTTGTTTATTTGTATGTTAATGAGAAAAAGAATTGATGTATACAGACTAAAAGTTTCAGTGCCTTTTTTTCTTGGAGACTTGACATTGTTTTGCAAAATGTGACGATGAGAGACTAGACTTGACTGATATTCATAAAAATAATGTTATATGAACATGCTTAAGAATTTAATAACAGACAGATGGATGGTAGGTCTAGATCTATTTGAATATTTCATTTTTGTATTTTCCTATATCACTAGATTTGTCAAGAGGAAGATCTAGGTCACCTGTGATCAGACATCAAAGGTCATACAAGCCATTGACCTATGAACCTCAGCTAGCCGAATATGAACGGCTTCTTCGAGATCATCGCAGCATCCAAAACCAGATCAAGGAGGAAAAGAGGCGGCTCTCTGGCGGTTCCCACAGCAACAAGTCTACACATGGATCTGACAGAGGGCAGGGCCCGCAATCGAAGAGTCGTGGAAGATCAAAAGACAAGTCGGAAGAAAAAGTGACAAAGAAAGTATGTCACTTCCTCAAATTTGTTGATAATTGCTAGGAATCCTAGAATTGACTAATTTGTTTAATTCAGTGTCCATTTAAGCTATCAAAAGTGGGGAAAAATGTATTGGATATCTTGGATTACAGAAAAATACAGTAGAATAGCAGGAGCTGCTATTAAAGTACACTTCAGTCAGTATAATTCATATTCCTTACCTAATCCATGTGATGTGCTTTATTAATCCAGTGACTACTAAGAACTATTGTTCCCCTTGTATTACGTTTGTACAGGATGTACTTAGATCCAGTAGGGAATTAATTTGGTTTTTTGCATGAAATGTTCACTCAGGGATTGAAGAATATTCCTTAAGATAGACGATGAACTGAAGTAACTAACCATTACTTTGTTATACTATAGTGCAAGTTTGCATAGGCTGTATGTAACAGAAATTCCATAGAAAAGTATTTCTATGGCTTTAAGAGTTAATTGTCATGCTTGTCATTTCAGAAACGGGATGAGGATAATGAAGATGAGGAGATGATGCTCCTTCAACTGAGGAAAGATGCGTTGGCCTCGCTGGCAAAAGAAGAGAAAGGAAAAGAGAAGATCGAAAAGACAGGCGTGGGAATAGAAGTGAATGACGAAAAGCTGAAGGACAAGGAGGAAGAAGGGAAGACGAGTGGAAAGAGAGGAGAGATTCAGATTGAAGGTGAGTAGGGTTCCTAATGAAACAAAGAAATAACCTAGAAGATAGAGTGAAGTATGATAATGAAAAGGAAAAAAAATGTTATGGAAATATGAGATTGAAACAGATTTCATTACATATGATGAGAATTCCATATGGTGGTAGGCTATAGGACAGTGCATTACACTACGGTTTGCTTAGCCATGGTTCCGATCGCGTGACGTCATGCCTCAGTCAGCGACGCATGCGTGCGAGCTGTGCTGCAGCTGTCCGATCGTACCGTAGCAGCCGACAAAGACTCGCTATCGGTATGATATTGTTATGTTATCGGATCATTATCGAGTTTTTCTACCCAATTCACTGAAAGCCCGTCCCACAATGCAGTTCAGAAACGACATCATCGCGTTATTTACCTCATTCCCCATATGTTGATACCAAGATCGTTAGAGCATCATCTACGAAAGCCTATCATTTTTCCGGACAATTTAAACTGTTAATTCGAGTTTTAGCAGCCGTAGCGTATAAAACAAAAATGTATTCCAAAACAGTGAATTTGACTGATTTTGTATAATTTGTGAAATATTAAGCAAATAATTACCGTTGGTGAAGGTGATAGTTTGCCATCGCCTGAAACCAAAAGGTGATTATTTGCTTTATATTCCACATCGGAAACATTTCACTTCTTCCGTCATTTTAGAGCAACAAGTCATCAATTGACAGCTAGCTAGCAAGTGACGGTGAACGATATAGCATAACGTACAGTGTATGCAGTATGGTGGCTGCGCTGGCATGCTCGTGCGTGACCAAAGTTCGCGTACTAACACTAAAAGCACTTAATTAAAGAGGAGAGCAATACGCAACGCAAAGTGCGTTGCACCCGGTAGATAGTCGACTATCTACCAGGTGCAACGCACTTTCACTGAAGATAGTAGTACTATCTGGACAGTGTAACGAACTTTTCTTCTCCCATCAATGATGGGCGAACTATCTTTCATCACGTGATTTCCTTTTGACCAATCGTAGAGCAAGATTCTTAGTATGTGGAATATAATTTGAAATATTTTTATGGATTCTTGACATGTTTATCTATCGGTTGATGTTAGTTTTTCCAAGTGCGAGTGTGTGTAAGGTATGTGCGAGAAGATATTTATGCACATGCGATGAGCTGTTGCTTATGAATGTAGCTGCCTCATGAATTTTGCATATATGGATTTTGCACATGCGCTGTAGCTGCTAAGGACATCAATGCGGAGCTGTTAAACTCTGTACACAGGGCATGGGAAGCAAACCGTTGTGCATTATACAAGTCCTGTCTGTCGTAAAAGTGAAGTCCACTCTTGGTGACTGACAACACCTGTTATTGGGTAAACACCAAAATGTTGTCAAGTTCCCCATGCACACCAACTCCTTTGCATGTTTAAAGATAAAGTTGCGTTCTGGTCATGCGATTGCATTGTGACAGAAACGGTGTGAAATCGATCAGAAAAAGTTGATTATGTAGCAAACAAGTATTGGTCTGTACTGCAAGGTTCTGGAATCATCAAAATGATAAGAAATTTGGCCCAGTCTTGGTAAAAGTAACAAGCACTGTACACAGAAAGATGTATATGGGACTTTACAAACATGTGGCATAAAGATGTGGTCATCATTTTGAAGCTGTTATATGTCATATTTAGAATATGAAGGCATTTGAAGAGCCATGCTTTTCAGGGAACATTTTTTTCTCAGATGTTCTTACACACTTGCATAATAACAATGAAAATGCTCACAAATTATTTTTCACCTCTCACCAGAACTCAACCTTCTCTTTAAGTGTTAAAAATGAAGCTTTTGATCACACTATCATATTTATTTCTAGTTATTTGTTGAAATAATTCTCAACCCATACCAGGTGACTCGCAGATTTCAGTTGGTGGAAATGGTGTCATCTCTCAACAAGAAATTCCAGTAGTTGGTAAACAGGTAAGCTTAGAACAGTAGGTTATTAGTAGTTTTTTTCAAACTTCTGATGGCAAAACCAATGCATGTGGGGGTATTTATTATGTCTGTGCTCATATTGTCTTCAGAACCAGAAGGGCATTAACTATTTTTTCAGTAAATATTAGTTTATGTCCGTCTGGCTCCAAACAAACAATACAAAAGCTGAATGTATATATGTATAGGTCAAGGAAGAATGATGTCAAAATCGAAACAGACATCCACCAACACATGATTCTGCAAGAGGGAAAATAGAAGAAAAAAAATATTATTGAATCATTATTGACGGTCAACCCACCCCTGGGGGCTGATGGGAGGGGGGGGGGGCTGGGCAGTGAGAGGTCTAATTTCTTTTGCACACTAATTAAATCATTCATACAAAAGAAAAGAATAGTTACCTTTGAGAAGAGGAAAAATATAAAGCGATAGATAATGAATTATCGACTCACACCTAGGGGCTGATGGCGGAGGGGTTTTAGGCACATGCCTCACACCTGCAATTTGAAGCCGCCTCGAGATCATTAAACCCCTGTTACACATATCTCGGGCCCGCAATTTTGTGTCTACACATACATGTAGGCGGGCTTCACGTCGCCTTTTCACGAGCTGATGTTGGGGCCCACTCCATGTAAACAAACACTTAATATTTTTCGCGGTTCAGAGGTTTTTTTAACTGCGTATGCTGTACTATCTCATCGACATCGACATCGCGATCGGTCCTTGCACAGCTCTTACCTTCATATTTTGTTTTGATTTTGCTATAAATATATAATTGCATTATTACCCACTGCCTGGTCAAGCAGCGTATACATGATCCAGATCCGGATAGCAAAGCGCGCCCGATGTAATGTTGATATATGGTGACGGGTCACGTCACTTATGTTAATAAGCCGGCGCTGAGTCCTCTTTGGTGTTACACCTACTGATTGCGGGACTGAGACCGGACTCTGGCCGACTTCAAACCACATCCAGAGCCAGACTGGGATGGAGGCGGCCTTAGTCCGGCTTTTCAAAAAAGTTGATGTTACACATACGTCGGGCCGCGGCCTCAGTCCACTTTCAGAGGTATGTGTAACAGGGGTCTTATATATGTTTTGCATGCTGAATAGGCCATTCATGAAAAAATTAATTATTGAATCATAGACCCATTCCAGAGGGCTGATGGGGGAGGGGTCTTATATATGTTTTGCACACTAATTAGGTCATTCATGTAAAAGAAAAGAATATATAATGTATAGAATGATATGACTTGGTTAAGAGAGTGGAAACCAAATTCATTTTACATTTGCCTCCCTCAGATTGACAGTTCTGATGATAACTACCAAGCTAATAATACAGAAGCTTTGGAAGCTACCATCTTCCCAGCAATAGGGGAGCAAGACACCTCCATATCTGAGGGACAGTACGATAACTACGAAGAGGTGGAAATGGAAGTAGATGACGAAGAAGAAGAAAAGGAAAATCTTCCAAGTAAGACCATACTTGTGATTCTTTCAAAGGGGGTCGGTGTTTTCTACAAATACTGAATTGAAAGACTGGTTTATTAATGCCAGAACTTTTGAATGCAATGCACAAGAATTCTGCCTTGAATGCATAGAATGCATATGCTGTTCTTGTAAATTTGACCTTTATCTTATTTATTGCTTGGTATCATTAAGTAAGCTTGTGATCTTTGTAACTCTACAGTACACTCATATAGGGGAATTATATACAGCCATGCTAAATCAATAGTTATCGTTTTATAAAAAATTTGAACAAAATGGGGGAGGAGAGTGTAGTCTGAATTGAGTTACTGTTGGGCAGCCTCACACATTGTACTCAAGGTTGCTGGCGTGATGTATTCCAACCGATACACCGGCACATTGAGCATCCACTGTGTGTTGTACAACACAGTGTCCTCTGCCCGAAGGAAGCACCATGTATGGTCCATAGCTTTCTGTTACATCACCCCCTGTTTCCAGGGGCACCCCTCTCGGATGTTAATGCCCCTCTCTCAGACCTTCCCTGGGGTCGTGTAGGTAATTAGATACCTGTATGTTACCCCACGTGTAAGTATCCCCTCCACCCAACTGCATGTTAGAGTCGGGATATATATCACCACAGTTGTTTATTAGATTTTGAACAGTTAATAAAATGTAAAAGCCTGTAATTTGTATAAAACCAATGTATTTGCCAGTATTGATATTTAGTTGATTAGATATAATAATAGTAACGTTAATGTGTGAAGGAATTTTACGAATACGACAGAGAAGTGGCAAATAAGGCAATATATTGTTTTTGTGCATATCTAATTAGCTGATTTGCATATATGTAAACATATCTGAATATGAATGCTTTTATTTCAAGCACACTCATGACTCATGAGCCTTGCTACTTGTGTTGTTCAATTCTAATTTAATTGTTCCATTGAAGAAAACATATTAAATGTTGTTTAAAGAATATGTGATTTTGCATATTTAATGAGCTCATTTGCATATAAGAGGCATATAAAGGGAGTTTCCATACTACATAACTCTCATGTCGGCTGTTATTGTGGAATCTTGCGATTGTGACATACTGTATTTCATCCTTGTATTAAATCAGGAAGAGCTTTTACAATAACTTCAATTGAAATGTTTCATACGGAAATGATTGGTATGATCTTATTTGCATATATATTGGGGAGATTTTCAGCGCCCTAGTATGCAGTGATGCACTGCATTGGTCTACTTGTATTTTGAGCTTGCAAAATGCATGCCTCATATTAGAATATTAGAATATTAGTGGCTATGTAATCAGAGTAAATCGGTGAAGTTCACTTGTTGCAAGTTTACAATTCCAAATTTGTCTGTAATACATAACAATAGCTTGCAATAACATGTCTTTTTGATGTTTGATAATAATGATAAATAATAATTAAGTGCCTTTATAGCCTGTATAACTTCCGTAGCATCTCTATGTGCTTTAATAGAAAGAACATACATATATAACAGATGAGACAGGTGCTATAATTTCACGAACATAATTAAGTCCAAATGCTGTATAAACAAGTATGTTTAGCGTATAGTCAATTAAAAAAAAAGTCTAGTATTGTTCATATAGTTCATTTCATTTATCTCTGATTGCGTTTTATCTTTGATTTTGATTTTCAGAGCCTGGCATTCAGGAAGGAGTAGACAATGCAAATAAGGTACATTTTCAAGAAATTTGCTTGTTAGAAATTCTTACTTTAGTGGAATTTACATTTTGTTAAATGTGTATGAGACAATTTCTTTGTATACAATGGAATTATGGATCTAAAGGCAGTTTATGGGAGATAAGGAGTATCTATAGGCAGGTGATATTTTGTTGGTACATATGTTGCATAAGAGTGTATGTTTCATTGAATTGAAGCAACAACAAAAAAGTCTTTATAGACAGCGTGCTTCCTATACAGGTAATTGCCAAAACACTTTGGGTGGTATTCTCGAAAGTGGACTAACTTTAGTCCATGGTTTAATCCCGACTAAGTAAGTAATGCCAAGTGTCCATATGAATATATTTTTTTTTGTCCCTAAATTACCATGATAACATAATTATTTCATAGTTATATTGTTGTTTATTGATTATGTTATTACATTTTATTATCCCCTCGCCGACGAAGTCGGAGGGGATATAGAAACGCCGCTGTCCGTCCTTCCTTCCTTCCTTCCGTGCGTGCGTGCGTCCGTAACAAATTTGGTTTCCGATCAATAACTTCAGTAATGTTTGACGGATTTTAATGAAGTTTCATATAAAGGTACATGGTATCAAAATACAGGCTAAGTTCGATTTCGGAGTATGTAGGTCAAAGGTCAAACGTCATAGCTCATTAAATATGCGAAAAAATACACATCTGGTTTCCGATCGATAACTTCAGTAATGTTTGAAGGATTTTAATGAAGTTTGATATGAAGGTACATGGTATCAAAATACAGGCTAAGTTCGATTTCGGAGTATGTAGGTCAAAGGTCAAAGGTCATAGCTCATTTAATATGCGAATCTGGTTTCCGATCGATAACTTCAATAATGTTTGACGGATTTTAATGAAATTTTATATGAAGGTACATGGAATCAAAACACAGCCTAAGTTTGATTTCGGAGTATGTAGGTCAAAGGTCATAGCTCATTAAATATGCGAATCTGGTTTCCGATCGATAACTTTAGTAATGTTTGACGGATTTTAATCAAATTTGATATGAAGGTACATGGTATCAAAACACAGCCTAAGTTCAATTTCAGTATGTAGGTCAAAGGTCATAGCTCATTAAATATGCGAATCTGGTTTCCGATCGATAACTTTAGTAATGTTTGACGGATTTTAATCAAATTTGATATGAAGGTACATGGTATCAAAACACAGCCTAAGTTCAATTTCCGAGTATGTAGGTCAAAGGTCATAGCTCATTAAATATGCGAATCTGGTTTCCGATCGATAATTTCAGTAATGTTTGACAGATTTTAATGAAATTTGATATGAAGGTACATGGTATCAAAACACAGCCTAAGTTCAATTTCCGAGTATGTAGGTCAAAGGTCATAGCTCATTTAATATGCGAATCTGGTTTCCGATCGATAATTTCAGTAATGTTTGACAGATTTTAATGAAATTTGATATGAAGGTACATGGTATCAAAACACAGCCTAAGTTCGATTTCAGAGTATGTAGGTCAAAAGTGAAAGGTCATAGCTCATTAAATATGCAAAAACACCTAATTATATGTGTGAAAATGTGGTTAACTTCCTTGCCTAGTAATTTAATAGTAATGGTAATAGTAATGGAGGTAACTTGTTCTGATGTATATAGGCCATTTGTACCCCGCGAGGGGATGCGACGCTTTGCGTTGGCTTTTCTAGTTTTAATTTAGTGACAGATTAAATTATTCAAAAACATATTCATATGGACACTTGGCATTCCATACTTAGTCGGAGGATTAAACCATGGACTAAAGTTAGTCCGCTTTCAAGAATACCACCCTTTCACTGTATCTACTTCCTCTCTATCATTCTTCATGTAGGAACCTAAAACAGCTGTGGTCAAGATTATCAAAGATGAAGGTGAGGATGAGGAGAATCTACTGAGAGCTCAACTCCTGAAATCTTTGCTCACCAAGCGAGCCGCCAAAGCACAATCAGAAAAGGTACATTTGGAGATATGCCTGTCTAAATTCTTTCATTATCATTTGTTAACTCTAATTTATTAATATCATATATGAAAAATCTTCCATTTTCACCGTGAATGCTGTGAGCACGGAAATTGGAAGCCTAGCCGAGCAGGGGTAATATTGGAGTACCTTGAGCACCTTACGAGGTGGATATGAGTGATATAAAATATCCAATATTATCATTATTATTATTTACACACTAACAGATCAATGCCAGTACTGGAAGCACACCCAGCAAGCCCTTATCACCAGCCACACCCCCTCTCTCAGCTGCCCCCTCCCCACCACCTTCCTCTACCCAGCCCCCTCGCACCTCCACTCCGCCCCCTCAGGCCTCGACTCCGCCCACCTTGTCCAGGTCATCCTCCCCTGTCACCACAAGGCTTCTGCAACAGGGTTCCTCATTGACTGGTCAGGTGCCAAACAGAGCAAAGCCACCAGTGGTAAGCTACCTTTTTTGGCTGTGTTTTTTTAAGGGGGCACATTTCATACACTGAAGGCTTATTCAGATATGACGCAGCAAAGCAGCGTTTTTAAACGTTTTTTATCATGACGTAAAGTGCAATAAGCCTCGCATTTCTATGTCTTATGATGTGTTGCACACAGTTGCCATTGAATTACGCGGCGGTTTACCATTTCATATCTGAACAAGCCTAAATAGGACAGGGGGGTGTTTCACAAAGACTAAGATCGACTTTAAGTTGGACTTAAGTATAGCAGGCCGTTCATGCCATTGTTTTCTCTCATCATTTACTGGCATTGGTCTCTCAAGGGACGTACAAATCATGGTAAAAAATCTACAAAACTTACATTTTTGGATAATTCATTATTGAAGAAAAAAATATTATCTAAAGATCATAATGGTGAGAGCAAACAGTGGCACGAACAGCCTGTTATACTTAAGTCCAACTTAAAGTCGATCTTAGTCTTTGTGAAACACCTCCCAGGTCCACCCTGAGAATGAATTTGTTTTAATCAAAAGCTAAAGGAGGGAAGCAGATCAGTGACAGATTTAGGAAATCTGATAGAGGATGAGGAAATTATGAATTATCAACAAACAAAAAAAAGATTTTTTGTCTTTTTTTTCTTCTGCTTTTTATTGATCAAAAGACAACAATCCAATAACGTTCTTCATTTTTCTTCATACTCCTTATCCGTTAGCCCATAAAAAGCCTGGTGAAGTTGTTTGAGGTTGGTTTTAAACATTCTAGCTGTACACAAATAATTTGTTTAGGTGATTGGTACACTTTAAGTAGAACATCCTTTATTTTTCATACAGGCACCAGTGCATCAGCCTGTGGTGATCAATCTTGAGGAAGACACTGATGAGAGCGAAGATGAGTCGTCGTCGTCGTCGAGCTTCGTTCCTTTCACGGGACTGCTGGATTCCTTCCTTAAAGAATTTAGGATGTCTTCCAATACCCAGGTGAGAGCTTATTTTGTTTAAATTTTCTGTAAACAACATCTTGGTTATTGTTTCACCAGGTAAAAAATACTATTTTTCAGGAATACCCACATGGCCAAACTGCAAACTTATTAATTGAGAACTGACTTCTCTGTATAATTCTGCCTCTTGCTAAAAAGATTTTTGAGAATCTCTGACTACATGCATTAAATACAAAAATGATGACCCATGCTTTTAATGTATTTTCTATTTATGTAATTATGTTTTCTTGGTTTCATTTTATCAGAATACTAAGACTACCACACGAAACACAACAGGCAAGCAGCAAGCTCATTCAACCTCAAAATCAGTCCGAGTCCCAAAGACCCCAGATTCCATGAAGACCGCCTCCACACCCACTCGGCAAGAGTACCACCGACTGAGAGAGGAGATCGCAAGAAGGGAGCAGAAGAGAACGGCGGCCTCAAAGCCCCAAAGAGGGAAATCGGAAAAGCATGAGCGGAAGACGCATAAGCATGCAGTTGGTGGAAGACACAAAGGATTGGGAGATGGGGGAGATGATGCCTCAGGGCAGGGCATGAGTAGACAACCGGTAGCTGGTAGCGAGATGGAGCATGGCAGGCGAGAGATGCAGGTCACGATTACTGGACATAATGAGAGACAGATTCTGAAGAGCACTGGCATGCCCAAAGCTGACCAAGCAAGAGGGATGCAGGAAGCTGCTGCTGGCAGTGGCACCACCGAGACACGTCTCACATGGTACTATCAACCCCACTGCTCGCCTCACAAGTGAGATAGATTTCACCAGAACTATGAGTACTTTAGATGCAGAATTATCAAGGGAACTCAGTGCCATTAGAGAATTGGCTCGTACAGCACATGTTACCATGGAAACGCATCGTCCTTCCTCGACAGGTGTGGATGCTGGAAGCAGGATGGAGGAGGAAAACCGAAATATTGAAATAGAAAGAAGGAAACAGGAGTGGGTGATGAATAGAAAAGCTGAAACAGAGATGCAAATTCGAGAAGAACTGAAGAAGGCAGAAATGGAGAAACAGAGAGAAGAGCTGGCAAAGATGAAGATGGAGAGACAGAAGCAAGAAGAGGAGATTCAGAGAAGAAAAGCAGAGATGCAGAAAAAGAAGTTGGAGGAGTTGGAGAACAAGAGGAAGCAGGTCTTGGGATGGGAGAGGAAAAGAAACGAATATAGGTGAGACAAGCGATTTTTATTTATTTCAACTATCAGGGCTCTACTCTTACAGGGCTTGTGTACTTACTGACCACATATTTACCTTTCCAGGCCCTAAATTTTTTTCAAAATATAAAGGGGGGTCTGGTATACATGAAACCCATTTCCCCAGATCCCCAGGAATGCAGTTCAATGGTGTGGAGTTCTGTATGCAAGATCATAAAGAACACAGTAACAAAAAGGAACGATGGTTTCAGGGTATTGCTCTTCATTAAAACAAGAAACACTTAGGTAATTTCTCATGGTTACTAATTCCCACTTTGCTCAGTAAATTTGTTGTTTAATATAAGAAAAACACGTAGTTTCAGTTGTGCATGCGATGGACACTGCATAATACAGCTGAATTTGCAAGTAGTATATCAAAACAACCAATTTGATATACAGTCAAACCTGTGTTAACGACCACCTGTTCATAACGACCACTTAAATCCCCCCTTGAGATTTCATGTAGTTAAGAACCTGTCCTAAACGACCACCTGTCTAACGCGACCAGCGGCTACTCATTTTGCTTCCGCTGGCCACCGAAAATGCCCACACAACGACCGCCAGGGCCAGCCGTATAGCGACCAACAGCAGCCGTGTAGCGACCAGCCACAGCAGCGCAATTTCGCTCACACAGTCGGGCGATCGTCAGCACAGCTGTTAACTATAAAGCTACATGTACATGTAGATCTAATGGTCATTTACACACAATAAAACTATTCAACCCCAAGCTCTTCAAGCAAAGCATTTAATTACTGACAGGATATTGTTTCTTGCACATTTCATGAAAACATAACAATGCAGAGTCATTGTAATGAACTTCAATCGATGATTCGATTGTACGTCGCGCCACACAGGCTAGGCCTGGCGAGTGGGGGGAGCCTGTCTGTCAATCAAATTTTCAGACTCGTTCATTTTTATTTCTTTTAAATAATTTTTGACGAGCGATAACAAAAAAATGCCGGACAGATAGAAAATTATGTTTAATCATTTAGTATTTTTATTTTGACTAAAAACCGTACCACTCTTTGTTTATTTAATTTATAAACACCGATACAAACCTTTCGTTGTTAGATTTATCTATTGGCTCTCTGCCTCGTTTTCACCCGACTGAGCCCTTATAAAGCCACGGAGAATTGTTTGCGCATTGGCGGGTCGCGGCGGGTCTGCGAGAGGCCTTGCAGCGGGTGATGTCAATCAATAATTTATTCAAAATCAAAATGGCCGCAAACGGCCACCTGTCTACAACGGCCACTATTTGTGTTTCCCTTGGGTGGTCGCTATAGACAGGTTTGACTGTATCATAAAAACAAAACAAAATAAAAACAAAAAACTGGCATATATTGCAGGTACAGTGAAACCTGCTATAGCGACCACCTGTTTAGAATGACCACCTGTATATAACTACCACATTTTTAGTTTCCCTTGAATATAGTTTCTCATTTAAACCTGTACTTCAGGAACCTGTACTTAAAGATCATCTGCCTTGAGTGGTCTTTATATACAGGTTTCATTGTATAACCATTTCCATTACAGTGTACTCTTGAAGAAAGATAAAGGCCTGATCATGAACCAAGAGCAACAGGTTACTAGGAGACGTAAGAACATCAACGTAGCCAAGGTGCAGTTAGAACGCCTCAGGAGCAGGTGGCAGCCACGGAGAAAGCACTCAGTATGAACCAGGCCCAGATGGTCAAGCATATTAAGCAGGTTAGAAAGTGGATGTGTTCATATCGTGAGTTGATCATTGTAAACAGGTGTTGATTAAGTGCACAGGTTGAACAAGGCCTGTAGCCCTGTATGATAAGCAATTCAGCCAGGTTAGAAAGTGGATGTGTTCATATTGTCAGATGATCGTTGAGTAGGTCTAATAGGTGTGGTGTAAGTGTGTAAGCTGAACAAAGCTAATGTTATCAAGTATTCAACAAGGTTACCGGTAGTAACGAATGTGTTCATATTGTGGGTTGATCGCTGCGTTTAGGCTAATTGGTGTGTTATATGTGCATATGTTGAACAAGGCGTATATGATTGAGTATTCAACAAGGATAGAAAGTTGATTTGTTCATATCACGAGTTGATCATTCTGTAAGTCTAGAGAAATGGATTCAATGCCAAGATTAAATGAGGCCCCAATGTCCTGTAACTTTTTTCTTTTATTTTCAGTATGTACTGTATTTTGATCAATTTTGGTAATAAACTTCTTTTGTTCATTCATTCCTCCGCTTAATTTCATGTGCACTTATAGAAAACAGCTTTGGAAGCAAGGTTGACCAAAAACCTGGAGTTAGACAACTACGCCCGCTCCCATCTCGCCAAACTGAGGGGCATGGCCCTCTCTGAAATCACCCAATCGGAGTATCGTTCCTCGTTGCCTAGGTCAATCAACCAGGTCGCACCCTCTGCGTTGGGAGAGAAAAGGAGAATTGAAGCACCGGACTCAAGCAGTATAGTAAGTGCTCATCTAGGTTAACCCGTTGACTACTAAATTATCTCATTCCATAGTCGTAATACAGAGGCCATCCAGTTCCTTTGGCATTGGGTTAAAGACGCATAGAAGCGGGCTCTCATGGGGAATTCGACACCGTTCGGGTTTTTACCCAATCACAGGTGTTGTCAATCACCAGGATTAGCCTTCAGTTACATGACCAACAGGCCTTATGTAATGCTTTGCATTCCCCATCCATTTCCCCATATGGTAAAGTCATTATCTCACTTTTCCCTCAACTGGAGACTCTCCGTGAGACGAGGGGATATTTCTTGATAGGCCTACGGGTTTGCTTTGTGCAGACTTGTACACACATTAATGGTATTTCCACCAAGTCTGGTGTCAGCGAATCATGGCTTTCTGCACATGGAAACTGACAACCATTTCCCTTTTAGACATAAGGCCGTAGGGGAACACAGTAAGGGCTCATTCAGACGTGACTCGGTAAACAACCACAAAATATTGTGAAGTGTATCACACTTTCCATCATTAGAGCTTGCATAGTGCTGCACACAACTTGCATAGCCAGGCGTGATGGAAAAAATTAAAGCATAAACATGTGACTTGAATACACGTTTGCCGTTGGCTACATTTTTGAAATCATCTTATATGGCAAGTTTATATCTCAGTTAAGAACGAGCAGCAATATGTTAGGGTACAGTGATTATTAGATATTGACTTTTGTTTTGTAATTTTTTTTCGTCACAGGACCTCAAGAGAGCAAGGACGGCTGGCCAGACTGCCGATCTCAAGAAACTCCAAGACATGGAGCGCCACCTAGCGGACAAGATACGCCAATTTAGAGAGGCGGAGGCGAAGAAAGCTCTTGTAGGTGTCACAGCCAAATCTGTCGTCCCAGAAAGCAAAGCAAAACTAGTCAGGCAACTTTCCGGCCCCAAACCCTCTGCAAAGATTTACACAAAAGATGTGATTAAACTTAGTGCTGAGGCAGCAGCTCCTGTTGACAATGAGGTGGAAGAGGTCAAAGTGGAAGGGTCGAGTGCCAAAGGTCAAGAAAGGAGAAAATCTTGGTTGGATGCAAATCCAACGCTTACACCGAACATCAAAAGCCGCTCAAAGGCTTCCACACCCACCACCCCATGCATGGCTGCCCTGGGTAAGATGAAGGCAAAGTTCAAGTTGGAAGGTCAAAGGTCAGGTCAAAGTTCACTGACAGACACCTCATTGGAGAGTGACCTCCTGCAGTGGATAGAGTCATCAGAACGAACAGGCAGCCCAGTGCCTGACACTGTGGACACTCCAAAAAACTTGCCTCTGTTCGGTCGGAAGGCCCTGAAGTCAGGGTACCTGAGTCGTATCAGGAAAGAGCAGAAGGAAGCAGAAAAGAAGGGGCCAGATTTCTCGTCCTTAGATTTCAATCAAAGACTGCCCTCTATGGAAGCAACAGGGCAAGAGTGCTTCCATGTAGACTGGTGTAAAGACACAAGTAGAGAACAACAGGCTAGTGCTGAAGGTATGGAAGCAGTGAAAGATGAAATAGAGAATGCATCACCAGTCCAGGCTGACTCTCATGGCCTTGTGGCTTACAGAAGTTCCTTACTGCCCTTCAAAGCTTTCAGGTAACCATCAGCAAACATTAGTTCTCTTAATCTCATGTGAAGAACTGAAGTTTCTGAACTTATTTAATGCATTAATTGTTGTCCAGAATCTAGATTGTGCAGGATTAATGAAGTAAAATTCAACAAAGTAGCTGTACAATTTTACAGAATACCTAATATAATTGCTCTTGAAGTTTGCATATCTGTACAAATTTCTGTTTAATTTTAATTACTCCTGTGTAAACGACAGCCATCTTGGTGAAAATGGTCTTAATATTTTGACAGATTCTGTATCGTAGCTAACATTGAGCAATACCTTCATCATATTTTCCTTAAACTTTCACTAATCTGTTTTTATGCCTCCGCCACCGAAGGTGGTGCCGGAGGCATCATGTTTTTGGGTTGTCCGTCCGTACGTCCGTACGTCCGTCCCGTTTGACCGTTATCACAATATCTCAAGAACCATTTAAGATTTAAACTTAAGACTCGGGAATAGTATTTATCACCATAGGAAGACGATCTGATTAGATTTTGGAGTACGTAGGTCAAAGGTCACAGGTCACAGAGGTCAACTTATGAAATTCTTTGTATTGAGTTTGTTAGCGCGATATCTCAAGAACCATTTGAGGTTTAAACTTCAAACTTAAGGATAGTATGTATCACCATAGGAAGACGATCTGATTAGATTTTGGAGCACGTATGTCAAAGGTCAAGGGTCACAGAGGTCAACTTATGAAATTCCATACATTGAGATTGTTATCATGATATCTCAAGAACCACTGGAGATTTAAACTTCAAACTTAGTGATAGTGTGTATCACTATAGGAAAACAATCTGATTATATTTTGGAGCACGTAGGTCAAAGGTCAAGGGTCATAGAGGTCAACTTATGAAATTCCATACATTGAGATTGTTATCATGATATCTCAAGAACCACTGGAGATGTAAAAACTTCAAACTTAAGGATAGTATGTATCACCATAGGAAGGCGATCTGATTAGATTTTGGAGCACGTAGGCCAAAGGTCAAGGGTCACAGAGGTCAACTTATGAAATTCCATACATTGAGATTGTTATCATAATATCTCAAGAACCACTGGAGATTTAAACTTCAAACTTAATGATAGTGTGTATCACCATAGGAAGACAATCTGATTAGATTTTGGAGCACGTAGGTCAAAGGTCAAGGGTCACAGAGGTCAACTTATGAAATTCCATACATTGAGATTGTTATCGCGATATCTCAAGAACCACTGGAGAATTTTCACTTCAAACTTAATGATAGTATGTATCACCATAGGAAGGCGATCTGTTTAGATTTTGGAGCATGTAGGTCAAGGGTCACAGAGGTCAACTTGTGAAATTCCATGTCTTCAGCTCGTTTAATATGACTTTACATTTGATATTCGATATGATGTAATTTTAATGGAATTTCTGAAAGGATTATGCTTTTATTGCAAGACTTTTCGCCTGTAGAGTATGACGTCACTCGGTGTTGAGGCTGGTGTTGAGCTATCGATAACGCGATCGGTATCGTCCTTCTAAACTGACCGTCGGTGTTGGAGCTCGGTTTAGCAGCCTTTCCATGCTCTCAACACCAACACCAACACCGAACACCGTACTTGAAATCACTCAATGTCTTATGGGTACACAGTTCATGAGAAAAAGCAAAAGGCACTGACAATTGAATTTCATATGCAGCGCATGTCATTCTTTAAAAAAAAATCAAATGAAAGCGAGCTTTAATTCTTTATAATGGCAATACATGGTTACTTTTTTATGCCTCCGCTACAAAGTAGCCGGGAATTATGTTTTCTGGTTGTCAGTCCGTGCGTACATACGTGCGTGCGTGCGTGCGTCTGTGCGTACGTCCCGTTCTCGTGATCGCGTTATCTCAAGAACCAATTGATGGATTACCGCCAAACTCAGGTCATGTATGTATCTTGCAGAGCTAATGAACTGATTAGATTTTGGGGTCACGAGGTCAAAGGTCACAGGGTCCATTATGTATGCAAAAATAGCTTGTGATCGCGTTATCTCAACCGATTGATGGATTACCGCCAAACTTGGGTCCTGTATGTATCTTGCAGAGCCAATAAACTGATTAGATTTTGGGGTCACAAGGTCAAAGGTCACAGGGCTCATTTTGTATCCTAAAATAGCTCGTGATCGTGTTATCATTAGAACCAACAGATGGATTACAATCAAACTTGAATTTTAAAAATTGCTTCCATTTTGGTTTGTAAAATTGCTCTATGGCGGAGGCATTTTTCGACTGCGCGCAGTTGAAGTTCCATCTAGTTTCTAATTTGTCGGTAGGATCACAAAGGAACATATAATGCTGATTGTTTTTACCTTCTTTGCTTTGACCAAACTCATCTTATTAGGTTGGCCTTATTCTGTAACAAACTCATTTTTATCATGCTTATGTTCATGTCATATTCATTTTGTCTGACATGTTCTCTTGTGGTTCTTTCATCTTCAGACTAAGCCCCTTGTTCCAACTCAAGGCAGGGTATTCCGTCCAATCACTTAGCTTCACGAACAAGCTTGATGCCAGCAGGCCCCTCTGTCTGTATGAGCTCAAGGGAACATGCAATGATGATGACTGTGTTTGGTAAGTACCAAAAGTGGGGTTCTGAGGAAGGCATAGTTTTGGAAGGGGGGCAGGCTGAGGGTAAAAGGGATATTCCTGTCCATTAGCACTTTGATAGATAGATAGACTTGCAACAACAAAAACAGGACAAGAGGACAGCCTGAGTCTTTCTGCATCATTAGCAGCAAATTCAAACTCAGTTATACATTTTATTGAACGTGAAAGGGCAGTGAGGATCAAACGGCCAAGACACCATGTCTGTATTATTTAAAAATCTTATTAGATACTTGTGCTTAAATATTAAAGACAGCTGGAGAACCCGTTTAATTGAAGTAACTTCCTAATTAGAAAAATGTATTGTTTTTGTTGGAACTGAATATGTGAATGGCCTCCATTTTTCAAGCATTGCTTTCCCTTTTCATGTTTTCATCACTTTCAGGCAACACGAGAGAGACTACACCATGTCTTCTCGTGAGATGCTGACTGATCTCCTATCCTACAACGCTGTCGGCAAAGCTCAAGGAAAGGATGACATCACAATGAAGAACGTCCCTGCCAGCCCAGTCCGTCAGAAACAAGCTTCCAGTGAGAAAGACAAACTCAATGCTTGTATTGAGAAAGTCCTAGGAGGAAATGATAAAGGTGACATGTTTTTAATATGAATTCAAATGTTTCCTTTTTTTCACTCAGTTTGTGCTCTTTTACTCTTATCAGGCCATCTACTGTAATTCAAACTATCAAATATTCATCTGTTAAATGTGCCCAACATAAATCAGCTAATGGATGCACTGCCTACGAGTGTACATTTCTAGAAATACACGTTGTAAAGTCTGACATTTATTTGACTACATCGACACATTTTTAAATGCGTTATGTTAAGTTGTGGAATTATAAGTCAATAATGTTTAAATTGGTCACCCTGATAGGTTTTCGGTATTGTTTGTTTATCTTCATTATAAAGTTAAAAGCTTGAGACATTTGACCAGAATTGTGTTTCTGCCAAGCAAACATTACAATAATTTGTTATATACGCTCGTGGCACTGATGCATTTAACATCGTTAGTGATGATTATTGTTCGTGTCCATTCATCCGTAGGAGTTGTATCTCGCCTAATCTCTTGCCCTCGCAAATGGCGCCCAAGGCCTCGCCCCCGTTCTCAGCGCCTCTCCACAGGTGAAGACGACGCTCTGACAGAAATCCTCCCCCTCCGTCCTCCCAAGCATCCTAAGTCATCTGCTTGCACAATGATTCGAAAAGAAGCAATCCAGAATGTGGAGGAAGAGGCAAGGTACTTCGGTGGTGGTCAGAGGGATGGGGTCGTTGACCTGGGAAAGGTCAGGGTTCATGACCTTGAGGCCGCTGTGCTGGAGAAGCCAGGTGATGTGGGGCTGTGGCTCAGGCTAGCAAGGAGCCTGCTACAGGAGTCAAGGTGAGTTGATGCTGTAAACGTCAAAACTAAAGACCTGGGCATCATTTCATGAAACTGTCAAATTCATCAACATCCCATTGAAACAAGTGTTAAATTTACTACATGCGTTTAAATGGGTTGTCGGCGAACTTGTAATTTATGACAGTTTCGTGACACGCTGCCATGCTGTATAGGTGATCCAAATAAAGTAAAAACTTGTCATATTATCGACTGATTCCAGCTCATTTAGAACTTTCTCTTATTCCATGACGAAGAAAGATCATTGACAATATTTAGGGGTAACAAGTTAGAAAATGGCATGATTAAAGGTATAATTACATTATCAAAATGATCAAGAGAGTGGAATTGTCTTATGAAAGTTTGTGAGAGTTGCTGTCCCCTTCTTGTGTTTCCAGATTTTGTCAAGTTTTCATAGTCGCATTCCTCCTTTCGAATATGAACCACATTGGCCAGAAATATTTCATAGTTCATTTTGAAGCAAGTACATGTAAGAAAGTCTAATTAAAAGTTGTTTTCATTGAAACAGTCTTAGCCTGATTCCAAACCATACATTTTGTTTCATTTTCAGTGTGGATAGAGCATTGAATGCCTTATCAAGAGGTTTGGAGCTGAACTGCAGCTCAGCCCCTCTCTGGCTCCAGTACCTCACTGTGTACAAGGAGAGAGCTGAGAGGGGAGACTATGTGGAGATGTGCCTCAAGGCGACTGAGTTGGCCCTTGCTATTCGACATGGTGGATGGTAAGTTGTTTGCATTTCTGTTTTCACTATTTTCTCTCCTATCATTATGACTGTTGAGCATTTGAAAATAGTTGTTGACTTATCAGTCCAGTTATAGGAAGCAAGGTTATTGCGATTGGTGTTTATAGCCACCTCTGAACCCACAAACATGATTAACGAGATGGAAATGGTCATCTTCTTTAAAGAAGGACGAACATAGTCAGGACAATCTCATGGAATGCCTGTAGACTTATTCCTCTAATTATGATACCTAGTTTAGACTTTTTCATTGCGATGTACAAATGAATATGATGGATATAAGGTAATCTATTTTAAATCTCTTTGCTTTGTACCTGTACAGTTATTAGAGGCAGAATATTCAGTACTAACCAAACTAGAAATCTGCAAGAAAATCCTCCAATTCTTGAAGAACTCCAGTGCCACCGCCACCAAGACGCTCAGTAATGTAGAACAAGGTGAAAGCTGTGTTACAGGAGAGAACAAGGATATGGAATGTGACATGAATGCTGAGAATTCAAGGACTTTAGATGACCCAGAGAGAGCAACTACTAGCCATGTTACGCCACTAAATGTGGATAGAACTACCAATGTGAATGTCCATGGAGAAACCGCCATAGTTGCCATGGAAACAGAAGATAAAACAGCAGCAGTTGACAGGACGTTGGAAAGTGAAGGAAGGGGTAGTGGGGAGGAGAATGGTGATGAGGGAGAGAGGAAGATGGATGTGGATTTGAGGAATAGGGCGAGTGCTGGAGAAGATGGAGAGAAATTGGACGATGTGAACGGTCATGTGAGCAGGAAGGAGTCATCCCATCAGGCTTTGGAGATTCTGTTGTACCAGGCTCAGCTTCACATCAGCATCGGTCACAAAGATGATGCTATCAAGGATCTAAAGGTAAAACAATGAAGTGCCTAATTTTAGGGCCAAAAAGACTTTTCTTTTGGATGTAATGATGTGACTTGAAAGTAAAGTAATAAATAAATCACTTCCAGGAAAAAGATTTGAAAAATATTATATTTCACTGTGGTAGTGGATTTTATAAATTGCAAGCTGTTGATATGGCTTATGTTCAAACTTTTGTGTTTCAAAGTTTTCAACATTAATCTACTAATCATATGCAGATTATATGTTGTGTGTAACGTCAATGACAGTGTGAGTTCATGTTTAAGATGGTTGAATACAACTTTGGAATAAACGTAGGAGTAATTACACAAACAAGTTTTTGTGGATAAGACTAGAATGATAACCCTGTGCAAGAAAAAAAAAGTAAAAGATAATGATTCATCTGTTTCTTCTAATTATCCTATATCGTTCATCCTCTGTTTGGGTATGAATATATGGAAACTTGCTTGTCTTGCTCTATACACGTAATAGCTTGCCTATGTATGTTGTGTGAGCAGAATAGTTTGGAGGAATCTGCTTAATATTGATTTTTGATAATCTCTCTTGCAGGGTGCTCTTGGTGTACCTGACCAATCAGAGGACAGGGATGCATTCTGCTCCATCATGATGACCTTTGACCTCTTCCTTGGCTGGCTGAGCCTCATGCATATTCATGCCACTGGTAGTCTTCCATCTAGTCTCTTTGACCCAGCAGCTAAACTTCCAAGCAAAATTGTCAAGAAGGTTAGATAAAGCTTATAGTGACTCGGTAACGTTGCCTCAGATTCTGAAACAAAATCCTGGATTTAGCTCATGCTGCAATCATTAAACCTTTAGATCAGTCAGGAATCCCATGAATTCTACAAGCCGATCGCCTGTCTGATTATCAAGATATTTATGATTGGAAATCGAAATTTCATTTTTCGTATTTCTAACGGTTTTTATAACACTACAGTCTATTGGGGAAAATGAGTGTGGTAAAACCGGTCACTCAAAGATTTTTACTTTTTGAGGCACTTCGATTTTGAGGGCTTCAATATTACACCATATCACAGACACTGATAACAAGTAGGGCCATGCATCTCAGATTTAACATTGTTACACGATGCCTTTAATGTGAAGAAAGAAGGTGTCATGTCATTAATATTTCTTTCCAATGTCTGTGGTTTGGTACCTGCTGGTTGTAATCTTATAAATTGAGTGTCCAGAGATGCGCGAGCCTCTAGGCTATAAGACTTGAAAGCTTATGTTACAGTTAATAGGAAAAAGATATGCTCTAACATTTCATGGCAAGTGTTAAGGACCTTCAGGCCTTTCTTTTTTAATGAATTTAGGGATATTGCTCTTAGTAACCATACTAATGAGTTACTTAGTACATAAAGACATGGTATAGCCTTCATTATTTTGCAAATTAATGTTGACAAGTCTGTTAAGCAATGTATTTCTCTCATCTAATAATAGTAATTACTTCTACTACTTATGCTACGACTACTACTACTACTACTATTGCTACTGCTACTGCTACTGCTACTGCTACTGATGCTGCTGCTGCTGCTGCTGCTGCTACTACTACTACTACTACTGCTACTCCTACTACTACTACTACTGCTACTACTACTTATGTAGCACTTTTCCATTAACTAACCAAAGAGCTCACACAATTATTATGTACAATGTATCTCTGATTATTCAAATTTAATAATTATTTCCTCTTGATCTGTCCAGGATCTGTTTTCCATTCCGTGGAAGCTCAACGCAGGTGACCTTGACAAGCAAGATGTCGATGACCTCTGGGAGGGTGCAACCAAGGCGTGCTCAGAACAACTAGATTCTAACGTGCTGGAGCTGTACAACATTGAGCTCGAAGAGCAACTGGGCAGGTGAGAGATGAGTCGTTTATCAGACAAGTAAAACTATTTGATAATTTTTGTATGTATTACTAGCTTAGTTGTCTAAAGGTCGTGTACAGAAATGTCATAAGATAGTATGTTGTGTACGAAAAGGTTTGAGCATTCAAAGAATCCCCTCGAAACAGCTAGACTTTAACGTTCTAACTTGAGCTGCATAGCATTTGGATTGAAGAGCAACTCTGTCTTGTCTCTGTTTGTCTCTTTATGTATTCATATGTATTTTATAATGTACATTATTTTGTATTTGCATGTTTTTTAACTGGAATGTGGAACAGGAATTCTGAATGTTTTATTAACCTGTGAGCTTTTATTCATCAAATCTTCAAAGTAGAAAAGGAATTCCATGGTTACAAGTACCATTTATATTGCTTCTTTCTTTCTTTTTTAAATGTATATAACCAGTGGTGAGTGGGTTGATCAGCTCTGTAAGCTTGACATTGGTCAATGCAGGCCGTCCAAAGAAGGGGAGGAGCTATACTGCCGCTGTATCGAAGCACTCCATAGAAGAGATATGAAACCTCCTGATGTTTTAATGGTAAGTTTTATTCATGGAGAGGATGAGCTCAAGACATTGCATTACTTATTAGAATTATATATTCAAGAAATAGCTTATAGCTGTAGTGTATCATGTGAACATGACTTTGAATCCTTTCCTAATGACTGTATTTGTAACTTGATTCTTTCCAAAGTCTGACACTTTTCATACAAAGATAAATCTCACTTAATATATATGTCAGCATTTCTGAATGTTCTTCGCTGTGAAATGCAAATGCAAGAAGTTTATTCAAAGTTTGAGCTTTACACCAACAGAAATCTTATTTATTAATTTATTTTTTTAACCACATGTGGGATGGAACGCCTTATGATACACAGTGTGAGTGTTGTTTTTCATCGGTGTCCACTCACATTAAAGACGTAATAAACTACAGATTTAAATCTAAATCTATTGTGTATTGGTCCATGATGAAAATTTTATTTGGGAAGCTGTTTTTCATCATAATAGGTTACCATATTTGTCCAATCAAGATTATTTTTAGTACACTTACTCCCGATATCTATAGGTCTGATTGACCATAAAATCAATTCAGTTTTTTCCCCCATCATTACATTATTGCATCTTATTAAAGAAAAGACCCTCCTGAATCAGTGACACTACCAATTCAATTTGAAGTGCCCATACATTTAGTGATTGCAACTTCCAAAAATTCATAACTGTCTTATTATTACGTTAGTTTCTATGAAAGTGCAATCCAATTCTCGTATCTTATTCTTATAACAGCATGTAGAGATGGTTGTGAGCCAGCTCCCCTTCTCCTGTCGCTTGCACTTCATGGAGGCCCAGCTTCGTCTTCTCTACGGGATCGATGACCCCAGGTCATCCCTCAGGAAGTGCATCATCAACTTCTACCAGCTTCCAGTCGGAGAGACCTCATCGGATGATTTCCTGCTCCAGCTGTATAGGTAATTCCTGTTTCTATCATATGGAGAGGATTATTTTGGCAGTGTTTGTCTGTAAGTCTCACATCTTCATCCCTCCTACATGTTCATCACAATATGTTTTGGGAAATGGTTTTCTCTGCCAGGAGTTTTAAACTCCTAAAAAAAACCTGTTAAGTCTCTTGCGTATTTTGATATCAGATTCATACAAGCTAAACCATCAGCTACCTTAAGAATTGATTCGGAGTAATACATTCCCCTCATGTATCGTAAAAAGTACAGAATAGCCATTTGATGATAATGCCAAAACCGTTGAGTTATTGATATGAAACCTTTTGGACTTTTCATTATTATATGCTTTATTTGTGACTTTTGCCAGTTTTTCTTTTGCTACTCAACTACTGACAGCACAAGACATGTGGGGTGGGGGAGTGGCGGAGTGGAATGGAATTCGCCTCTTCCCTAGTTGTACGATGACAGAATAATCCTTACATTTTATGGTGAACACACTGTGTTATGAGATGATTATTGGACCTGACAAGCAGTCATCTAATCATCCCACCACCCCCCCTTTCTATCTTGCAGGCATCAACTGAAGTTACCTATGTCCCTGGACTTCAAACCCCCACCCTCATCCCCAGCAGCTCCTACACAGCTCGAGATGACAGCAAGACATACATGTGGCTCTGTTACATCATGCTGACCAACTTCACCCTGGGGGAGAGGTCGGCCTCTGAAGCATTTGAAAGTGCCCTTGTGTTGGTTCAAGGCAGGAAGGACTTGGAGTTGATTTGGATCGAGTGAGTATTTGAAGAAAACTGTACTAAGGGTTCCATGCTGTTTTATTTGTAAGGGGGTGACTGAAACGCAAGGGGATCATGCCATGCTTTGTCTCTTCATGGGACAATGATTAGAAAATGAGGGAGTTCTAAATTGAGAGCTTTAAAGGTATTATGTCCCATTTGCAGCCAAAAAAATGAAAAGGTTAAATTCCAACAGCATTTGAAAGACAATACTAATTTAGAACTTCCTTCAAAACGAAAGGGCTTAAAAATGGCTTTTAGTGGGAAAATAACGACCATTAGTTGTTGAATCGACTTAAGTGATTGCAATCACCTAAGTAATATTCTGATTTTCAGACCCTTTTACCGAATGGTCGTATGTTTTGTGCTGCACAAAGATTCAATCAGTTTAATTTTGGCCATTACAAGTAGTGGGTTATTGATGTAGACAAATGCTCATGTACCTGTTACAGCTCATTTTATGTATGCTATTACCAAAGATAAAAGATGTCAGTCAGTCACTCAATAGTGTCTGACGGTGAATTCTAGAAGGTTAACGTGTTTCCTTGCATAATTTGAATACCAAGACACTGCTAATGTTTAAATTTCACAGATAGGACATACATGACATATTCATAATTCCTGCAAAGTTCTACAGAATTTGATGTTGGCTGCAAAAGGGACATAGTATCTTTAAACGAGGTCTGGTAAACTTAACAAGAGCTCTGATAAAAAATATGAAACAAAAAACAAAAACAACAAAAGCAAAATAGCTAATTGTCTCAAAATAGTGTTTTAATTACAATAATGAATCCAAGAAGAGCTCCTATGAATGAAAAAGTATTTTGCACTATTTACTTGAATATGTAGAGTTGATCTTGGTTATGGTTATGAAAGTACTAGTGTATGATTTGTGCTCATCTCTACATGCTTAAGTTTTTTATTTCTCAATTAACATAGCCTAACATCATTACCAGGCGATGTCTTTATAGAAACTGATGATGCATTCCGTTCATCCTTCATTCTTTCTGCCCTATTCGTCCTGTAGGTATTTACGCTGTCGCTCGCCAGACAAAAACACCATCCCAAGACTCACTTCCCTCGCTCTCAAAGCTCGTTCACAGATGTTTGGTTTCCACGGCAACCCGGTATCCTCTTCCTTTCGACCGATCGGGAGAGATGTGGAACGACTTCACCTTTCACAACCGAGTGATCGCTGTGTTCATCGAGCAAGTGGGGGTCGGAGAGCGGATGGAAGAGTATGAAAAGCTTCAGCTGCAGATGCCGGATAATGTCGTTCTTGCTTACAGGTGAGATTGATGAGGCCTTTTTTTAAATTTAAGCTTATTTGGCGTGTTTCTGTAGTCATTAGATCTTTTGTTGTTATCATTTTTTAACTCCATTATCATATAAAATAATTTAATCATTTTTTCAGTGTCATTGATATCTAGGGAATTGTTCAGGAAATTGTCAGATGTAAAAGTTTCGCCAACATCCCTTTGAAACACATGTTAAGTCTAATACATGTGTTTCAATTAAGGCTGCGACGAGTACTCGAATACTTGAGTACTCGCACTGTTGACAACTACTCGAGTACGATTTCTCATACTCGGATACTCGGCCCCCTTTTTTCTTTTCCCCCGTTCACCTGGCACTGTCCAGGCCGACGGTCACCCGTGCCCTAAGAGCACCGGCATGGTACCGTGGGTAAAAATGTTTTCCAGCTCAATCATACACAGGGTGTCACTGTCAACTCACCACTCAGAAACTGGGACCAAATCTCCGGATTTCTGTTTGGACTAGGAGGAATATTTGTCTGTCATCTTTAGTTTTAAAAATAACATTGTTACTATTATTTGTGAAAAATTCAAAAGCACAAATCGGTGCCTTCAACTGCAACTTGAAGTAAAATCGCGTGGGTTTTCGGAGACGAACCTTCCACTGTAGTATGGTGTTGGCAACAACAACAACAAAAAATTAATTTTTTTTTTTTAATTAAAAAAAAACATGGCGTCCGAGTATTCGAGTATTCGCCTGTAAGCCTGGGAGTGTACTCGAGTACCTCATTACATGCTTATGCACAGCCTTAGTTTCAATGGAAGGTCGGCAAACTTGTACTACCGGGTAATGACTGTTTTTGTGGAACGCTGCCCATTCATAATTGAAGGCCCATCTGTAGTTATTTTGGATAACAGACATGTAAAATCTTTAAAATGTATAATTTCAGAAAGCATAAAAGCATAACTATCAATACCTCTTTCAAACATCTATTATGTGTGATATGTGCTGTGTGAAAAGTTAGAACTTCCTAGTTCCTAGTTATATATATAAGAGAGTGTTTGGCAAAATATATATAAAATATAAAATATTACAAATCCAAATCTGATTGAAGTGGCAAAGCATTGAAGACCTATTCTAATCTAATACAGTGGTAATAGTAAATACCTAATTTTTCCTGCTTCTCACACAGGGCTTGTCGGTATGCAGTAGACAATGGTTTCTCACAGCTTGGTCTTCAGATAGCATATTCAACGCTCCACAGATCTCCTGACTGCATCGTCTTCTGGAAAATGTACAGTATTCATTCCATGATCTTTCCATGATCTTTCCATTTACATTTTATTTCTGTATATTTACTATGGTAGTAGCACTTGAAAATGCAACTAGTCAATTTGATAGTCCATGGTATTTACACCATTCCTTCCCTCACTTTCACTGTATACACTATATTGAAGTAGGGGGGGGGGGGCAGGGCAGTGGCTTATTTTTATACATGCATATTCTAGTTGCCTCATGTATGCTATCAATGCATTTAGCAATTAATTGATGGTATGGACATTTGAAACGACTATTATGTATGATGGGGAGTTGGGTGTCGGACACTTAACAAACATAAAGACTTCTCTTTTGCCTTTGGTTTTAACAGAAAATATTAATCAAATAGCACTAGCCATCATGAATATTTGTCCTTTATAATATTGTCCAACATAAGTCTTAGAAGATTTATGAAATATTGCTTGTAAAGTTCTTGAAATTGCTGTTGTAAATCAACTATCCGGATACACAACCTGTCCGACACACAATGTCAGGGTATACTATTATTTTCACAAGGTTTCAACTTACATCTGTTTGTTTATGCATTTATACACCAAGTCAAAAGAACTTTAAACCAAAGGGTGCATCTTTCATGGTTGTATGGCATACAATCTTGTTATTCTCCTGTAAGTTGTTAGATCCTATAAGGACAAAGACGTGCCCTTTAGTCCATTAACTCTGCTAGCTCACATATATCTTTGCGGATTTATTATACAATCTTGTTATTCTCCTGTAATTTGTTAGATCCTGTAAGGGACAAAGAGTTGCCCTTTATTCGTTAACTCTTCTTGCTCACATTTATTTTTATGGATTTTGTTGGTCGTCGACAAGTGGTAATTGATAGGCCCCCTCCATTGTTCATTTCAGAGTAATTTCATTGGCCCTTCAAAGTCAGCGATTGAAAGAGGTGAGGGCAACGTACGAGTGCAATGATACTCTTAATAAGTGGAAACAAGTTAAGTGAAAATGACATGACATGTAGTATGTCCTTGGCTTGAAGGTAATCTTTAAAGACCCTGTCGGAAGTTGACAAGTGAAATAGATGAATTATGTAACGATGGAAAACTTATAAGCGATAGATTACAATAACATCAATTATATGCTATTTTAGTGTCTGTCAGAGGAGTAAACAGCTATCTGAAAACTCAAAATCTAAAGCTTTGAAAATTGGAAGTTGTCGACCTAAAAACTAGCTATTGACTTGATGACATCATCTTATGTGGAGTACGAATGATTTTGCATTGATCAAGGAGTTTTAAAGAGGGTCCTTGCATTAATTATGCACGGCTCATCGCCTTGACAGCTGTATAGGCAAGCCGAACGGGTCCACATATTATGTCGGCACCGTAACTGCGGAAACTTGACCACTGTTGACTTGTAATTTGGAGGGGTATGGAAAATGAGGTTTTAATTTGCTTTTTTGCAATACTGAAAGGGAAAATATTGTTTATTCTGTTATATTTGTATTCTACGTTCATTCAGCTTCCCTTGATATTAAGTTGTATTTTCATTGGAAAGGGTCTTTAAGGACCAGCTGTGCAATTATGTTTTGAGAGAAGCCATCTAGAATTTATTCCCATACATGTATATAGTGAGTAGGACCCTTGTGTATTACCGGGTTGTTTGCGAAAGCAAAATGACATTGCAATGATTAACAATAAATATTATTGTTAATTATTTCTAGAAATTAAACCAAAAAGAATAACCGATATATGCACATGGAATAGAACTTAATTTGATTAACCATGACAAAATTTAGTTATCGATATATATGAATTTGAATAGAATTTAGAAGTATTCTTTTGCATGATCAATTTCAAGTTATGCATCTTTTGTTTTCTGAAAATGGGTATATAAGGATTTTAGTTTAGTTTATACTGAATTTGTGCTGACACAATTCTCTTTCTTTTTTTTCCTCTCTTTCTTTCACCCATCACTCTCTCCTCTTTTCCTTTATTCTTTCCATTCACAATTCCACCTACAATAATCATTTATTTTTCCACCTTCTTCTGTTTCTTTCATGATATCCTATTTCATTTTCTTTGGTCATACCCCTCACGTAACATTTTGTAAACTTCATTTTGTCCTTTCTCTCTTCTCTCTTTTCTTTGGTCAACAAATTTTTCTTCTCTTTTTCTATTATTTTTTCCTCCCCATTTGTGGCTCCTTATGATTATATCCTGCCCTCTACTTCATTTTCAACATTATATCTCCATTTCTATTGTTTGTCCAATCTTGAATATTTCTTTTTGTTGTGAACTTTTTCCTTTCCTTTGTGTTCTGTTCTTTCATTTCTTTCATTTCTCGTCTCGTGCTCTTCTTCCATCATACTTTTCCTTTTATTATTCATCTTTTTTTCATTTCTTGTCTCGTGCTCTTCTTCCGTCATCCTTTTCCTTTTATTATTCATCCTTTTTCCTTTTTTTACATTTCTTGTCTTGTGCTCTTCTTCCATCATTCTTTTCCTTTTATTATTCATCTTTTTTTCTTTTTTTGTATTTCTTGTCTCGTGCTCTTCTTCCATCATTCTTTTCCTTTTATTATTCATCTTATTTTCTTTTTTTCATTTCTTGTCTCGTGCTCTTCTTCCGTCATTCTTTTCCTTTTATTATTCATCCTTTTTCCTTTTTTTACATTTCTTGTCTTGTGCTCTTCTTCCATCATTCTTTTCCTTTTATTATTCATTTTTTTTTTTTTTTTTTTCTTGTCTCGTGCTCTTCTTCCATCATTCTTTTCCTATTATTATTCATCTTATTTTCTTTTCTTCATTTCTTGTCTCATGCTCTTCTTCCATCATTCTTTTATTATTCATCTTTTTTTGCTTATCATTTGTTTTGTTTGTCTGACCTCCATACAATGAAGGTACACTCCTTGTATGAGCAAGCAGTGCTATACCATCACACAGTATCCTCTCTATGGAAAGACGTAATATAAACTTCTTCTTTTTAAATTCCTTTTTCTTTTACTATCCAATACATTTTCAATCAAACAGCTTCTAGATTCTCAATATTGAGAGCATAGAAATATTGTTTTTTTGTGTTAAGTTATTTAAGATTGAAGTTGTTGAAAATACATCCAGTAGTTTTTGCATTTCAATGCATATGATTAGCAGTTTTTGTTTATCTTGAAACATGAAATAGAAGAAAAATAACTAGAGTATTCTGTAGCATACACACTTTAAGCTCTGGGTAGTGAATTGTAAAAGAAAAAATATAGATAACAAAGATATTTTTCATTCACATAAGCAAAAGTACTTTTAATTTCACATATATTCATTTTCTTTCTTTAAAAAAAAAAGAAGCCTATTGAGAGAGGAGGGTGATTATACACTTGATCATTCTTTTCCTCTTCCAATCCTTCACTAAGTTGAACAACTTTTTTGAATTTAATTATTTACTGATAAGTGATAAAGGCATAGGAGGCTCTTGATCCAAACAAAAAAAAATATTGTATAATGTGTGGTAGCTTAAAATTCATGATTTTTCTTCAAAATTGAGAATGGACCACTACACGACCCTCAAATATTCATAAGCATCCATTCAGTAACAACATTTTACATCCATACAATGAAGTAGCTAATTAGGGAAGACATACTATAGCGATTTCCAAGACCCTCATTTTCTAGGGCTATGCTTTCCGTTCCCTGCCCCCTTCTCTAACACGAGCAGTACATTGCCTTCGTGATCGCTCACGACGTCGACGACGAGACGAAGCTCCGGGATCTTCTCCAGCGATGTCAAGAGATTGGGTTCCAGCAGTCTGATGTCCTTCCTGGAGCGCCCATAACATGACACTACTTCAGGTAAATGAAAGGCACAGGGGTATCATGTAAGTACCTGTTCTACGTTGTATTGTCTACAGTATTGCAGCATGTGTTGAGAGACAGGAGGATGTTAACTCTGTATAAAATGACATGAGTTAAAGATAAAGACCAGTTCTGGTCATGCGATTGCATTGTGAAAGAAACGTTGTGGAATCGATCAGAAAAGGTTGATCATCTAGCAAATAAGTATTGGTGTGTATTGCAAGGTTCTGGAATCATCAAAATGATAAGAAATTTGGCCCAGTCTTGGTAAAGTTACAAGCACTGTACACAGAAAGATGTATATGGGACTACGCGACCACGTGCACGATATCTATTTGGTCCCAATAGATATGATAATTTACCAAATATATCAATTAGTAGGCGGTTTCCCGACTTTCCCGGCAAAATTTGTATCATCACCTATTAGTCAAAACATATTCTTTCACATGATTGGTAGTAAGAGCTTCCATTTCATTTTTTTGAGAGAGGGGCGTTTCCAAAACTGGTCTTTACCTTTAAAGATAAGCTTGAGTTCTGGTAATGATAGAAAATAAATTTTCACAGAATCCAACAAAAGTTACACTGCATGTTCAAGATTGCAAATAAATTGGTAGAAAATGGATAGGAGCTGAGTAATGAGCATAGAAAGATAAGGAAATCAAGGTAAGTAGGCCCGACACCATGTGCTTAACCCAGGTCACTATGTGCAAATGAGAGTTTTGGTTTTTTTATTGAAGATGATTTCCAGCAAATTTGTGTGAGGTTGTTTTTACCTTACTGGTTCAAACAATCAATCTACTGCAGGGCCCCGTTGCATAAAACTTACCATTGATGGTAACTTTGCCATCAATGGTAACTACCATGGCAACCTTGATTTTGATTGGCTGTTGAGCCCTGTTACCATGGTAGTTGCCATTGATGGCAAAGTTACCATCAATGGTAAGTTTTATGCAACGGGGCCCAGGATAAACAATCCAGAATGAATTTTAGCCATGTTCTATCCACATACGATGACCATACCAGAGCTTAAGATTAGCTTTAACACCCTTCTGGCAGTAGGTATGATTGTATTTATATCACACTGCAATTGTGCCTAGGCATTGTGGCGTGCGCCTGTAATCCAGCTAACAGTGGAAGTTACAAACTGATTCAGCCGAGGACGCAGGTTCGAAACTGAGTCACGTCTTTCGGATGGTGACGTTCAAGGTCGGTCCCCAGACGTAAATAATCATATCTGATTGATACACGTCTGTAAAAACCCAATCACACATACACGCCTTCACTTATGCAAGGAAATAATGAAATAATTTGACACAATACATCAATGTAACTGCCTTCTAGCTGACAGCCCATGAAATATGGAGTTCCGAAAGGCTTTGTGTGAATACAAATTTGTCCTTTTTTTTTTAAAAGCAAAATGAATGCAAGTATGCTTGTGAATAACTGGGAATGAAAGCAATTTTATGCAATTTCATTCTAGCACACATTCGTATTAATTAGATCTACATGTATGTGTTACTAACTTAATTATTGACTCAATAGGCCTAAAGGCTCTTAATGAAACAATTTGTTAACCATTTCAATTCTGTTTCCCCGTTGGGTTCCCAGCATCTGACAGCCTAGTACTACCTCTCGAGGATCTTCATTTGCACGGACAACTGATGCGGAAATCACTACTCCTGCTTCTCACTACTCCGTCTGCTGACGCTCGTTTGCGATTGGACGAAAGGAAGGCGATAGTTGACCAATCATCAACCTGGAACAGTGGGTAGTGTAAGTATGAGTGTTGCACAAACCATCCCTTGACCAGGCATCTTGCTCATTTACTTCTAAAAACTGAAAAGTACTTCTCGATCCTTTCTTTAAGTCAGAAGAAAATTTCTATGCTTCTTCTTGATTGAAACATTTATCTTTAGTTAACGAGGCTTACATGTTTTATGATATTGTTTAAAAATTAATAATAGAACTATTTATTTCAACCATGTGCTTCAATGCCTTTTATAAAAATGTGTCTCGGTAAAAGTTATGATCGTATGACAGATATTTATAGAGAAATGATTGCCCCAAGTTCGAGACAAATAAGAATTTTTGAAATTCTTTACCGAATGTAAATTTTGTGCCTTTCATGATCTGAAATGATATTTTTTTGCAAATGAACAAGATGCATAACTTTTGTTTTTCTTTTGGCGTTTTCCTTTTTCACCTAGATTCCATGTTTCCTTTAATCTTATTTCCTCTTCCATATCCCTTCTCTTCTCCCTCCTACTTTCTATTTAGTTCTCTTGTCCTTAGCATGGCTGTTTCAGGCTGTGTACATGTAGTGTCTGTATACCCCGGTCAGTTTCGCTTTTGTTTGACTCTATAATTTCACTTTATGCTTCCTAGTCTGATATTGTAAATTATCTGTGAACCTACTTGTGTTATTTCACTTTGATAACATGAAAAAATTTTCTTCTCAATGTACGACAATATACGGTTAGAGTCAGATACAAGGCTGCGTGACTGCTATGCAATGTATTACTCATGTTCTGAGAGCATAAAGGGCCTTAAGTCACATCAAATAAAACGAGCTTCTGCCCTTCTGATTCTCAACAGACAAAATAGTCTCATTTTTAGTAGAGGTGCTCTTGTGGAAGTTAATATATATCTGTAATGTACCACAAAAACATAACCTTAAGCATTCTGAAACTTCACAAACTGTTTGTTAATGATGGCCATTTTTCACAAAAAAGATACATTCATGAATTGCAAACAGTCATCATTGATATTCGATCATATCATCCGTTTGGAGCCAGAAGGGCGTTAACGCTGTGTAAAATGATACAAGTTTACTGCCCTCCTGGCACCAAACGGATGTCATGAAACTTACACAAACTTTACAAATTCTGTAAATTTTCATGATCGGGAAGTTTTCCGGTTTTACAGGTTTCTCTTAACCAAGGGGCCGGCCACTGTCTATTGCAAGTGATTGTATATCAGTTAATGAGCTATATTGTTCATGCAAATACATCTCTTGCTAGGTTAGACAAACATGGCAATATTTTGTTGTTGTCAAGAGCAAAATACATTGGTAAAATATGCAAATTATAAAAATCCATTCAATAATTGCTAATTGTGCATCTCTGAAATTTATTTGATAATGCTGTTGATTTAAACTGTGTAATGTTGATTATGATGAACCAGGTGTGAATTACATACAAACTTATAATTTCATTATAGACAATGTTAGCATAGTATAAAATGATTCTGCTGATTGAACATACATGTAAATTCCATTATCTGCATAATTAAAAAAATATCCTGAATGAAATGAATCTTATATTACCTGATACAGTGTTTTCTTTATCATTTACAACTAACCATACATATCATAAATAACAGTTGTTAGAACATTCAAATTGTAGATAACCGTTCATGACCATTTAATACAGACCCCAGACATTCAATGTATTCCAGAGTGGTGATCAAAGATATACATGTGTGGTATTTATTTAGAAAAGAATCGAGTTGGAACAACACTTTCGAGTATTAAAAGTATTTGTTTTAAGCAAGGGTTTTTGCTTGTTGATAAAAAAATATGGGAGGATATTCCTGATAGTTGATTGAGGGGAGACTCTTACAAGAACGCTTTTCAAGAAGTTACCCCTTGACCTACGGGAACCTAGTGGCTCCTGTATTAAGCTTATGGGAATGACAAAATTCAGGAGTCGACGGGTTAAAAGAGTGGACCTGAGCACCTCAAGGAAGCCATTAGAATGCCTAGAAGTAGAAGTCTGGATGTACACCACCACAGCTGTGTGTGACTCGTTACCTTTGAGAAGACTATGCCATGATGGTGGAACGGTTGGATATTGAAGTGAGGGTCCGGATGCGAAACGATCAGATGACAGTGGACATCGCTTGGAGATTAGCTGACTAGTATTAACAAATTCATGCTGCAGGGCTGGAAAGTTGGCTTCATTCAATATTAATGAATTGATTTCAAGCACAAAACCCTAAGTGATGAAAATATGGATGTTTCATAATAGTGATGTATTAGAAATATAAGTTTCAGTCTAAACTTTATCAATGAGAGTCATTATTTTGTCTTTAAAGATTATTCTGTGCCTAATGTTTTTATTTCTATTAAATTTAGGGACAGTTCTTGCAGCATGTTCTATTTTACTCCCTTAAGATTTAGAATAATATGTTAAGATGGAAATATGAATAGCACAAAAAAGTGATTTAAATATGCAAAGTTGTTTATAGCTGCGTTGTGTGAGGAATGCAAGTTAAACAAACGATCAATGAAATTCCACTTCATTGTCTTCAAGAATTTTCTAATCCTCTTTTAATGTTGAAAGTAAAAGGGTTGTATTCATGATTTTTTTTCATTATTTTGTTGTGATGCTATCTTGCTAAGTTGTCATGGGAATCACAAAAATATGGATTTGTTTTTATCAAAATCTCACATTTACTGGACAATTCTGTCTTACCTATGAACATTTAGAGAAAGGCCACTGCACATCCTATGATTAGACTATGGTAATGTTTTGAAGGAAATTGAAATAAAATTATACATAAGGGACCCGTTTCACAAAGCCTTTTTTCAATGACAAATGACAAAAATGAGTGACAAATCCGCTGATAACCAATCAGAAGCAAGGATTTCACTAGCTTATAACAAAACTGTCATTTGTCACTGATGACAAGTTTTGTGAAATGGGGCCAAGGTTTGAAAATGTATTCCTTCTGAATGTAGTACCAAAGATAATTTCATTTGTTTGAACCCCGAAAGGCACTAAATCTGTATTATACTACTTGATTCTGTGCCCTTCTGACTCCAAACAGATGATTTAGAAAGTCACATCAAAATTGCGGAATGTTTGAACAATCGAGTCCGAGAAAATGCCTACTGTAATCGGCTGTGGATTGCAGTGACCTCTTGCCTGTTGCACGGCTAACCCACCAACCACTAGCCAGCTGAATTGTCCTATTTTCATACTGCGAGGCTTCGGTATTACACATTTTCGCGATAGCTATTCATGTGGCCATTTGGTACATCATTTAGAACGAATTTACATTTGCAAAATTTCATGTTTAATCCTATTGCAACTTTTTTTCAAAGCCGGTCATAGTTTAGGCGTGAGTTGTGCCCTGGCCTACACATTACACACGATATTTTCTGTCTTTCATGAGTCTTAGAAAAAATAGAATCCTGTTGGATTAAATCATTCATAATTACTTTTTTAACCCTTCTTTGTCACAAAGCTTCTTAAAAATTGTCAAAAAAGTGACGTTTCAAGAGACAAATTCTAAGTTTGAATTATTTTTCACAATGCAAATTGCGCATAAAATGTCCTCTTTTTTTCGCAAACAATGTTTCAGAAAGAGAAAATCACGTATTCTTAGTTTGTAAAAATTCTTTGATCTGGTTTTCTTGATAAAAACATGGAAAGGGTCAAAATTCTGACCAAATTCCAATTTTATTGCCCCAATCCAATATTCATTCATTTGATGTCTTCTGTTTCCTGCTGTAAAGATGCATTAAAGCTTTGTCCAGTGGTGTTATTGTTTAAAGCTCCTTTAAATATTATTATGGAGGGTTTAGTCCAATTTATTATGTTTTCCAAAGAGCCTGTGGAAGACCTAATTGTAATGCCTATTTATAAGCTTTTCCCAATCACAAAGGGCGCGTAATTAATTTAGAAATAATCATGGTGCTATCTGGAAAAAGTACTACTTGTCATTAAAAAGAAAGATACGGTGTCCGAACAATTTTTTATTTCAAAGCTAAAAAGTTTTGAATAGCATTTTTTCTCAGGCTGTATGAATGCTCTGAAAATTCTTATTTATGCAAAAGTTGCAAATTGCTTTTAATTTATGGCAATTTAGTTTGAATGTATTTGATGAAAATGAGAAAATTGAAGAACTTCTTTATAAATATAACCTACTCTTATTTCTTTCATGAGAGAATATACATGATATATTATGTACTGTGGCATAAGTTCTTGAAAATATATTCCTTTGAGTTTTTATTACAAAATGAAACAAAAATAGTTGTGGTGTTATATTTGTTGTGTCTTGTAAACATTGACTACATGAATGAAGGGCCATCTCTCTCAGAAAAAAAATGTTCATTTCGTGGTTGATTCTAAGAATGAACTGAAGCTTGAAGTCATTCACACTTTTGTTGCTTTAAAAGATCTGTGATGGCAATTTATTCATATACCTGATGACATATTTATGGGTGATCAATTGATTGATTGTTTGCTTGATTGATTGTTGGACTGATTGATTGACTGTTTGATTGATTGTTTGATTGTTGGACTGATTGATTGACTGTTTGATTGTTTGATTGAATGTTTGTTTCATTGATTGATTGATTGTTTAATTGATTGAATGTTTGATTGAGTCGTAAAATTGATCGATTGGTTAATTGATTGATTGATTGTGTGATTTAGTAAGCAGGCATAAGTTAACATTGGTAATGGTAAATTGGTAACATAATGTATCTACAGTAGTTGATCCAGTGTTTCATTGGACGATCAGTTCACTTACTGGTCAATTGATGAATGGTTAATTACTTGAGCATATAATTAAAAGACTGATTAGCTGAGTAACTAGGTGATTGATTTATTGATTGAATGTTTGATTGGTTTAAAGATTGTAATGAATTATTAATTGATTGGTTTTATCAAAATTATAGTGACTTATTAATCGGTTAATCAAGATTATAGTGATTTATTAATTGATTGGATTTGGGATTATATTAAATTATACAAATTGATTAGTTGACAGGATTTGATTGATTGATTGAATGAATAAATGATGTATATGATCTCTATAAGACTGAACAATTGACTGGTCGTAGTAATTAATTAGGCCTACAAAAAAAAAGATGTTGTTCCCGGCCTTTAGGTGCCAAAACATGGGTCGGTCGGTCGGAAATCTTTTTCTTCTTTTTTAAATCTTTTTTTTTCGTCCCTCTTTGGGCTGATATTTTTCAGTTTTTTATTCATTAAACATTTTTTGTCTAAAAAACGGTTTTAAAAAAAATTAAAATTAAAAAGCCGACCGTAGATCGTTTTCAAGATTTTGGGGCGGTCGCAAAGGGCAATACAACATTTTTTACGCCCAATGATAATATTTTAATAAAGCAAATACATATTAACACTATAGCCTACAGATCGAAACATAGACCTATATGCATGAGCATCCACCTCAGTTTTAGGACCTGTCATATCGGTTTAAATTTCAAGTTGATATGTTAGTTATGTTTATAAAATGATAATGTCCCTATTAACAACAAAAATGAAACGTTATGATGTTCATGACTAATTGAGCATTAATTCATGACTCATTAACAGCTGTGTTTTTGATCTATATGTGAGCATCACATTACAATGACGTCATCATTGTTATTAAATGTTAGAAAATGGCGACTTCTACGAGTACACGAAGAGCCCAGGTAAGATTTCTTTGAGTCATTCGCACTTTGACAATAATTCATACATTTCAGAATTACTATACAAACCTACAAAATAACATTACATAACTATTAAACTTATCTGCTGCCAATTTGGTCATGAAAATTGGCCTTCCAGTTCCGGAAGTTTATGCCTCGGTTCAGCTCGGTCCCATTCACTGCAACTTCTGTGGTACTGGTAGGTAATTCTGAACAAAATGAAAGTGCTAGCGCCCACACATAGCTGCATCGCTATCCTGGCTGTGTATTAAAACCTGTTTTATTGATCTCAACATTTCAAACACCACTGTACAAAATTAAACTGATTTCACTCAAAATCGGTACTTTAGTGACAATTGATGACACTCGTGTACTCACCGATGTTAGAAAGAATAATTTAAAAATTAAAATCGTGAGTCCACTGTCAAACTTGCTTACAGTTTTATCGGCATGATTGTGTGCATTTGTGTATTATAAGTCTATTGACTATTCACGTGTGAAATTGCTGCCTATTACTTATTAGCACATGGTACAGCGCTAGAGGTCCATACGCAGTATTGACTCTATGCTTTGCTGGAGTGCTAGCGCCGAGTTACGCTAGCCTATACTGTCTATAGATCTAGCTATACTATTAGTATTACTATGTAGTATGTACGTGTACCGACTGTGGGTGCGACCAAGGTCGGTACGGTATGCAATTGTATTGTGCAGCAGTTTGCCGTGAATCCCGTGAGAAAGTGTATATTATAAGTCTTTGTTTTTAGGAAAAATACTCCACAAAAGATTAAAAAATTGACACGAAAGGGGTAAGAAACATAACGACTTTTAAATAATGACCATGATCTGAACAATTGATGAAGATTTAGTTGATTTTTTGGTATGTTTTAGTAGGGTATCTCCACGCCGGAGTTAGGGTTAAAAAAATGGATACGAAACTACACTAGCACCGAGGGGGCTACTTCTTAGACCCAGACTAGGTGTAACTACTGTAAGTAGGTAGACCATGCAACTTCCAGTTGATGTTGAAACCTGCACAAACAACTGAGCAAGATTACTTGCCAAGACACCTAACTATGATAGAGAGGAATAATGAACTGGAACTGGAAGGCTGACTGCTGAGAGCACAGCATTCTTCCAGAATCATGGGTAAAGATAAAAGAACTTAGTCCACTTTCTTAAATACCAGAGTCTTGTATTTTACAGGTGTTTGTTGGAGATCTACCGGAGGACTTTCTCCGAATCAGTAGCAGACCAGCAGCGCAGCAACAACAGCAAATCACGTTGGATGAGCAGACAGCGAGGGCGCTACAGTTTGGAGGGCAGAGTCAGCAAGCGCAAGGATATGGATCGTTTGTCGGTCGACTAAGCATCACAATTGCTCAGGTTATACATTTTTGTTCAGTTTCAGAAAAACGCTTTAACGAACAGAACTTTGATGAGTAATTAATGTGTGGAAGATGGATTCGTGCACATAAAGATTGTATCTTTGGGATCATGAAAGGTATGATTGTAATTTTGTTGGTGACATAATGATACTTTAGATCAAATGTATGTCATCATTATCATCATTTATTCAAGTCAGCTAATTTTTATCCTTCTGTGATGACACTCCCTCCCTCCACTTCTTCTTGTTTTGAGCAGTGAAGGGGGATTGTCAACATGGAGAGAAAGTAAGTAAAATTTCAAAGATAAAAATTAACAATCGGACAGAAAACAACAAAAAATTGTCTGCCTTTTTATTATGACTTCTTGAAATTAAAAAGCATTGCTCAAAAGTTAGTTAATAGTTTGAGATGTAAGGAAAGATTGCTTGTAAAGTTCACATACATGCATCTCAAGGTGCCACACATTTTCAAGGATTCATCCAGTTCAGGTATGTCTACATTAAAAAAATTGTGGCATGTTAAAATGAAATCCAAACAAATAAATATTTGAATTTGTGTTTCCAGGCAAGATTAGCAAAGAATTATGGCATGACGAGGATGGATCCTTACTGCAGAGTGAGGGTGGGGCATGCAGTCTTCGAAACGCCAACTGATGTGAATGGATCCAAGAACCCAAGGTGGAACAAAACCATTCAGTGCAATCTGGGCCAGGGCATCGATTCCGTTCACATAGAGCTCTTTGATGAGGTAAATATCTTTTCTGTCATCTAGAGAGAATAGATTGACCTTAGAACTATTGTTCACCCAAGGGAGACAAGGAAAGTGGTCTTTATGTACAGGTGCCTATAGTACATGTTTCAATGAGAAACCATTTTCAAGGGAAACAAAAAAATGTGGTCTTTGTAGACAGGTGGTCACTAAAGTTTTCTTCTTGTATTGCCACTAAAGAGCTTTAAATAGCTTTAAATAACAACTTCCACTACAGACTGTAATTCAATCATCATCAACAAGTTATCATTTGTCATCTCCCTTCTCTTTCTCTCTTACCTTATCTTATGTACAGAAAGCATTTACGACGGACAATAAGATTGCCTGGGCGCTGATCACTGTACCGCCCTCTGTGATGAACGGAGAGACAAAGGACGATTGGTTTCCTCTGACGGGAAAGCAAGGGGAAGACAAGGAAGGAATGGTCAACTTAATCTTCTCTTACACGGTGAGTAATGTTTCCAACAAAGTACAGGTGATGGATCATTAATGCTAATCTTGAGCTCTGGTATGGGAATCGTATTTTGAGAGAAAATCGCTATGATTTATTCTGGATTGTTTATCCAGCAGTAGATTGGTTTTTCGAACCAGTGAAATAAAAAACAAACGCACAAAAACTTACTCGAAATCATCTTCAATAAAATTAGTTTGTGAAAATTTGCATATTATAGTAAACTGTGTTTAAGCACATGGTGTCGGGCCTAGGCCTACTTACCCGGATTTCCTTATCTTTCTATGCTCATTACTCAGCCACTATACATTTTCTACCAAAATTATTTGGCACATGTCATTTATTTGTAATCTTGAACATTCAGTGTAAGTTTCGTTGGATTCTGTGAGAATTTCAGTTCTATATTTACCAGAACTCAAGTTTATCTTCAACTCTCTACCCGCTTTGGTAGACTAAAGGAACATGTATAAATACATATACATGTACATGTATTTATTTATTTTCTGTTTTTTGTTCCATTACTGTTATGACTTTATATTCATGATTGTTATTTTGTTGTTACAAAACAGGGTCTCATGGAAGACCACCACTATTTTGGTGAAAATGTGCTACCCTTTATCAATGTCAGAAATAAATCATTAAATCAATAAAATACAGTGGACTGCCACAGTTGAACTTAGTCACATGTACAGTATACATGCATCACAACTGGGAGGTGTTTCACAAAGACTAAGATCGACTTTAAGTTGGACTTAACTATGGCAGGCCGTTCATGCCACTGTTTGCTCTTACCATTTAGTGGCATTGGTCTCTCAAGGGATGTACAAATCATGGTCACAAATCTACAGAATCTATAATTTTTGATAATTCATTACTGAAGGAAAAATTTGTATCTAAAGATCATAATGGTGAGAGCAAACAGTGGCATGAACGGCCTGCCATAGTTAAGTCCAACTTAAAGTCAATCCTAGTCTTTGTGAAACACCCCCCTGGTTTATCATCTTTACTCATTATTTCCCTCGTTGTCACTTACTTGTTTTTCTTGTTATGTATGTTTTCCTTTGTATTTCACAGGGTACATTATTTTGTATTTGCATGTTGTTGTTTTTTTTTGTGGAGTGTGGAAAAATATATGAAATGAAATGAAAATAATAACTGCAAACAATGTGACAGTCTGGTTTCAATCTGTGGCAAATAAAGAGTTTATTGACCTTCAGAGGGATTTTTTTCTTCAAATGTTGCCTTTATTATTATTTTTTGCATTAAAACAGAATTATTGAAAGAATTACTGAACAAATATTAGTAAAAAATAATTAAATATTCATGCAGCAGTTATATATTGTGTTACTATAATGATATATGAATTTGCTTTCATGATTTTGTATAGTGTGTTCATCAATTATATAATTATATATTTAATGTACAATGCTATACTCCTGTAGACTATCTCCCTTTCCTCGATTTTCAGGGTGTCCCCCCATATTTCCCTGTCCCTCTATCTCCCTCTCTCCACCTCTTTGTCTTAATCACCCCCATTTATCTCTCTCTCTCTCTCTCTCTCCTACTCTGTATCTAACCTTTCACATATTTTAGAATGGTTTCAACAAATACAAATGTGTACCATACTGCAACTTCATTTTATTTGTATCCCTTTACTTTGTACATTCCATGTTAATACGCACTTGGGCTGCTCTTAAAACAAACATTTTATTTTTCCACCACAGCAAGTGCCAGTGATGCCGATGATGTACCAACCACCACCACCACAGCAAGTCATCTACGGAGGTCAGGTACCCGTTGCCATGCCACCAACGTATGGATATACACCTGTTGCAGCACCAGTTGCAGGTAAACCATGATCCTTGAGAAACATTAGCCTAAAAGGGTGGTTAACCATTTCAGAGATTTGAGAATGATAACTATAAAATTAATTTATGTAGAAATGTGTGTGAAAAACCAAGATCGGCCTAAAAAACGCTCTATCCGGCAGGTGGAGGGCTATGAGTTGTCACCAAGAACAAAAAACAGGTTAGTGTCACACTCTTCTTCAGTGGCCAGATGTGACAGATGTTTAAAATTAAATCCATTTCTGATGCAGACACACATCAGGTGGTCTGCAACTGGCCAGACGGATTTCAAACTAACTTGTTTCTTGAATAATGCGTCTGTATTGTTGACATCCGAGAAAATCACTGCTGATGTGGCTGTAAAGATGCCACCAAATTCACTATTTCAAGCTAATATTTTCAGTTTTCATTGTAGCAAAAATATTAATTTTGAAATTAAAAAGGTAAACCAAAAAAAATGATGCAATAGCCAAGATTATGTTGACTTGCCATTTGTCAAATATCCTAGAAATTTGACTGCTAGCTTGCAAAATATTTGCTTCTCTCTCTCTCTACAGCCTACCCCCCTCAGCAGCAACCATACGCCCAGCAGCCACCACACGCCCAGCAGCCACCACATGTCCAGCAAGTGCAACCGCCCCCTCAACCTCCACAGATCACACAGGCGGACCTCCAGGCACTGCAAGAGATGTTCCCCGGGACGGACTCTGAGGTCATTAGATCCGTACTGGAGGCCAATGGGGGCAATAAGGACGCAACTGTCGATTCGCTGCTTCAGATGACATGAGGGGTCAGTGGGGAAGCTAGCGCAAATTTTTAATTAAAAGCGATACGTAGAGCAAACATCAATTCTGACAAAGGGTGATTCCTTGTATGTGGTCCAAATGCAGGGCTCTACACTAAATTTGTTTGGAAGGGAGTCCAGATTGAACTTTGTACAGTCTGTATACATATATGAGCCCTATGTAAAAACTTCAACATTTTTGGTGGCCGGATGGAGATCGTTGGTGTCCATGTGTCCCGCCCGGGCATCTGATAGTGTCGAGCGGTGCCATGTAACATCAGTTTTTTTTATCCATTTACTTTATCTAGCGATGAAAATTTGCTGGTTTGACTATAGGCAAAGTGGTAGTAAAATCTACTCTAATGTGTACCTGGGACGCATTGGCATCCAAAATCCAAGTCTGGACCCCAAAAAAATTTGAAAAAATTTACATTGGGTTCGAGCATACAGACTGTAAAACTTTAATCCAGGTCCCCTTCCAAAAAAAATGTTAGTGTGGAACTGAAAAAAGGTATCATTAGTACATATTATATCAAATGATTTTCATTTTTTTGATGGAAAAAAGGGATAAAAGGTGTATGTCGTATGGAATACTTCTCAGTCACGGAATCACCCTTAATTGTGCGAAGAGAATCAACCATTAAAAACAGATTTGCTCTTTATTTTGGGGTTCCATACTGGGCCAAAATATCGGCTTCAAATATTACATTTATGTGAATCTATTCATACAACTTTAGGCCTAGATCTTGAAACAATACTTATGCAAAAGGGTGATTGGTTTCCTGTCATACAAACAAAAACATTTATAATTTCTTCTGTGCAGTAAAAAATTGTAATTGTTTTAGAAGTTTTATGGCAAAATTTCATCTTAGTAAAGAATTATTTATACAGTGTATCAGTTTCATGTCGGTCAAATCAAAATTGTCTGGACCGGACACAAATACTTAATAATCCCATACATTTCATGCATGTTGAAAAATTTGTTTGTACAATATTTGTTGTACAATATTTCTTGCTTCAAGCAAATTAAAAATTAAGCAAGCCACTGAAATTATTGAATACTTGATGAAAATTGTACCAGATGTCTATTCCAAACTGTTAAGACAGTTATTTATACAAATATATACTTGACTCATGTATGTCATGTAATTGTAGATTATCATATTGCATCTTTTATTGTAGACTTTTTCAATTATATAGGCCTACAGGATATTTAAGAAGTTCTAATTTCATATACATGTATATAAATTGCTTGCATACATATGACAAATTCTGCAGTTGAAAGAAATTGGTTTAGAGGCGAATGTATCTTACTACATGTTTGTATTTAACCATTAGCTCTTTTAATTGACCTTTCTATTTGCAGTGTAGTCCGATGTATTCAATTCCATGTTTGCTTTGAATTCATTGACCTTAGGGGTAGTGACCAGTTCATTTCATATGCGTCTTGCCATCTCATGTTCGATCTGGGTGAAGCTTTGTGAGACAATGGTTTGGCCTGTGCCATGGTAATGTTTTATAAAGGTCACAGTATATGTCATTTAAAAAACATAAGTTTATTACACTTTTCTGAAGAAAAATAATTATGGTCGACTATAAATATGAAAATAATAAACTGCATGGTTGATTGATGCAGGGCCCTGTATTATAATAAGTATCATTATTATCAGATAATGTTATTGCTAACCCCAAATGACCCTCTAACCATAGCAATAAAAGATCATGTTTATAATTATATAATTGGATTTGAGATAATATATTTGATTTGGTGGAAATTTGTTTCAATTGTTTTGAAATTTCATCTATAATTATGTCATTTCATAATCTAAAATAAGGTCACATGCATGTACATAGGCAGAGCAACTCAGATAGATTTTGACCCAGATTTAATCTGGAAACAGAAATGAATGTCTTAGTTAATTGTGCAAAGTTTCAGGTTTAAAATCAATGGAACGCTTTGGAATTAATTCCAAAGTTTTGTTAATTCAAGTTAAAAGGGATCTCCATGAAAGGGTGTTAACTCTGTATAAAAGTAAATGGGTGGTATTCTCTTAAGTTAAGCCGGGACTAAGTCCAGACTAAACAAGAATTTTAGTTCACACTTCTATGGAATGCTAGGTTTCATCTTCCTCCTTCAATATTCATGACAAAGATATATCTACCAAAGACTTTATTGAAATTCAGTTCATACTCATATTATCTTTTTCTTCCCATTTCATTGCAAAATTAATTTTTTGGACACTTTTCATTGCAGGATTAGAATAATCTGTACAGGGAAAATGAGTTGGCAACAGGCACTCCATAAAAGTGTGAACTACGGTCAAGCCAAGCTTAACTTAGTTCGCGCTATCGGAATACCACCCTATGCGACTTAAAGATAAAGCTGAGTTCTGGTCATGCGATTGCATTGGAATCGATGAGAAAAAGTTGATCATCTAGCATATAAGTATTGGTGTGTACTGCAAGGTTCTGGTATCATCAAAATGATAAGAAATTTGGCCCAGTCTTGGTAAAAGTAACAAGCACTGTACACAGAAAGATGTATACAGGACTACTCAAACATGTGGCATAAAAATGGGGTCCTCAGTTTTAAGCTGTTACATGTCATATTTAGAATATGAAGGCATTTGGAGGGCCATGCTTTTCAGGGAACATTTTTTCTCTGATGTTCTTCCACACTTGCATAATAACAATGAAAATGCTCACAAATTATTTTTCACCTCTTCCCAGAACTCAACCTTCTCTTTAATGCCCTTCTGGCTCCAAAGAGAAGATTTAGTTTCCTACTTGTGAGATCCATGGAATTTCAATCTTTGTGTATGTTAAGAATAAAAGCATGTTGGGTACTAATCCAAGTCTTTCAATTTGTATGCGATATAAATTACAAACCAAATCTAGATAATTGTTGGAAGAAAACAAAAATCATCAATAGGCATAGATTTAGAAATTTAGGTAGGTGATTTCTTTGATACTTAAAGTCCAGACATGTTTTAAGAAGAACAATGATTTATTTTGACACATATGTTACTTAATACAGTCAAACCTGCTTTAGTGACCACCTGTATAGAAAGACCACCTGTCTGTAAAGACCACATTTTTTGTTTCCCTTCAATATGGTTTATCATTGAAACCTGTACTGAAGGAACCTGTACATAGAGACCACCTGCCTATAAAGACCACTTTTCATGTTTCCCTTGAGTGGTCTTAGACAGGTTTCACTGTACTACACAAAATCGAAAAAAGAAAAAAAATTATGTGGATGAGGTAGCTGGTGTATTCAACTATAGTTTTGTGGTCCTCTGTCTCTTCAGCCTGTTTCATTGTGGCAAATTTAGATGAACTAAGATAACAGGGGGGTGTTTCACAAAGACCCTAAGTTGAACTTATCTCTAAGTTGGACTTAACAATTATGGAAAGCCGTTAGCATCTTTGAAAATATTTTTGTTAAAGTCATTTTTAAAGGCATAAAATGTTGATTCAAATCATTCATATTTTCTATTATCAAGGAGATTTCATGTTCTTGATGTGGAATTTATGAAAAGTCTAACAAATTTGAATTTTTGCTTTTGAATAAATTTTATTTTAAAGGGATCCGGTAACTTTGTCTCAGATTCTGAAACAAAATCCTGGATTTAGCTCATGCTGCAATGATAATTATAAACCTTTAGGTCAGTCAGGAACCCCATGAATTTTACAAGCCGATCGCCTGTCTGATTATCAAGATATTTATGATTGGAAATCGAAACCAAATTTTGCATTTTCCTAATGTTTTTCATAACACTACAGTCTATTGGGGAAAAGTAGTATGGTAAAACCGGTCACTCAAAGATTTTTACTTTTTTGAAGCACTTCTTGATCATTTTGAAGCGCAGTTTTTTTAGGGCTTCAATATTACACCATATCACAGACACTGATAACACGTAGGGCCGTGTATCTCAGATTTAACATTGATAAACGATGCCTTTAAGGCTACAAATGGCTCTCCATAATGTTTAAGTCCAACTTAGAGTTCAGTTTGACTTAGGATCTTTGGAAACACCCCCAGGTTACTCCACAGGGAGGTGAGATAGCAAGTAGGAAAATCAAGTGGCTTGTAGTTGAATGAGATAATTTTTCAACAGTGTTGATTGAGTTTGTAGTTTTAAGGACGCCAATTTCATGTACATGTATATTGTCTAAAGAAACTATGAATTAGCAAAGCTACGGATAGTGATTTTCTTTAAATGTATGTAAGGTTACATAATGTGGCGGCTACCTTGGGGTTAAACTACTTCATTTTAAACTTTTTATTCCTCATTTTTGTGTAAGATTCATTATTTCATTTGTTTTCTGTACCACAGAGTGTTCCTATTAATGCCATGAAATACAGAATCAAAAATTGTTTCTCAAAATTGAATTCATCTAATTTCATCCTCTTACCAAAACAGTGACAAATTTATATTAAAAAAGGACATAAAGTGAACTTTATTACAAAGATATACAGTGTACTGTATTATTTTAAAATGTGATGATTTGCTGTCATGCCTGTATGTGTTGTATGAAAGTTTTGCAGTAATACTGTTTCAACCATTCATGATTTGTACAGGGACAATTTTGTAGAATGAACAGCCCCTATTCAGTCTTACATGTGTGTAATATTCAGATTAAAGAAAAGCTTGAGTTCTGGTAATGACAGAAAATAAATTCTCACAGAATCCAACAAAACATTCACTGAATGTTCAAGATTACAAATAGATGACATGTGCCAAACAATTTTGGTAGAAAATGTATAGTGGTTGCTGAGTAATGAGCATAGAAAGATAAGGGAATCCGGGTAGGTATAGGCCCGACACCATGTGCTTAACACGGGTCACTACTATATGCAAATGGAAGTTGTGGTTTTTGTCAAAGATGATGCCCAGTAACTTTTTGAGCGTTTGTTTTTATTTCACTGGTTCAAACAACAAATCTACTGCAGGATATACTATTCAGAATAAATCATAGCAATTTTTTCTCAAAATACGATTCCCATACTAGAGTTCAAGAGTAGCTTTAAAAAAGGGGATTGTTATGTGTCATAAAATCTCTCTCTCCCTCTCTATCTCGCCAGCTCGCTCTCTGCCTCCCTATCTCTCGAACCATCTCTCTCTCTCTCTCATTATCTCTCTGTCTCCTCTGTCTCTCTCTGTCTCTCTCTCTGTCTCTTTTTCATTCTCTTTCTCACTCTTTCCCTCTCCTGTCTCTCTCATTCTCTCTCTCTCTCACTCTCTCTCTGTCTCTCTCTCTGTCTCTTTTTCATTCTCTTTCTCACTCTTTCCCTCTCCTGTCTCTCTCTCTCTCTCTCTCTCTCTCTCTCTCTCTCTCTCACTCTTTCCCTCTGTCCGTCTGTCTCTGTCTCTCCCTTCTCTCTCTCTGTTTCTGTCTTTGTCTTTTTATACATCTAATGTGTGCTCCATGAAATATGCGCATGTACATTATCATATCAACGAGGCGTTCTTCTGTACTGTCGGGTTCAATATTATATTAATAATTACTCACTCAAAAATTATTCATACCAACAAATTTCTGATATTTCCTTAGGGAACAAAACACACAAGTTTGCTTCTAAATCACATGTTCCATTATGCATGGATGCATCAATGTTTCATGGGGACCTTGTAGAAAATAATGAACAACTCTCGTGGGTTATCTTTTTGAGTTAAATCGATGATTTTCTTTGCTGTTACATTGATTATGTTCTAAATGCATCATGCTTGAATAAAATGAAATGTCATGAAACCAATCAAATTTAAGTCGACAATGCAAATTGTACACACTCACACACCCACACCCACCTCCATAATATTTTGTAAAGATATATGTATATTCCAACATCATTGCATAGAAAACTAGAGCAAACTCTTATTAGATTCCATAACAAGTGCATTTTCTGGTGTCACTTCTATGTATTCTACCGTGTCCTCCCGTAGCTCCTGCACTTTTTTCATGGGACCAATTCCCAGTGATTGATAGGACATTGATCTTATTAAATACCAAGCTATCTACTGCATGGGCGAAGCATAATCGTAATTGCATTAAATCAGTCGTGAAAAAAACATCTATTACGAAAGGAAACTGGGTTAGATTGCTGTATATTATATGACATATTATATGACATAATCATATGAATTCATTGACATTGATTTATTGAATATGGAATTTAATCAAATAGCATTGTGCACGTAGCTTACCAGGCAAACACAATCATAATGTCATTAAATGAGTAGTGGAGAAAAGCATATTATGCAGGGAATTGTTTGTTTGTTTGTTTTTATTTCCGTCATATAAAAATAATATACAATTAAAAGAAAGTAACATACAAAAATAAAAGAATTTATAAATGTATACATAATAATTATACAGTTAACATAAGTAAGAAAAATCACATGGCATTAAATTGAAGAAGAAAAAACAGCAACATTAAGGACGAAAGAATGTACAACGAAATAAACAGAAAGACAGGGAAACAAGACGGTTGGGTAGCCCATTTTCACCTGCACTTGCATAGTGCAGCTGGTCTTCCATGGGGACCAGAATCAGGTTGAATATTGCTGTATTACATGGAACTGCATAGGCTTGGCTCTTATTATTAAGCCTTAAAGAGTATTTGATTTTTAATGATTTATGTATATTGCATGCTATGATTTACTTTGATGTAAATTACAAAGGATATAGTGCATTGTTTGCACCAAACTAGAATTGGGAAAAATGCTATTACATAACAAGTAAAGGGAGAAGAATAGAAGGAGTAAATACTTGGTAATTATCGATATGAACATGACCTGAATAAGATGCTATGTATGAAATATGAGAAATGTATATTAATAAATGATATTATAAGAACTCTCAGTTTGCATTGCTTCAAAATAATGTAATATTTGAAGCATAGTTATGTACCGGAAAATGAGGTGAATAGGAACAATCGGAATGGAAGAGAAAAAAATATGGGGGAAGTATTTTGCTTTGGTTTTTTCCTTTAGGCATTGATGGAGACCATTTTCACTTATTTTATGTGGAAGGAAAGTAGAAAGGGTCTGCATTCCTAGAGGAAAATATTTAAAACCCTTTTCCTTTCGAAGTCGATGTTCCTATACAATATGTTATGGCATGACTATTTGTGCTGTTATATAATATAGGGATGTCACTTCAATTACATCCCTATTTGTCATTTTTAATTGGAATATTTGAACACCAGGCAAGTCATTGTAGTTAGAGCAGTTGAAGTTGTGCCGGAAGAGAGAGGAAGAGAGCAGGCGCGTAGCCAGGGGGGCGGTGGGGGCGGTCCCCCCCAAAACGCCGGCCAAAAAAAAAAAAAGAGAGAAGAGAAAAAAGGAAGAGGACGTAGGAAGAAAAAGGAGCAGACTAAGAACATTTTTGACTAATGGAACGCAAAAGCTTCCGCGCTTCGCGCGGGAGAAGGGAAACTGAATTCAGACAAGGATTAAGAGTCGAGAACGGTACAACGAATCGTCTTCTATCTCTAATAATCTAATGAAACGTTGAAACTTCTGCGCTTCGCGCGGGAGGGGAGCTGCATGAATTCATACAAGGATTAAGATTCGAGAACGGTACAACGAATCGTCTTCTATATCTAATAATCTAATGAAACGTTGAAGCTTCTGCGCCCCAGTCGCGCGGGAGGGGGCTGCATGAATTCAGGATTAAGATTCGAGAACAGTACAACGAATCGTCTTCTTTCTCTCATAGTTTAATGAAAGTTTAATGAAAGCTGAATGAAAGCTGAATGAAACTCCCCCCTCCCGAGCTGCACCCACCCCCCTAGGGAGCGCGCTTCGCGCGCTCTGTAAGTGATTCGCACGCTTCGCGAGAGAGGGGAAGGGAGGTGCTGGTGAGGGGAAGGAAGAGAGAGAGAGAGAGAGAGGGAGAGGGCCGGAAGGAAGAATGCGAAAGAGATAGAGAGAGAGAGGGAGAGAGAGAGAGAAGGGATAGGATAACGGAGAGGGGGGAAAAGGAGAAGAAAACGAAAGAGTGAGACGGGTTAGGAGAATGTGAGAGGAGAAGAGAGATGAGATGATGTAAGAGGGATAGAAATATAGAGACAGAGAGAGAGAGAGAGATTGGGGGGGGGGGGCGAGGGATCGAGTGAGTGTTGGGCTCATTTGCGCGCTATTTTATTTCTTCCTTTTTCTTTTTTTTTTCCTTTTCTTTTTTATGGGAAAAGACATCATCGAAATAAAATAGAACACTTAAGAATACAACGAGAAGGTACACATTGAAGAGAAAATGAGCCTTTAATGAGGAATATGCACCGGCCACACAAAGGTCAAGGAGAGACAACAGGAAACAATAGCATAAAACACTTTACAATATTTAAAGAATTCCTTGAAATGCTAGAGCGCCGTAATGGCAGCCATGCTAAAGCCGGGGTAATGATTGCGGAGCGCCAGGAGCCCACTAATATTATTATTATTATTAATGATATGAAAGCACGGTTCTTGATGTGAAAATTAAAGCAAGAGGTTTGACAAAAGGTCATGTCGACTAGAAATCATGATGCACCGTGACGTATATCGGGTTGGCATGAATTGATGATGTTTCTTTGCTGCTTTGATCACGTGATCGCAAATGTTTTATTTACATGGAGTGAGATATATATATATTAACAGCTTTGTATTCTGCGACTTAATTGGCTGTTTGGATCTGCAGCGGACGACAATGGCTCCTATTTCATGGCTGTTTTGCTGAGAAGGCAGAGAGAAAGTAAGTAATCTTATATTTTATCTTGTCATTAATCCCGACCAATGATAAGGATATTGTATTAGAATATGTTTTCCGTTTTCATGCTTTGTTTTAATGCTGCTATCATATTTGAGTGATTTGATTTGATTTTGAGTATGATTTCCTCTCAAAAGTTAAACCCAATATCTCAATTTATGCCTATAATAGACACATTCATTTTTTAATTTTAATTTTGATATAACAAAACAACATGGTGAAAAGTTAAAGACGCATCATGTATGCCTATATTTTGATTGTAAAGCTTGCGAATACAAAAAAGCACATTAGAGATAATCTGAAAAGAGGTTAGAAAAATAAAGGCAATCAACATAATGTCATGCATTTGAAATCACTCAATTTGAAGGGATAAAATAAACACTAAACATTATTATGTTAAGTAGTAATGATCTCTTTTTAAAACGGGAAATACAATAAAATTCTTCTGAGACAATTTTTTTCTTTAAAGTACATAATTATAATTTCGGAACAGCGTCATGAATGTAAAGCATTTTAAATTCACACCCCCCCCCCATCCCCAGTTTCCCAAAATCGCTCGCAAACAAAAAAGAATATCATTATTGTATTCTCATTCATAACGTTAACCTCAGAAAATCATGTCATATATCATACACAGTACCTTAAACATTTACGTTTATATGCACTTTGTGTAATTGGACGAGAAAATTATATGAATAACAGCCACAGGGTTCCAGCAATGTATGCACATTTAATAAAGCCACTGCACTGATTGATGTTGACAGTTCCTGACCGGACAAGGTGGATTATAAGTTAAAAGTGAAAATGGTAAAGACTAGATTTACCTCAAAAGGTCAGGTCAGAGGACATTATAAAGCTATTTGAACTGAACTAAAAGCTTCAGTTTTGTCAGAATCGAGAAAGAGTAAATAATGCCATGGTGGTGCTTGCTATACTTGCGTTTATAGCTTTTAGTTATTCCATCTCTTTGTAACGTACATCGCATTCTAGAACATTACTAGTGGTATTGGTACTGGTGGGGTTGGCGGCATGGGCTCGGTGTGAAAATGTCAGATGTAAAAATGTGAGAGGAAGAATGTGAGAGGAAAAAATGTGAGAGGTAAAAATGTAAGAGGTAAAAATGTCAGAGGTAAAAAATGTCAGAGGTAAAAATGTCAGAGGTAAAAATGTCAGAGGTAAAAATGTTAGTGGTAAAAATGTCACAGGTAAAAATATCAAAACAGAAGCATGTTACAGGTTGAATATTGGTAATGGTTGTATATTAGGCTTATCGGAAAAGAATAACGAAGGATTCTCTGCAGTCATTATTTCGTCGCTGCTTTACTTTCTTCTTTCTTTAACTTTTATTTACCTTTCGGTCCAAAATTGTGACTTTTTGCCCGATTATTTGACATTATGGGGAGAATTCTCGTTTTTTCATGATACAAAACTAATAACATCTTTGATAACACTGTCTCACAATCTTATATGTTATGTCCAAATTCACTTGGTCTTGATAGCACATTGCCACTCGACGGTAAAAATCAATTAGTATTTCCCATGTATGTACGTTCGCTAAATAAAAATATTGATTCCTAAAAGTTGTTATATGAAGAATTCGGTAAGTTCAGATTCGATGTAATTGCATTATCAGAAGTATGGAGAGTTTTAGACAAATCAACCCTGGAAATGGAAGGTTATTTATTGGAGGTGAAGTGCCGGTATGGTAAAGAATGGGGAGGAGGGGTAGGAGCTTATAATCGTTCTAATTTGAAATACGTTGTGAAAGATTATACAGTGAAGCATACAGAATCAATCTGGTTTGAAATAGACAGCGGAGAATTTCAGAAGGTGATGGTAGGTGTTTTATATAGGAAACCAAATACAGATGTTAAAGAGTTTCTAGAAAGTCTTCTCACAGTTTTAAAAGACATTAAAGTTGACAGACGCAATAGCATTATAATAGGAGATTTTAATATAAATTCATTAAGTTCAGGCGGAACAACAGAAGGGTTTTCAACAGCGATGAAATGCGTAGGGATGGAGCAGAAAATAAAATATCCAACAAGAGTTACCAGTGAGTCTGTTACATTATTAGACCATATTTACACTAATATGAACAAGTATGATAATCACTCAGGTGTTATAGAATGTGATATTTTTAATCACTACCCTGTGTTCATGATTTTAGCAAATTCATGTACTAGTCTGAAGCAGCAGCATTATCCACAGACTGTGGCTTACAGATGTTATACAAACTATGCTGTACAAAACTTTAAAGATGATCGTGCTAGGCAAGACTGGCAGCGCATCTACAACTGTAAAGATGTTAACATGGCATATTCCATATTTCATAATATGTTTAATAATGTTTGTAATAAACATGCACCAACCATTAAAAGAGAAGAGTAGCCGCAAAGAACGCGCGTATAAAAACAACATGGATAACCAAATCAATAATAAAGTCTGTTCGAAAAAAATATAAACTGTTTTTAAAAGTAAGAAAATCTAATTTTGATTTAAGTGTCGTACAGAAATATCGGAGCTATAGAAACGTACTGACGACTGTTCTTCTCAATGCCAAGATAAATTATTACAGTGGTTTGTTAGCTGAGAACAGTAATAACACTAGTAAAACTTGGAATATCATAAATGAATTACTATAGGCAGGGGTGTCGATTTGTATCCGTGGTTGGGGGGGATGATAGGTGCCAAAATATTTCGGCAATGGATCAAAGCAACCAAGAGGTAGAAGCGTGTGGCAGGTTGCACCCCCTCCCTTCCAAGTTATTAACTTTTTCAAGTCACCCTCAATAAAGATAACATTTCAGAGAATATAAGAGTGGTAATAAAATTAATAACATGCTAAATGTTAGTCCTGACTCTTGCCTGCAGTGTAGGCCTACCAGACTGATATCATCTATTTTTAAACGAAATTTAGACATTACCCCAAAAAACCCAATGGTGAGGGATATCAACTTGTGAAAGTATTATGTTACCAGTGGGCAAATGCATGAATAAGCAACAAGGCGATAGAAACATACATTTTATGAATATTGATGTCTCCAAACAACATTCATCATGAAAAACCCGTTCCAATATTCTGTGTAAGGAGATCTCAAAAAAACATAGTTCTCATTAGTAAATGAAAAACATATTGCTTTTGGTTCTTCATTTGACTCTCTTCCTTCTTTAATTAAACCAACTGAATCCTCTCTGCGGGAAACTCAATTCAATGAAACAGAATATCACTGATGCAAAATTTGGTTCTCAAAATGACAGAAAATTTCCACTCCTGATCTCATACAAACTGTCTGTTTCTTAAAAACATAATATAAAACTTACGTTCCAACTACCAAACAACAAACTTCCATTATCTCCTTCTTCACCCAGATATACTTATCATACCAGATACGCTCTAAAATATAAGCATAATATTCCCTAAGGCCCTGACCAGAGCACTTTTTTTTTTCTCAAAAACTATAACCAGTCTTAGAAGGTGCATTATTATTGGAAGGTGTTATAAACAAAACTTCAAACTTAATAACATTCTAACTTTCAAAAACACCTTAACTATCTTATGCCTGTTACGTTTGAATACAATACATAGGCCTACATCAGCTTTTCAATAAAACAAAAATAAGTTGTGACATAATCTTTCTCCAAAATATCGAACTGGAGTATTCTGTTGTATTGCTTGTTTATGTACATACAAAGAGCTTATTTTCAAGAGGCACATTCTGCGCGAATGCCTGAGCTTGTAAATTTCGTATATTGAAATTCACAATCACTCCCAAATTTCATTCAATCTTTTTCGTTTCTTTTTTTTTCTTTTCACAATCCTTAAAGCCCTGTCAATAATGTGGCATTGATTATTTATTCGTTTTTAATTAGTTTTTGAAGAACTCCTAGGTGAAAGAAATCATAACTATTCTTGAATATTATTACTTGTTTTAGAACATGTTGGGCCTGTCTCACATTGCCTTCCATCATTCCATGGCAATTTTCCATGTTTCTTTCAGCTTATTTCTCACTTCTTTTCCATCCACTCAACTAATTCCTGATCATGCATTAACCTCATACCTACCATCACCCATGCCTAAGCTTTTTAGGGAGGGGATCCCGTAAAGTAATTTTGACATTGTAAGAAATAAACATGAGCAATATTTCATTGTAGGTTACTTTAAAGTCAACCTCTTTTTCATCGCCCATTCACATCAGTTCCCTGAAGAAATGCTGGAATATATATGTCCCTCTTTCTCTTGTCTTTCTTCCTTTTCTCTTCCCCTTCCTTTTTCTTCTGCCTGTTTCTTCCCTTTTCCCAGGTAGCAAGCCCATATGGGGATGATCTGGGTCACTTGTGCCATCTGGGCTATTAAATGGAACCCATATATGTATCCCATATGGGGCCAATATTTAGTAACCCATATGGGATCTATCTGGGCCAGCCCTTATGGGTCCCAGATGGGAATGAGCTGGGCGTACACATATGGGTAGAATATGAATATGCCCATATGGGTAACACATGGGAAAATCTGGGTTAACCAATATGGGTACCAGATGGGATTAAGCTGGGCATACCCATTTGGGCCCAGTTTGGTATGGGTCCCATCTGGGTCCCATCTGTCTTATATGGGTTTACCCATATGGGTCCCATATGCTTCTTGGGTGCAGATGCCTTAGGGCCCCAGATGGTTTTCCATATGGGGCCCATGTTTCAGAGAATATGGGACCCATGTGGGTCCCACATGGGCTTGCTACCTGGGTTATTATCCTCTCTCTCCACTCTACTTCTTTTTGCACTCTTGCGCTTCGCGCTTAACATTTAGCTCGTTGCTTTTTAACGCTGCGGCTTTGCATTTGGCGCACTGCATTTCTATGATGCTGTTGATTGAATAAATTGAATAAATTCATCAATTCCTGATGAAGCCGTATGAGCGAGAATTCAATTTATTCTTGTCTCATATACGGTTGTCTCATTTACTTCGTTTTCTATTTATATATGTATGTATTATGAAAATGAGATAGCAAAATGTGTATATTGATGGTCATCTTGCGAGTAATAACCATTAACTACTCTCATCGGGCTCTCATCATTAATTTTTCTCATTTTTTTTTTTGATGGTGAATTATTGGGGGATGATTGTACAGGCCATCCCCACCTGAAATATTGGGGGATATATCCCCATCCCCGTGATCGACACCCATGAGTCTATAGGAGAGAAATAATGGTAACAAAGATACTAGGGTAGACAAACTTATAAGGCGTATTAATGGAATTGATGAAGTTCTAACAACTGATTCTGAAATTGCCAATTAATTTAATGATTTCTTTGTAAACATAGGTCCAAATCTAGCACCAGCAATACCAAATGTACCTACTTTATTTAAAGATTAGCCTATTTGAATAATAGTGTTGAGCAATCCCTTTTTTGGAAACCGGTCACAATGAAGGAAGTTCATGACCACATGTTGGCTCTTGGCGGGAAGAAGGCTTGTGGTTACGACAACATTCCAGTACGCCTGATTAAGGACGGTGCATCTTCAATTTTTCATTGGAAACAGGAAATTTCCCTGAACAAAAAAAAATTGCTAAAGTCACTACACTGTTTAAAATACAAGTCCACTCCACTAAAAGTTGAGCTGATTAGATAGACAAAAATCTAAAAAGCCCATATATAACTTGATTTTTGAAAATGGTGCTCAGACTTTTTTTTTTTTTTTTTTTTAATGAGCAAAAAAAAAGCTAATAATCGAGCCGGTTCTCCCCACAATACATTTTTTGAGACGTAAGGGCCTCACGACACAGATTCGTAATGTAACCAAATTTAATGCATACGTCTTTGTGAAGTGCCTCGATACAAACTATTTCATTCACCTGATAAGAATAATGAAATACTATTATTCTTATCAGGTGAATGGAATAGTTTGTATAGAGGCATTTCACAAAGACATATGCATTACATTTGGTTACATTACAAAAATAGCCTATTGTCAGAATGTATACTGCTGGCACTTTCGTTGTGAGGAGCATACGTCATATCCGTACAGCAATTTAAATGTTTTGCTCAAAATGACCGAAACAAAAGTCGCTCTTAAAAGTCACCTGATTGAAGTACGCCCGTGATATTTGGCAGTTTTAACCTTTGATGTATTTACAACATGCTATAATTTTTGAAAATCGGAGTGGACTTTAAGTGGGCTTTAAGAAAGGTTATGAACATGAAACAGGGAATTATAGACCCATTTCTGTCCTACCAATTTTAGGTAAAGTTTTGGAAAAAATAGTTAATGTTCGATTGACCAGTTTCCTAGAAACGCATGACATTTTATATCACCATCAGTACGGATTTAGAAAAAAAGTATAGTACTAAAGTATCAGTAATTAATCTTATGAATACGGTTTTGAAAAGTATAGACGAATGATGTGTTACACTTGTTGTGTTTCTTGACTTTCAAAAGGCTTTTGACACAATAAACCACAACATATTATTAAAAAAGCTAGCCCATTATGGCATCCGGGGACATGCACTGAAATAGCTCGAAAGCTATCTTAGTGACAGAATGCAGTTTGTGAAATACAAAGAGTCATCATTAGAAAGTAGATATATCAAATGTGGTGTACCACAAGTTTCTGTCTTAGGACCAACTCTGCTTTATTCCATATAAATGACTTGCCAACTGTGACAAATTATTACAATTTCAGACTATTTGCAGGTGATTCTAATATTTTTCATACTTTTCCCAAAGGTGTAGATCAAATAGATGAGTGTGAAGGAAATGGAAATTTAAAATCGATATAAAATTGGTGCACTGCAAATAAGCTTCTATCAATGCGTCAAAAACCAATTTCATGTTCTTTAGTAGTCGTAGAAGAAAGGCCGTGCTTAAAAGGAAATTGAAAATATCTAGGGCAGAATTAAGAGAAGTGGAGGAAGCGATATTTGTTGGCATTACTATTGCCATTTGCAGGCCAAAAAAGTGAAAATTCCAACGGCATTTGAAAGACAATACTAATTTAGAACTTCCTTTAAAAAAAGGAGGCTTGAAAATGTCTTTAAGTGGGAAAATAACGACTATTAGTTGTCGAATCGACTTAGGAGCTATAGAGCCAGTAAGTAATAGTCTGATTTTTCAGACCATTGTACCGAATGGTCGTACTTTTTATGCTGCGCAAAGATTCAATCAGTTTAATTTTGGCCATTACAAGAAGTGGGTTATTGATGTAGACAAATGCTCATGTACCCTTTACAGCTCATTTTATGTATGTTATTACCAAAGATGAAAAAAGCCAGTCAGTCACTCAATAGTGTCTGACAGTGAAGTCTAGTAAGTAAACGGGTTTCCTTGCATAATTTGAATATTAGGACACTGCTAACGTTTAAATTTCACAGATAGGACATACATGACATATTCATAATTCCTGCAAAGTTCTACAGAATTTGATGTTGGCTGCAAAGGGACATAGTATCTTTAACATGGAATTCACATATCAAATCTGTTAAAGACTGTATACGGAGAAAGGTCGGTATCCTCTTTAAGTTACGGCACTTTGGTCCTAAATATATTTTGATATTGTTGTATAAAGCTCTAATACAGCCACATATTACATATGGCATCGAGGTTTGGGGTAGTACTTATAAATCACACTTGAATTGTATATTTTATACTCAAAAGATGGCTGTACGTGCTATATAACTTTCAAGCCACATTGTACTCATACTAATGCACTGTTTCATGATCTCCAATTGCTGATTTTTTTTTTCAAATTGCATAAATTATCCATTTGTACTTTTGTGTTTAATTTGATAAATGAGCGATTACCTCATTCCTTAAAACATTATTGCAGTTTGACAACATGAATATTCCACAAGACTAAAATCGGGTCGACAATTACGTCTTCCTTTATTTCAAAACAGACCAAGGAAAGTTTTCTGTTTCGTTTGTTGGAAGTAATTTTTGGAATATGCTTCCTACTGATCTAAGAATGGAGAGATCAAGAACCTCCTTTCGTAAAAAGCTCACAAAATTACTCCTAGGTGAAAACCACGATTTATAACTTTGTAAGCCTAATTATATAGTTGTATATAGCAACCAGTCTGGTTGTTTGGATTGTGATATTATACACAAATCTTATTTATAGGATATGGAAACCCATCATGTATTTTTCTTTTAGTTTATTTTAGGCTTTAGATAACGAGAGTCAGGCTCGACTAGCACAAGTGCTATTTCTGACTCTATTTGACCATCGATCATAAACTCAATGTAAATAGTCATTTATTGTTTTACTCTTGACACAAAATTTATTTATAACTATTTGTTTTTTATAACGTATTTCGCTGTAGAACATGTATTTTAATTCATGTCATGTTTATATTTATCTTATATTGACATTGTCATTGTACACTTATTATCTTTTGTTTCAATGGTTTCAATGGTGGTAAATGAATAAATTCAATTCAATTCAATCCAATTCAATTCAATTTGATATTATCAAAATATTCTTAAGATGACCATGATGCCTTGCTAACGTAATCTGCACATAATCATCATTCCATGTCACATGAGCATTATTCGTTCTCCTTGTGCATGACTTATATTTCATCAACACGTTCGGTAGCTTACAATGCAGACAAGCATACTTATTAAAAAACGAAAAGAGCAATATTAAGTACTGCAGTCAATCAAAATCATTAGTTTTCCACGTTCCCCGTAGCGGAATGCGAAAGTCCTCATTCCGAGGGGTTTTTATTGCGCGGGAGAGACCATTTGTATATTGTGTTAATTCCCGTACGGACAACCAGGGAAAGTCGATTATAATGATGTATGATATTGTATTATATATGTTCGATATTCTCTGGTAAGAACTGTGACCTAATGTTTAATTCTATAGACTTTGCATTTTTCTTATATTAGTTGGAATAGAAAAACTCCTTTTTTTAAAGTTGCCCCCTCGATAAGTTTTATTTGCTGTGAGAGATTAAACTCTGAAATTGACAAATTCATGAGCAACATATCAGAAACAAAGTTTTACTGTACAAATTTATAGCAGCATGAGACTGCTTGTATACATAATAATATTGTTGGAAGGATATTTGGTGCAGGATTTATAAAGGTGTGCTGGCATACACTGTATATGACAGTTTCCAGCAGGTACATATACTTCGTACATGTCAAGTCTACACATTAAACAAAATGCATCATGAATTGGGCAGAAAAAACGGTTGTATTTGAGGGACTTATTTATCTCACGTTTCTTAATCACAAGCATGATGTTATTATATAAAGTTACACTGTGTTATGGTTAACCCAACAAATACAACCATTTCTGCCTTTCGAAAAGTACTGCATAAAGGTCGAAAGCACATGACAAAATACCTGGCTAGATATGTCTCAACGTTTACTACATGTAGGCCTACTATCTGACATTCTTCAAGCGAAGCTTTGATATTGTTTGTTCAACTTTTGTAATAAAGTATCGATGAGGAGGAATAGGCATCCGTGTCTTTTTCTTAATGTTTTCTTTTCATAACAGTCTTTGCTGGGATGAACATGAAGATGGGTCTGATGACTGAATTTGTGGAATTTATGTGCGTTCTTTATAACTGATTCCCTGTTTTATCTCATATAATCTTAATATTCTATGTACTTACTTTCTCAAAATCAAATAAACATTAAAACATCAACCTATTTAAGATATCGAAAAAAATTAGAAATTCATATATGCAAACCTGATCACAAAATATAAGTTTCATATTTATTTTCCACATTGTATTATCCTCAGGACATGTACAAAGTACAATACACAGTCATTTATAAAATATACATTATGATATGGAGGAATGGAATTTAATAGATTATATACCTCACTTAAGAAATCCAGCCATCTGATTGGTCGAAATTGCAGTCGTTGTTTTAACTATTCCCGAAAAATGCCAAAGCCATGTAATAGTTTAAAAAATTGTTAAAAAATCCCGGCAAAGTTCCAATTACCGGGAATTAGTTCAGTCTTGCTGAAATACCCATTGGTTTACGTGTTAAAAACTGGTTTGTGCGAGCACGGACACCATAAGTGTGCGAATAATCGGTCGCTAGCTTAATTTACCAATTTTTAATACATCGTAGCGCAGACGACCGTACGGCAATCTCTATCGTACTGAATTCCAAACAAGGCAAAAATGGCTGAAGAAACTCTTCCAAGATTTCAACTTCTTGATGATGATCAAATGCAAGACTTGATTAATTCTGCTGACAGCAAGCACACCAATGTAAGGTCTAATATATTATGATAGTCAAATCCAGTCAGTGGAGTCCCACACATTAATTGTTGTGTACTAGAGGGGTCTAGAGATCTACTGTCATTGACATTGTACTGAGTATTAAACTTAACCGCACCGCGGTAGACGTAGTCTAGACTACTTTACTTGGATGTAGAGACGTAAAGCTTGTAGCTTATTTGCTCCTCGTCACGTTGGGTAGTCTCTGATAGGGTGAAAACTTGAGTGGATGGGTTTTCCAGTGCCTCTCAACAACAGATTTGAATATATTATTAGATCTAACACTAACTAGATTCTATGTGTTTTAGTATTTATTTCTGCTCTTCCTGTTCTACCAGTTGATTGGTAAGTTGACTATTTTTCGGCATATAAAAGTATTAGTGACTGCTTTAATATTCGAGAAATAGTTGTTTTTATACGCTCTCGGGAAGGTTACAATTGGGCTATTGCCCTCGGCACGCCTCGGGCAATAGCACAATTGTAACCTTCCCTTGAGCGTATAAAAACAACTATTTCTCTCAAAGCAGTCATTAATACTATACTAGCCCAATAGCTTACGGCTCGACATTTTGTGTGATTAAGTGCTGACATATAATGACGGCACTGATTTTACCCCGACACTTTTTTGTACGTTAATAAAGCACTGAACAAAATCGCAAGTACAATAAATACATGTAATTTTTGTTGTACCTCTGACATTTTTACCTGGCACCGGCGGCATGTGCCTCCGAATTGAATGACGAATATAAAATAGGAGGGGTAGAGAGAGAGGGGGGATGTATTACTTTGCATTTCATTCACTAAGTGATATTTCTATCCCTCAATGCGTGGACCTACATTATGCCATTGTTATCCACTAAGTACCAACAAAACACATCCATCACCATCAAGGTCATATATATCTAAGAGATTGACAACTAAGCTTTTTTTTTCGAATGAAAAATGGATTATCCAGCGTACGTACTTCGAAGCAATAATGTAGGATAGCGAGCCAATGAGTCGACATTCAAATAAGCATCAAATCTCCATCAATCGATTTGAAGGATTAAACCAAACTGAGTATGCTGTCACATACCAGTAATATTGCATTCATAACGATGACAAGAAAATGGCAAAAATCATCCAACGACGATGGAAAACGCCATAAAAACCAACAACAACAACAACGGCTATATATATAGAGAATAAGGATTTTGATGAAAAGCAGCGTTTTAACAATTATAGTGAATGTTTTCGAATAATTTGGCCAGGTAAAGGGGGAGGGAGGGAGGCGGGTAAGGGTTCTTGAGTGGGTTGTTACCATTTTCCATAGTGTGTATCAAAGGAATAATGACTGGGGATGGGTGGCCCCTGTGCCTTCCCAGATCCCAGATCCGCCCATAAGTTAAAACTTCCCATTTCCATGATAAACATTGATCTTTTCGATCTAATATTCAATTATAGTTTAAAAACAAAATCAAAACACAAAAACAGAAACCAAAACTCGATGCATCATCGTTGGAAAGCAATGCATGTCAGGGATGGTGTACAGTTATGCCTTAATAATGACATTAACGATATCCTGTATTTTTATTTATTTATGCAAGCCAGCAGACTCTTCCCCGTTACAGCTATTGAATATCAACTTAACCTTCTGTGGTACTCAGAAAAGAGAACAAATTTGATAGATGAGTGAGTGGCTTCAATTCTTTATGTGTTTTCTAAGGTATTATCCATTACGTGTCCTAATAAGCGATCATGAATCTGAAAGAGGTCTCATACCTCAATCACACCAACGATATCGACACCGTCCGCTAGACCGACAATTACAAACCAAACCAACAATTACATCACCACGAATGGCCCAAAATTGGTCGGTTAGAATTCGATGTGGAGTCGGTCTGGCGGTGAAACTGCACGTTGAGGTATCACCGAGTAAGAGTGGATTATAGCCATCAATCATCCATTTAATTCTGAGGAATTTAATTAATCACCTTAAAAGTGGCATTAAATTATCCTCTCTATCTCCGTCTCTCTCACACACACACGCACACACACTTTCTACTTTTTCTCTCTACTTTTCTCTGTTCACATATTGTTCTTTCTCGCTCTCTCACACACACACACACATACACACGCACACACACTCTCTCTCTCACACACACTTTCTATGTCAATCAATCTGTCCCTCTTCCTCTTCTTTATTCGCTTTGTGCTTGTACTCTCCCTCCACGCATGCTCTGCCCCCATCTGTATCCCTCTCTCTCTCTCCTTGTCCACCGCTATATTTCTCCGTCTCCATTTTGCCTTCCCCACCCCTCCCTCCCTCCCTCCCCTCTCTCTTTCTCTCTCACTTTTTCCATCTTTTTATTTTCAATAGTTTTTTTTTTATTAGAGATTTCATTCAAAATAAATCATTACATAAAAATCAATGCAAATAATTCCATACAAATACAGATCTTAATTTCGTTTCCATAACATAATAAAACAGTGAGCAAAGATGGGGAATAATGGAATGAAATCACTAATCACATCTTGCCCTCCCCCCCCCCTCTCTCTCTCTCTCTCTCACACTCTCTGTCTCTCTGTCTCTCTGTCTCTCTCTCTCTCTTTCTGCCCATCTCTATCTCTCTCTCTCTCCATCTTTCTCCATCTCTCTTTCTGTTTATGTTCCTCATTTAACTATCCACCCAATTTCCACTCTTTTAAACCAATTCGCTGTCCCACCTTATCACGATAAAACCTATGATTCATTATTGCGATGAACCATTGGATGAATGACTTTAATCTGCAGCTATTTGTTAAAGCTAATCTTGAGAGATAGAGAGAGAGAGAGGGGGCTGTGAAAGAGAGAATGAGAGAGAGAGAGAGAGAAGAGAGAGAGATAGAGACGAGGGAAGTGAGAGAGAGAGAGAGAGAGGAAAGAGAGAGAGAGAGAGAGAGAAAGTGCATGTATATGCATGAGTGGTGGAAACAGTTTCATAATACAGGAGCGCAATTCCAGATAAGCACATTATAGTCCACTTGAAAAACTGCTTGTGAATTAAATCCATAAGTGAACAAATCTTTATCTATTTGTGTATTTTGATTTTGCATATTTTGGATGGTTTTGTACACAAAGCCTTTTGCATTGTCTGAACTCAGATCAATAATTAACTTATAAATAATGAAATTAATTCAGTAGTTATAGATTTAAACAAACAGAAGATATTAAAATCTAGACAGTTATGCAAGATTACATAAAAATCAATAATAGAAAAAGACATCATTCATTCGTCCTAAATATCAAATCATCGGTATTAATCATCAAATAAATGACATAAATTTAGACTGGATATGATTTTATGACACATAACAATCTGCTTTCTTTAAAGCTACTCTTGAGCTCTGGTATGGGAATCGTATTTTGAGAGAAAATTGCTATGCTTATTCAGGATTGTTTATCATGCAGTAGATGCATCGTCAATAATCATAATGATATCATTACAATGTAATAATGATGATGATTAAATGAACGGCATCATTGGACTTAATGGATTTATCAGTGCAGTAAACAATAAACAATTATACGGTAATTTTGGAATAAATCTAACCCACCGTAGCAAATAATTTCTTTCTTCAGGCGAGAACATTATGTTATGATCTCAAAAAAGGGTATTTGCAGTGTGTAATTTAAGTGCATTCATGGGAATAATTCGGTAAAAAATATAGAAATAGAATGAAAGAAAGGGAATAAAGTAGATTGACGGTAAGTGTTAACTGTTATCGTGTTGCCAATTTCTCGCATCACTAACTCATCACAAACAGAAAAACGGAGAATATATCGCTCTTAGTAATCACCTCTTTGTTAAACGTTTATCCACTCAGTTTTTGTTAGCAATTTTGTAAGGGATATGCTTATCGGACCAATACGTGCTCTTCATAGTTAATTGAATTTCAAGCACCTACGTCTTAAAAACACTCGTGATCATAATTATATTCCCGCATATAATATAACAATATATATATATATATATTGTTATATATATTGTTATATATATATATATATATCATATTGTATTGCCAAGGGAAAAATTACGGCTTTCCTTTCCATCTCCGTGATTGCTTTTCAAATTGTAACAGAACTTTAAGGGATAAACTTTACAGAACTGAAGAATCATGAATCTGTCATCGACTACCCTTCTGAACGAAATCGACGATGACGACGACTCGGAAAATCTCCACTCCCGCATAGCCCTCAGCGGCTGGTTTGGCTTCGTGGCTGCGCTCGGGTTCGTAGGAAACCTCCTCATCATCATCGTGGTCGTCATGTACCCGAAACTCCGCACGATTACCAATGTATACGTGATGAGCTTGGCGATGGCGGACATGATGACTTGCCTCACCATCCCGTTCATGATCGTAGGAGTCGTATCGACCGTGGGATGGCCGTTCTCGGAGGCATCGTGTGTTTTCTTCGCCGTCATCGCCTTCGTCTGCTCCGGGGCCAGCGTATGGCATTTGGCCATCATCGGTTTCAACCGCATGGTCCTCATTACGATGACGGCATCAACATATCGGAAGGTAGTTATATAGTGAACTCATAGTCATACTCCCCAACCTGCCACAGTAAAAATAAATAATATCCAAAGCCAAAATGTAATAATATATAGCATTGTATATGCTTTCTAATATATGTTTTTAGAAACGAGAGGAATATAGAGATCTTAACGCTAGTTTGAAGGCAGAAATACAGGAATAATTCCTCCATACGGGAAATGGTTGACAGCTTTTAACATAGTGTGTATTCACCTAAAGGAGGAACTAGCATGTAAGCGCCTATTCACCGTTATATGAGGAGAAAAGTCCATTAGAATGGCCATGATTATTATCATTATTATTGTTACCTTTGTTATTATTATTATCATTATCATTATTATTATTATAATTATTTTTATTATTATTATTGTTACTTTTGTTATTATTATTATTATTATTATTATCATCATTATTATTATTAATATTATAATTATTATCATTATTATTATTGAATTGTCATTTATTATCCATTCAGGAAATACTATTTCACTGGTTTTACAATCATTGTACATGTTCATAATACAAGAAAAAATACGCATTACAATAATAGCAAAGATGATAACATTCTGAAAACTAGAAATGCAATCGTGTCAGAACGATATGCGTGCAATGACGCCATGTTTCTACGTGTCAAACGAAAGAGGATCTCTCGGACTATCCAGAGCAATTTGTACAAAGTATGTAACTTCTGTGATAGTGGAGATAGGTAGGGCGAAAGAAAGGCCTAAAAACGGCCCGAAACGGACAAAATGGCGCCTGGACGGTCGTGCATGAGTGATTCCGGAGAACGAATATTATAGGGATCTTGATGGGATGCTAGAGGCTACGCCTAAGAAGTTTGAAAAGAATTGGGTTAAAGGAAGGGACATAGACAGGGCTTGCAAGCACTGCGTGCAAAACGAATGGGATTGGGGTAAATGAAGAACGCGTGATGACGCGTGCCGTGGCACTAACGGCCGTCCATATACTAACATAACCATGTAGAGTATAAGATGGCGTCTAAAATGGCCCCCTTGACGAATTTTAAATATCCGGCTTCGAGAGGCCCTGCGTTTGGCCACCCAGAATACGCTTGCAAAATTTCAAGGAAAAAGGGACGGTAGGGGCGGGGGTGAAAAGCAGTCTGAAAAAATGACGTCATAGCCGATACGTGTTATATCTTGGCGGAAACTCAGCAGAATTCATATAGTGACCCTTGTTCAAACGCGATTTACTCAAATATTTCTGTGATAACATTTGACGTTTTTGGTATCATTCGAAAAAGCACTTTATTGCGGTCAGTTTGACACCATTGTTATATGCGCGCAATGTACTGCACGCATTAAACGCGCTATTACGTAATGAATATTAAATTCATCATTTTTGGCGATAACTTTGCGCTGACATCGTCGAATTTTACCAAACGTGGCAGACAGTTGTCACGTATATGGATACATGTGTATGCCAAGTTTCATTGATGTAGGTATAAGGATCGCTATTTTAGAGCAAGTTGCAGTTATTTCGGAATTTTCTGGAAAATGGCGAATTTGGAGGGCAATTTTCTCAAATTTGGTCAGTGTTAGGGTATATAATTTTGTATATGGCTGGAAAGGGCATATCTTCAAGTATCTAAATCCAAAAAAGGGTACGGGTTTGGCCAGAAACAATGGAGATACGGCCTCAGTAAGAAAGCCAATTCCCGGAACTTTAGAGGGCGCTATTTATTTTTTGCATAGCCACTGAGCGTGAAATTTGGCATGGCTATGTGCAATTATGAGATAAAGATACTGTGAGATTTAAAAACAAAACGGAATTTATATGAGAAAGTTATGGCAGTTTTAGATTTTTAGGGGTCAATTTTTCAAGAATTTTAGAGATTTTTGACGGAGTCGGTTTCAGATTTAAATTTCGAGTACGAAGATGGCATTTTGAAGGGCAGGTTATGCGTCGCAGATGAAAGAACATCTCTTAGACTATCTAGAGGAATTTGTTAGAAGTTTGTAGGATCTAGGATAGTGGAGATAGGAACGAAGAAAGAAAGGCCTTAAAATGGACCAGAAACGGACAAAATGGCGCCTGGACGGTTATGCATGAGTGATTTCGAAAATCGAAGAATGTAGTGACCTTGATGAGATATTAGAAACTATGCCTACGAAATTTGAAATGAAAAGGACATGAGGAAAGCACCTAACTAGGAATAACAAGCACTATGTGCAAAACGAATGGGGTTTCCGGACGAGGAAAACAATAAGGATAAGGAAAAGAAGAATATTAATGGGGCAGAATGTGAACGAAAACAAGGCAATGACGAAGATCGTCATTGCAATAATTATTACATTGGAAACGGACCAAAATTTATAAGTTGAAACCAGTATTTACATTTGGGTGGCAGACCTCCAGACTTGTGCGTTAAACAGATGCATGGCGTTTGGGACAAACGATTGCCTGAAACTGGTTTTCTATGTGCGCGGTGTGCACAGACGTATACCTGAACGGTTAAATTTATATGTCTTAATTTAGATGAGACTCTTTCTTGTTACAGATTATCAAGGAGTGGCAATTCTATCCCTGATATACGTTGAATCATTTTTCTGGGTCGATTGAGTTTCTTCTGATCGATTTTTGTACGTCAGAACACTCTGGGTTAGGGACTTGTAGAAAAGAACAAGACTTAGTGTATTGTCTAACCTTAGCTTTTTTTAAGGTCCTTACAAAATGCAGCCTCTGATTTGCCTTATTTTGAGTTAATTCTGCATTCTTTGACCAGCATATAGTGAATTGCTTATGGTCGTACTACGTAGATACTTATACTCTTGTACTTGCTCTACATCTTCCCCATGAACAGAAACTGTTCTATGTTCAGTAGCATTTCGTCGGAAATCTATGATCAGCTCCTTGGTTTTGGATATGTTTAGTTTTAGCTAGGAAGTGATCGTCACACCATTTTACAAAGTTATCTATCGTCGTAGTGTATGATTCAATATTATCAGATGCAAGGTAACCGGTAATGATGGTGTCATCTGCGTATTTTATATTATTATTATTATCATTATTATTGTTACTATTGTTATTATTATCATCATCATTGCTTTTAATATCATAATCATTATTATAATTACTATTATTATTTTTTAAATAGCATTTTACAAGATCATTTATCAATATCATTATCATTAAATTATTATGAATCATCATTTTACAGATCTTTTCAAAGGTGAACGTTGTGCTTTTTCTGATCGTCACTTGGTTCATCCCACTCAGCGTGATCTTGGTCCCATTCCTCGGAGGCTTCACCCGTCTGGGGTATGACGATGGACCGCATCAGTGTACGGACATCGAAGAAAATGAAGATGGTAAGAATATGTGGAAGGTTGATTTCAAAACATCATATTCGATCAGTTCACTTTGAATTGTACGCCAACTCCAAATCTTAAGGATCATTGCTGTCCAAACGCCAACCAAACCCTCTCTCCGAAACATAGACAAAAAACCGAACAAACAAACTAACGAAAGAACAAAGAAAAACAAAACAGTGCAATACAAAACAAAGAAAAATCAACAAAATACAAATCAAAACTGAGAAGGGATTTGAGAATCAAGTAAAGTTGTTGCCTTTTGCAATTATATTCAAATTTTGTCCCTTTGCAATAGTCTTGAAAAATGAGAGGGTGCTAGAGCTTCGAGAATGTTATCTGTCGCCTTTGCAATAGCGTCAAGTAAAGTGTTATTTTCTTCTTTTAGTAGGAATTCAATTTAGCAGTGTAAGGCACCACGGGGACTTAACTTTTGAATCTTCCTTCGATCACTTAGAGGTGCTTAACTCTAATTTATCACTGCAGTTTAATTTTGTTCCTCAAAGGCTGAAAAATTGGTGGACATCTTTAATTTTTCTTGTCATTCTACATAGGTTCAGAGAATCTGATCCATACCTACCTGCAGGCAACATCATTGACTTGTTTCCCTCTCGCGCTCGTTCTCCTCTTCTACGCCCGTATCTACATCCACGTCCGCAAGCACGAAAGGACGCAGAACAAGTGGAAGAACACCTCGACCAACAAGCAACCTCCCGCGGCAGCTCTCCCGGCTATAGTCACCAGCCAAACCTGACACCGGTTGCACCGACAGATGCAACAGTACCGGTTGATGTCAAAAGTACATCTCAGGCGCCCTCAACGTCAGCCACTATTTCGGTTCGTGCTATTAATTGGATATTTAAAATACAGTGAAGAAAATTATGAATAACGATAAAGGAAATATCCTCAGATTCCAATGCAACGTGAGCGTATACTTAATGCAAATTGAACAATATATATAATATTGCTAGCTGAGTTCATATTTTAAAATAGGACGATGGATTCTTTATTTCTCAAAAATATCATACACTAAATTTACATGATGATGGTGTAACGTGCTACAATGAACTTACACAAATAATCAGAGTGGCATACAGACTATCCTGGTTATTCTGTCTTGAAATATTTAATTCAGTCATTTACTTAGATAAGTATTTTTTTCATATTATTTGTGCACATTAGACCCATCCCACCGCTGCCGCCAGAAAGAACGGTGACCGTCAAAAGTCCCTCGAGTACCGGATCACCAAGAATGCCTTCTACGTAGTCCTTGGTTTCCTCCTGTGTGTGATCCCCTACGGCATCTGCATCCTTGGCCAGTACGGACCGGGTGGCACGCCGTTAGCGATGGCCTTTCTTTTGTTCAACAGTTGCCTTAACCCCCTTATCTATGGTACCAAGCACCCGCAGTTCAAGCCATCCATGAGGAACCTGTTTAAAGGGCGCTTTAGTGCACCACTCGTCACGTCGAATTCAGTTGGACCTACAGAACAATGAAAACATTTTACGTCATTCCGTGACTGAATATTTAAAAAGTTTGACGAACTGGTTGATAGGAATCCCAACGGTTATGAAGTCTCTTTATATTAGTTTATATGTTATATCATTGATTTGTAGATTTTAATTAAAACGACTGTAATAATATGTTTTTTCTTCAAAATTAAAAATGCTCTGGAACTGTCTTTCCGTAACGCTTGGGATTACTCTAATATAATATCCTGATGTCTTTTTAAAAGAAATGCAGCTGTTATTTGAAGAGTTATGAATTCCTTTTATAGATATTTTTCACATAAATGTATATCATTCCGTCCCTTAGTAATTTTGTCAAGAAGGATTTTTTATTTTCCTTTAAAGATACTATGTCCCTTTTGCAGCCAACATCAAATTCTGTAGAACTTTGCAGGAATTATGAATATGTCATGTACGTCCTATCTGTGAAATTTAAACGTTAGCAGTGTCCTAATATTCAAATTATGCAAGGAAACCCGTTTACTTGCTAGACTTCACTGTCAGACACTATTGAGTGACTGACTGGCGTTTTCATCTTTGTTAATAACATACATAAAATGAGCTGTAAAGGGTACATGAGCATTTGTCTACATCAATAACCCACTTCTTGTAATGGCCAAAATTAAACTGATTGAATCTTTGCGCAGCATAAAACGTACGACCATTCGGTACAATGGTCTGAAAATCAGACTATTACTTACTGGCTCTATAGCTCCTAAGTCGATTCGACAACTAATAGTCGTTATTTTCCCACTTAAAGACATTTTCAAGCCCCTTTTTTAGGGAAGTTCTAAATTAGTATTGTCTTTCAAATGCCGTTGGAATTTAATCTTTTCATTTTTTTGGCCTGCAAATGGGACATAGTACCTTTAAAGCATTGTTGTCTGAATACATATGTATTGACCAATTTCGACAAACATCTCGTAGAACGTTCGTCCATAAAATGAAATGATTAAAATGGACAATTATTGTTGACTTTGATTTTTTTGGGGGAAAGAATAATCTCATAGTCTGTCGGACCATACCGTGAATAGAATCATTTCTTTTAGTCATTGCCATGGTCATCCATTTATAATAGTCACATTATTATGTAGCGGCACTTAAAGTGACTCGGTAACATTGTTGAAGGTTGATGAAAAACTGCGTAATTTTTGTATGAAATGTTACTTATTATATTCCTAGGACTGTACTAACCTTCTAACATGCAAGAAATCCTGAAAATTCTCAAACCACAAAGGTTATGGTTTTCTTTGAAGGCGTCACTGTGCAACACCCTCTAACAATAAATTTTCCCAACCATTTTTGAATTTTCCCAACCGTTTTTCCATGAAAATAAGACATAAAACAGTCTATTAAAAATATGTCAACACATAAAAGTTTGGAATGGTATATAGAGCCAATTCTTTGCTTTGTGACGATTTAAGTTCACCTAAAATTAAATTAAATTATAATAATATAGTTGGAAGAATTAAGGGATCGATCAGATCAGTTTTTCCCAATTGTTATCATTAATGTTGGTCTGTTTTTACTCAAACTTTCAGATTATCTTTAATTGCACATCTAGCATTGTAGTCACCACCTTAGCACCATTTTCTCTCATCTGAACAATGTTATCTGGCCCCTTTAAGCCTAAATTTGCAAACAAACAATCTGATATTCTGTCCTTAAAACAACAACGACAACAACAGCAGCTCCAGCAACGACAACAACAAAGAAAATAACAATGTTTGAGCTCTCTTTGGCTTATAAACGAAAAGTGGGTCTGACCCGGACGACACACGCTTTCTCGTACACGTAAATATAATTTGCTATCCTCGAAAGTAATTGCTCGGTCAGCGCTTAATAGATGCTAATTACAGGGACGCTATGCACTTTCGCCTAATTCTTTGTTATTAATCCCTACATAGGATTAATAGCTAAAGCAACATATGGAGGGTAAAGAATTCGTTTAATTATTTTACGTATTAAACATTTTCTGATTTGATATCGTGTTCAACTTTCACACAGAAAATGATGTGCTGCGGTAAAGGGTTTAGTATTTAATTCCATAATCAATCATAATTCTCTTGTGAGAGTTATTTTTGCCAAACTTGTTGAGGAGCCGCTTTGATATGAAAAGTGAACAGAGCCCTCTACGAATATATGTCCAGCATGATGCAAATGTTTTATATTTTTGTATTTGTAAAGCCCGTTTATATTCTTCGTTAACAATGTAATCAGGGTTCCCATGACTGCGTAAATTATACACCGGGCCCTGCGTTATAAAGAGTTAATATTAATCGCAACTATGTACAATAGAGATAGGGGACGGTAAACTTGCAATTGGGTGGAGGACTTGCAATTGATTTGGATCAATCGTAACTCAATATAAGACGGGGCGCTGCAATCTTGAATCTGGAATAAATTACCTGCCTTTTCTTATTCAAAACTGCTCTTTTGTACAAATAATTAATGCAATAAACTTGTATTCCATGTTTCTATGCGGTTTATTTTATATTTTTATTTTGCGGTTACAGTAAGACGATGATTAGTTTTTTTTTCTTCACTTTAAAAAAAGCTAGAATTGACATCCAATATAACAATAACTATGTTTGATGCCTAAGCAGCTTATCTTGGGTATTTAATAATGTAAGATTATATTTCACAATGTCTATCACATAGTTTTTGTACTGGTAACTTTCACGCCAATATTTAGTTTCATAATTTAAGATAAATAGTAGGTCTACCTTTTAACCAAACGAAAAACATAATGCAACGCCTAATTAGTTTCACCTTTCGCGCGGTCAATATGGCAGTTCATACTGACAAACAAATTGTAATACAGATCTAACTTCTAAGCACCTAATCGTCTGTTCATCACTAATCACGTCAGTGCAACTTTCTGTAATTTAGTCAAAAAAGTTCTTGTTTCACTCATTAAATGTAAAATATTATCATGTAGAATATTTATTGTTTCAATGCTGAATGCGTCCTTTGATTCTTTCCGTAGTTGTGACCATTCAAACCTCAGAAAATTATGCACATTAAAAATAATTGTTGGAATCAAAATTCAAAAATTGTGACAGTGGGGTATTTTGTCCTTTGACTGCTGGGCAAGTAAGTCATGTTCAATGGGGCATGATCCATATAATTTCAATAAAAACGTCACGCATAATATTAATGGCATTAATATGATGATCATAGACCTACACCGTATCAAGAGCACCAGTAAGAAAATAAGAATGAGGATTTGAAAATGATCTGCAAGAAGGAATTAAGGTCTGCGATGAAAGAGCGAGAGAGAGAGAGAGAGAGAGAGAAAGAGTAAAATTATTAAGAGGGGGAGAGAGAGGGAGAGAAAGAGAGAGAGAGAGAGAGTGTGTGGTGGGGTGGGGTCCGGGAGATACAAACGAATTAAGAGACTCGAAATGTATTGTCACAGTGAGAGATCGAGAGAAAGAGAGAGAGGAAGAGGAATAGAAAGAGAGAAAGCAAGTGGTAGAGAGAGGGGCGGGGGTATAACTATTAAAAAAACATATTCAATGGATCATGATCCATACAATTTAAATGGAGACGTCAAGCTTTATATTAATGGCATAAATATGTTGATCATAGTCATAGACCTGCACGTATAAAAAGCATCAGTAAAAAAAAAAACAAGAACAAAAAAACTAAAAAGGAAGATTTGAAAATGCTCTGTAAGAAAGAAGGTCTGCGATGAACGATAGAGAGAGATAGACACAGAGAGAGAGAGAGAGAGAGAGAGTAGAGAGTGGGGAGAAGGGGAGAGGAGCCGAGATTAAAAATACAAAGACTCGCAGTTTACTGTCACAGTGAGAAAAAGAGAGAGAGAGAGAGAGAGAGAAGAGAGAGTGGAGTAGAAGGGGAGGAGCCGAGATTAAAAAGACAACGACTCGCAGTTTACTGTCACAGTAAGAAAGAGAGAGAGAGAGAGAGAGAGAGAGAGAGAGAGAGAGAGAGAGAGAGAGAGAGAGACCTCGATGAATTTGATATTCTTTCACAATGGCTAGAGAGAGGGAGAGAGAGAGCGTTATGATCTCAACCTGTACAGGGTCAAGTTCAGCGTAAACATACCGCGAATTACATGTTCTTTAATTGAAAACCATGATTATAATAATGCTTGCACAGATTGGCACAGCTTCCTTTCCACCGGGGGGACTCTCAGTTTGTTCGCTGTTCGTGAGTGGAAATCAATGATTTAGTGCCTGCCTGTATGATGATGATGATGATGATGATGATGATAGTAATGATGATGATGATGATGAAGATGATAATAGTAATGATGATGATGATGTAAGAGACTTCTTCTTCATCAGCTCCTTGATGTTCTACCTTCGAGCTGTATTAGAGAAGTACAGTGAAACCTGTACAGAAAGACCATCCGATGGAGGACATGACCCCAATTTAAGTTATGAATAGCGACCCCGATTTCGTATTATGAATAGCGCTCCTCAAGAGTAATGACCCTCAATGCGAGTTATGAATAGCGACTTTTATCTGATCATCTCACATTATGAATAGCGGTCCTTACGAATAACGGTCCTCATGCCTTTATGAATAGTGACCCCTTTAATTTCCGTTTTATGAATAACCGTCCTTCACGTGAAGGAAGTTTCACGTTATGAATAGCGGTCCTTAGGAATAGTGGTCGTTATGAATCGCGGTCCTTATGACTAGCGAGGTTACCCGTCTGAATATGGCTAATAGGGACTTTTAGATTTGCACGTCGACATAGTGGACTGCAACGTGTGACGTCCTTATAAGGCACTGTGATGTCATTTTAAGGCACTGCCGGGCACGGCCCAGTGCCTTAACACAATAGGGACTTTTAGATTTTACACGACGAGAACGTGGACTGCCACGGTGACATCCTTTTAAGGTAATGTGACGTCCTTTTAAGGCACTGCCGGGCACGGGCCAGTGCCGTGAAAGAATAGGGACTTTTAGATTTTACACGACGAGAACGTGGACTGCCACGGTGACATCCTTTTGAGGTAGTGTGACGTCCTTTTAAGGCACTGCCGGGCACGGGCCAGTGCCTTGAAAGAATGGCACACGTTGCAGTCCACTACGTCGACGTGCAAATCTAAAAGTCCCTAATGGCACACGTTGCAGTCTACTACGTCGACGTGCAAATTTAAAAGTCCCTAACGTCACGCGGCAGTCCACGCTCGTCGTCTAAATCTTAAAGTCCCTAATAGGGACTTTTAGATTGTACACGACGAGAACGTGGACTGCCACGGTGACATCCTTTTAAGGTAATGTGACGTCCTTTTAAGGCACTGCCGGGCACGGGCCAGTGCCTTGAAAGAATGGGACACGTTGCAGTCCACTACGTCGACGTGCAAATCTAAAAGTCCCTAATGACTTGTTGATGAACGTGTTAAATTAGTTAAAGGTGACATTACATGTACCAGGGATAGTACACTCTCCCTGCATGTACGTAGCTTCTTGTGTTGTACTCTACAATAAAGCAGAGTACTCATATTTGTAGATGCAGGACTTGGCAACCCTAACCCTAATGTATTCAGATGTATATCTCATAACAATCCACGCACATACCTTCACTGGGTTTCTCCCTTTGTAAAATTCAATAGGCTTCTCGTGATAAGCCTGACAGTCCTTCATTGTTACAACTGCGTACTACCCTTTGTTGAAATGTACTTGCTTGAACTCTTGTGAACTTAGGATGCTACACCCTGTCTCTCCCTGTCTCTCTCTCTCTCTCTCTTTCTTTCTCTTCCCCCTCCTCCTTCATGTTCTTTTTTTTTCCTTCTTCCTTGTAAATCCTATTCTCTTCCTTTTTCCCTCTAGCTCGCTCTCTCGTTATGTCTCGCTCTTCCCCCTCCTCCTTCCTAATCTTTCACCTTTCTTCTTCTTCTTCTTGTCTATCCTATTTTCTTCCCTTTTCCCTCTCTGTCCTTGCACTTAACTCATTATTTTTCCCCTTTTTTCATTCTTGAATGAAAGTTTGATTTTTATCCTATAAAAAGGGGACCTAAAATTCTAGTTATCTAAATATAGCGATCATTTCATTTCTGTTTTGTGTTTATGCACCACAGGTCGAGTTGTACCGTACATCAGGCGCGGATCCACGGGGGTGGGCGACGGGCCCGACCCCAGCCCCAAAACAGGTTAAAACATAAGATGGTAACCTATTTAAAACAAAAACAAAAGCGGCCCCCCTTGCAAAAAAATTAAAAAAATAAAAAGGAAAATCGCCCCTTGTTTCTTCTTCTCCCCTCCCGCTTATACACCGGCTGGATGATTCGCTGCTAAATATTTTCTCATGAATTAGGCAAAACTAAAAATTAGTGCTCTTACTTATTTGAACTAAGAATAGTCATTCCGAGAAACAAAGTACACTTAGATGTACATCTGATTTAGGACTCTAAGCACCCAGCTGGCAAGCGACTGTTAGTGTTCCCTTCCGAAACACAATATCGTTGTAATCGCATCGGGATATTCATTCGTTTATTAAGTTATATTATGAAAGTTGAAGAGTTACAAGGTATAGTCTAAAATGCAAGACAGTTATGAACATGTTTACTAGACCATGCGCAAGGAATATTAACGACTTAATGGGCCCAAAAGAGATATAAAACTATTGTTTTTAAAAGAACCAAAAGGTCATATGAAATTCACGATGGAAATTAAAAATCAAATATTCGTGCAGACTTTTATACTCTGTGCAAATTCTATATTTAGAATCAATCAAAAATAAAGTACAGGAGAAATTAATGGTGGAATTTTGCAGTACTTACGACCAAAATGCGATATAGCTGGATATGATATAATGGAAACAATACGAACAAATGTGCAGCCTCATGCATAATACCTCAATCTCAGTATGATGTCATATGAAATATATATGTAATGGTCATTCACCATTATGATGTGCAGACTTATTCACAAAAAATCCAATCTCAGCATGATATCATATAAAATATATATCCTATTATATGGACATTAACCCTTAAAATGTGCACACTTATGCACACAAATCCAATTTCAGTGTGATATTACATGAAGTATATACGCAATGGATATTTGCCATTATGATATGCAGACTTGTGCACAAATATCCAATCTCAGTATATCATATAAAATATATATGCAATGGACATTCACCATTATGATGTGCGGTCTTATGCACACACATCCAATCTCAGGATGATATTACAAGAAAGAAATACGCATTGGATATTGACCATTATAACGTGCAGACTTATGCACACAAATCCAATCTCAGTATGATATCATATAAAAATGTGGGTACATTGGACTATCACCATTACGATGTGCAGACTTAGGCACGAAAATCCAATCTTGGTATGATATCATATGATAATCGAGGGGAGGAGGAGTAGGGGTAGAAGGAGGATTCTGTGGATGAGTAGCTTAAGGAGTGGGATCTCTGAAAGTGGAATTGATCTCGGGGAGAATGAATTACTTCATAGAATATGGGACAGAGAGTTGTGGCACTCCATGGTCGCCAACGTCTCAGGATATGGCACGTAGAGAGAGATATGCATAAGAATCCAATCTCAGTATGGTATCATATAGAATATATATATGCTTTTGACATTCACTATTATAATGTGTAAACCTATGCACAAAAATCAAATCTCAGTATTAAATTACATGAAATAAATATGCAATGGACAGTCATCATTATGAATTTCAGACTTATGCACTAATTCCTGTCTCAGGATGATATTACATGAACTATAAACGCATTCGATATTAGCCATTATAATGTGCAGACTTATGCACACAAATCCAATCTCAGAATTATATCATATAAATATGTATGAACATTGCACTATCGCCATTACGATGTGCAACTTATGCACAAAAATTCAATCTCAGTATGATGTCAAATGAAATATTTATATACATTTCGCTTCAGCATATTTAGCCCTATATGCACAAGAATCCAATCTCAGTATCGGTATCATATAAAATATATATGCATTTGACATTCACCATTATAATGTGCAAACTTATGCACAAAATTCCAATCACAGTACAAAATTGCTTGAAATATATATGCAATAGGCATTCACCTTTATAAAGTGCCGACTTATGCACAAGAATCCAATCTCAGTACGATATCATATAAAAAAATATATGCATTTGACATTCCCCATTATAATATACAGCCCTAAATGCACAAGAATCCAATCTAAGTATGGTATCATATAGAATATATATGCATTTGACATTCACCATTATAATGTGCAAACTTATGCACAAAAATCAAATCTCAGTATTAAATTACATGATATATATGTGCAATGGACAGTCATCATTATGAATTTAATACTTATGGACTAAATTCCTATCTCAGTATAAAATTGCATGACATATATGCAATGGATATTCACCCTTATAAAGTGCAGACTTGTGCACAAATATCAAATCTCAGTATATCATATAAAATATATATGCAATGGACATTCACCATTATAAAGTGCAGACTTGTGCACAAATATCAAATCTCAGTATATCATATAAAATATATATGCAATGGACATTCACCATTATAATGTGCAGACTTGTGCACAAATATCCAATCTCAGTATATCATATGAAATATATATGCAATGGACATTCACCCTTATAATATACAGCCCTATATGCAAAAGAATCCAATCTCAGTATGGTATCATATAAAATATAAATGCATTTAACATTCACCATTATAATGTGCATATTTATGCACCAAAATCAAATCTCAGTATTAAATTACATGAAATATAAATGCAATGGACAGTCATCATTATGAATTTCAGGCTTATGCACTAAATTCCCATCTCAATATAAAATTGCATTAAATATATATGCAATGGACATTCACCCTTAAAAAGTGTGGACTTATGCAAATGAATCCAATCTCAGTATGATCTCATATAAAACATATATGCATTTGACATTTACCATTATAATATACAGCCCTAAATGCACAAGAATCCTAACTCAGTATGGTATCATATAAAGTATATATGCATTTGACATTCACCATTATAATGTGTAAACTGATGCACTGACCTATTTAAGCGCAACAGAGAGAGATATATACTATCATATGAAATACATATACATTGAACGTTAAACACCGTGCGTAGACTTATAAGTAAATATGGTATCCTATTAGTTATACATAGTGCATTCATCATGAAAATGAAAACAGAGAGGCGCATTGTACAAGCACCATTACAATGTGCAGACTTATAAACGCAAATCAAATAATAACAGTGATAAACGATTTTATGAAATCTATATACATTGGACTTTCAGCAATAAAATGTGCTGACTTATGCACAAATATCAATATCAATATCATGAAATATACATTAATATTTGACATTATGTCAAGACTTATGCATAAAAATATAATAAACTCAAGACTGGGATATTATATTATACGATATCTAACTCCATTGGACATTAAACATGTGCAGACTTGAACTCAAATATCTAAACTCAACATCGAGATATGATAGATGGTTCTTGGTTCTCGTCAACGATTGAATACCTTGCAGGATAAAAAAATAACTGTTATAATAAATGGTACTTTATTAGAATGTGTATCTGAATATAAGTGTCTGGGTGTGACGATTGATGATACTCTGACATTCAAATCTCATGTTGCTTCTATTGTAAAAGTCATGAAACAAAAACTTGGCTTAATTAGAAGAAATAAGAATATATTTAATGTTGATCAACTTAAGAGAATATACTGGGGATTTGTTCTCCCCCATGCATTATACTGTTCAACCGTCTGGTCATCCTCATCCGTATCAAATTACAAAATATTAAACACGCTACACAAGCGAGCAGCATACATTGTTAGTGGAAAAACATGGGAAACGTCATCGGAAACAGTTTTTCGAATACTAGGCTGGTCTACTCTGAAAGAACTGTTTAAGAAGTCAATATTATGCATGGTGTATAAATGTGTAAATGGGATAGCACCATCCCAGTTATGTAGTAAATTTATTCTTAATGACATTGTTTCTACACGTGTAACACGGAGCACTAACAGATTATTATTACGTGCCCCTCAATGTAAAACGCAATACTATCAGAGGACATTTGTATATGTTAGTATAAATGAATGGAATTGTTTGTCTGATGAATGCCGATCTGCCCAGTCCTTAGCCATTTTTAAACATCTCATCAAACCTGGCAATTAATAGCTCATTTTTATGAAGGTGGAGGAGGGAGGGGGTTGCAGTGAGGTCAAATTTAATTTTATGCTTGATTTTAATGTAATTGTTTTTGTAAACAGGTGGTAAACAGGTTGAGTAGCTACACCTGAGTGCATGTGAAGTAAGCGTGAGTGTGATGATGATGATGTGTGTGTGTGTGTGGATGTGTGTGTGTGTCATTGTGTGCGTGTGCGTGTGTGTGTGTGTGTTAGCCTTCGTTACCCCTGTTATTTTTATATATAATGTTGTTCATTGTCATTTTTATGTTGTCTTAAAACAGAGCCCTGTTGTAAACCAGCCTATTTTAATGTTTTTAACAATGTTACGTAATGATTTTGTAGCTGAACATGATACTCTGTATAAAGATGCGAAATAAATAAATAAATAAATAAATATCTGGAGATGTAAATATACTGGAGATGTAAATATACTCGACATTCAACATGTGCAAACCTATGCACAGAATATAGGGAACTATTAACGAGGCACTTAACAAAGTTTGTGCATTACATTTGATTACATTAAGAAAATGGCCTATTCTTTAAAAAAAAATGGAAAAAAGAATGGGACTCAAATCCAACTATATAGGCAATTTGAAACCAATAAAAGTTGTAACTAAAATTGAAAAACATTGGCCAGTTTGCCACTTTGAAGGCTGCTTCTACCATTAAATAAAACTGTTTTTAAAGGTGAAAGTGTGAGGATGGTTTTTGAGTTTCGCCTTTATGTATTTCATGTAAAGAGAGATAATTAGCAAGTATGGTACACAATGGAACCAACATATGTCCAAATTTTAACTAATTACTTTTTTTTATTTTTTTAGCCATATCGTCATTCAGGAGGTCGTCTGCCAGACGACTGTGATTAATCTCAATCAGGGCTATCCTCAATTTTTCACGTTCTTCGGACCTTGTAGTATTTTCCCTCCAATCCCGAAGCATACTAAGTGTTCCCATGTATGTAACATTGTGGTATCTTACGTTTGTTTGTATGTAACGTTCTATATCCGAAGGTTCAAAACCCAATTGCTTGCCTAGACTGTCGATGTCATCATCCTTATGAATCCGCTTAGCTATTGCCTTCAGAAGGTCGTCAAAATCCTGCTTCCTGGATTCTTCAGTAGGTCTATATTTATATGAAGGAGATATGAAATTTTTATCTAATAATCTCAGTTGACCGATTTCCTTGTTTGAGGTTTATAGTTCCACATTTACATGTACATCAAAAACAATTAAGATTCATTCAAGCTGAAGAGTCAGTTACAAAAAGATACGGGTATTATAACTTGAATAAACTAATTTATAATTTATGGCAAACATGGCAAATAAATACAAAGTCTTTGGAGGGATTGGTATCTCTGTCTCAGATTCTAAACAAAATCCTGGATTTAGCTCATGCTTCAATCATAATTATAAACCTTTAGGTCAGTCAGGAATCCCATGACGTTTACAAGCCGATCACCCGTCTGATTATCAAGATATTTATGGTTGGAGTTCGAAATGTCAAAAACCGTTTTTCCAACGGTTTTTATAATACTACAGGCTATTGGGGAAAATGAGTATGGTAAAACCGGTCACTCAAAGGTAATTTTGAAGCGCGATTTTTTTTTTTAGGGCTTCAATATTACACCATATCAGAGACGCTCATAGCACGTAGGGCCATGCATCTCAGATTTGATAGCAAACTGATGAAAGTTTGAATGAATCGCGCTTTTAGGTAAATGTGGTCTGACATTTAGCAGGGAAAAAAAGAAGATTTATTGCCGGGGCCTTGGTTGGTTTCTTTCTATTTCTCTTTACAAACTTTTTCAAAAAGTGGGGCTCGAGTCCCCGAGCCCAGCCGTAGCTTGGGCCCTGTGCTATTGGGTAAACACCCGAATGGTGTCGAATTCTATATTAAGAGTCCACTACAGTGCTAGTCCACTGCCTGGTCCCTTATTGTGTCGTAAATCCGTTGAGAAGACTTAAAGTACACTCAACGCTAAAACGGAGACAGTCCTTTCATTCATAGTTTTCTTTCATAGTATTTTCGGAAATCGCGCGATTAGTGGAGACTGTGCGGGATTCGTTTAGGGAGCGGGGAGGAGATAATTGAAGAAAAAAAAACATTTCCTTGTTTCTTACCTTCTTTTCCTTTTTGCTTCCTCTTTTTTTCTCTTTACTTTCTTCTATATATACACACACACACACACACACACGCAAACACGTGAAATATGGTTCTACTCACATTTCATCGATGGTTGGTGAAGGGGCGTTCTGTTCAGTAGTCTTTTTGTCGATCCCTGTCATGTACACAAAATTCACCGGTTACAATTTTTTGTAAGCACAAGAATTTTTGTTATCATTGTTTGTCTGGATACAGCCTCCCCATAATTTCTACATGTACCTGTTCATGAGCTTCCTACGGCTCCGTTTAAAGCTTTAGTATGTTATCAAGGATTATGTACATGATCGTATGTTTTCACACATATGACGTCAACAATAATTGACATTCGATCAATTGCCACTTGGTCCAATACCCAGATCATCGACCCTTCCTTTAGTATATACACAAACATTCTCCACTATACACATGGTCCAGTCAGCGTTTCGTAAAATCATCATTTAGTCTAAATAATAAGTAGGGCCAATCTATAACCATGTGGTTCTAATTGCGACATCCTCAAATCAAATCTTTTTACGACTTGATCCAATAACTATTTGGTCCATCATTATTCGGTCCATTTCCCATTTTGTCTGTAATAAATTGGTCTGAACCCCAATTACTCAAGAAATATTTGGTCCAAACACATTTCGTCCCTAGTTTAGTTCATATACAGGTGATCTATCTTAATTTCCTCTTTATATTCATTTCGTCTTTACCGTATGGTCGAATGCAATATACGAATTAGTGGTGGGAATTACTATGCTTAGAGTTAAATCTTAGTCATGATAAAACAAAAGAAATGTCAATGAAAATAGGCCTTCATGTACTTCATGATATCACGGTTTGATGGTAAAGTCTCTTAACCTTAACTACTACTTATTTCAATATTGCGATCATTGTATTTCTGTTTTGGGTTTATACACCACAGGTCGAGTTGTAACGTGCAAATTACCAATGGGATGTCATTTTGCTGCAATAGGTCTTTTGTGATAAGCTATGGAATATTGATACTCAGGGATTAGAACAACTAAGCATCTCCATGAAATGTTTTACCTTCGAAACGTGTGTTGAATTTGATCGCCTGTGTAGAGGTGTGAACCACTTCGAGTGTCACTAATGTCTCATCCCTCTCCTCGGTTAGATCGAGCTGAAAGTAGTTTGTCACTTTCGTTTGCCTGCTCATGTCGCTGAACTGAATAGCCTGAGGAAATTGCCCGATTATATAATAAATTTGCATTCATGATTGTATGAAATATGAGCCTAAACGCAGATGTAGAGAGTACTGATTAAAATAATGAAGACAAATTGTCTGTATTTTCGAGCTTTGTCCAATCAATTCCATCGTTTCGCATCTAATTTCTTCAAAACAAATTCAATTTCTTCTACCAACGTACTATTGCATGAACCAAATTCGTCATTTTTCAGTGAATTTCGTCAAAGCGTCATTCAAATTTGTCACTCGTTCGCTTGCTATAGTTATATACATGTATGTGTTACGTCACGTCTTTTCCTTTCTACACGAAACCTGCTCTGTGTATGTGTAAAAAGGCATATATATATATACATATACAGATATATAGCGTAGGTAGCGTAGGTCTTTGAATTTTTATTGTCATTATCATCACCATCAGAATGATTAAGTTGAGTTTTTTTCACTTTGTTACAACTTTTCTCATGTTGGCTCTGCATTGATTATTCTACCTTTTATCATGAACTGTTCCTGTTTCCACATGGCCCTTTTCAATTTATTTTAACTAAGTATAGCAATTCCGAGAACCAAAGTACGCTTACTTGTACCCTGGATGTGGGACTCTTCTCACCCAGCTGGCAAGCGACTGTTAGTGTTCCCTGCAGAAACACAATTTCATCGTCATCGCCCTTCACATGTTGGAAACGGGAGTCATCTAATGCATGGACATCGTTCTGAAAAATCATGTGTACAAACAATATTCTGATAAAGTTATCTGGAAATTGTCAGGTATATAGAAATCATATGTACACTTGTATTATACACCTAATCTCGGATTTAGGTGTATTTCTACTATTACAAGTACGCGCTGGAATCGTCATAATAAATAAGATGTGGTTGCATGGGTCAACCAATTCATTTAGATCAGTGAAAATGGGCTTTATCTGTCAGGAAAAAAAGAAAAATAAGATGACGTCCAAAATGGCATCGGTTGAGAGGAAACAGCCAGAACAGTATAGTTAGGGTCTTCTATTCACAGTAGAGATGTCTTAGATATTAAAGTCTGAAAGTATATTTTCGGCATCGGGATATTAAAATCGGTTGATTGATATTATAAAAGTGGACAATTTACAAGGTAAAGAGTAAAATGCAAGACAGTAATTATCAAGATGTTGACTAGACCATGCTTGTTTAATATTTACGACCAAGATTAAAAGTGCAACAACCAAAACAAGAACCTATTTCGTTATAAAAAGAACCAAAAGATGCCGAAGTAGTTTAACGTTTTGTTTTAACATACCAATACTAATAGTTAAAGTGATGAATGTGCTTCATTTTTTTTTAAATATGACAAGGCTCGAAAACTGTTAATTTGCGACATAACTTTTTAATGGGATTCTACAACACCTTCACCATCAACGCCAGGATAATCAAAGCCTTTACTTTTTTATTATTTTATTTATGTCTTCTTTAAAAGGCAGGGTAGGTTATCCAGCTAAAAAAACTGCTTTACAATGACGCCCTGCAGTGATCAGGCTTAAATACGCCCCCCCCCCCAAAAAAAAAGGTATTAATGTCTGTTTACCCATTTTTGTCCATGTGGCTTCTTGGCGAATCGAACCTCCATTATTGGTTTTCTAGAGGGAGGCATGAGTCTGGGAAGGAAAGACATGCATGACAGCAATATGCCCTTCAGATGTCGCCTGTTCCGAATAAAGGCAAAGAATCCTCCAGAAAAATGGCTGATTGAGACCTCTAGCCATCGTTCTTGTACGGAACAAATAATGTCGGGATCCGAAAGCCGTAAAGGTGTACCTAAAATAAAACAAAAACGAATTGAATTCAATAAAAACTGACAGGAAATGACTTAAATATAGGGAATTTTCTTAGCTCATTAGGCTTAACATAATTATGCATCGCATGTTGGCGACTGGATTACGATTCAGAAGGGAAAATTACAACATTAAACACGAGACTTACTTTATTATATATTAGTTTATACTACAAAAGACATAATTTTGGCGAATATGAGGACTAGACCTTGCCAAATATTTGTCAATTCAATTCAGTAAACAAAATTGTCATGAAATATTTTTATCATGTATTTCTCATGAGTAAGGGAAGAAAAGTTTAGTGTACATAGGCCTTCATCTGCTAATGGAAGAAAAAAAATTGTTTTCTGACGACCGTGATCAATCTATTCTTATACCAAACTACCCATCGTGAAATTTTCTGTGGAATTAAAAATATGTATCGCCTTTGCAAAGAGCCCCTGAAACCACTGAATTGGTTTAAAGCTGTGGAACTGTTCGGGATGCAAACATCATAATGGGTGGATCATGACATATAAATGGATTCATCACTCATATGGCACGATATATAATGTCAAGCTGAAAGGCTTCATTCAATTAATGGAGACCCTGACATCAAGCTATTTTGGGCAACATTGCCATTTTTCGGGCAGTGTTTTGAAACTTTTGCGTTGATGGAAATGATAGGAAACAAAACAAATTAATTAACGTCAGGGCATAGTGAATTCTGCTAGTAATTTTGTTACCAAATTGTAAAATTTCATAAATGTGACGTCATGAATGGGTGTCAAAATTTATGAGCCTTTCTGAGAACCATTCTTAACATATAATGACGAATCTTAAGTTCTTGACTAGTATTGTAAACATTTGTGTGAATATTTTTAAAGCATTGACGTAGCCGATATCGACATCCGAAAATTTAAAAGCGGCGCTGATCATATGTCATTTATCATAATATTTCAGATCTTATGTCATATTTGCTTATAAAAAATTGTGACAATGTTTATACAGCAATAACCATATTCCGCCAATTGCAGATTTGGGGAGTTATGTATCCCCACATTAAACAGGTTAAATGGTGTAAAGTCTGCAGTGCCAATGACGGCCGCAAATAATCTCTATTTGCAGAGTCGAATGCACCCTATTGCCAACAAAAATATGAAATAAAACCTTCGAATGTAAGATTATCCTTGACTCATTCCATACCAATGTTGCTTGATTAGGAATCGGGTTCAAGGCCTATGCCAATTTTGGGGTAAATCCAGGAGGAGATCATATGCCAGTTCACAAACTATTATGTGATTTTCTCTTAACACACAGCCCGAACAAGTTTATAATTGCGTAAAGGCTGAAAACGTGATTTAGTTACCTGACTGATTCCAGGAATACAGTATGGTCTGTATTTTGTTAGGAGCAGTGACTAATGCACAGTGAGGTATTATCAGCTTTGCCGGTTTCTTAAAGCGTAGCCCAGACGGGTAACACTGGAAGCCATGGCTAACTAGAAGCTCGTCCAATTTGAGGGTGAGGCCATTTGGAATCTCCGTAAGTACCAGGAGGCTGATTTTCTCATCTTCCTCAAGAGCACCAGGTGGAATGTGGAGTGTAAACCCATGGGATTTGGTAGACAGCTTTCCTCCAAGGGCCCCAAAATTTCCAGTTGCAGATCTACCATCTGATGTTAAACAGTAATGCAAATATATGTATTAATAGCATACTGTACAGTAAATATATATTTTACAAGCTCTGACGTCACAGGTGAGAACCTCCTGCTAGAGATACAGTGCATGTACAAATAAACATGTAGTCTCATTTCCCAGATTCACTTTATTTTTTGTTGTATTTGCGAAAATAACATCGTCAAGAGGATACAGTGAACGACAAAGTGAATAAACGATTTGATGTTTATAAAGACAATAGATGGTTACTATTAACAAAATTAAACGGAGATTTGTTTTTCCTGTGACCTCAGATATATTAAAATAAAATGAACCAAAAAATTCTTCATTTTGAGGTGAATATACCTATGTGTTCTTGCAAAAAAATTATTCACCTGCCTCAGATCAGGGAGGTGAGTCTCACCTCCCTGCTCAGATGCATAAAACGTATCTCACCTAAGGTGTGGTCTATTGGCTCTTCACTGTCTGTTCCATCACTTTGCGCCTTTTCAGGAAGATCGTCATAATCAATCTCCTCAGTCTCCGTATTTCCTCTGTTGAAAAAAATAATGATAATAATAACAACATTAAAAAAGTTGTTAACAACCAGATTACTTATACCCCTCGTAAATTTGATGTATTTGGTGTGTTTTTCGTTACTCAAGAATGAAAGGTGGACTGGTTGAATTAGAGCGTTTGGTGAATACTTTTAGATATAAGCTTTAATATGTCATATTCTCAAAAAGCATAAATCGGGACAAACTAAGTTTTCTATATATTTCAATGATGACAAAACTTGGTAAAGGTGTGAATAATTTATTTGTTAACTGTACATTGAATTACGTTGAAGGTCATGTACCTATTAATGTGTAGCGACTTAACTTTCGATTAGAGGAAACCCCATGACTCCGTTCCAGATAAATACATTACAATGAATCAAATTAAGTTCATTTGTTGCTCACATGTAGCTGCTACATTCCTGATTAAATAGTAATACTAATGATAATAACAATTATAATAATGATAATAATAATGATAATGGTGATGGTGATGATGATGATTGTGATAATGATGATAATAGTAATAATAACATGGGTCTACATAGCCCCTATTACATCGTAATTGTCTCTAAGCGCTTTAAAGATAGGGGGCAAAAACCCAATTTGATGGGTTTTGAGACATGGAATGTTGTAAAAGGTTGTTGGGTAACAACGTGTATATGGCACCTCCCTGCACAATTTATATTTGGATTACCTTGAATATATGCTGCTGGAAATAAAATGGCCGCCATGTATAACTATTGTTTAAATATTTTATGACATTATTTTTAACAGAACTGCATTTTACCATGTGTGAGATGTCATAAGATTATTACATTTCCCGGGATTTGCATAACAATTTTTAGCCAAAAATGTGATTTGTTACCATTTTTTCCAAACATATGAATTGCACCCAAATACGTATTTCTCCATATTTACAATCACGATGACTTCTTACTGGCAACATTCTGGAAAACTGTCCATAAATTATTGTTAATGTAATATACAAATTCAAAGTTCATCGTTTTTCGAATAGAAATATGAATAGCGCTCTAGAGGTTGACATATGATATGAGCTAAAATGGCAAGTTAAGTTGCTAAGGGCGTCTTCTATTTTACAACGGTAACATGGTGATATGAAACGTAGAACATATCACGAATAGATGCTATCATCAAGCAGATCAGCATCATATTTGATGATATATCCTTATATTTTATATATGAGTTTTCCGCAACCGAAGTAGGATATTAATCAAATAATACATAAAATATAACCTGATTCAAAAATAAAGGCACGAGTTGCAATACAGCAATCATTCTATAGTTTGTATCGAATTGTTTTCAATCTATGATATGGCTACATCATCATTTGATCTAAATATTTTCGATAAAAATAAAACAACAACAGTAGCTATATAGCTTGGTAAAGCATTATCACAATTTTCAAATAAATATGTACTTTAAACAAATTACGGTAGGTAAATGTTGTTTTAGGTTCTACATTTGAAATAGTAAATTTACAGGGTAATCTATGTTCATTATGTTAAAGTATTTATTTATTTTTGTTCATTGCTGGGAGGAGGGAGTAGTTGTTTAAAATAGACATTCTTTTAATCCAATGATTGAGATATGAATTTGTTTTGGTAAAAAAGACGACATTAATATAATGATAATAATACTTATCAAAGTAATAATACAGTGTAGTTTAATTCACGTGTCACTTTTCTCCGTAAAATTGTTAATATCTTCTAAACGAATTCGGTTGAAAATAAATGTATATGTGTGTATATATATATATATACTGACTATCTGAGTAGATAAGTAGAAAACAAGGATGAGGTGGAGTTTACGACCTAGTAGGCTTCACGTGGAAGCCTCGAAAAAAGTAATAGTCACAATTGTCACAAAATATGTACAATGTAATGTTTGGAAAACACATTTATAATCAACTGCTAAGATTTACAATAGGGCTAGAGCTTCAATAACAAAAATAATTATATTACCAAATCTCAAAAGTGAAAGGTGCACAAAAGCTTTATTTTCCTGGGTTTTGATAAATCGTTTGCTTTACAACTAGCGAGGACAAAATGTTATTCTTTTATACTTAAAAGTATCACCTCGAAAAAATCATCTGTTTGACCACTTCGTCCTTGGCATATTGGATTGGTAGGTTGCCTGATTTGTCCCTCACGTCTAACTTGGCTCCTTTTCTCCAGGAGATAAAAGACCAAGGCCTTCTCAGGAGATAGTTCGCCCTTGTAATACTCATTAGAGATCTGAAACATAAACAAATATATACTTTAATATTAGAACAGTATCGTCCATCGATATCATAGTTTAACACTGCCTCTTGGATTCACAGTAGCTGAAATCCCTATTTACGTTGTAACTTTTCTCCACACGCACGAACACACGTCCAGAAACTAACATACACATTTTCTTTGGCCAATCACGGGTATACTATTTTAGGAATCACTAATGATCTAGAGGAGCATTATATGTCAGTTACACCGCCATAACGACTCCGTGTCGACTCCAAAAACTTACCAATATTTTGCGGTAACGTAATTTGTTGTTTATAGACTCTCGTCGGTCTGGTGCCGGTCTCGTTTGTGTCCCTGGGGTACAACTCACCTCTTTTAGTGTATCTGAGTTATGCATAACACTGTCGCTCTTATAACAGAGTGTAATGGCTTTATGGAGACACGTCTGGCCGTCAGGTGACTGGGCATTGAGATCAGCTCCCTCAGAAACTAACTTCTCAATAGTTGATGTATGACCAAGTTGTATGGCAAGATGGATATCCGTTAAATCATAATTCTGGTCGAGCTGGATATAAGAAAATACGCAGCATGAAAACTTGAGATTTGAAAGAAAAAAGGCAAAGTTCGGTAACGTAAAGTAGGTACAGGTTATCAATTATCCAGAGATAAGTTAACCTTTTAAGCAATCATTATGAAATGTGATATACATGTATATTAGCAAAAGGTAACGAAACAGGAATGAGGTCTAACTTGTGTTTTATGTAGCTTAAGAATGAAATAGTGGTCACAAAAATGTAGTAAGAATCGAGTTGGTCAATTCTGAATACATGGTGATAGGTAGCCTATGCTAGCGAAAGCTAATGTGCTTAGATGAGCAAGTGTGCGCTTGTATAAATGACACCTGGCTGGAATGCTCCCAAGGGAGTGGAGAATGTACATGCATTGTGTGCGGGTAAGCCTGAATCCGATGACCGGGGTAATAATACATATATATCTGTAAAGCGCTTTAAAAGGGCCTTCGGTCCTGAAAAGCGCTATATAAGAAATAGCTATTATTTTTATTATTAACATGCCTAATATCCACTTAATTTAATTTAAGTAATTGTTATTCTACATACATGTATTAAATACATCAAGGTGCATGAATTCGACTTAAAGTGGGTTTTTAATATGTTTACCTCGGAATTGGAACGGTCGATGAATAGATCAGCGATGCTTTGGTACCCGAGGGATGAAGACAATTGTAGAGGTGTGTGCCCGTTAATGTCTTCTGTTTCAGAACGTGCTCCTCCTGCCAGGAGGACTTTAACGACATCAATGTAGCCATTCTGCACAGCATGGTGTAAAGGGGTCCTCCCCTCATTATTTCCCTTATTCACCTCAGCTCCTTGACTGATGAGATATTTGGTTACATCAAGATGACCCTCCTTAGCAGCACTGTGTAGTGCAATCCTACCGTAATTATCTCCCTTATTCACATCAGCTCCTTGACTGATGAGATATTTGGTGACATCAAGATGACCACTGAAAGCAGCACTGTGTAATACAGTCCAACCTTCATTATCTCCCTTATTCACATCAGCTCCTTGACTGATGAGATATTTGGTGACATTAAGATGGCCATTGAAAGCAGAACTGTGTAATACTGTCCAACCGTCATTTCTTCCCTTATTCACCTCTGCTCCATGACTGATGAGATATTTGGTGACATCAAGATGACCCTTCTGGGAAGCAATGTAATGCAGTCCTGCCGTCATTATCTCCATTATTCACATCAGCTCCTTGACTGATCAGATATTTGGTGACATCAAGATGACCCTCCTGAGCAGCATTGTGTAATGCAGTCCAATCGTCATTATTTCCTTATTCACCTCTGCTCCTTGACTGATGAGATATTTGGTGACATCAAGATGACCCTTCTGGGAAGCAATGTGTAATGCAGTCCAATCGTCATTATTTCCCTTATTCACCTCAGCTCCTTGACTGATGAGATATTTGGTGACATCAAGATGACCCTTCTGGGAAGCAATGTGTAATGCAGTCCTGCCGTCAATAACTCCCTTATTCACATCAGCTCCTTGACTGATGAGATATTTGGTGACATCAAGATGACCCTCCTGAGCAGCACTGTGTAATGCAGTCCAATCGTCATTATTTCCCTTATTCACCTCAGCTCCTTGACTGATGAGATATTTGGTGACATCAAGATGACCATTCTGGGAAGCAATGTGTAATGCAGTCCTGCCGTCAATCTCCCTTATTCACATCAGCTCCTTGACTGATGAGATATTTGGTGACATCAAGATGACCCTCCTGAGCAGCATTGTGTAATGCAGTCCAATCGTGATTATTTCCCTTATTCACCTCTGCTCCTTGACTGATGAGATATTTGGTGACATCAAGACGACCACTGAAAGCAGCGCTGTGTAATGCAGTCCAACCGTCATTATCTCCCTTATTTACATCAGCTCCTTGACTGATGAGATATTTGGTGACATCAAGATGACCATTGAAAGCAGAACTGTGTAATGCTGTCGAACCACCATTATTTCCCTTATTCACCTCTGCTCCATGAATGATGAGATGTTTGGTGACATCAAGATGACCCTTCTGGGAAGCAATGTGTAATGCAGTCCTGCCGTCAATAACTCCATTATTCACATCAGCTCCTTGACTGATCAGATATTTGGTGACATCAAGATGACCCTCCTGAGCAGCATTGTGTAATGCAGTCCAATCGTGATTATTTCCCTTATTCACCTCTGCTCCTTGACTGATGAGATATTTGGTGACATCAAGATGACCCTTCTGGGAAGCAATGTGTAATGCAGTCCTGCCGTCAATAACTCCCTTATTCACATCAGCTCCTTGACTGATCAGATATTTGGTGACATCAAGATGACCCTCCTGAGCAGCATTGTGTAATGCAGTCCAATCGTGATTATTTCCCTTATTCACCTCTGCTCCTTGACTGATGAGATATTTGGTGACATCAAGACGACCACTGAAAGCAGCGCTGTGTAATACTGTCCAACCTTCATTATCTCCCGTATTTACATTAGCTCCTCGACAGATGAGATATTTGGTGACATTAAGATGGCCATTGAAAGCAGAACTGTGTAATACTGTCGAACCACCATTATTTCCCTTATTTACCTCTGCTCCATGAATGATGAGATGTTTGGTGACATCAAGATGACCCTACTGGGAAGCAATGTGTAATGCAGTCCTGCCGTCAATAACTCCATTATTCACATCAGCTCCTTGACTGATCAGATATTTGGTGACATCAAGATGACCCTCCTGAGCAGCATTGTGTAATGCAGTCCAATCGTCATTATTTCCCTTATTCACCTCTGCTCCTTGACTGATGAGATATTTGGTGACATCAAGATGACCCTTCTGGGAAGCAATGTGTAATGCAGTCCTGCCATCAATAACTCCCTTATTCACATCAGCTCCTTGACTGATGAGATGTTTGGTGACATCAAGATGACCCTCCTGAGCAGCATTGTGTAATGCAGTCCAATCGTCATTATTTCCCTTATTCACCTCTGCTCCTTGACTGATGAGATATTTGGTGACATCAAGATGACCCTTCTGGGAAGCAATGTGTAATGCAGTCCTGCCGTCAATAACTCCCTTATTCACATCAGCTCCTTGACTGATCAGATATTTGGTGACATCAAGATGACCCTCCTGAGCAGCATTGTGTAATGCAGTCCTGCCGTCAATAACTCCATTATTCACATCAGCTCCTTGACTGATCAGATATTTGGTGACATCAAGATGACCCTCCTGAGCAGCATTGTGTAATGCAGTCCAATCGTGATTATTTCCCTTATTCACCTCTGCTCCTTGACTGATGAGATATTTGGTGACATCAAGATGACCCTTCTGGGAAGCAATGTGTAATGCAGTCCAATCGTCATTATTTCCCTCATTCACCTCTGCTCCTTGACTGATGAGATGTTTGGTGACATCAAGATGACCATTCTGGGAAGCAATGTGTAATGCAGTCCAATCGTGATTATTTCCCTTATTCACCTCTGCTCCTTGACTGATGAGATGTTTGGTGACATCAAGATGACCCTTCTGGGAAGCAATGTGTAATGCAGTCCAATCGTCATTATTTCCCTTATTCACCTCTGCTCCATGACTGATGAGATGTTTGGTGACATCAAGATGACCCTTCTGGGAAGCAATGTGTAATGCAGTCCTGCCGTCAATAACTCCATTATTCACATCAGCTCCTTGACTGATCAGATATTTGGTGACATCAAGATGACCCTCCTGAGCAGCATTGTGTAATGCAGTCCAATCGCGATTATTTCCCTTATTCACCTCTGCTCCTTGACTGATCAGATATTTGGTGACATCAAGACGACCACTGAAAGCAGAACTGTGTAATACTGTCGAACCACCATTATCTCCCTTATTCACATCAGCTCCTTGACTGATGAGATATTCGGTGACATCAAGATGACCCTTCTGGGTAGCAAAATGTAATGCAGTTCTGCCGTCATTATCTCCCTTATTTACATTAGCTCCTCGACAGATGAGATATTCGGTGGCATTACGATGACCATTAAAAGCAACAGTGTGTAGTGCAGTCCTACCGTCAGTATCTCCCTTATTCACATCAACTCCTTGACTGATGAGATGTTTGGTGTAATCAATAAGACGCCTCTCATCAGCACGATGTAATGCAGTCATACCTACATTCATTTTTCACCTCAGTTCCTTTGCTGATGAGATTTTTGATTAATGCAGATCGTTCTTGCTTTCTTTGGTCGTATTAGCTCAATGACTGAGTATAACTTTCGTTGCTTTAAGACGTCCGAGTGATGCAGCGAGATGTAAGGGTGTTTGTCCATCTGGAGTCGCCTTCTTCACATTAGATCCATGATTTATGAGATACTCAGTGACGGTCTCCTGTGTAAGGGTGTGTTTCTGTCTTGGTCTGTCTGGCTTATGTAGAACCCTGTTTTAGCAATTATTTGACACATTTGATTTTACCCCTCAATGCTGCCTCATGAAGCTGTTGATTTGCGTGCTCCATACTTGAAGAAGCACTGCTTTTATACCAGACATCCAAATCTAGCACGGTTTCTTGTAATCGTCTACTTCCCCTATTACGCTCTACTCGAAATGTTACGATTAATGTTCTATATCATTTGTAGCAGGTAAGCCAGTTGCATTCTGCATGTTACAAGCATAAGCAAAAACCACACTGTTTTTTTTCCTTCGCAATGTGCAGTTGTTATTTTTGTCGTTTTCAACACGTTTCAAAGTCCTGTGCAGTGAACTAAAATCGTAATTCAAATATTTGTCATTCATGATAAAGGAAAATATGGACATTGTTTGGAAGGAGTGCAAAACACAATTCAAGTCTATTGTAGATCAATCGGGTTTTTTCATGATTGGATGTGGCTTCATGCACAACTTGTGATTATATCCCATGCTGTGCCATTAAAGCACTGTTGTTCAGACCCTGCAAGTAAATCCCATACATCATTCTGCCTGGTATGCTTAGAGTTAAATTCTTTTTGGATTCCCCTTTTGATTTTGTGGCGCCTGTGTTTGGCATCGCTTCAATTAGGGGCGTACCATTGTGCGTGTGTACACTCCATGAAGTATATCCTCTTTGTTATTCAGTTTGTGACAAAATAGAATGCACGAAGTAAAAGAGACCTCATGGCTTATCTCTTTTCAACTAGACAAACAAAGTATTGAAGTCTATCATTTCGAGAAAAAATGTCGTTATAAGTGGAATGAAATGGGGAGAGGGATGAATTAAACACCGGATGGTCTTACATTCTATATGCTCAACCAAAGGCATAGATAACATGAGAAATAAGGACATTTGAGCGATAAAAAGCTGAACTTGGATTAGAGATTTTACAATGTCTGACTATGGTACGATCAAGAATGACATTTGTGACTGTTTATCCAACGTGACCAGTTCAAGAATTATAACAAAAATGGAACAGGTTATATAGCCAGTATGATCATGACATAACATTAATGTTTGACAGTAACCAAGCTAAAGGTTATCATAATATAGGACTATTTTCTCAATCAATTTTCAACAACGATGCATGGCTACCCATACGTGTGCTTGTGTGCGTGTGTGTGTGCGTGTGCGTGTGTGTGTGTGTGTGTGCGTGCGTGTGTGTGCGTTTGTGTGTATAAAATGAAGAGGAGTTTCATGCTTTAAATCCAAGTTTTAATAAGGTCACAAATTGTCGAGGTACCTAACGTCTTTATATAAATTCTTTATATACATAATACACCCACCCACACACACACACACACGCACGTACAAAAACACACACGGCCAAATGTATGTATGTATATAATGAATATTATGAGAGCTTACTGTCTTTTAGAAAAAATAAAAATGAATGGAAATTCAAATTTTAACTTTCTCCAAAGAAAATATGTCTCGTAACCTGTGCCCATGATATTGTAAGATATTGATGAAAATACTCTTCCTAATGAACAAACTAGATAAGAATTCTGAAAATAATATTTTGTTTATTAGCTTACACATAAAAATAATAATAATAATACTGAAACATTTGTAACGCGCCATGTCTGTCAAAAATGGTTTAGTATTTAATTTCCATAATCAATCATGATTTTCTTGTGAGGGTTAATTTGCCAATTTTTTTGAGGCATGTAGATCAAACCGCTCTGATATGAGAAGTGAACAGTGCCCTCTAGGAACAGCATGATGCAAATCTTATATTATTTTATATTGTAAAAGCCTGCTTATATCCTTCGTTAACAATAGAATCAGGATTTACATGACTGCGTAAATACACCCGGGCCCGCCTTATAAAGGGTTAATACTAATCGCAACTATGTACAATATAATAGAGATAGGGAACTGTAAACTTGCGATTGGGTGGAGGACTTGCAATTGATTTGGATTAATCGCAACTCATTATAAGACGGGGCGCTGCAATCTTGAATCTGGACTAACACTTACCTGCCTTTTCTTATTCAAAACTACTCTTTTGTACAAATAATTAATGCAATAAACTTGTATTCCATGTTTCTATGCGGTTCGTTTTTTATTTTTATTTTGCGGGTACAGTAAGACGATGATTAGTTTTTTTTTCTTCACTTTAACAAAAGCTAGAATTGACATCCGAAATAACAATAACTATGTTTGATGCCTAAGCAGCTTATCTTAAGTATTTAATAATGTAATATTATATTTCACAATGTCTATCACATAGTTTTTGTACTGGTAACTTTCACGCCAATATTTAGTTTCATAATTTAAGATAAATAGTAGGTCTACCTTTTAACCAAACGAAAAACATAATGCAACGCCTAATTAGTTTCACCTTTCGCGCGGTCAATATGGCAGTTCATACTGACAAACAAATTGTAATACTGATCTAACTTCTAAACACCTAATCGTCTGTTCATCACTAATCACGTCAGTGCAACTTTCTGTAATTTATTCAACAACGTTCTTGTTTCACTCATTAAATTTAAAATATTATCATGTTGAATATTTATTGTTTCAATGCTGAATGTGTCCTTTGGTTCTCTCCGTAATTGTGACCATTCAAACCTCAGAAAATTATGCACATTAAAAATAATTGGTTTAATCAAAATTCGAAATTGTGACAGTGTGGTATTTTGTCCTTTGACTTTTGGGCAAGTATTAGTCATGTTCAATGGAGCATGATCCATACAATTTCAATAGAAACGTCACGCATTATATTAATGGCATTAGGGGTGAATGTAGAATGTGAATTCAGAGCACTTAATTCATCTTTTTTCATGCATTCTGTGCATTGTCGAGATTCAATTTTTAATGCCAGTTTACAAGTCTACATGTCGGTTCTGTTACATGTATTTATATTATTGCTGTTATTATTATTGTTGTATTTTCTTTGTATCCTTGAATGTATTTATATATCGTCTATGTTGCTGTTTATGTATGTCACTCGCCAGTGGAGGACAAAATTCTATATTTTTTAAATCAGACAATAAATTATCTTGAATCTTGAATCTTGAATCTTGAATCTTGAATATGATGATCATAGACCTACACCGTATCAAGAGCACCAGTAAGAAAATAAGAATGAGGATTGGAAAATGATCTGCAAGAAGGAATTGAGGTCTGCGATGAAAGAGCAAGAGAGAGAGAGAGAGAGAGAGAAAGAGTGAAATTATTAAGAGGGGGAGAGAGAGGGAGAGAGAGAGAGAGTGTGTGGTGGGGTCCGGGAGATACAAACGAATTAAGAGACTCGAAATGTATTGTCACAGTTAGAGATCGAGAGAAAGAGAGAGAGAGAGGAAGAGGAATAGACAGAGAGAAAGAAAGTGGTAGAGAGAGGGGCGGGGGATATAACTATTAAAAAAACATATTCAATGGATCCATACAATTTAAATGGAGACGTCAAGCTTTATATTAATGGCATAAATATATTGATCATAGTCATAGACCTACACATACAAAAAGCATCTGTAAAAAAACAAGAAAAAAAAACTAAAAAGGAAGATTTGAAAATGCTCTGTAAGAAAGAAGGTCTGCGATGAACGATAGAGAGAGATAGAGAGAGAGAGGGGGGGAGAGGGAGAGAGAGAGAGAGTGGGGAGAAGGGGAGAGGAGCCGAGATTAAAAGACAAAGACTCGAAGTTTACTGTCACAGTGAGAAAGAGAGAGAGAGAGAGAGAAAGAGACAGAGACAGAGAGAGAGAGAGGCCTCGATGAATTTGATATTCCTTCACAATGGCTAGTGAGAGAGAGAGCGCGTTATTATCTCATCCTGTACAGGGTCAAGTTCAGTGTAAACAAACCGCAAATTACATGTTCTTCAATTGAATACCATGATTATAATAATGCTTGCACAGATTGGCACAGCTTCCTTTCCACCGGGGGGACTCTCAGTTTGTTCGCTGTTCGTGAGTGGAAATCAATGATTTAGTGCCTGCCTGTATGATGATGATGATGATGATGATGATAGTAATGATGATGATGATGATGATGATGATGATGTAAGAGACTTCTCCTTCATCAGCTCCATGACGTTTTACCTTCGAGCTGTTTTAGAGAGGTACAGTGAAACCTGTATAGAAAGACCATTCGATGGAGACAGTGACCCCCAATATAAATTATGAATAGTGCTCCTTCTTCGTGTTTATGAATAGCGACCTCGATTTCTTAATATGAATAGCGGTCCTTAAGAGTGATGACCCTCAATGTGAGCTATGCATAGCGACCTTCATCTCACATTATGAAAAGTGGTCCTTACGAATAACGTTCCTCATGCCGTTATGAATAGTGACCCCCTTTCCGTTTTATGAATAGCGGTCCTTCACGTATAGGAAGTTTCACGTTATGAATAGCGTTCCTTATGAATAGTGGTCCGTATGAATCGCGGTCCTTATGACTAGCGAGGTTACCCGTCTGAATATGGCTAATGACTTGTTGATGAACGTGTCAAATTCATTAAAGGTGCCATTACATGTACCAGGGAGAGTACACTCTCCCTGCATGTACGTAGCTCCTTTACTATTGTGTTGTACTCTACAATAAAGCAGAGTACCCATGGATACGATTATTTGTGGATGCAGGACTTGGGAACCCAAAACCCTAATGTATTCACATGTATAGCTCATATAAGAAACCACGCACATACCTTCAACAGGTTTCTCCCTTCGTAAAGTTCAATAGGCTTCTCGTGATAAGCCCGACAGTCCTTCATTGTTATAACTGCGTACTACCCTTTGTTGAAATGTACTTGCTTGAACTCTTATGAACGTAGGATGCTACACCCTGTCTCTCTCTCTCTCTCTCTCTTTTCTTTCTCTTCCCCCTCATCCTTTATGTTCTTTCACTTTTTTCCTTCTTCCTTGTAAATCCTATTCTCTTCCTTCTCCCCTCTAGCTCGCTCTTTCTTTATGTCTCTCTCTCTCTCTACCCCCTCCGCCTTTCGATTCTTTTACCTTTTTCTCCTTCTCCTTCTTGTCTATCCTATTTTCTTCCCTTTTTCCTCTCTGTCCTTGCACTAAACTCATAATTTGTTCCCCTTTTTTCATTCTTGAATGCAAGTTAGATTTTTTTCCTAAAAGGGGACCTATAACTTCACAAGCTATTCTTCTTTCATAGGTTCCTCCACCTTTTCTGAAATTAATATGTAACTAAGAATGATTATATTTTCTACAATTCTTGGATAATGATGCAATGTATATGTTCATTAAAGAAGTATGTAGTATATTATTTCATAATCATTATCATCATTATTGTACCAATTTTGCAAATGCACTGCTACTTTTTGTTTATGTTTTATTATATATGTAATATGAGAAAATGGAAATAAATTTGAACCTCAATTAATCCAAAAACCATAGTATATATATATGCAATGGATATTCACCATTACGATGTGAAGACTAATGCACGAAAATCCAAATTGCATTAACATATATTATGCATTGGATATTAACCATTAAAATGTGCAGACTTATGCACGAAAATCCAATCTCATTATATCATATGAAATATTTATGCAATGGATATTTACCATTGTGATGTGCAGACTTATGCACAAACCTTCAATTGCAGTATGAAATTACATGAAATATATATGCATTGGATATCAACCATTATAATGTGCAGGCTTATGCACAAAAATCCAATCTCAGAATATCATATAAAACATATGTGCAATGGACATTCACGATTATGATATGCAGACTTATGCACACAAAAATCCAATCTCAGTATGAAATCATGTGAAATATATATGCATTGGTTATTCACCATTATGATGTGCAGACCTTTGCCTCAAAATCCGATTTCAGTATATGATATGAAATACATGTAAATATGTAATGGATATTCACCATTATAACGCGAAGACTTATGCATAGAAATCAAATCTCAGTATGACATCATGTAAATATATATGCGATGGTCATTCACCATTATAATGTGCAGACTTATGTACACAAATTTAATCTCAGTATGATATCATACAAAATATATAGGCCTATGCAAAGAATATTCACCATTTTAATGTGCAGACTTATGCACACAAATTCATTGTCAGTATGATATCATATGAAATATATATGCAATTTACATTCACCATTATAATGTGCAGATTTATGCACACGAATCCAATCTCAGCATGATATCGTATGAAACATGTATGTACATTGGACTATCACCATTCTGATGTGCATATTTATGCACACGAATCCAATCTCAGTATGATATCATATGGAACATGTATGTACACTGGACTATCACCATTAGAATGTGCAGACTTATGCACGAAAATTCAATCTCAGTACGATATCAAAAAATATATATATGCAATGGGCTATCAACATTATGATGTGCAGACTTATGCACGAAAATTCAATCTCCGTATGATATTAGAAGAGAAAAATATGCATTGGTTATTCACCATTTTGACTTAATATGCACAAAAATCCAATCTCAGTATATTATATGAAATATTCATGCAATGGATATTCACCATTATAATATTCAGAGTTATTCACAAAAATCCAATCCCAGTATGATATCATATGAAATATATATTCAGCTTCCATTCACCATTATAATAATGCAGAGTTATTCACAAAAATCCCATTTCAGTATGGTATCGTATGAAATATATATGCAATGGACATTCACCATTATAATGTGCAGACTGATGCACAAAAATCCAATCTCAGTATGATATTATATGAAATATATATGCATTGGATATTAGCCATTATAATGTGCATAATTCTCAGTATGATATCATATGAAACATTTATATACATTTCGCTTCAACATATGCAGCCCTACATGCACAAAAATCCAATATAAGTATGATATCATGTGAAATATATATGCATTGGGCATTCACCATTATAATGTGTAGACCAATGCACTTACATATTTAAACTCAACAGAGAGAGAGATATAATATCATATGAAATACATATACATTGCATATTAAACATCGTGTGCAGACTTATGCAGTCAAATCCTAAACAAGTATATATGATATCACATTACAGTTATACATAGTGAATTCGTAAAAGAGGCGCATTCCACAAGCACCATTACAATGTGCAGACTTATACACACAAATCCAATCATAACAGCGATAAACGATATTTTATGACATCTATATACATTGGACTTTCAGCAATCAAATGTGCAGACTTATGCACATATATCAAATATAGACAGTGAGTTATGAAATCATATTAATACCAGTCAACATTACATTATGTGCAGATTTATGCACAAAAATGTAAAGTCAATAGGGGTGTTATATTATAAAATATACATTTGATATTTGACATTATGTCAAGACTTAGGCATACAAATCTAATAAACTCAAGACCGAGATATGATATTATACGAGATCTAAATACATTGGACATTCAACATGTGCAGACTTGTACACACAAATCTAAACTCATCATCGAGATATGATGTCATACAATATGTAAATATACTGAACATTTAACATGTGCAAACCTATGCAGAAAAATCCTATATCAGCAGTGCAAAACATATCATATGGCATATTTACTTAACATTCAGTATTATAATCTCCATCCAAGTCGAAACTCATGATATATATATAGACACCATTAAGTGTGTAGATTTTATGCACGAACATTTATCCTCTACAGTTAGATGTGATATCATAGGAAAAATACATTTCCATTATAATGTCAAGACTAATATAGATGTAATAAAGATTATGATTCATCCAGTTACGCTAATTTACATCGTTAATAACATGTTTGATTGGTTTGTTGGTTTGTTTCCCTCGAATGCATGCATATTGAATGCATGTGCAAGTGAGCAACCAGGGACCGACTGTTCTAAGTCATTTCCGAGGGACTTGGCAATATGGTTTACTGCCTTATCAAAAGGTGCGAGCGCGTCGAATAGGTTTCGAATCTTGGATCTCCCGGTAACGAGACTATTGCTGTACTATTGAGCCATTGCATACTACATTCTTAAATATTGGAGATTCAACTTTAATGACCTTTTTTGCATGGTTAAAATTATTTCACCGTGTATGTGGTCGTTGGACATAACGCTGTTGAATATTTTGCCGAAAATGACAGTATGAGGGTTATTTTGACCAGCAATGGTGTCATTTGGGGGAAAATATGCAATTGGATAATTCAAGCACGTGACTGAACCACCAGTGATCGACGCGAAATTTTAATTATTGTCTACATGCAAAGTTCTCTACGTATTTTATGCGGACTTCAATGGCGGAAGACGATGTAGCACACAGGCTCAGAGAATGGGGGTTTGAAGATGGCCTTAGTCCCTTGTAAAGTAGGCAAATATTCAAATTACACATACAACTTTGAAGGTATTCCCAGATTATCCGTTAGTTCGAAAGAGACTGATGTTAAATTTTAAAACGAATTTGCGAAATGCATACACTAATTGTTGCTAGGTATCACAAAAATTATGGCTTGTCATATCTAACAACACGGAGTGTATGCAATTCGCACTCTGACTATTGAAATACAGATATTCGTAACAGGTGAATGAAATAATTTGTAACGAGGCACTTAACAAAGATTTATGATTTTTTTTATGTACTTTGATTACATTACAAAAATTGCCTTTTCTTAATACAAAAAATACAAATAAAATACAAATGGGACTCGCATACAAACTAGGCAATTTGAAAAGAATAAATAGTTGTGACTAAATTCAAAATATATTGGGCAATTTGCAAATTTAAAGGCTACTTCTATCACTAAATAAAAACTATTTTTAAAGGCAAAAGTGTGAGTTTTGACTTTACGTATTCTATGTACCTATAAAGAAAGGTTATTGACTTGAGAGGTACAAAAGTAAACATCTCCAAATTTTAGCTACATGTATTTTTTTTTCTTCTATTTTCCTAGATTGTACTAACGTGCAATATCATCGTTCAGGAGGTCGTCTGCCAGACGTCGGTGATTAATCGCAATCAGGGCTTTTTCCAATTGTTCACGTTCTTCGGACCTTTTAGTCCTGTTCCTCCAATCCCGAAGCATACTAAGTGTTCCCATGCATGTACCATTGTGGTATCTTTCGTTTATTTGTATGTAACGTTGTATTTCTGGAGGTTTAAAACCCAATTCCACGCCTAGATTGTCGATGTCATCAACCTTATGAATCCGCTTAGCTATTGTCTTGAGAAGGTCGTCAAAATCCTGCTCCCTGGATTCTTCAGTAGGTCTATAATTACATGGAGAAATATGACATTTTACTTTTTATTTAATAATCTCAGTCGACCGATTTCACTGGTTTGAACTTTATTGTTCCAGATTTACATGTACATCAAAAACAATTAAGAATCATTCAAGCTGAAGAATCGGTTACTAAACGATATACTTATATAACTTGAATAAACTAGTTTATAATGTATGCAGAAAGCAAACGTGGCAAATAAATACAAAGTTTTGAGGGAAATGTAGATAGGACAGTAAAGGAAAAATCGTTGCAAAATATGAGGAGCCTATACAAAAAGTAGAGCTACCTGATAAAGCTGTAATATAGATTACTGTGACAAAAAGTCTGATTGATATTAATAGGTTTTACATGCTTGCACTAGGCCGATATATTATCGGATATCGGAAGTACATCTATGCATATACTTATGCATGAATTGTTTACCGTGACATAAATGCACACTCACACACGTGTATATATATATATATATATATACTTATATATGGATGAATGTGCGTGCCTGGGTGTGGGTTGGGTGTAAAGGCTATTTTTAATATATCATTTTTCTCGGCCGAGAGTAATAACGAGGAGGCGCGATAGCTCAGTTGGTAGAGCAATGGTCTCGTAATCCGGCGACCCGGATTCGAAACCAAGGCGCATCGCTAATGCCCTTTGGTAAGGCATTAATCCTCATTACCAGGTCTCTCGGAGAGGACCTAAAGCCGTCGGTTCTCTGGTTGCTTACCAACACTACCAACACTAAAAAAATAACCAACACTAAAAAAGAAACGAGATGATATACATAGCAACTTATTTGCATTTGGTACCAATCGCAACTATGTACATAAAAGATATAGGAATGCAAATTTGTGATTGATAGGAAGACTTACGATTGGTTTAGATCAATCGGAACTCTGTATAAGACGGGACCCGGGTGTGTATTTTGTCATACTCCCCTTGTTTACGATTCGGGAGAATGTAATATCATTTAGGCCAATACTGTTGGATGGTTCGAACACCATTTTTCTCTTGCGGGCAAAATTGCGACGTTTTGATTATTATGCACATGTATTTTAGGTGTTGATTTTTGTAGCCAATGCAAACGCTAACAATTTTGGATAAGAACTCCCAAAACAACATAACAAAATTATTTTTTCCAAGAAAATACAGGGGCATTAAAACAAAAAGCTTATAACATCCATAGACGGTAATTACTATTTTAAATCATGAAATATTATCATGAATATTTAGAAAATTTTCTCTTCTTAAAGCCCCAGTCCCATATAAAGCCGGACCAGCACGGACGAGCACGGACCACTCCGGACCATCCCGGACCATGGTCTGGGGTGATCCGGGATGGTCCGGGATGTTTTGTTCAAAAAATCGCAACCGCCGACCGTCTCCCCGGACCCAACACGGTACCACTACGGACCGCCCCGGAGAGTCCGGGCATAGCCCCGGCAGCAGTACAGATCATTCCAGACCCAGCACGGAGCCGCCACGGACCGTCCCGGACCACCCCGGTGCCAACACGGTGCCAACACGGATGACACCGGACCATCCCGGTGCCAACACGGATCATCCCGGAACGCCCCGGTGCTGGTCCGTGCTGGTCCAGGGTGATCCGTGTCGCCACCGTGCTGGGTCCGGGATCATCCGTAGGGGCGCCGGGGTGATCCGGGGTCAATAACTCACTCCCGGACTGCCACGGATCAACACGGACCGCCCCGGCGCCACTACGGATGACCCCGGACCCAGCACGGTGGCTACACGGATCACCCCGGATCAAACTATTGTCCCGGACCGTCCCGGACCACCCCGGCAGTTTTTGACCGTCAAAAACATCCGGGGTCGACTCCCGGACCGCCCAGGACCATCCAGGACCATCCAGGACCATCCAGGACCATCCAGGACCATCCAGGACCACCCCGGTGCCAAGCTACAGTCCCAAGCTACAGTCCCATATACGTCCCGGACCGTCCCGGACCATCCCGGACCCCATCCGGGGTGATCCGGGATTCGGTCCGTGTTGACACCGTGTTGGCACCGGGGTGGTCCTGGATGGTCCTGGATGGTCCTGTGCGGTCCGGGAGTCGACCAAACTATGTCATCCGTGTTGGCACCGTGTTGGCACCGGGGTGGTCCGGGACGGTCCGTGGCGGCTCCGTGCTGGGTCTGAAATGATCTGTACTGCTGCCGGGGCTATGCCCGGACGGTCCGGGGGGTCCGTAGTGGTACCGTGTTGGGTCCGGGGAGACGGTCGGCGGTTGCGATTTTTTGAACAAAACATCCCGGACCATCCCGGATCACCCCAGACCATGGTCCGGGATGGTCCGGAGTGGTCCGTGCTCGTCCGTGCTGGTCCGGCTTTATATGGGACTGGGGCTTTAGGAAAAAGCTTCAAATATAAAAAGCGCAAAGATTCGGTTTGGGCTTAATATAAATCTACACCTGGGATTAAAAAACTGTTATGCATATTTACATTACACAATCATTATTTATGTGTGTGTGTGTGTGTGTGTTTGTGTGTTTGTTTCTCTTTTCTCTCTATTTCTGTTTTCTCTCTCTATCCACCTTCCCCATTATTCTCCCCTTCCTCTTTTTCTTTTTGTTCTTTTGCTCTCACACACTCTCTCGCTCGTTTTCTTCCCTCCCCCTCTCTCTATTCTCACGCTCTCTTTTACTCTCTCTCTCTCTCTCTCTCTTTCCATAAATCTCCCATTCTTCTCTTTCTCCTCCTCTCCTTCTCTTCGCCTCTAGCGCTTTTTTCATTTTCTAAGGTCTTGTGCCCTTTCCTTGAAAACTGGCGCGTATAATTTTGTGAATTTTACGGTGTCCATTTTTAAATGCACTTGTACCGAAAAATCCTATAGACCAAAATGTGTAATAACATTACGTTTTAAATCAAACTTTGTGTATGTGTGTGCGTGTGTGTGTGTGTATGGAAAAAGAAAAAGTGTGTGTGTGTGTGTTGTTTCTCTTTCTATAATATCGGTTAATGTCTACCTGATGGCGTTAAATAAACTTCAAAAGAGAAGATTGTGTATTCCATTACTGCTAATTGTTACAATTTTATTTCATCAATTCGCGATAATGCATGAACCATCGTCTTATTTTGATGTATTCAATATATATATATATATATATACATATAAGTATACATATATAAACAACATTATTTATAACTTGATATATATATATATATATATAGGATGCGCATATTTTGATGCATGACAATAATATTTATCAAAGTCAAACAAAATCATTACAAAGCTCTAAAGGCGGAAACAATTTCTTCGTGTACGGAGCATCGTGATTTCTTGAATTTTTGTGTATTTTCTATAACTCCGAGCAAAAATCTAGACTTTATTTTATATTAATACACACACCCATGACCCATACACACACACAAACACGTATATTTTGGTTCTACTCACATTTCATCGATGGCTGGTGAAAAGGCGTTCTTTTCGATAGTCTCTTTGTTGATTCCTGTTATGTATATACACAAAATTCACCGGTTACCAATTTTGTAAGCGCAATATTTTTGTTTTAATTATTGTTCGTCTAATGGATACAGCCTCCCAATATGTCCTACCTGTACCTGTTCCTAAGCTACCTACGTTTCCGTTTCAAGCTTTAGTACATTAACAAGGGTTATCTACATGATCGCATGTTTCACACATATGACGTAAGAAATGATTGACATTCGATCAAACTAAAAGCCACTTGGTCCAATACCCAGATCATCTATTTTCCTTTAGTCTATACACAACTTTTCTCCACTATACACATGGTCCAGTCTAAATAGCAAGTAGGGCCAATCTATAATCATGTGGTTCTAATAGCCACTTTCTCAAATCAATAATTTGTACGACTTGATCCAATAACCATTTGGTCCATCATTATTCGGTCCATTACCCATTTTTTCTGTAATAGAATGGTCTGAACCCCAATTACTCCAAGAAACAGTTGGTCCAAAAACATTTCGCCTGTAGTTTAGTTCATCTATAGGTAATCTATCTTAATTTCGTCTATATATTCATTTCGCCTTCACCGTATGGTCGAATGAAATTTACGAATTAGTGGTGGCCTTTGCTAGGCTAAGAGTTAAACTTTAGTCATGGTAATACAAAATAAAAGTCAATGAATATAGGCCTACATGTACATCATGATATCAAGTTTTGATCGTAAAGCCGCTTGAACTGAACTTCTACTTATTTCAATATAGCGATCATTTCATTTCTGTTTTGAGTTTATGCACCACAGGTGGAGTTGTACCATACACAATACCAATAGGATACCATTTTGCCGCAATAGGTCCTTTGTGTTAAGCTATGACATGTTTATAATCAAGGATTAGAACAACTAAACATATGTATACAAAAGTTTTACCTTTGAAACGCGTGTTGAATTTGATCGTCTGTGTAGAGGCCTGCACCACTTCAAGTGTCACTAATGTCTCATCACTCTTCTCGGTTAGATCGAGCTCAAAGTACTTTGTCACTTTCGTTTGCGTCCTCATGTCGCTGAACTGAATAGCCTGAGGAAATTGCCCGATTATATAATTAATTTGCATTAATGATTGTATGAAATATGCGCCAAAACGCAGATGTAGAGAGTAGTGATGAAAATAATGAAGAAAAACGGTCTACATTTTCAAACATCTTTTCCCATCTAATTTCTTCAAAATAAATTCAATTTCTTCATCCCCGGCTACCAACGTCCAGTTGCATTAACTAATTTTGTCATTTTTCAGTGAATTTCGTCAAAGGCGTCAGTGAATCTCGTCAAAGAGTTACTCAAATTCATCACTCGTTCGCATGCTATAATTATAAACATGTGTGTGTTTCGTTACGTGTTTTCGTTTCTACCCGAAATTATTTTTTACTACGAATAGCAAATCCGAGAACCAAAGTACGCTTACATGTACCTCTGATTTGGGATTCTTCTCACCCAGCTGGCAAGCGACTTTTAGTGTATCCTGCAGAAACACAATATCATCGTCATCGCCCTTCACCGGTTGGAAACAAGTGTCATTTCATTCATGGACATGGTACTGAAAAATAATGTGTACAAAAAGGATTCTGATAAAGTTGTCAGGTAACTGTCAAGTAGATAGATATCATACGTACATTTGTATTATACAACTATACTCGGATTTATGTGTATTTCAACTAAAGTACGCGCCGGAATCGTCCTAAGGAATATCCCGTGGTTGCATGGGTCAACCAATTCATTTAGATCAGTGAAAATGAGCTTTATCTGTCAGGAAAATCGGAAAACTAAGATGACGTCCAAAATGACATTAATTTGTTTTCACTCATTATTCATAACGGTTTATTGAAACAAAATTCCTTGTTAAAACAGTCGGGAGACTGATACAAACAGAGATTACAAAGTTGAAATGTTCAAAAATATATAGAAAAATTACAAATACATAAATATGGAAAAGAAACAAAAATTATTTTAAGGAAAGAATAACAATAATAATCATGGAATCTTCAATATTTTGCACTTTATACATAATATAAATCGAATTAAGGAGAATGGACAAAGCGTTTCATTCCCTTTTCTCGTAACAATTAGATTTCGAGCGGTTACATTTTAAACACAATTAACAGAAATGGATATATAAAACACCAAGTGATGATGATAATACCGGATATACATGTAATACGAATAAACAGATCTACTAGCAAATATGAAGAAAGTTGGAAAGTAAGAAATGAAATGGGAAACTGAAGAAGATCTAAAGAAACGAGCGCTTGTAAATAATGTGTAAATATGTGTAAAAAATAACAAAATCAAACGCAGTGTCTCATTTTGGCATTATTGTACTTCAGAAGTTATAAAGTAAAGGGTTTAGATGGTTTCATAAACCATGTAAACGGAATGAAATTGTTTCATTAATATGTATTTAGGAACATGAGTGAAAATTCAAGATGATTGTAGGCTATATTGTGCATTTTTGTTCTATACATTAAGATTAACAGACCATATCAAAACAAATTAAGACACGTGTATATTCAGGACACATGTCTATCATCTTACTAAATTCATGTAGGCCTACAGTAGGCAATCATGGGGTAAAATTACAAAGCAAGAACTACATGGAAGAATTGAGCATTCGTGTTAGGAATGGGATTGCAGAGTCATTGTTGGTCAAACAGTTTTTGAGCGTCAAGTAATGCCTGGCTGGAATGCTCCCCAGGGAGTGGAGATTGTACACACACTGTGTGCGGGAAAGCACTGAATCCAGTGACCAGGGTAATAGTATATCTGTAAAGCGCTTAGACACATTGTATTAAGCGCTATATAAAAGCGGAATATTATTATTATATTCCTATATCGTTGGGTTTTGCAACGCGGTAGGTTTATAGATGATGAGCATTTCTTAGTGTTGATTGCGGTGAGAGACACAAACACAAATTGAGAAAATGATTCACCAAGAAAGACACTTGCATGGCCTTACATTTTTCGGGCTTTGGCGTCACGTCATTAATGGCGCACCATTCACCGAGCTCATCAACGTACTATTGTATGGAACTTTGCTGGGATTTAGGCAATGATTCCACCAAACTCCAGTCGTCAACATACTTCCATTTGTTGACGTTAGGTCAGCCTCGTTAACAAGGGCAAGGAATAGGATTTGCCACAACTTTGGACCCTGAGGTACTCCGCATGCGAGACTCTGTGGGCTATTTGATGTCAGCCCCTGATGTCGAACCACCTGATGACGGTCGGAAATAAATCTACTAACAGTGGGCAGCATTGAAGCATCAACTCCTAGTTAGATCAACTTCTCAATAACCTTGGAGTGATTGACAAGCCAAATGCTTTGATGAAATCTATAGTACAAATGTTGGCATACCATCCCCGTTGCTCTAGATTCCTGCATGTAGATGACATCTAACATAGTTTCAAGGTAGTGGATGACAGAAATTCCTTTTATATGGCCAAACTGCGACGGATCAATGTGGGGTTTAAGATTATCATCCATAAGCCAGTTGGCAAGAAAGCTCTCAAAAGCTCTGGCAAGAACAGATTGTTCAAGCTGTTCAAAACCTGTAACACGGGGGCTTCGGAATCGCCCTAACAGATGCACACGTCCACTTCCTGGGAAATACCCCTTCTTCAGGCACTTATTGAAGATCAAGGTAAGAGGGCCTGAAATTTCCGGCGCGAATTCCTTAAATATGCGAGTAGGAACGTCATTAGAATGAGGTGCCTTAGAGGCGTTAAGGTGTTTGAGACGCGACCGAGCGGCGGGGATGTAGGTGCCGGAAGATATGCCGAAAGAGTCACCAAGTCCAATGGGGGTAGCGTGTTGCAGATTGAAGAGAAATGAAAAATTAAGATCATCTGCAAGTTGGTGATTGGATTTATCAGCAGGACTAATGTTGTAAGACGGCTTCTTCTTCATTCCCGTCAAGGATCTTATTTGTCTGTGCCATTTTCCTGGCTCCGAACTTTTGAGATATTTCACCTTCCTGTGGAAATATACAGATTTAGCTCGGCTAATGACACGTTGAACTCTGTTTCGTAGTTGATGGTAGCGATCTAGATCTCCACTGTTGTGTGCTAGTTCACGTTGTTCGATTAAGCTGATCTCGTTGAAACACGGTTTGTCTCTCACTCTTCTCTTAATCAATATCTCTGGGAAACAACGTTTATACTGCACCATAATAGTACTGGGAGAATCTCCAACATTTCATACATATCATCAGCAGCGTTTAGCTCGGCCCAGTCAAATTCGGTGCACTCTCCAAATTACTTCTGTGATATGTAAGGTTCTTGAGCAGATTGTTTCTTCTTCCATTCTTGAGCATGTAGAAACATTTGGTCTCCTCAATCCAAATCAATACGGCTTTACACAGAAACGCAGTTGCGTCACCCAGCTTATGTCCGACATGCTTTGTGTACAATTCTTGATAACCCCCTCGTGTAGATGCTGCTTTCTTGGATATGTCCAAAGCATTCGATAAAATGTTTCATCACATTCTACTGTCTAAACTATCTGCACAGTTTAATGTCACAGGTACTCTCTGGAAATGGATTAAGTCCTTCCTCGTTGGACGGATACAGCGTTTGTTTTTTACAGGGTTCCTCTTCTCCCTGGGTTGATGTGACTTCCGGAGTGCCCTAGGGTAGTTGTTTAGGCCCCCTTTCTTCTAAATCTGTTATGTTTGCTGACGACATTCTGATGTTTCGTACTGTGCAGTCGCCCAATGATGAAGAGATATTTCAAACTGATTTGCAACTCCTACATGAATGGGCAGAGCAGAACCAAATGGCCTTCAATCCCTCCAAAAGTAAAATACTCCATGTATCTAGGAGCAGGAATCTGCAACCCCCATATATAAACTCAACAAATCTGACACTCTACAATCTACAATGGAACACACACATTGATAATGTCGTCAAAAGGGCCAACCGTCTCATCGGGTTCATTAGAGTAGTGGCAGGTCAAGCTTCAACACCAGCCATTTTCTCTCTGTACAAAGCTGTCATTCTTCCAATACTAGAATCCTCACACACTCAAACAAGAACAACAATTAGAACGTGTTCAGCGCGCAGCCACACGTCTTGCCCTTAAACAACGGAGAGGCGACATGTCGTATGAAGATATACTCACTACTCTCCACTGGTCGAGCTTATCTTCCAGGAGAGACTATCTCCTTCTTTCATTCACTTTCAAATGCCTCGGTGGGCTCACCCTATGTGAGGCTCTTACCGAATGCACCCAGATCAATTCCAGGCGGCAAGATGTACTTACATTCCGTCACCTTCCTTCTCGGACACAGGCACTTTTTCTGTCACCATCTCGCCGCTTTCCAAGACTGTGGAACAACCATAAATAAATGGTCAGAGGTAAAAATGTCAGAGGAAAAAATGTCAGAGGTAAAAATGTCAAAGGTAAAAATGTCAGAGGTAAAAATGTCAGAGGTAAAAATGTCAGAGGTAAAAATGTCAGAGGAAAAAATGTCAGAGGTAAAAATGTTAGAGGTAAAAATTTATAAAAAAGCAAGTTACAGGTTGAATATTGGTAATGGTTGTAGATTAGGCTTATCGTAAAGATATAACGAAGGATTCTCTGCAGTCATGGATTTCAGCGCTGCTTTATTTTCTTGTCTCTTTAACTTTTATTAACCTTTCTGCCCGAAATTGTGACTTTTTGCCTGATTATTGCCGAGGGGAGACGGGAGGGGTGTGTATCCTTCTTTTGGGGGCATAGTGACCCGGCTGCCTCCCCCTCATATGCCTTTGTCTAAAAAGCAAGTGATACTGGTACACTGAGCTAAAATCGAGTAGTTTGGCCATGAATTATAGGCCGAGTTGTGGCTCGATGGTGTAATCATTAAATAAAAAGAAAAGTCATCACAGCCCCCAAAAAAAAAGGATAAGATATCACGCTGTGAGTCCTCCGCCCCCCACTTCACCGTCCCTTCTGAAGATTGATGGACATTTTAACAGCGTGGCAATGACTACTATAAAATGTAATTTCCTACAAATGCATATTTCCAACAATCTAACTTTCTTGTGGGCTTGATACTTTGATACAAAGCAGAAAGCCGCCAATGTTACATCAAATTCTAACTGCACCATTAACATTCCAGATAAGCGTGCGCTTTGCAGAGGTTCTGTTTAAGCTACATCGTTCTATAATTATTTGCTGTGAGAGATCAAACTCTGAAATTGACAAATATTTATTCATGAGCAACATATCAGAAACATAGTTTTACTGTACACATTTATAGCATCATGATACTGCTTGTATACATGATAATATTATTTGAAGGATATTTGGTGCAGGGTTTATAAAGGTGTGCTGGCATACACTGTATACGACAGTTTCCAGCAGGTGCATATTCGTACAAGTCTACACATTAAACAAAATGCATCATGAATTTGGCAGAAAAAACAGTTGAAATTGAGGGACTTAAGCTGTATTTCTCCCACGTTTCTTAATCACAAACATGATTTGTTTTTATATAAAGTTACACAGTGTTATGGTCGAAAGCACATGACAAAATACCTGGGTAGATATGTCTCAACGTTTACCACTTGTAGGCCTACTATCTGACATTCTTCAAGCGAAGCTTTGATATTGTTTGTTAAACTTTTGTAATAAAGTATTGATGAGGGGGACAGAGCATCCGTGTATTTTTATTAATGTTTTCTTGTCATAACAGTCTTTGCTGGGATGGACATGAAGATGGGTCTAATTACTAAATTTGTGGAATTTCTGTGCGATCTTTATAACTGATTCCCTGTTTTATCTCGTTCAATCTTAATATTCTATGTAATTAGGCCTACTTCCTCAAAACCAAATAAACATTAAAACATCAACCAATTTAAAATAACGAAAAATGATAGAAATTAATATATGCAAACCTGATCACAAAATATAAGTTTCAAATTTATTGTTCACATTGTATTATCCTCAGGACATGTACGAAGTACAATACACAGTAATTTATAAAATATAATAGACTAGCCCAGTAGCTTACGTCTCGACATTTTGTGTGATAAAGTGCCAAGATATTATGACGGCACCAGTTTTTACTCCTATTTTTTTTTTGTACCTGACATTTTGTTTGTATCTCAGACATTTTTACCTCTGACATTTTTCCTCTTACATTTTTTCCTCTGACATTTTTACTCTCTGACATTTTTACCTCTGACATTTTTACCTCTGACATTTTTACCTCTGACATTTTTACCCCTGACATTTTTACCTCTGACATTTTTTCCTCTGACATTTTTACCTGGCACCCCTTTCAATACTGAAACAATCTCTTCTCACTGCTCATTGAACACATTTAATTCAACGTAAAACAATGTATTGATAATAATTAATGGTAATATTTGTCATACTCGTGTCTGATTTCAAAATCTGTCCATTTATTTCAAGCAAACCCAACAAAGCTTTTTAATTTTCAATTTTATGCAGAGAATTCTCAAAATGTGATTGTCACTTAAAAGTCACTGATATGTAATTTTCCTGTACCTCTTGGAAACCCCAATAATAATTTTATGTCTCACCTAGATCATAACTGACTTATTTATGTTTATTTTGTCGCTTAGAAAAAAAATATATTAATATTGCAAGCTCATTTCTTCGTTCTGTTCCGTGCAAATGAGGTTTTAGATTACAATTCTGTTTTATTTTGAAAGTTAGAAATTATTGTTAAGCATTTTATGTTATGACATAATTTTTCTTCCCGATGATGATCAAATCAAATGTTTCTAACGTAGGCACCATTTTATTGATTTGAAAGTTGTTAGTATTAGTTTTTGTGTGATGCATGGATGTAAAGCCATTGTAATTACAAAATAATGATGAAAGTAATTTTGGATATAATGGTAATTTTCAAATTATTATAATTTTATCCTGATATATGTTTATTATCTCATATTGTAAATTCTTATTCTGTTCTTTAGTCTTTATTTTCTAGGATGCAGCCTATGGGGGGTGACATGCTTTCGAGTAATAGCAATTTCAATTGCTTTTGTCACCCCTGACCAGCAGATTGTATCCTTCTCTCTCTCTCTTCTTTCAACTTTCCTAAAACTGTTAACTTTGCATGTATATATATAATGAAATGTCTATGTATTATCTGATTGTGATACGAATTGTATGTTTTCCGATTGCTCAAATAAATAATAATAATAATAATAATAATAATAATAATAACGGAACGGCCGAAGCTTCAACTTCGTGGCTTTCACAGGCTGAATTGCGTCGTGGGGACGGACAACAACAACACGATGGTCAGATCACTAGACGCAATTGGTTAATAGACTAATTATACTGGTTCACTATAAAGGTCAGGGAGAATCTTCAAGATTTTGTCCAAGATGGCATCACCTCTACAGTAACTTGGCAATGTTACCAACTGAATCAAAAGAGCTTGTTGCACAATAACCTCAGAGGATAGGTCATTAAAATTACCCATGACCAGAATCAAAGCTTCCTCTGTAGAATTAATCACATATATTATCTGGATAAGGTGATCAATTATTTGTTGAAGGTTTGGAGATCTCGGTGGAGCATAAACAACACACGCATAAATGCTCTTTCCTAAACGAACCGTGAGAAATTAAGTAAGTTTAACCCACAATATTTCTAGGTGTTCAGGGACCGAGTCATCCAACACTTTTCGGCAATTAATGTCATTTCTCTCGTATACAGCAATACTCCTCCCCGAGTGCGATCAACACGGTCGGATCGATGCAAAGTAAATGTGGGTAAATCGAGGCAGGAAGATGGTTTATCTGGGGTAAACCTGTCCAGGTCTCAGTTACTGCAATCAAGCTGACATCAGAATACTGGGTAACAATAGTGGCTTCAAAGTCATCAAATGTGTTAAATAGCGACTGGCAGTAGTCAACAATATTGAAGGTAATAATTGGCGCGGTGAGCATTGAGTATTGACGTACCTCATATTTCTTGGTCGGGCAAACCGAGGGGATTCAAATTGCTGTCGAGGATACGGTTCAACAACTCGTATTGGGCGGTGGGTTTTTCTTCCAGCCCGACATCCTCGTTTGCGGGTAATCCCAAGAGTTTGTATTTTAGAAAAAAATTCCTTGGCTAAACAAGGTTTCGAGTGAGAAAGATTCCGAAACTTTAGAAGTTCTTCTCTTGTATAGCAAATTGACCTATTGTCCGGAGGGCGGCTATTGTCCTTAGCTATGACATTCGCAGACAAAGATTGAGAGAAACAGTCAGAACAGTTTTAGGCGAGGGCCTTCTATTCACAGTAGGGATGTCACAGATGAGTCTAAAAGTATATTTTCGGCATCGGGATATTCATTCGATGAAATGATATTATGAAAGTGGAAAAAATACTAGGTATAGTCTAAAATGCAGTTATCAAGATGTTTACTAATTAAATTAATAAAATAAAATGTTTTAATGTCTGTTTACCCATTTTTTGTCATGTGGCTTCTTCACGAAGCGATCCTCTAGTATTGGTTTTCTGGAGGGAGGCAAGAGTCTGGGAAGAAACGACATGCATGACAGTAATATGCCCTTCAGAAATAGCCAGTCCCAAATTGCGGCAAAAAATCCTCCTGAAAAATGGCTGATTGAGACCTCTAGCCATCGTTTTTGTACTGAACAAATAATGTTGTAGGGGTCTGAAATCCGTGTAGGTGTACCTTTCAAATGAAACAAAACGAATTCAATTCAATAAAAAGGGACAGGAAATCACTTAAATCTCAAGAATTTTCTTAGCTGTTAGGCTTAACATAATTATGCATCAATTTTTTTTCTCGACTAGAATAAAATTTTAAAAGGTGAAAATTACAACAAAAAAAAGACATAATTTTGCAAATTATTGTTGTACTGCAGTACATATAATTGTTGGTGATACGAGGACTAGATATTGAAATATTTGTCAATTCAATTCAATACAAAATTATTCCCGTCATGAACATTATTTTCATGGAACATTTCTGTCATATGAATCTCTCCTGAGTAAGCGAAGAAACAAAAATGCGCACATAGGCCTTAATCTCTTAATGGAGGAAATGAAAATTATATTTTCTGATGACCGTTATTAATCTATCCTTTCTGTCGAAATTTTCTGTGACATTTTTTTTGTAATGTATAGCATTTGCGAAGAGCCCCTGAAACCACAGAATGATTTAAATTTGTGGAACTAATTGGGGATACAAACATTATCGTAATGGATGGATCATGGCATTATACGTGTACATGTATTCATCATTCATAATGTTTGATAATCAAAGTTAAAGGTTTCATTCAATTAATGGACATCCTCACATCCTCACAATGCCATTTTAATTCGAGCCGTGTTTTGTAACTTTTGCGTTGATAAGACTTAAAGGTAACAGAACAAAGTCATTAACGTCAGGGTATGGTGAACTATTGTCAAATTCATTAAAGATGAGGTTATGAATGAGTAAATATGAGGTTATGATTGGGTGTCAACGTGTATCAGCCATTCTGAGAACCATTCTTAAAATATATTGATGTATCTTGAGATCCCGACTGGTATTGTAAAAAAATTGTTTGAATATTTTCAAAGCCTTGACGTAGCCGACATCGCCATCTGAAAATTTAGAAACGGCATTGATAATATGTCATTGATCATAGTAATTATGTCAGATCTTAATGTCATATTTGCTACTAAAAGTTGTGACAATGTCTACTCAGTTATAACCATAGTTCGTATATAGCGGAGCTTGGAGAATTGTATTGCATCCCCACATTAAACAAGTTAAATGATGTAAAGTCTGCAAAGCCAATGATGGCCACAGATGACCTCAATTTGCAGAATCGAGTGCCACTCTCTTCCCTCCCCCACCCCCACCCCCATTACCACCGAAAACATGAAAACATATCTTAGAATACTAAAAATATCATAACTCATTCCATAACAATTTTGCTCGATTAGGATTCGGGTTCTAGACCTTTGCCAATGTGGGGTACATCAAGTAGATTATATGCCAGTTCACAAACTATTATGTGATCTTCTCTGAACACACAGTCCGAACATATTTATATTTGCGGGAAGGCTGAAAATGTGATTTAATTACCTGACTGATTCCAGGAATACAGTATGGTCTGTACTTTGTTAGGAGCAGTGACTAATGCACAGTGAGGTATTATCAGCTTTGCCGGTTTCTTAAAGCGTAGCCCGGACGGGTAACACTGGAAGCCATGGCTGACTAGAAGCTCGTCCTCCTTAAGTGTGAGGCCATTTGGAATCTCCGTCAGTACCCGAAGGCTGATTTGCTCATCTTCCTCAAGGGCACCAGGTGGAATGTAGAGCGTGAACCCATGGGATTTGGTAGACAGCTTTCCTCCAAGGGCCCCAAACTTTCCAGTTGCAGATCTACCATCTGATAACAGCAAATACATTAAAGGTAATACAAAGTGTTGGTATGGGGTCATGAATTTGGTTCAAATGAACATATTGGAAGCATATGCGATTTTACAATATTCAATGATCGTTGTCGCGGTTGAAATCGAGTCTAAAGTGATGAAATTGTAAATAAAAAACTCTTTATGGTGTATAGCGCCCTCTCAGGACTGATATTACTTTAGCATTAAAACAATGTTTCTTGACTACAATCGACCGATTTGCTATTCCCGTTTGGAAATTATATATCAGAATTGCATATTCTGAGATTTTCATGGTCGCAGCTACCATGGAATGGCTTTAGGCACCATTTGAAATATTTGTAATTTACCGGGAGTACCGGTAAATTTTGATTATTCAATTTGCTCGAAAGCAGAAGTGTTTTAGGGGCTAAATTTGCTAGTGTTTATAATACATCCACAGGGACATCCAAATATATCAAAATTTTAAAGAATTACTATCCATCCAATTTTCATAATTTCCCAAAACTTTGCATACTGTCCAGTAAATATATATTTTACAAGCTCTGACGTCACAGGCGAGAACCTCCTGCTAGAGATATAGTGCATGTACAAATGAACATGTAGTCTCATTTCCCAGACTCACTTTATTTGTTGTTGTATTTGCGAAAATAACATCAAGAGGGTATAGTGAACGACAAAGTGAATACACGATTTGATGTTTATGAAGACGATAGATGGTTACTATTTAAAAAATTAAACGGAGATTCTTTCCTGTGATCTCAGATATATCAAAATAAAATGAACCAATATATTATTCATTTGGAGGTGAATATACCTATGTGTTCTTGCAAAAAAATTATTCACCTGCCTCAGATCAGGGAGGTGGGTCCCACCTCCCTGCTCAGGTGCATAAAACGTATCTCACCTAAGGTTTTGTCTATTGGCTCTTCACTGTCTGCTCCATCACTTTGCGCCTTTTCAGGAAGATCGTCATAATCGATCTTCTCAGTCTCCGTATTTCCTCTGTTGAAAAAGTAATGATAATAATAACAACAAAAAAAAAACTGTTAACAACTAGGTTACTTATACCCCTCGTAAATTTGATGTATTTGGTGTGTTTTTCGTTACTCAAGAATGAAAGGTGGAATACTTTTAGATGTAAGCTTTAATATGTCATATCCTCAAAAAGCATAAATCGGGACAAATTAAATTTTCCATATATTTCAATGACAAAACTTGGTAAAGGTATGAATAATTTAGTTGTTAACTGTACATTGAATAACGTACGTTGAAGGTCATGTACCTATTAATGTGAAGCGACTTAACTTTCGATTAGAGGAAACCCCATGACTCCGTTCCAGATAAATACATTACAATGAATCAAATTCAATTCATTTGTTGCTCACATGTAGCTGCTACATTCCTGATTAAATAGTAATACTAATGATAATAACAATTATAATAATGATAATAATAATGATAATGGTGATGATGATGATGATTGTGATGATGATAATAGTAATAATAACATGGGTCTACATAGCCCCTATTCCATCGTAATTGTCTCTAAGCGCTTTAAAGATAGGGGGCAAAACCCCAATTTGATGGGTTTTGAGACATGGAATGTTGTTAAAGGCTGTTGGGTAACAACGTGTATAGGGCACCTCCCTGCACAATTTATATTTGGACTACCTTGAATATATGCTGCTGGAAAGAAAATGGCCGCCATGTATACCTATTGTTGAAATATTTTATGAGATTATTTTTAACAGAACCGCATTTTACCATGTGTGAGCTGTCATAAGATAATTACATTTCCCGGGATTTGCATAACAATTTTGAGCCAAAATGTGATTTGTTACAAATTTTTCCAAACCTATGAATTGCACCCTAATATGTATTTCTCCATATTTACTATTATGATGACTTTTTACTGGCAACATTCTGGAAAACTGTCCATAAATTATTGTTAATGTAATATACAAATTCAAATTTCATTGTTTTTCGGACAGAAAAATGTATAGCGCTCTAGAGTTGACACATGATATGAGCTAAAATGGCATATTAAGTTGCTAAGGGCGTCTTCTATTTTACAACGGTAACATGGTGATATGAAACATAGAACATATCGCGAGTAGATGCTATCATCAAGCAGATGATCATCATATTTGATGATATATACAGGGGCGGATCCAGCTTTTTATAAAGGGGTTGGGTGGTATGCGAGGTAGCGACCAGTCAACGAGCGGAGCGAGCGAGGTGGGATGTCCTCCACAGTAGGAAAATTTTTGAAAATCTGTGTGTGAAAATGGCGTTTTCTTGCATCTAAAACACCAAGATTTAAAAAATGGTCCCAGATTTTGGTTGCAACCCCAACTAGATCCGCTTCTGATATATCCCTTAGTTCCCGTTGCTAAAGTAATAATATGCCTAGAAACGATGAGTTTTCGGAAACCGAAGTAGGATATTGATCAAAAAATAATACATAAAATATAACCTGATTCCAAAATAAAGGCACGAGTTGCAGTATAGCAATCATTCTATAGTTTGTGTCGAATTGTTCTCAATCTATGATATGACTACATCATCATTTGATCTAAATACTTTCGATAAAAATAAAACAACAACAGTAGCTATATAGCTAGATATAGCATTATTTTCAAATAAATATGTACACAAATTACGGTAGGTAAATGTTGTTTTAGGTCCTATATTTGAAATGGTAAATTTACAAGGTAATCTATGTTCAGTATGTAAGAGTATTTTTATATTTTGTTCATTGCTGGGAGGAGGGAGAAGTTGTTTAAAATAGACATTCTTTTAATCCAATGATTGAGATATCAATTTGTTTTGGTAACAAAAGATAACTTATCATAGTAATAATACAGTGTAGTTTAATTCACGCGTCACTTTTCTCCGTAAAATTGTTAATATCTTCTAAACGTATTCGGTTAAAAAATAAATGTATATATGAATTTTTATATACTGACTATCTGAGTAGATAAGAAGAAACCAAGGATGAGATGGAGTTTACGACCTAGTAGGCTTCACGTGGAAGCCTCGAAAAAAGTAATAGTCACAATTGTCACAAAATATGTACAATGTATTGTTTGAAAAACACATTTATAATCAACTGTTAAGATTTACAATGGGCTAAACAAACAAATTATTTCCCTAGGTTTTGATAAATCGTTTGCTTTACAACTAGCGGGGACAAAATGTTATTCTTTTAGACTTAAAAGTATCACCTCGAAAGAATCATCTGTTTGACCACTTCGTCCTTGGCATATTGGATTGGTAGGTTGCCTGATTTGTCCCTCACATCTAACTTGGCTCCATTCTCCAGGAGATAAAACACCAAGGCCTTCTCAGGAGATAGTTCGCCCTTGTAATACTCATTCGAGATCTGAAACATAAACAAATATATACTTTTATATTAGAACAGTATCGTCCATCGATATCATAGTTTAACGCTGCCTCTTGGATTCACAGTAGTTGAAATCCCAATTTACGTTGTAACCTTTCTCCACGCGCACGAACACACGCCCAGACACTAACATACACATTTTCTTTGGCCAATCACGAGTATCATATTTTAGGAATCACTAATGACCTAGAGGAGCAGTATATGTCAGTGACACCGCCATAACGACTCCATGTCGACTCCAAAAACTGACCAATATTTTGCCGTAACGTAATTTGTTGTAGAGACTCTCGTCTGTCTGGTGCCGGTCTCGTTTGTGTTCCTGGGGTACAACTCACCTCTTTTAGTGTATCCGAGTCATGCATAACATTGTCGCTCTTATAACAGAGTTTAATGGCTTTATGGAGACACGTCTGGCCGTCAGTTGACTGGGCATTGAGATCAGCTCCCTCAGAAACTAACTTCTCAATAGTGGATGTATGACCATGTTGTATGGCAATATGGATATCCGTTAAATCATAATTCTGGTCAAGCTGGATATAAGAAAATACGCAGCATGAAAACTTGAAATTTGAAGAAGAAAAAAGGCAAAGTTCGGTAACGTAAAATAGGTGCAGGTGATCAATTATCCAGAGATAAGTCAATATTTTAAGCAAACATTATGAAATGTGATATACATGTGTATTAACAAATGCTAACGAAACAGGTCTAACTGGTGTTTTTGTATGCTTAATAATAAAATAGTGGTCACAAAAATGTAGTAAGCATCGAGTTGGGCAATTCTGAATACATGGTGATAGGTAGCATGTGCCTAACATGCATATATTGAATACATCAAGGTAGATGAATTCGACTTAAAGTGGGTTTTTAATATGTGTACCTTGGAATTTGAACGGTCGATGAAAAGATCAGCGATGCTTTGGTACCCGAAGGATGAAGACAATTGTAGAGGTGTGTGCCCGTTAATGTCTCCTGTGTCAGAACGTGCTCCTCCTGACAGAAGGACTTTAACGACATTAATGTAGCCATTCTGAACAGCATGGTGTAAAGGGGTCCTCCCCTCATTATTTCTTTTATTAACCTCAGCTCCTTGACTTATGAGATATTTGGTTACATCAACATGTCCCTCCTGAGCAGCACTGTGTAATGCAGTCCAATCGTCATTATTTCCTTTATTCACATCAGCTCCTTGACTGATGAGATATTTGGTTACATCGAGATTACCCTTCTGGGAAGAAATGTGTAATGCAGTCCTGCCGTCATTATCTCCTTATTCACATCAGCTCTATGACTGATGAGATATTTGGTGACATCAAGACGACCACTGTAGGCAGCAAAGTGCAATGCTGTCCTACCGTCATGATTTCCCCTATCCACCTCTGCTCTATGACTGATGAGATATTTGGTGACATCAAGATGACCGTTCTGGGAAGCAATGTGTAATGCAGTCCTGCCGTCATTATCTCCCTTATTCACATCAGCTCCATGACTGATGAGATATTTGGTGACATCAAGATGACCCTCCTGGGCAGCACTGTGTAATGCAGTCCAATCGTCATTATTTCCCTTATTCACATCAGCTCGTTGACTGATGAGATATTTGGTGACATTAAGGTGGCCATTGAAAGCAGCACTGTGTAATACTGTCCAACCGTCATTTCTTCCATTATTCACCTCTGCTCCATGACTGATGAGATATTTGGTGACATCAAGATGACCCTTCTGGGAAGCAATGTGTAATGCTGCCCTGCCTTCATTATCTCCCTCATTTACATCAGCTCCTTGACTGATGAGATATTTGGTGACATCAAGATGACCCCCCTGAGCAGCACTGTGTAATGCAGTCCAATCGTCATTATTTCCCTCATTCACATCAGCTCGTTGACTGATGAGATATTCGGTGACATTAAGATGACCATTGAAAGCAGCACCGTGTAGTGCAGTCCAACCGTCATTTCTTGCATTGTTCACATCAGCTCCTTGACTGATGAGGTATTTGGTGACATGAAGATGACCCTTCTGGGAAGCAATGTGCAATGCCGTCCTGCCGTCATTATATCCCTTATTCACATCGGCTCCTTGACTGATGAGATATTTGGTGACATCAATATGACCCTCCTGAGCAGCACTGTGTAATGCAGTCCTACCGTCATTATATCCCTTATTCACATCAGCTCCTTGACTGATGAGATATTTGGTGACATCAAGATGACCCTCTTGAGCAGCACTGTGTAATGAAGTCCAATTGTCATTATTTCCTTTATTCACATCAGCTCCTTGACTGATGAGATATTTGGTGACATTAAGATGACCATTGAAAGCAGCACCGTGTAATACTGTCCAACCGTCATGTCTTCGATTATTCACCTTTGCTCCATGACTGATGAGATATTTGGTTACATCGAGATTACCCTTCTGGGAAGAAATGTGTAATGCAGTCCTGCCGTCATTATCTCCCTTATTCACATCAGCTCCATGACTGATGAGATATTTGGTGACATCAAGACGACCACTGTAGGCAGCAAAGTGCAATGCTGTCCTACCGTCATGATTTCCCCTATCCACCTCTGCTCCATGACTGATGAGATATTTGGTGACATCAAGATGACCCTTCTGGGAAGCAATGTGTAATGCAGTCCTGCCGTCATTATCTCCCTTATTCACATCAGCTCCATGACTGATGAGATATTTGGTGACATCAAGATGACCCTCCTGGGCAGCACTGTGTAATGCAGTCCAATCGTCATTATTTCCCTGATTCACATCAGCTCGTTGACTGATGAGATATTTGGTGACATTAAGATGGCCATTGAAAGCAGCACTGTGTAATACTGTCCAACCGTCATTTCTTCCATTATTCACCTCTGCTCCATGACTGATGAGATATTTGGTGACATCAAGATGACCCTTCTGGGAAGCAATGTGTAATGCTGCCCTGCCTTCATTATCTCCCCCATTTACATCAGCTCCTTGACTGATGAGATATTTGGTGACATCAAGATGACCCTCCTGAGCAGCACTGTGTAATGCAATCCAATCGTCATTATTTCCTGATTCACATCAGCTCGTTGACTGATGAGATATTCGGTGACATTAAGATGACCATTGAAAGCAGCACCGTGTAGTGCAGTCCAACCGTCATTTCTTGCATTGTTCACATCAGCTCCTTGACTGATGAGGTATTTGGTGACATGAAGATGACCCTTCTGGGAAGCAATGTGTAATGCCGTCCTGCCGTCATTATATCCCTTATTCACATCAGCTCCTTGACTGATGAGATATTTGGTGACATCAATATGACCCTCCTGAGCAGCACTGTGTAATGCAGTCCTACCGTCATTATATCCCTTATTCACATCAGCTCCTTGACTGATGAGATATTTGGTGACATCAAGATGACCCTCCTGAGCAGCACTGTGTAATGCAGACAAATCATCATTATCTCCCTCATTCACATCAGCTCCTTGACTAATGAGATATTTGGTGACATCAAGATGACCCTTTTGAGCAGCACTGTGTAATGAAGTCCAATTGTCATTATCTCCCTTATTTACATCAGCTCCTTGACTGATGAGATATTTGGTGACATCAAGATGACCATTAAAAGCAGCACTGTGTAGTGCAGTCCAACCGTCATTTCTTTCATTATTTACATGAGCTCCTTGACTGATGAGATATTTGGTGACATCAAGATGACCCTCCTGAGCAGCACTGTGTAATGCAGTCCAATCGTCATTATCTCCCTTATTCACATCAGCTCCTTGACTGATGAGATTTTTGGTGACATCAAGGTGACCACTGTAGGCAGCAAAGTGTAATGCTGGTCTACCTTTATTATTTCCCTTGTTCACATCAGCTCCTTGACTAATGAGATATTTGGTGACATTAAGATGACTATTGAAATCAGCACTGTGTAATACTGTCCGACCGTCATTTCTTCCATTATACACCTCTGCTTCATGACTGATGAGATATTTGGTGACATCAAGATGACCGTTCTGGGAAGCAATGTGTAATGCAGTCCTGCCGTCATTATCTCCTTATTCACATCAGCTCCATGACTGATGAGATATTTGGTGACATCAAGATGACCCTCCTGAGCAGCACCGTGTAATGCAGTCCTGCCGTCATTTCCTCCCTTATTCACCTTAGCTCCTTGACTTATGAGATATTTGGTGACATCAAGATGACCATACACAGAAGCTCTTAGTAATGCTCTCCAACCGCCATTATCTCCTTTATTGACCTCCGCTCCTTTACTTATGAGATATTTGGTGACATCAAGATGACCCTCCTGAGCAGCACCGTGTAATGCAGTATTATCGCCATTATCTCCCTTATTCACATCAGCTCCTTGACTGATGAGATATTTAGTGACATTAAGATGACCATTGAAAGCAGCACTGTGTAGTGCAGTCCAACCGTCTTTTCTTGCATTGTTCACATCAGCTCCTTGACTATTTAGATATTTGGTGACATCAAGATGACCCTCCTGAGCAGCACTGTGTAATGGAGTCCAATCGTAATTATCTCCCTACTCACATCAGCCCCTTGACTGATAAGATATTTGGTGACATTAAGATAACCATTGAAAGCAGCACTGTGTAATACTGTCCTACCGTCATTAGTTGTCTTATTCACCTGAGCCCCTTGACTGATTAGATATTTGGTGTAATCAAGGTGACGATAATCAGCAGCACGGTGTAATGCAGCCATACCCACATCCATTATTCACCTAAATTCCTTTGCTGATGAGATTTCTGGTGGCATCAAGATGACAGTACCTCGCCGCAATGTTTGAATGAGTCATGCATTTATTATTGCACTGATTTCCCTCTGTATAATGCAGAGTAGCCCTTCTTGTCTTCTTTGTCATTATTAAATCAATGGCTGAGTATAACTTTCGTTGCTTTAAGACGTCCGAGTGATGCAGCGAGATGTAAAGGTGTTTGTCCATCTGGAGTCGCCATCTTCACATCAGATCCATGATTAAGGAGATACTCAGTGACGCTCTCCTGTGTAAGGGTGTGTTTCCGTCTCGGTCTGTCTGGCTTATGTAGAACCCTTTTTTAGCAATTATTTGACACTTTGATTTTACCCCTCATTGCTGCCTCATGAAGCTTTTGATTTATGTTCTCCATACTTGAAGAAGCACCGGTTTACCAGACATCCAAACCTAGCAGGGTTTCGTCTTATCGTCTACTTTTCCCATTACGTTCTACATGAAATGTAACGGTTAATATTCTAAATCTTTTGTAGCAGATAAACCAGTTGCATTCTGCATGTTACATGCATACGCATACACCACACTGTTTGTTTGCTCGCAATGTGCAGTTGTTATTTTTGTCGTTTTCAACACGTTTCAAAGTCCTGTGCAGTGAACCAAATCGTATATATTTGTCATTCATGACGGAAGGAAAAAATGTACATTGTTTTTTCATGTGATTTGATGTGATTTCATGCACACTGTGATGATAACTCATACTTTGCAATTAAACCACTTTTGTTCAGACCCTGCACGTAAATCCCATATATTATTCTGCCTATTATTCTTCTAGTTAATTTTGTTTTTGGAATTCCCCTTTTGATAATGTGGCGCCTGTTTTTAGCATTGCTTCAAATACTGAAGTTGGTACCATTGTGCATGTGTACACTCCATGAATTATAACCTCTCTGTTATTCAGTTTGTGACAAATTAGAATTCACGAAGTAAAATGGGCTTCGTGTTTTTTTGTTATAACTAATAGAGTAGTGAACTCTTTCATTTCGAAAGAAAATATCGTTATAAGTGGAATGAAATGTAGAGAGGGATAAATCAAACATTGGATGATTTTACATTCGATATGCTCAACCAAGGGCATATAAACCATTAGAAATAAGAACATTCGAGCAATAAAAAGCTGAACTTGGACAAGAGATTTTACAATGCCTGGCTATGGAACGATAAAAAATAACATTTCCGGCTTTTTATCCAACGTGACCCCGTTCAAGAATTAGAGAAAATGGAACAGGTTAAAGCCAGTATCAATATGACATTACATTAAAGGGATAGGCCTAGTTGAGTTTTGTTGCAGAGGGCGCTACACAAAATAATTTTTTGTGAGATAATAAAAAACTGAGTTTCAAATTTGAGAAAATATACAATTCAATTGACAAAATCATCTTTGTTTGATCAAAATCAGAGACGGCTGAAATATCAATAAATATAAACATTTCTGATATTTGTGGTGCCCCACAACTATTCGGTAATTTTGAACCAGCCGTTGGAAAACGAGATAGCGCCTTATACGTTTTATTCCAGCCAATGCCAGTATTGGCTTTTTGTTGGCTTTTTCGTGTTGGTAATTATACTACGCACAACCAGCCGACCCGTGTAGTGTTATTATTTATTAATTAATTAATTAACGGTCACCGTATTGTTTTGCAAGTGGAGCTGAATTGGTCCGATCGTATTCAATCTAAATTCACACGTTTTGGGGTCTAAAATTACCTTCATAGCATTTTTAGGTTCTAAAAGGGCACTAGAAATGTCATAAATAAGAATAAAACCAATAACCATGCATTTTGAAGGCTTGTGCGGTCTTAAACAAGAACTCAACTATCCCTTCAACGTTTGACAGTAACCAAGATAAAGGTTATTATATTATGGGTCTATTTTCTCAATTAATTTTTAACAACGATGAAAGGCTACTCATACGTGTGCGTGTATGTGTGTGTGTGCGCGTGTGTGTGGGCGTGAGTGCGTGTGTGTGTGTGTGTGTGCGTGTTTGCGTGGGTGTGCGTGTGCGCGTGTGTGTGTGCATAAAATGAAGAGGAGTTTCATGCGTTAAATCCAAGTTTTGATAAGGTCACAAATTGTCGACGTACCTAACGTTTTTATATACATATACACCCACCCCCCCCCCCACACACACACACATACAAACAAAACACACACACACAAACACACGCCCAATGTATGCATGTTTATTTTAAATATAATGAGAGCTTATTGTCTTTTAGAAAAAATACAAATGAATGGAAATTCAAATGTTAACTTTCTCCAAAGAAAATATGTCTCGTAATCTGTGCCCATGATATTGTAAGATATTGATGAAGATACTCTTCCTTATGAACAAACTAGATAAGAATTCTGAAAATAATTTCCAACGCGCCATGTCTGTCAAAAATGGTTTAGTATTTAATTTCCATAATCAATCATGATTCTCTTGTGAGAGTTATTTTGCCAATTTCTTTTTTAAGGCATGTTGATCAAACCGCTCTGATATGAGAAGTGAACAGTGCCCTTTAGAAACAGCATGATGCAAATCTTATATTATTTTATATTGTAAAAGCTTGCTTATATCCTTCGTTAACAATAAAATCAGGATTTACATGACTGCGTAAATAAACCCGGGCCCGCCTTATAAAGGGTTAATATTAATTGCCATTATGTACAATAGAGATAGGGGACGGTAAACTTGCAATTGGGTGGAGGACTTGCAATTGATTTTAATCCATCGCAACTCAATATAAGACGGGGCGCTGCCATCTTGAATCTGGACTAACACTTTCCTGCCTTTTCTTATTCAAAACTGCTCTTTTGTACAAATAATTAATGCAATAAACTTGTATTCCATGTTTCTATGCGGTTCGTTTTTTATTTTTATTTTGCGGGTATACAGTGAGACGATGATTAGTTTTTTTTTTTTTACTTTTTTTTAAAAGCTAGAATTGAAATCCGAAATAACAATGACTATGTTTGATGCCTAAGCAGCTTTATATCTTAGGTTTTAAATAATGTAAGATTATACTTCATAACGTCTATAACATTGTTTTTTGTACTGGTAAGTTTCGCGCCAATATTAATTTTCATAGTTTAAGATAAACAGTAGCTCTACCTTTTACCCCAACGAAAAACATAATGTAACGCCTAATTAGCTTTACCATTCGGGCGGTCAATATGGCAGTAGCCTACGTTCCAAAAAATGGTATACTGATCTAACTTCTATAAACACCTAGTCGTCTGTTCATCACTAATGACGTCAGTGCAACTTTCTGTAATGTAATCAACAAAGTTCTTGTTTCACTCATTAAATGTAAAATATTATCATGTTGAATATTTATTGTTTCAATGCTGAATGTGTCCTTTGATTCTTTCAGTAATTGTGACCATTCAAACCTCAGAAAATTGTGCACATTAAAAATAATTGTTGGAATCAAAATTCAAAAATTGTGACAGTGGGGTATTTTGTCCTTTGACTGCTGGGCAAGTAAGTCATGTTCAATGGGGCATGATCCATATAATTTGAATAAAAACGTCCCCATAATATTAATGGCATTAATATGATGATCATAGACCTACACCGTATCAAGAGCACCAGTTAGAAAATAAGAATGAGGATTGGAAAATGATCTGCAAGAAGGAATTAAGGTCTGCGATGAAAGAGCGAGAGAGAGAGAGAGAGAGAGAGTAAAATTATTAAGAGGGGGCGAGAGAGGGAGAGAAAAAAAGAGAGAGTGTGTGTGTGGTGGGGTCCAGGAGATACAGTGTACAAACGAATTAAGAGACTCGGAATGTATTGTCACAGTGAGAGATCGAGAGAAAGGGAGAGGGGAAGAGGAATAGAAAGAGAGAAAGAAAGTGGGAGAGAGAGGTGCGGGGGGTATAACTATTAAAAAAAACATATTTAATGGATCATGATCCATACAATTTAAATGGAGACGTCAATATTTATATTTATATTAATGGCATAAATATGTTGATCATAGTCATAGACCTGCACGTATAAAAAGCATCAGTAAAAAAAAAAAAAAAAAAAGGAAGATTTGAAAATGCTCTGTAAGAAAGAAGGTTTGCGATGAACGATAGAGAGAGATAGACAGAGAGAGAGGGAGAGAGAGAGAGAGAGAGATAGAGAGTGGGGAGAAGGGGAGAGAAGCCGAGATTAAAAATACAAAGACTCACAGTTTACTGTCACAGTGAGAAAGAGAGAGAGAGAGAGAGGAAGAGAGAGTGGAGGCGAAGGGGGAGGAGCCGAGATTAAAAAGACAACGACTCGCAGTTTACTGTCACAGTGAGAAAGAGAGAGAGAGAAAGAGAGAGAGAGAGAGAGAGAGAACTCGATGAATTTGATATTCTTTCACAATGGCTAGAGAGAGGGAGAGAGAGAGCGTTATGATCTCAACCTGTACAGGGTCAAGTTCAGCGTAAACATACCGCGAATTACATGTTCTTTAATTGAAAACCATGATTATAATAATGCTTGCACAGATTGGCACAGCTTCCTTTCCACCGGGGGGACTCTCAGTTTGTTCGCTGTTCGTGAGTGGAAATCAATGATTTAGTGCCTGCCTGTATGATGATGATGATGATGATGATGATAGTAATGATGATGATGATGATGTAAGAGACTTCTTCTTCATCAGCTCCATGATGTTTTACTTTCGAGCTGCCTTAGAGAGGTACAGTCAAACCTGTATAGAAAGACCATCCGATGGAGACAGTGACCCCCAATAAAGACAAAGAGCCCTTCGATTATGCATATTCAGCAATTTCGAGCGAACGGCGGTCTATAACATGTATATTTATATTTGCTGCGCCACTACCGCACATGCGTACTTTCTCTTCGCCATGTTAAATCGACGATACAACATGGATGAATCGTCGGTTTAGGACAAAGAATCACCTTTTTTAACATCGAAGACTTCTTCAAATTATAATTTCAAGTGGTTGGAACGATGCCTAGAGGAGTCGAAAAACATTGTAAGTCAATTTGTAACTACTACCTCTTCACATTTCGAAAAAATGTCACCCAATCCGCTGTTTAAATCTTTTTCCTGTACGAGCCCTGGAGCTTTCTAGAGTTACCCTAACTCTAATGTATTCAGATGTACAGGGGCGGCGATTTCTTTTCATGACCGGGGGGACGAAATGCGAGGGACGAGGGAGCAGTGGCGTAATGACCAAGAACGGTTTTTTTTTTTGGGGGGGGGGCAGAAAAAAATCCGCATCACCACCAATCTTACATGATACATGAAGGGTTAGCAAGTGGAGCGTAAATTGGCGTGGGGTCCAGGGGCAAATTAGCCCCAGCGGGGGTCAAAGTGCGAAGCTCCATGAAGCTCAGGGGTGTTAGGCATTTAATTAAGGTCAGATGAGCAACCAGGGGCCCGGCTTAGGGCCCCTGGTGGGGTCCAGGGGCGGAGCCCCCGGAAGCTCAGGGGTTTTAGGCATTTAATTACTTTCAGATGAGCATAATTATTTTGATACCTTATTTGTGTCACTGGCATGCAGGTCACTAATTGGAGTAAGGTCCGGGGGCGGAGCCCCCAGAAGCTCAGGGTTTTTAAGCATTAAATTACGATCAGATGAGCATTCAGGTGCTGCCTTAGGGCCCTTGGCGGGGTCCCGAGGGCAGAGCCCCGGAAGCTCAGGGGTTTTAGGCATTTAATTACCGTCAGATGAGCAACCAGAGGCACGCTTTATAATTATAGGGCCCTTGGTGGCGTCCAGGGGGCAGAGCCCCGGAAGCTCAGGGGTTTTAAGCATTAAAATACGATCAGATGAGCATCCAGGGGCTGCCTTAAGTCCCTGGTGGGGTCCAGGGGGCAGAGCCCCCGGAAGCTCAGGGGTTTTAGGCATTTAATTACCGTCAGATGAGCAACCAGGGGCACGCTTTATAGGGCCCTTGGTGGCGTCCAGGGGGCAGAGCCCCCGGAATCTCAGAGGTTTTAGGCATTAAATTACGGTCAGATGAGCAACCAGGGGCATGCTTTAGGGCCCTTGGTGGGGTCCAGGGGGCAGAGCCCTCGGAAGCTCAGGAAAAATCATGCCATTTCAGCAACATTTGTAAATCACTGGTATCGAATTAGAAATAAACCCCCTCTATAAATGTATAAAAACAAGCAATATACTTTTTGCACACTTCAGTTTTCTACAATATCTTCATGTACATTTTGAAGGATGTTATGCGAGGGAGCGTAGCTTCCGAGTGAGAAGATTTTGCATTTTTATTTGTCTAAACGCTGCACTCTTGGGCCCTCCAGAGCCTAAAAGTGTGTTGCAGTCTTCACCCAGTATTTGCTATACATTTTGGGGGCACTTTTTTCAAATTTTCAGGGGGGGACAAAAAAAAATCGAGGGGGGGATGTGTCCCCCCGTCCCCCGGGATCGCCGCCCCTGCAGATGTATATCTCATATGAAAACACGCACATACCTTCAACATGTGTCTACCTTTGTAAAATTCAATAGGCTTCTCGTGATAAGCCTGACAGTCCTTCATTGTTACAACTGCGTACTACCCTTTTGTTAAAATGTACGTGCTTGAACTCTTATGAACTTAGGATGCTACACCCTGTCTCTCCCTCTCTGTCTTTTTCTTTCTCTTCCCCTCCTCCTTCGTGTTCTTTCACCTTTTTTCCTTCTTCCTTGTAAATCGTATTCTGTTCCTTTTTCCCTCTAGCTCGCTCTCTCTTTATGTCTCTCTCTTCCCCCTCCTCCTTCCTATTCTTTTACCTTTTCTTCTTCTCCTTCTTGTCTATCCTATTTTCTTCCCTTTTTCCTCTCTGTCCTTACACTAAACTCATTATTTTCCCCCTGTTTTCATTCTTGAATGCAAGTTTGATTGTTTCCTAAAAGGGGACCTATATCTTCACAAATTTTGCTTCTTTTATAGGTTCCTCCACCTTTCCTGAAATTAGGATGTAATTAAGAATGATTATATTTTCTACAATTCTTGGATAATGATCCAATGTATATATTCATTATTAAAAGAAGTATATGTAGTACATCACTTAATAATTGCAACATTAATGTACCGATTTCGCAAATGCACTGCTTTGTTTTGTTTATGTTTTATTATATATGTAATATGAGAAAGTGGAAATAAATTCGAACCTTGAACCTTGAACCTCAATTACTCCAACAACCATTTGGTCAAAACACACTTCGTCCATAGTTTAGTTCATCTTCAGTTGATCTATCTTTATTTCGTCTATATATTAATTTCGTCTTCACCGTATGGTCCTATGCAATATACGAAGTAGTGGTGGCCTTTACTATGCTTAGATTTAACACTTAGTCATGATAATACAAAACAAAAGTAAATTGGCCTACATGTACATCATGATATAAAGTTTTGATGATAAAGTCGCTTAACCTAAAATTCTAGTTATTTCAATATAGCGACCATTTCATTTCTGTTTTGTGTTTATGCACCACCTCTACCAGGCCAGCTCACCAGCTTCTACAGGATAGCCAGAATCATCAACAGAAGTCACAAATCAGCCTCTGAACAGGAACAAGTTCATGCACGCCCCATCTTGGTCAACCATACCATATAAACTATTTACATCGAATTCAAGGGAATTTAAGAGGAGAATTCATCAAGGAATCACTGCCGACTTATTAACTTAAATGTTATTCAAACAGTTGATTATGATATGGAGCATATTACCTTTACAGCATTTAAGGCTTGGTCAGATATGGCGCGTATGTTTTAACCGTGTATTAAAATGAATGTCAACTGCGCGCAACAAAGGATTTGCGCGTATTCACTGAGCTCTGTGTTATAAAGTATAGAAATGTTACGTCATCATAGAAAAAAAACCACCTCGCTTTTGCGGCGTCATATCTCAACGACCCTAAATCATAGAAATGAATAGACTTACAGGTATGCAATGTTGCGTTATTCTGAACAATTGTGTCCTGATTATACGCACAACAGTTTACAGAAATTCAAGATGTCGGACATGTCGAACATGTCGGACATGATGTCGGAAAATACATTTACAACAGAAAATCATCATAAAATGTGCAGACTCTTGCACAAGAATGCAAATCATGAGAGATCGAAACTTTGACTACAGAAATGCATCAAGATATGGTGCAGAACCCTGAAAGGATATTTCAAGAGGTGGATATAGTATGGAGCGAAGAATAATTACATTAAAGACTTCGCTTAAATATACGCAGCCCTATATGCACTGTCACATCCAATTCACGATGGAAATGGGAAATCATAGTTTTGTGCAGACTTTTGTACTCTGTGCAATTCTATATTTTAAAACCAATCAAAAATGCGTTAAAGTTGGATATGATATAATGGAAACAATACAAACAAATGTGCAAACTTATGCATAAGAATTCAATCTCAGTATGATATCATATAAAATATATATGCAATGGTCATTCACAATTATAATGTGTAGACTTATGCACAACAATTAAATCTCAGTATAATATGATATAAAATATATATGCAATGAATATTCACCATTATAATGTGCAGACACAGGCACACAAATCCAACCTTAGCATGATATCATATCAAACATGTATGTACATTGAACTATCACCATTAGAATGTGCCAAATTATGCACAAAAATCTATTTTCAGTATGATATCAAAAAAGTATATATATGCAATGGATATTCACCATTACGATGTGAAGACTTATGCACAAAAATCCAATCTCAGTATGAAATTGCATGAAAATATTTATGCAATGGATGTTTACCATTGCGATGTGCAGACTTATGCACAAACCTCCAATCGCAGTATGAAATTACATGAAATATATATGCATTGGATATCAACCATTATAATATGCAGGCTTGTGCACAAAAGTCCAATCTCAGAATAACATATAAAACATATGAGCAATGAATATTCACCATTATAATGTGCAGACACAGGCACACAAATCCAACCTCAGCATGATATCATATCAAACATGTATGTACATTTGACTATCACCATTAGAATGTGCAAAATTATGCACATAAATCTATTCTCAGTATGATATCAAAAAAGTATATATATGCAATGGATATTCACCATTACGATGTGAAGACTTAATAAGTCTTCACATCGTGCACAAAAAATCCATCTTAGTATAACATCATGTGAAATATAAATGCAGTGGATATTAACCATTATAATGTGCAGACTTATGCACAAAAATCTAATCTCAGTACGAAATTGCGTTAAAATATATATGCATTGGTTATTCACTATTATGATGTGCAGACTTGTGCACAAAAATCCAATCTCAGTATAATATGATATGAAATACATGTAACTATGCGATGAATATTCACCATTATAATGTGCATACTTATGCACACAAATTCAATCTCAATATGATATCATACAAAATATATATGCAAAGAATATTCACCATTTTAATGTGCAGACTTATGCACACAAATTCATTGTCAGTATGATATCATATGACATATATATGCAATTTACATTCACCATTATAATGTGCAGATTTATGCACACGAATCTAATCTCATCATGATATCGTATGAAACATGTATGTACATTGGACTATCACCATTCTGATGTGCATATTTATGCACACGAATCCAATCTCAGCATGATATCATATGGAACATGCATGTACATTTGACTATCACCATTAGAATGTGCAAACTTATGCAAAAAAAAATCCGATTTCAGTACGATATCAAAAAAATATATATATGCAATGGGCATTTAACATTATGATGTGCAGACTTTTGCACACAAATTCAATCTCCGTATGATATTACAAGAGAAATATATGCATAAACGATCCAATCTCAGTATATTATATTTCGGTTCAACATATGCAGCCCTACATGCACAATAATCCAATCTCAGTATGAAATCATGTGAAATATATATGCATTGGGCATTTACCATTAAAATGTGTAGACTTATGCACTTACATATTTAAACTCAACAGAGAGAGAGAGATATAATATCATATGAAATACATATACAGTGAACATATAACATCGTGTGCAGACTTATGCACACAAATCCTAATCAAGTATATATGATATCACATTACAGTTATACATAGTGAATTCGTCAAAGAGGCGCATTCGACAAGCACCATTACAATGTGCAGACTTATACACGCAAATCCAATCATAACAGCGATAAACGATATTTTATGACATTTATATACATTGGACTTTCAGCAATCAAATGTGCAGACTTATGCACAAATATCAAATATAAACAGTGAGTTATGAAATCATATTAATACCAGTCAACATTATGTGCAGATTTATGCACAAAAATGTAAAGTCAATAGGGGTGTGATATTATAAAATATACATTTAATATTTGACATTATGTCAAGACTTATGCATACAAATCTAATAAACTCAAGACCGAGATATGATATTATACGAGATCTATTACATTGGACATTCAACATGTGCAGACTTGTACACACAAATCTAAACTCATCATCGAGATATGATGTCATACAATATGTAAATATACTGAATATTTAACATATTGTGCAAACCTACGCAGGAAAAATCCTATATCAGCAGTGCAAAACATATCATATGGCATATTTATTTACCATTCAGTATTATAATCTCCATATACAAGTCGTAACTCATGATTTATCTATAGACACCATTAAATGTGTATATCTTATGCACAGACATTAAACCTCTACAGTTAGATGTGATATCATAGAAAAATACATTCCATTAAAATGTCAAGACTAATGTGGATGTAATGAAGATTATGATTCATCCAGTAATGCTAAATTACATCGCTAATAACATGTTTGATTGGTTTGTTAGTTTGTTTCACTCGAATGCATGCATGTTGAATGCATGTGCAAGTGAGCAACCAGGGGACCGACTGTTCTAAGTAATTTCCGAGGGACTTGGCAATATGGATTACTGCCTTATCAAAAGGTGCGAATGGGTCGAATAGGTTTCGAATCTTGGATCTCCCGGTAACGAGACTATTGCTCCAGGGGCGGATCCAGCCGGTGGCAAGGGAGGGGGCCGAAAAAAGGGCCCACTTCGTGCGAAAATTTGAAAACCGTGCTGGCCGATTTTCCGCTCAGTAGGAGGGTGGGGGTAGTGAGCAACCATTTTTTTTTTTTGCTCAACGGGGAGTTCCTTTTATTTTAACCACTAACCCCCCCCCCTCCTCCCCCTCGAGCGCCAGGGGAGGGGCCATCTTTTTTTATACAAAAAAGGGTGTTTTTACCTGTGTTTTTTTCTAGGGGAGGGCCCCGGCCCCCCTGGATCCGCCACTGTATTGCTCTACTATTGAGCCATTGCATACTACATTATTGAAAATATGAGATTCAACTTTAATGACCTTTTTTGCATGGTTAAAATTATTTCAACCTGTATGTGGTCGTTGGACATAACGATGTTGAATATTTTGCCGAAAATGACATAAGTATGAGGGGTTATTTTGACCAGCAATGGTGTCATTTGGGAGAGGGGAATATGCAATTGGATAATGCCAAGCACGTGACTGAACCACCAGTGATCGACGCGAAATTGTAGTTATTGTCTACATGCAAAGTTCTCTACGTATTTTATGCGGAATGCAATGGCGGAATACGACGTTGTACACAGGCTCAGAGAATAGGGGATTTGAAGACGGCATTAGTCCCTTTCAAGGTAGGCAAATATTCAAATTACACATACAACTTTGAAGGTATTCCCAGATTATTCGTTAGTTCGAAAGACACTGATGGTAAATTTAATAACGAATTTGCGATATGCATACACTAATTGTTGCTAGGTTTGAAAAACATTATGGCTTGTCCTATTTAAGAACACGGAATGTATGCAATTCGCATTTTTTACTATTGAAATACAATTATTCGTACAGGTGAATGAAATAATTTGTAACGAGGCACTTAACAAAAGATTTTTGAATTCACTTTGATTACATTACAAAAATAGCCTATTCTTTAAAAAAAATACAAATGGGACTCACAAACAAACTAGGCAATTTGAGAAGAAAATCAGTTGTAAATTCGAAATACATTGGCCAATTTGCCATTTTCAGGGCTACGTCTACGATTAAATAAAACTATTTTTAAAGGCGAAAGTGTGAGTATGTTTTTGAGTTTCGCCTTTATGTATTACATGTACGTGTACAGAGAGGTATTTAGCATCCATGGTAGACATAATAAACCAAACATAAATCCGAATTTTAACTATTTGCTTTTTCAAATTTTCAAGTTCATACTAACTTGCCATATCGTCATTCAGGAGGTCGTCTGCCAGACGACTGTGATTAATCGCAATCAGGGCTATCCTCAATTTTTCACGTTCTTCGGACCTTGCAGTGTTTTCCCTCCAATCCCGAAGCATACTAAGTGTTCCCATGTATGTAACATTGTGGTATCTTACGTTTGTTTGTATGTAACGTTGTATATCCGCAGGTTCAAAACCCAATTGCCCGCCTAGACTGTCGATGTCATCATCCTTATGAATCCGCTTAGCTATTGCCTTTAGAAGGTCGTCAAAATCCTGCTTCCTGGATTCTTCAGTAGGTCTATATTTATATGAAGGAGATATGAAATTTTACTTTTTATCTAATAATCTCAGTTGACCGATTTCCTTGTTTGAGGTTTATAGTTCCACATTTACATGTACATCAAAAACAATTAAGATTCATTCAAGCTGAAGAGTCGGTTATAAAAAGATACGGGTATTATAACTTGAATAAACTAATTTATAATTTATGGCAAACATGGCAAATAAATACAAAGTCTTTGGAGGGATTGGGTATCTCTGTCTCAGATTCTAAACAAAATCCTGGATTTAGCTCATGCTGCAATCGCGATTTTTTTTTTTTTAGGGCTTCAATATTACACCATATCAGAGACGCTCATAGCACGTAGGGCCATGCATCTCATATTTGATAGCAAACTGATGAAAGTTTGAATGAATCGCGCTTTTAGGTAAATGTGGTCTGACATTTAGCAGGGAAAAAAAGAAGATTTATTGCCGGGGCCTTGGTTGGTTTCTTTCTATTTCTCTTTACAAACTTTTTCAAAAAGTGGGGGCTCGAGTCCCCGAGCCCAGCCGTAGCTTGGGTAAACACCCGAATAGTGTCGAATTCCCTATATTAAGAGTCCACTTATATGAGTCTTTAGACAGTGCTAGTCCACTGCCTGGTCCCTTATTGTGTCGTAAATCCGCTGAGAAGACTTAAAGTACACTCAACGCTAAAACGGAGACAGTCCTTTCATTCATAGTTTTCTTTCATAGTATTTTCGGAAATCGCGCGATTAGTGGAGATTGTGCGGGATTCGTTTAGGGAGCGGGGAGGATATAATTGAAGAAAAAAAATGTTCCTTGTTTCTAACCTTCTTTTCCTTTTTGCTTCCTCTTTTTTTCTCTTTACTTTCTTCTATATATATACACACACACATACAAACACACCCAAACACGTAAAATATGGTTTCTACTCACATTCCATCGATGGTTGGTGAAGGAGCGTTCTGTTCAGTAGTCTCTTTGTCGATCCCTGTCATGTACACAAAATTCACCGGTTACAATTTTTTGTAAGCACAAGAAATCTTTGTGATCATTGTTTGTCTGAATATAGCCTCCCCATATTTTCTACATGTACCTGTTCATGAGCTTCATACGGCTCCGTTTAAAGCTTTAGTATGTTAACAAGGATTATGTACATGATCGTTTTCACACATATAACGTCAACAATAATTGACATTCGATCAATGGCCACTTGGTCCAATACCCAGATCATCGACCCTTCCTTTAGTATATACACAAACATTCTCCACTATACACATGGTCCAGTCAGCGTTTCGTACAACCATCATTTAGTCTAAATGATAAGTAGGGCCAATCTATAACCATGTGGTTCTAATTGCCACATCCTCAAATCAAATCTTTTTACGACTTGATCCAATAACCATTTGGTCCATCATTATTCGGTCCATTTCCCATTTTGTCTGTAATAAATTGGTCTGAACCCCAATTACTCCAAGAACTATTTGGTCCAAACACATTTCGTCCCTAGTTTAGTTCATCTACAGGTGATCTATCTTAATTTCGTCTTTATATTCATTTCGTCTTTACCGTATGGTCGAATGCAATATACGAATTAGTGGTGGGAATTACTATCGGCTTAGAGTTAAATCTTAGTCATGATAAAACAAAAGAAAAGTCAATGAATATAGGCCTTCATGTACTTCATGATATCACGTTTTCATGGTAAAGTCTCTTAACCTTAAAGGTAATGCAAAGTTTTGGGAAATTTTGAAATTGGATGGAGAGTAATTCTTTAAATTTTTGATATATTTGGATGCCCCTGTGGATGTATTATAAGCACTAAAAACATTAGCCCCTAAAACACTTCTGCTTTCGAGCAAATTGAATAATAGAAATTTACCGGTGCTCCCGGTAAATTTCAAATATTTCAAATAGCGCCTAAGGCCATTCAATTGTAGCTGCGACCATGAAAATTTCAGAATATGCAGTTCTGATATATAATTTCCAAACGGGAATAGCAAATCAGTCGAGTGTAGTCAAGAAACATTTTTTTAAAGCTAAAGTCATATCAGTCTTGAGAGGGCGCTATACAACATAAACAGTTTATTATTTACAATTTCAGCACTTTAGACTCGATTTCAACCGCGACAACGATCACTGAATATTGTAAAATCGCATATGGTTCCAATATGTTCATTTGAACCGAATTCATGGCCCATTACCAAAACTTTGTAATACCTTTAACTACTACTTATTTCAATATTGCGATCATTTTATTTCTGTTTTGGGTTTATACACCACAGGTCGAGTTGTACCGTGCAAATTACCAATAGGATGTCATTTTGCTGCAATAGGTCCTTTGTGATAAGCTATGGAATATTGATACTCAGGGATTAGAACAACTAAGCATCTTCATGAAATGTTTTACCTTCGAAACGTGTGTTGAATTTGATCGCCTGTGTAGAGGTGTGAACCACTTCGAGTGTCACTAATGTCTCATCCCTCTCCTCGGTTAGATCGAGCTGAAAGTAGTTTGTCACTTTCGTTTGCCTGCTCATGTCGCTGAACTGAATAGCCTGAGGAAATTGCCCGATTATATAATAAATTTGCATTCATGATTGTATGAAATATGAGCCAAAACGCAGATGTAGAGAGTACTGATTAAAATAATGAAGACAAATTGTCTGTATTTTCGAGCTTTGTCCAATCAAGTCCATCGTTTCGCATCTAATTTCTTAAAAACAAATTCAATTTCTTCATCCCCGGCTACCAACGTACTATTGCATGAACCAAATTCGTCATTTTTCAGTGAATTTCGTCAAAGCGTCATTCAAATTTGTCACTCGTTCGCTTGCTATAGTTATATACATGTATGTGTTACGTCACGTCTTTTCCTTTCTACACGAAACCTGCTCTGTGTATGTGTAAAAAGGAATATATATATATATACATATACAGATATATAGCGTAGGTAGCGTAGGTCTTTGAATTTTTATTATTTTTATTATTGTCATTATCATCACCATCAGAATGATTAAGTTGAGTTTTGTTTCACTTTGTTACAACTTTTCTCATGTTGGCTCTGCATTGATTATTCTACCTTTTATCATAAACTGTTCCTGTTTTCACATGGCCCTTTTCAATTTATTTTAACTAAGTATAGCAATTCCGAGAACCAAAGTACGCTTACTTGTACCCTGGATGTCGGACTCTTCTCACCGAGCTGGCAAGCGACTGTTAGTGTTCCCTGCATAAACACAATATCATCGTCATCGCCCTTCACATGTTGGAAACGGGGGTCATCTAATGCATGGACATCGTTCTGAAAAATCATGTGTACAAACAGTATTCTGATAAAGTTATCAGGAAATTGTCAGGTAGATAGAAATCATATGTACACTTGTATTATACACCTAATCTCGGATTTCGGTGTATTTCTACTAAAGTACGCGCTGGAATCGTCATAATAAATAAGATGTGGTTGCATGGGTCAACCAATTCATTTAGATCAGTGAAAATGGGCTTTATCTGTCAGGAAAAATGGAAAAATAAGATGACGTCCAAAATGGCATCGGTTGAGAGGAAACAGCCAGAACAGTATAGGGTTAGGGTCTTCTATTCACAGTAGAGATGTCATAGATATTAAAGTCTGAAAGTATATTTTCGGCATCGGGATATTAAAATCGGTTGATTGATATTATAAAAGTGGACAATTTACAAGGTAAAGTGTAAAATGCAAGACAGTAATTATCAAGATGTTGACTAGACCATGCTCGTTTAATATTTACGACCAAGATTAAAAGTGCAACAACCAAAACAAGAACTTATTTCGTTATAAAAAGATCCAAAAGATGCCGAAGTAGTTTAACGTTTTGTTTTAACATACCAATACTTATAGTTAAAGTGATAAATGTGCTTCATTTTTTTTTTAATATGACAAGGCTCGAAAACTGTTAATTTGCGACATAACTTTTTAATGGGATTCTACCACACCCTCACAATCAACGCCAGGATAATCAAAGCCTTTACTTTTTTATTATTTTATTTATGTCTTCTTTAAAAGGCAGGGTAGGTTATCCAGCTAAAAAAACTGCTATACAATGACGCCCTGCAGTGATCAGGCTTAAATACGCCCCCCCCCCAAAAAAAAAAAAGGTATTAATGTCTGTTTACCCATTTTTGTCCATGTGGCTTTTTGACGAATCGAACATCCAATATCGGTTTTCTAGAGGGAGGCATGAGTCTGGGAAGGAACGACATGCATGACAGTACTATGCCCTTCAGAAATAGCCAGTCCCAAATTAAGGCAAAAAATCCTCCAGAAAAATGGCTGACTGAGACCTCTAGCCACCGTTCCTGTACTGAACAAATAATGTCAGAGGAATCTGGAAGCCGTTTAGGTGTACCTTCCAAATAAAACAAAAACGAATAAAATTCAATAAAAACTTACAGGAAATGACTTAAATATAGGGAATTTTCTTAGCTCATTAGGCTTAACATAATTATGCATCGTATTTTGGCGACTGGAAAACGATTCAGAAGGGAAAATTACAACATTAAAAACGAGATTTACTTTATTATATATTAGTTTATACTACAAAAGACATAATTTTGGCGAATTTGAGGACCTTTCCAAATATTTGTCAATTCAATTCAATAAACACAATTGTCATGAAATATTTTTAATCATGTATTTCTCTTGAGTAAGGGAATAAAAGATAAGTGTACATATATAGGCCTTAATCTGCTAATGGAAGAAAATAAAAAAAATGTTTTTCTGATGTGTGTGTGATGTGTGAATTGGGTTTTTACAGACTTGTATCAATCAGATATGATTATTTACGTCTGGGGACCGACCTTTAAACGTCACCATCCGAAAGACGTGACTCAGCTTCGAACCTGCGTCCTCGGCTGAATCAGTTTGTAACATCCACTGTTAGCTGGATTACAGGCGCACGCCACAGCGCCTAGTTAATGACCGTTATTAATCTATTCTTATACCAAACTACCCACTGTGAAATTTTCTGTGGAATAAAAATATGTATCGCCTTTGCAAAGGGCCCCTGAAACCACAGAATTGGTTTCAAGTTGTGGAACTGTTCGGGATGCAAACAGTAATGGGTGGATCATGACATATTCATGCCATTTTGGATGCATCATTCATATGGCCCGATATACAGTGCGTCCCAGAAAAGAACGAAACCGAGAAGTATCGATGATTTATCATAACTTAATCACAACTTTAATTAATGAATGACACATATTTGTAAAGCTTAGAGTCTACTCTTTCATTTGATGATACTCAAGTGATGCATATTTCACGCATGAGTGATTAAAAGCAATTTGAAGGAAGGAAACCAAAAAGTCATTTGGCGGGCGGTATCTGAATTTCGAAGAAAAATTCACATTTCTAGGAAGTTCAGTTTCTGCCCTTTCATATGACACCTGAATCAGGAAAAATGAGCCAGGAATAACAAAGTTCTATTTGTTTAAAGTAATGCTTGCATTTCCATAATTTGATTAAACGAAATCGTTTTCAAGGGCTGCCTGCCGTAGCAACACAGAGAGTTATCAAAAGTATTCATGCATGGCTGATCGTCAACGAAACGGAGTCTTCTTTCTGTGTTGTTAGGGCAGGCAGCCAGTTAAAACGTATTTGTTTGATAAAAATATGGGAATGCAAGCATTACTTTAAACAAGCAGAACTTTGTTATTCCTGGCTAATTCTTCCCGATTCAGGTGTCATATGAAAGGGGAGACTCTAAGCTTTACAAATATGTGTCATTCATTAATTATAGTTTTGACTAAGTTATGATAAAACATCGATACTTCTCGGTTTCGTTTTTTCTGGGACGCACTGTATAACGTCAAGCTCAAAGGCTTCATTCAATTGATGGAGACCCTGACATCAAACTATTTTGGGCAACACTGCCATTATTCGGGCAGTGTTTTGTAACTTTTGCGTGGAAATGATAGGAAACAAAACAAATTAATCAACGTCAGGGCATAGTGAATTCTGCTAGTAATTTTGTTACCAAATTGTTAAATTTCATAAATGTGACGTCATGAATGGGTGTCAAAATTTATGAGCCTTTCTGAGAATCATTCTTAACATTATAATGACGAATCTTGAGTTCTTGACTAGTATTGTAAACATTTGTGTGAATATTTTTAAAGCATTGACGTAGCCGATATCGATTTCGAAAATATAGAAGTAGCATTGATCATATGTAATTTATCATAATATGTCAGATCCTATGTCATATTTGCTTATAAAAAGTTGTGAAAATGTTTATACAGCCATAACCATAGTCCGCCAATTGCAGATTTGGGGAGTTATGTATCCCCACATTAAACAGGTTAAATGATGTAAAGTCTGCAGTGCCAATGACGGCCGCAAACAATCTCTATTTGCAGAGTCGAATGCACCCTATTGCCAACAAAAATATGAAATAAAACCTTCGAATTCAAGATCATCCTTGACTCATTCCATAAAAATTGTGCTTGATTAGGAATCGGGTTCAAGGCCTATGCCAATTTTGGGGTAAATCCAGGAGATCATATGCCAGTTCACAAACTATTATGTGGTTTTCTCTTAACACACAGCCCGAACAAGTTTATAATTGCGTAAAGGCTGAAAACGTGATTTAGTTACCTGACTGATTCCAGGAATACAGTATGGTCTGTATTTTGTTGGGAGCAGTGACTAATGCACAGTGAGGTATTATCAGCTTTGCCGGTTTCTTAAAGCATAGCCCAGACGGGTAACACTGGAAGCCATGGCTGACTAGAAGCTCGTCCACTTTAAGTCTGAGGCCATTTGGAATCTCCGTTAGTACCCTAAGGCTGATTTTCTCATCTTTCTCAAGGGCACCAGGTGGAATGTGGAGTGTAAACCCATGGGATTTGGTAGACAGCTTTCCTCCAAGGGCCCCAAAATTTCCAGTTGCAGATCTACCATCTGATATTAAACAGCAATGCAAGTATATGTATTAACAGCATACTGTACACTAAATATATATTTTTACAAGCTCTGACGTCACAGGGAGAATCTCCTGCTAGAGATACAGCATGTACAAATGAACATGTAGTCTCATTTCCCAGACTCATTTCATTTTTAGTTGTATTTGCAAAAATAACAACTTAGAGAGGACACAGTCAAACACAAAGTTAATTAACGATTTGATGTTAATAAAGGCAATAGATGGTTACTATTAAAAAATTGTGTTGTTTATAAATTTATGTTTTTTTACCGTTGATCTGAAGCCGGGCCGGAGATTCTTGCCTGTGACCTCAGATATATCAAAATAAAATGAATCAACAAATTCTTCATTAGGAGGTGAATATACCTGTGTTCGGTCAGAAAAATATATTCACCTGCACCATGCACAAATGTATCTCACCTAGGGCGTGGTCTATTGGCTCCACGCTGTCTGTTCCATCACTTTGCGCCTTTTCCGAAAGGTTGTCATCATTTTTCTTCTCGGCCTCCGTAGTTACTCTGCTGTAAACAAACATAAACAAACAAAAAGTCCATACAAACAAACAAACCTTATACAGTTAACAACGATATTATTTACACCCCTTGTAAATTTTGATTTATTTGGTTCTTTTTCGTGACTCTAGAATGAAGAGTGGACTGGTTGAATACTTTTAGATGTAAGCTTTACTATTAAAAATACTCAAGGAATGTAAATCGATTTTTTTTTTCAACATACTTCAATCATGACAAAACTTAGTAAAGGTATGAATAATTCAGTCCATTGAATTACGTTGAAGGTCATGTGGTTATTAACGTGTAGCGAATTATCTGTAAATTAGAGGAAACCCCATGACTCCGTTCCAGATAAATACATTACCATGAATCAAATTCAATTCAATTCAATTCAATTGTTGCTAACCCGTAGATACTATACTGATTAAATAATAATAATAATACAAGTAACAATAACGATTACAATAATGATGATAATAATGACGATGGTGATGATGATGATGATGATGATAATAATGATATTAATAATAACAATATTAATGATAATAATAATGATAATAATAATAATGATAATAACTACAATAATAAAAAATATGGGTCTATATAGCCCTTATCATTTCGACGATGTCTCTTAGCGCTGTACATATAGGAGGCAAACCCCCAATTTGATGGGTTATGAGGCATGTAATGTTGTAAAAGGTTGTTAGGTATCAACGTAGTCAGGGCACCTTCCTGCAAAATTTGGCCTACCTTGAATAAATACTGCTGGAAAAAAAAAACTGGCAGGCAATTTTGAAAATGGCCGCCATGTATCATTACTGTTTGGAGATTATTTTTAACAGAACCGCATTTTACCTTGTGTGAGATCTCATGATATAATTACATTTCCTTCAAAATGATATCACATTTAATGATATACGTCCCTTGGTTCCCGTCGCTATAGTAATAATATGCCTAGCAACCGATATACGATGAGTTTTCAGAAACCAAAGTAGGATATCAATCAAATAATGCATAAAATATAACCTGATTCCAAAATAAGGCATGCGTTGCAATATAGCGATCATTCTATTGTTTGTATCGAATTGTTTTCAAATATTTTTGATAAAAATCAATCAAGAACGGTAGCTATAAAGCTAGATATAGCATTATCACAGTTTTCAAATAAATATGTACTTTACAAAATAACGGTAAGTAAGTGTTGTTTTAGGTCCTACACTTGATATGGTAATTTTTCAGGGTAATCTGATAGTATATGTTTTGTATGTTGGAGTAAGTATTTTTGTTTAATTGTTGGGAGAAGGGGGAAGATGTTTAAAATAGACATACTTTTAATTCCACGATTGAGATATCAATTTGTATTGAAACAAAACATAACAATAACATAATGATAATAATATCAATCATAGTAATAATACTTTTTTTCCGTAAATTTATCCCATTTAGGAAATAAAATACTAAGGTTCCATGTTATCCTGCCAATTAACTTTCCCCATCTTTAGTTTCCAAAATTTGTTCTTATATTTCTCTAATCAAACGAGGTCTATTTTTGTAACTCGAAAATTGTAATATCAATGATGAAGGCTATCGGTCGAGTCTGAATCATAAAGATAATGGATGGTGGGGTTCAAAATTTGCACCATATCCCCTCCTGTGACCTCCCGGCCTATTCTCTCTATCTCTCTCTATCTCTCTCTCCTACAACAAAATCAGAACAACTTGTGCAAAGCGCAATATTCATAAAGTAAGTACAATGAAATCGAACAATTTGTCAAGTATTTTTTTCCAAGGAATCTTCAAAATATATCTATAATATAATGGGTAAAAGTGCATGAAACACGTTGGTCATTGTCTGTCCTTTCTCCTTCCCCTGCCTCGTATATGTGGGACTAAATTACCTGTTTTATATCATAAATATAAACCGGCCATTTGTAGGATAAAAGGAGACCTGTGCCCCGTCTTATAAACAGTTGCGATTGATATCTATAGTGTACTTTTCATGACGAAATAAAAGCTTTACAATACGTGTATTTTCTAAATTTAAAAACTTGGAAAAACATCATAATGGGTAAAGGAGTTAAATCAAATTATTTGATTTTTTTTAAAGGGAATATACGTGCAATTCCCTTTTACAAGTATTGCTCTCTGCAAATAACCAATTTACGTCATCAGTGAAAATATAGTAAAATAAATGAGCCCGGTACAGTACTTTTATTAAGAGTTGTGATTTATCCAGTTTGATCGAAAATCCCCTAATCACTCGCAAACCTACAGAATCCTGTCTATTTGGTACTTAATGGCATCTCTATGGGTGCACAGGGTCGTGCGTCTGAACAGGGCACAAAATGAGGGCGCAACCAAAAGTAAAATAAGAGAGAAAGGGAAAGGGGAGAAAATGAAGAAAACTTTTGATCTTAATGAATACATGCGCCCCAATACGCAAAGTAAAATGCATCTGAAATAGAACATTTTAGTAAGCTCAGTCGTGGCTCCCAAATATTAGGTTGCACAGGATCTCGGTATTTTATAGATATAATTTATTAATATCTTTTGTAAATGGTTCAAAATTTGACATCGAAATGTAATTACTTTGTATACGTTTCACAAGCCTCTTGTTCAATATTACACCCTCAATGATCGCATGTTTGAAATGGATTCCAACTTTTTCAAAACAAAATCCACTTTCAATATTTACAGAAAAAACTTTTATCTTTGGGTTACCTTGTTAAATTTCTTTAATATATTTTTCACAGTTTTCGTTAAAATTGTTATTTACCCTTTAAAGAGAAATGAAAAGAAAACCACTTATCAATGCATGTTCAGAATGCAAAACTCTACATAGGCCTATAACTCGATAACTGCGCCCACTTGCGAATTTCCTTACCCCGTCGGGTTGCACCCTCGCTTGTACAGTTTTGTAGATAAGCTAGGGCAGTTGGGGACGCAGTTTATTGATTGCTCTGGGCGCCATAATCCATCTTTCGTCACTGTTTATAAAGAGTTGTGAATTGATTTCATAATTAGGTTTGTTTGGACAAGAAGTATTAAGCTCCTCAGTTTTGATAAATCGCAACTGGTTATATATAGTACGGAGGCCAAAATCCAAATGATAGAAATGATTTAAACGCGGTACAAAACTGGGAGATGCTGGACAGTTTATGTTCAGAATTGCACCCTCTTGTTTCTTCTTTTAAAAGATGGACACGATGATACTTGGATGATAGCATCCTCTACTGCTACCTGGTCTAGAATGCCTCTCCATCTTAACTTTAATGTGGTATCTGGTCATTTAGCAGCTGGCGTAGGCAGTGTGGAGGAAATATCAGTTGAAAATTTCTCACAAATTTCCCCTCATCCACTTTTCACAATTTTCTAGAAGAATCTTTGGTGCTTGCCAGAGTGTGTTGGTAATGTTACTGATATTATCTCCTTTTAGGCGCAAAGCTTCTCCAGGGCATCACTGGTACTGTTGGTGCAATCGGTGCATAATGAACTGCTTCTCTAATCGAGGACTGATGTAGTACGGATCTCCCATTTTAGTGTATAGTCGTCAGGTATTGATCTGTCATTTCTACACCTATTTCATTAATATAACTTCTGGTACATGTCACAAAGTGATTCCAGTAGCAAACCTAGCATGTCACAAAAGAGAGGAGCTTTTAGCTCATCTTTAAGTCGGCTGAATGCAACATCATTGTGATAATAAAGGTTCGATTTCAATAAATCAGAAGAAATGTCCATGAAGGATGTAAAAAAGCTATGTTACATCATTAGCTACGATATTGTAACCTTACAAAACTAGTCTAAACAAAATGCCATCCCCGCTGAGCTTCCTCGCTATTTCTTTGATTTTTTTTTCCCAAACTGTTTTTGCGCACATCTTGCACAATGGCCCTTTTCCCTTTATTAGCCCCTGATTATTACAAATCTCTTAGATTATTAAGCTTTATGTCTGTCTTACGAGCAGGAAAAGAAATGCCGCTGTAATACAAGCATCAGCACATACAATTAAAATGCGAAATAGAGTCATGGAAATTTAAACTTACTGATCTGATTCGCGAGCTGAAGTTTGAGATGTGCCAGTAGTTTCCGTGTTCGAGAGAGCAATGCCCTTTCCACTATCTGAAAATTAATGAAATGTATTAATGCAGTATTGACATCTGGTATTTGTAATAAAATGTGAATAATCCCATTAATAATACCAACATTAATTTCTATCTTCACCAATTAAGAAGCCGATACAATACATGTACCACTGAATTAAATATTGAATGATACCCTCCCCCTCCCCTACGCACTGCCCAGTATAATACGTAATTGTACAAGTCGGGGAGCAGGCTGACCAAGCGTTGGATATAACCTTTCTTTCACTTTCACCTTCAAAAACGCAATTTTTTAATTGTTTTAATGGTGTTAGATCCTTCACAATTTAGTATACATGGAGAAATGTGAAGGATCTAACACCCAGAAAATCCAAAGGCTTGACATAAAAAAGTTGTCCAGAACATAAAAGCAAACATTATGATGAAGCAAATAGAAAATTTGTGATACAACAAAACACACAACATAAACAAACATACAATAGCTAAAACAAATTAAAAAAATTAAAAAATATTAAGTTCTTTTAGATTATTGTAGACGATGGGTGCGAGGTGTACGAGGAATTGACAGTGGTTATAGTTTTGAATACAATATAATGTTTATTTCGCATAGTAGCTATTCCATAATAATTGAAGCTACCCATCGCAATTTTAAACGTGAATAGGGCAAGAAAGTATTATATCTCTTTTTTGTTGTCTTGAATTTACAATTAGCTATAGGAAAAAAGCATAATGATGGATTGAATGTTGAATTTGCGGGTATTCATAAGAGCTTCTTTAGTTAGTCATTTCTTGTATGTATGTAGATAACAGCAAAAGGCTCAATTTTTATTGAATACTCTCATTTTATAACTGTGATTTGACCGAATAATGTCGTATACATTCATAAGGCCAATACATTTGATCCAGTTTAACTATTACAAAATGATAAACTTGAAAGACTCCTTCTTATGTTGTACTTGAGAGCAGTAGAAGACTATAATTGCATGATTTATGATACCCTTGGTTTTCTCTGCTTTCGATGCGTCCTGCACAGAATCCCAAACCAGTTTCAGTGTCTGCTTTGCTTTATGCCCTGAAGTCTGAGATGCTATCCAACATGAGAGCATTTGGATGTTAGCGTCTTTCCTGTTGTATAAAGTCCGATGTTCGATGTGTTGTAACTCTGACGTGTTGAATCCCAGCTTCCCGCCAATGTCATAGAACTTCTGTGGTCTGATCCGACGGGCGAACGCGAGCAGTGTCATGTCAGGAATTTCTCTGTATCATTGGATAAAGTCTAAGTCAAGAAATGCAAGTATATTTTTTTCGCTTCTTCAAATATTTCAAATCACCGAGAGATTATAATGAGTAAATCAAGGTACTAGTATGTGGACGTACGTGTGTGTAAATCTTTTTCTCTTTCTCATTCAGGCATTTGTGTAAACATTTATGTTCTCGTTGATTGGGTTTCAATGCATATCAGACTATTTAACTGTCTTCCTGTTGGCTCCCTCCACATCACTATAATGAGCATTTGGTATACTTGTTTCCATCCTGTCTAAATTTGTTTCCTTATCTTAAAAAGTCATTCCCATTATTAAGTTTTTTGAAGACTATTCTTTTGTATGTTGATCATATTTTGATTTGTCACAATTGTTCGGCTAACAGTCTTTTGATCCATTTTTAAGGAATTTGTTTACTTCATTGTAAGTTGTGGAGAACGAAAATTAACGTTGGAACATACGACTTATAATAGCTTTTTGCTTTTATGATAGTTTTGCATTAAAACCTATGCCTCACACTAATCGTCTTGTATTGCTGATACTGCAGCCAGTTTATTTTAATTGTTGGAAATAAATAGAGCTGAACCGACGTTCAATATCGATTCTATCAACACCTTACTTGATATAAATTAGAATCTTACCCAGTAAGTCCGATGTCTGATGCGCGTAGATGAAGCAAAAGTAGAACGTAAAGATAAAAACATAGAAACAAATAAGAATAAGAATGTAAAAGTTACAATTTATTAAAAAAATATGGAAAACTAGTTGTTAGCCTCGTTTTAATACGCCAAGCAAAGTAATTCACGTTCTTCTCTCACGGTCCCTTCTATATGCATAATGTGCGAATACTAGATAAGCATTGTTTTTAGTATTTAGTATCCCACTTCCTATTTCTTCCTTTTTCAGTTGTAGAATAAAGGGACATGTAGTGTGTATTGTTATATCTTGAAATAACTCAAATACTTAATTTTCACTACATTTCAGCCCTTATTCCGACGCACTATTAACAGTTATCTAGAGCTATAACTTATTTATTGGCTGTTATGCGCTGTTGGCGTCTCGAAATAGATTTACTGGACCTTACTCTTAAAATACAAGTCCACTCCAAAAATAACTTACTTTCAATAGAAGCAGAAAAATCAGACAAACCAATCAAAAAAGGTTTGAGCAAAATCGGATAACTAATAAGAAAGTTATGAATTTTTGAAAAAGTATGTAAAACTATGGAACAATGGAAATCACTACACAAATTGCCAATTTAGTTATCAATTTGTGACGTCATGTCCTCAGTATTTGTAAATTGCTTTAGGCCTATATAGTTTAATCCCATTAATTTCCCTTTTGATACTATTTTCTGAATATTGTGTATTCATAATTATTAATTTTGATATAAATAGTTTATCAAAATTCAAATTTTTCATGAATTAACTGGAAAAAAATTATCCACACAAACACATATTACTATCAATCTAACTTGGATGCTGGTGTGAAGAAATAAGATTCTTCAGGGGAAAATAGGAAATTTATGTTATCAATATAAAGAAAATGATTAGTGGATAGTGAGGACATGACGTCACAGACTCATGAGTGAGTTGTCAATTTGTGTAGTGATTTTCAAGTTTTTCATGTCATTACAAATTCATAACTTTCTTATTAGTTATCCGATTTTGCTCAAACTTTTTTGATTGGTTTGTCTGATTGTTCTGCTTCTATTGAAAGTAAGTTATTTTTGGAGTGGACTTGCCCTTTAATTCTATACTCAATCATAGATTCAGCGCACAACACGGAAATACGAGTTGAATGAGGTGCCAATATACCATACACATACCATATAAACTTCTTGCTCCACTTTGACAAACCTTCAAGTGTGCATCACGTTTGTGCCACAACGTGTACATTATGCGCCTACATAGACTTTCAAAATGTACCCTATGCAAGTGTTTTATCAAAGCCCCAAATCACACGCTTAGCAAGTATTTCTGGGAGATTTTCCTACCCTAAACAAGTATGTCATTTATCATTAATTTTAGAAAATGTCTTTACCCTAAACGAGTTTTTCTATTCTTGCAGTTTTCTGCAAACGATTGTGGTATTTTTCCAAATTAACAATTTAACAACGCTCCGCTTGCTATGCTCGCTACGCTCTACTTGGAAACTCAGATTTCAGTGTCCCCTAAAAAATATAAAACGGATTGACGCCCCTGGTCCAAGGTTATCCTCATTATAGAACTCTATGACTCTAAGTTGCTTGAAAAACAACTGAAAGTAGTGGTTTGTACTCGTCCCTAAAGGTTGAAGCCTACTGTTTTACAATAATTTGGGCTCAATGTGGGTACGATTTTGAAAACAGTGAATTAATCCTTTTTCTAATTTATTTGTTCTAGTGTATTATATGGTAGTTATTTTCTTCATGTTAAAATGGACATCGACTAGAAATACAAACCGACACTTTGTTCAAAAGTCAAACCTGAGATGGCCAATTCTTCTGCTGGTGAATCTAAAGATTCCATGAGTGAGAGAGACGTATCATTTGCTGCTTGGCCGGACGGTTGTCTCTCTCTCCATGTCACCAACATGTCATAGATGGCCTGCTCTCTGTCACGGAACCTCCTGTATTCTATGACATCCAGTTGTTGTATGGTGAAACCAAGAGCTAGTCCCAAATCATAGAACTGGTCTACTGTCATTGTTTGGGCTATTGTAAGGACATCAATGTCCGGCAGGTCACTTTTCAAGACTTCTTCCACTGCCCTGCAAGACAAAGTGAAGGTGTTCTGGTAAATTTGCTTTGTTGAAACTACTTTTAAAACGATGGTTATAAAGGTATGAACAACAACCTGATGCTAATGACTTATGGCAGGACATTTCTTTGTATTTGTCCATATACATCATAGACCTAAGAATGATTACACGACACATTTTCCGAAGGCAATGGCTTCGCGGTGAATATGTATAGCATGTACAAATTTACTACTCAAACTTCAGCTCAGGACCAAATGTTACATCCATTCCGATTTATAAACGTAACCCAAAATTATATTGTTTCGTCGGCCATATGAATATCTTTGACGAAATAGAAACAGAGAATTGCTACCGAAAGCATTTCTGATCATCTTTGCAAAGTAAAAATTAATGAGGTGGGAAAAAACCATTTGGTCTTCTTTCACGTAATCTGTTTGAATTCATAATTATTTTGTTCGATTCCCTAAATGAAAAACAAAAACAAAGGTATTGATTAGATATATTCCAAATTCTTCAAGAGTATAAAGTTTCGTTCCTACAAATGATATACATGTAGCTTTGTTCAAATGAAACAGTACTGTTATCTATTTACTACACAAATGCCTAAATTCAACTCAGGACCAAATGTTACATCCATTCCAATCTATAAAATGCAACTTAATCTGATTGCCTCATCGGCCCTATCAATATCTTTGATGAAATAGAGCCTTGAAACGGTAAAATATCATCGAATCAATTTCTGATCACCTTTAGCAACGTAGAAATAATGAGATGCGAAAAGTACTTGAATTCATAATTATTTTCTTCAAGTCCTGAAATCAAAAGCAAAAACAGAAGTATTGCTTTGATCTATTCCACAATTTTTCTTAAAAAGTATAAACTTCCATTCCAATAAAGCTGATATACAGGTAGTGTTATTCAAGCGAAACAGCACTATCATTTATGATGTATGATTTGAAACTTACCGAAGAAATGATGGGGGCTCAGAAGGAGATAGGTACTCCTGTCCATCTACAATTTTTTGTTGAAAGGGCAAATTAAGGAGAAAATAAGAAAATTACTTGTGTTTTTTGTATTATTATTATTACTACTATTATACCATTTCCTCTGCTTATGATCTCTGTTTTCAAACAGTTTGCTGAACCTTTTGTTTCATGATTAAACCTACAGAAGAAGTATATGTATAATGAGTCATGTGAAAATGAACATTACAAAACAGCGAATGTACATTATACCCACATTTCGTATTTCATGACGAACTGTCAGAAAATCTTACCGAAAAGATAATAAAACCCATTCCGAACTGTAATTGGCTTCATTTTTTTGGATAATCTTGGATATTCATTGCTTTTTGACAAACATTACACTCGGATCCAATTATCTGTAAGGGGTATATATCATTTCTCGTGAGATTCTCCAAATTGTTTACGTTCTTTCTTTGATCATACTCTCGATTTATTAACCACGACGAACTAACGGATAATTTGTAATTAAGTGCACAAAATATGACGAAAAGAGACTAACTATACCTGTGTGTCGGATGATAAAAGCAATTGATCGAGACACCCCTATCCTTCCAGCCTGTGTAATCGTAATGGTTATCCCTGTGAATTCTTCATCATTCTCAGTAGGAGTCACGGACAAAATTATGTTGTGTCTTATTTTGCCATAAACATCCTTTAAAGAAAGAACCTGTCATATTGAAAAAGGAGGTCATTACGAGGAAAAATACAACAAATCGAGATGTGTACATTTATTCATAGCATCTCCTGTTACCAACACGATCTCAGCTATTTTCGATAGATCAGCTCAAGGGCGATTTCAATACCCTATTGTATTTTCAATGTTCAACTACGTTATTGTCACAATTTCACAATTCACACGATTCAATAAGTGTCTTACGAGGATATTACAATTGCCTGTAACTGTTTTTGTTTGAAGTAGATGCGATTGAGTTTACCATGGATACATTCCCCCGGAGTACCGAATGCACCAATTAGGGGAGTGCGCATGGTATTAGCATTAAGTTCATATGATTGGTGGTAAACGCCCCTCTCTTCCTCCTTGGTGTGAACTGCATCTCCATCAAAACGTTAGGCATCAATAAGATGATGTTTATGTTGAATAACTTCATCAAACATGGGAAGGTAATGTTTAAGTAACATTGCCTGGTAAAAGTGTCATATACAAAATGTCAGAGGGGAAAATGTCGAAGGTAAGAACGGTAAAACGTGAGAATATCAGAGGATGATAGAGGTAAAAATGTCAGAGGTAAAAATTCCCGGGGTAAGAATGCCAAAGGTAAAAATGGAAGGTAAAATAAGAGGTAGATGCAGAAGTTAAGAATGCCAGATGTAAGAATGATAGACCTACCTGACATGTTTACCTCTGACATTTTTACATCTGAAATTTTACATTAAACCTGGGTAACTTTTAAGAAATAAAATAGCTTGATCATCAAATATAGCCTTCGCTATGAAAACACAAACGTTATATATTAGCTACAGATTATTATAGTAAACATTGACACGTCATATAAATCCTTTTGAGTTTTGATTACCTTGCTTTCAATTTGTTCGCCCTCTCGATGACACGTCACTATTACGTCACCAGACTTAGACTCAACGCTGAAGGGAACGGAGCAATGGCTCTTGTGGTACGACTGCTGCTTCTTTTCCTCTCGTATATCCTGTTACAAAGGAGGAACCGTCGATACACATTAATGAGAAAACGAAATCTCCTTTCGGTGAAGAAAATGTTTTGAACCTCAGCAGAAAAAAACTAATAACTAGTTTATCACTCTTACAATGAAGTGGTTTTAAAAGTTTATTGATAGTGAGAAATCACGGTCCTTAATTACCAATCCCAGTGTTTAGGGAAAATAAACTCCATTTTACCAGGGACGTGAAAGAGAAGGACTGGAATCAAGCCGCTCTCCTTTGACCCCATGCTCCACGCCGCCGAAAAGTTATGCGCTAATGTGCAACTGTTGACCAGGTGGTGAGATAAAAGAGCGCATGAAATTTCAGGATTTAGAATTCCCAATCAGAAAATGGTATCACAGCAACTGTTCGCTGTCCCTTTCAATGATTTCTCATCCATTGTTGAATGTGTAAAGAGTAGAACAAGCGAACACAAACTTGTGTAATTTCATCCTGTTTTTAACTTCAAAATATAAAAACACGCGAAAACACGCATTAGCAAACTTAATGTTATTGAAGATTGTAAATCGTGGATTAAATAGCGGGACATTAAAACATGCACAAATTAGCGCATTATCCTAAAATATTGAGTTTTTGTCAGGATGTAATTTTCTTTTACCAACTCTGGCACACAAATTATAGGAAGGACGGAGTACTAAATTTGAAAATTTGTTTGATGCACTATTCCCAATACAATCCCCATATAAAGTTTTTGATTTACACTGAAATTTTGCCGGTAATTTAATATTTTGTAATAAATGTAAAACTGGTACCTGGCTTCCGAAAGTCCCCGCAGTGGAAGCGCGGTTCGGAGCATGGAACTTCAAAGCCAAGTGGAATGTTACACATCCCATTGTTACGCTTTAGAACTCACGAATGCGTTTGAATAAATTACAAGAGTTTCGCCTCCTTTCTTTCACCTCCCTGATTTTACATATCGACCATTATCGTAATGTAGTCATATTTAATGCACAAATCTTTGTTAAGTGTCTCGTTACAAATTATTTCATTCACCTGTTAAGAATAATTGTACTACAATAGACACAACGCGAATTGCATACATTACATGTTGTTAGGTAGGACAAGCGATGTTTATCCTACAAGGCAACAATTAATGTATGCAATCCGTATTCTTACTATTGCAATTCAAATTATTCGCATAATGATTTGTAAAGAGGCACTTGACAAAGATGTGTACCCGGCCAGAATTAATTAATGCAATCCGCATTCTGACTATTGAAATACAATTGTTTGTTAAATAACTAGCAACGAGGCACTTAACAAAGATTTTTGTATTCAATTTGATTACATTACGGAAATGATCGCTTGCGTGAACACAAAATTGATTGATATCACTCATGCAAATAATTGCGGGCTGTGTCTTGTTGCTATGGTTGAGTAAAACTTCTTTCATAGTTCGTGTCTTTGTTTTGTATGCACTCTGTCAAAGGAAAATCAAATATGACTACTGGTACAAGGAAAGTTGGTTGTGAATTTCCTAAAATCTTACCTAAAATCATACATCGGATGTTATAATAAAAATTATTTGACCCTCTGTAACCATGAAGATGAATGAATTTCTATATGTAGGGCTACGTGTTGATGTTGAAAGACACGGACAATTGTATAATTCATTGGTGACAAATTTCAAGAACCATTCATCACAGGGATTCATTGCGGTTTTTAATTATATCATTTAAAACGAGTTAACATTAACTATAATTCCTTTATAGTTTCATGAATACTTTGATTCAACACGTAGCAATAAGACGGGCTTCCCCTAAAACAGAAATCAGACTGCCTGAAGAAGCCAGTAGGTACTGGTGAAACGTTGCAGATTAGTTGTAAGAAATATATTCCAACAATTGATTGCCAATATTTAGGTGCTTTTTACTGACCGTTTCGATCCCAGGGAGATCTGCATGCATCTGCAGGTAAACTTCAAACTCTTTGCCTCTCTCTAGCTTGTCTTGGATGTATGGGGTGCACATAAGTTGGTGTCGGATCACCTGTTGTTCGAGAGGAATAACAACCCACCACTCAGCAGAGTTTCCAATGTACAGCTCCAAATGTCTCCTGTACACTCTGCAGTATGGTGGTTCGGCTGGTGAGCTGGATGATCTTTTTCTTGATGTTCTCGGTAGATCTGGTGTCAGTGGGTAACAAAACAAAATGCGTTTTTTGTTGAGAAATGCTTTTTCGTCATGGGGCCGATTTGTTCTTTTTAACAGTGAAACCTGAGATGTATACTGACATCAAATATTCATATCCATAGTGGGTGTTCTTGTCAAGAATAATTATTTTAAATGGTTTTGAATTTAAGAAGCCATATTAAAAAGCACCAACTCCCCTTTCACCCCTTCCCCTTTACTGAAAGTTTCCACAGATACATGTTAGTTGCAAATCGTTCCTCATGACGTTTTGGTATTGTGATGAGGACGATACTTAGAGCTTTAACTACGAAATCCGAGAACACACTCAGAAGTTAAGATTCAAGAGTCAAGGCTGATTGTCTTTAAGAATACATCCGATGGTGGCCTTTACTACCAGCGAAGAGGAAGAAGAATATAATATATTTATTTTTAAAAGTCAATTGGTTTAACATGATGATGATGATGATGATGGCTTCTTCTATAGCGCCAGTGTCGCCTCAGATGGGCGCTCATGGCGCTTGCTCTACAATGCCTTAAGTGCTAAAAGTGGTTCTCGGGGCATCAATTTGCATTAATCCAAGCATTAAAAACATGTAATTTTCTTAATCTAACCCAATAGACTTACCCATGACTGAATCCCATACAGGGGAAAGGATGTCTGGTTTCACTTGATCAGGGTTCATGACCAAGGAATAGTGTGGTATCCTGATCTTAACAGGTTGGTGGAAGATCATTTTCGGAGGATCACATCTGATCCCGTAGCAGACCACCGATTCATCATCTTGAATGTCAACAGTGGGAGGGTCTTGTAAGAGGGTTAAAGTGATCTTGCACGGGTCACTCTGATGAACAGCCTCCGGAGGAATATACAGTGATACGCCATGGTCTTCCATTTCGATTTCCTGACTGGTCTTCATTTCGACTTCAACAGAGACGATGGAAGGAGTTGATGGTTCATCTTTTATTTATTTCAAATATAAGGAAATGACACAATAATAAGAACCAATATAATCGGCAAAGTAACTGTAAATTCAGATCGGGATAGTTATTGGAATGATATACCAATATTTATATATAGTTTTCATCTCATTTTTCTGTTCGAAAAAAGGATTCATTTTATTACAACTGCAACTGGCGAGTTTATTACCCAAACACTAACATTCCCTCCTGGTTTGTAATATTTGAATTAGGGTATATGGTAAATCTTTAATATATTATCAATATTGCATCTTTAGTTATATCCATCTGTTTATTTATATACTCTTCTTAAAATTGGGGGCACATTCAACGTTCATGGCTCGTATTTGGGTCATTGATGGAAACATGACTCTTAGTTCTTCATACATGAATACGAATGTAGTTTCAGTAAGGAGTACGTGAGTGAGTTGTGTGTGCGATGAGGTAAATGGCCAAGACAATGTTTTATTAAATTCCTTGTTCTTTGGAATGGAAAACTCAAAAAATATTCATCGCTAGACTTTAATATGTGACTTAATGGATAACATAAAATAGACGCACTAGTTTAGCATTTACACTGAGAAAAGCTGTTCGTGTTTGCACGACGTTCTTACCTCGATAAGCCTGGATCTCCTCTAAAGAAGGTAATCTGAAATTAATCAGTGCAGATGTATTAAAGTCGATAAGTCATTTCTATACTATTTGTGCTGTGAAAACGTGTATTTGTTTCAACTTATGAAATATTACATAAATGATATTGACATGAATCGAACAACTGTTAAATGTCAGACACTTATCGAGGACCATTATTTAAAAGGAGACTCTTATCTTAGCATTGTCTAGGAAAAGAAGAAAATTACACATTTCTTGACCTGGTATTGCGGTAAAATACAATTCTCACAAAATCCAAACATTTAAAGAACGACAGTTAGTTAATATCTTCTAAACAAATTTCGGTTCAAAAAGTCAACAGTGGTGAATAGTCACATTGTTTTTCAATCGCTTTAAGATCCTAATGCCACTCTTCCAAAATTGAAGAAACAGGTTAAAGACTCTTTAATACAAAAAAGGTCACGAGACTGGCTGAATCATATCCAGTCACTTTCAGTCCAAGGCAAGTTTTATGAACTTGCAAACCTGGAATCAAAATCAGTAGAATGGAAAAGCCTGATATACAATCTACCCAACAAAGTTGCAAAGTTGACCAAAATTCCTCTTCGCATTTCAAGTATGTAAGGATTACCAGTCTAATATTTTCTTTCTATTGCTCGCCTCTTTTCATCGTCTGGCACTGACAGAATCCTCTTTGAATTAAACATTAACCCAAATGATACTCTCATAATACTCATTATGTATGCTTCCTATTGATTAAGTTGATATATTAGATGAATTTTCAATATTTAGCTCCTTTTATTTCATCTATAGCTAGGAATATCCAAAACTCCTCAGTCCTCACTATGTTGTAAAATTAGTTTATTTTTTGTTTATGTAAAATTATATGTACTTTTAATGCCCTGCGTTTTCGGGTAAAATTGAAATGTCCTGGGCTATCATATATTCTCCTTTGTTGTGCAAGTTTGAACAATAAAATGATGTTTGAAAAAAAAATGAGGTGGAGTTTACGACCTAGTAGGCTTCATGTGGAAGCCTCGAAAAAAGTAATAGTCACAATTGTCACAAAATATGTACAATGTATTGTTTGAAAAACACATTTATAATCAACTTTTAAGATTTACAATAGGGCTAGAGTTTCAACAACAACAACAAAATTATATTACCAAATCTCAAAAGTGGAAGATAAACAAATGCATTATTTCAGTGGATTTTGATAAATCGTTTGCTTTACAACTAGCGGGGACAAAATGTTATTCTTTTAGACTTAAAAGTAACACCTCGAAAAAATCATCTGTTTGACCACTTCGTCCTTGGCATATTGGATTGGTAGGTTGCCTGATTTGTCCCTCACATCTAACTTGGCTCCATTCTCTAGGAGATAAAACACCAAGGCCTTCTCAGGAGATAGTTCGCTCTTGTAATACTCATTAGAGATCTGAAACATAAAAAATATATACTTTTATATCAGAACAGTATCGTCCATCGATATCCTAGTTTAACGTTGCCTCTTGGATTCACATTAGTGGAAATCCCTATTTACGTTGTAAACTTTCCCCACACGCACAAACACACGCCCAGACACCAACATACACATATTTTTGGTCAATCACGGGTGTCATATTTTAGAATTCACTAATGACCTAGAGAAGCAGTATATGTCAGTTACACCGCCATAACGACTCCATGTCGACTCCAAAAACTTACCAATATTTTGCCGTAACGTAATTTGTTGTTTAGACTCTCGTCGGTATGGTGCCGGTCTCGTTTGTGTTCTTGGGGTACAACTCACCTCTTTTAGAGTATCCGAGTCATGCATAACCCTGTCGCTCTTATAACAGAGTTTAATGGATTTATGGAGACACGTCTGGCCGTCAGTTGACTGGGCATTGAGATCAGCTCCTCAGAAACTAACTTCTCAATAATGAATGTATGACCGTATTGGATGGCGAGATGGATATCCGTTAAATCATAATTCTGGTCGAGCTGGATATAAGAAAATACGCAGCGTTAAAACTTGAGATTTGAAGAAAAAAAACTGTCATGAAAGCCAAAGTTCGGTAACGTAAAGTAATTGCAGGTGATCAATTATCCAGAGATAAGTTAACCTTTTAAGCAATCATTATGAAATGTGATATACATGTATATTAACAAAAGGTAACGAAAAAGCACTGAGGTCTAATTGGTGTTTCATGTAGGCCAATGCTTAAGAATAAAATAGTGGTCACAAAAATGTAGTAAGCATCGAGTTGGTCAATTCTGAATACATGGTGATAGGTAGCCTATGCCTAACATGCATATATTGAAAACATCAAGGTAGATGAATTCGACTTACAGTAGGTCATTAATATGTTTACCTTGGAATTTGAACGGTCGATGAATAGATCAGCGATGCTTTGGTACCCGGGGATGAAGACAATTGTAGAGGTGTGTGCCCGTTAATGTCTTCTGTGTCAGAACGTGCTCCCCCTGCCAGAAGTACTTTAACGACATCAATGTAGCCATTCTGGAAAGCATGGTGTAAAGGGGTCCTCCCCTCATTACTTCCCTTATTCACCTCAGCTCCTTGACTGATGAGATATTTGGTGACATCAAGATGACCCTTCTGGGAAGCAATATGTAATGCAGTACTGCCGTCAATATCTCCCTTATACACATCAGCTCCTTGACTGATCAGATATTCGGTGACATCAAGATGACCCTTCTGGGAAGCAATGTAATGCAGTCCTGCCGTCAATACCTCCCTTATTCACATCAGCTCCTTGACTGATCAGATATTTGGTGACATCAAGATGACCCTCCTGAGCAGCATTGTGTAATACAGTCCAATCGTCATTATTTCCTTATTCACCTCTGCTCCTTGACTGATGAGATATTTGGTGACATCAAGATGACCCTCCTGAGCAGCACTGTGTAATGCAGTCCAATCGTCTTCATTTCCCTTATTCACATCAGCTCCTTGACTGATCAGATATTTGGTGACATTAAGATGGCCATTGAAAGCAGAACTGTGTAATACTGTCCAACCGTCATTTCTTCTATTATTCACCTTTGCTCCATGAATGATGAGAATTTGGTGACATCAAGATGACCCTTCTGGGAAGCAATGTGTAATGCAGTCCTGCCGTCAATACCTCCCTTATTCACATCAGCTCCTTGACTGATCAGATATTTGGTGACATCAAGATGACCTTCCTGAGCAGCAAAGTGTAATGCAGTTCTGCCGTCATTATATCCCTTATTCACATCAGCTCCTTTACTGATGAGATATTTAGTGACAACAAGATGACCCTCCTGAGCAGCACTGTGTAATACAGTCCAATCGTCATTATCTCCCTTATTCACATCAGCTCCTTGAATGATTAGATATTTGGTGACATCAAGATGACCCTTCTGGGAAGCAATGTGTAATGCCGTCCTGCCGTCAATTCCTCCCTTATTCACATCAGCTCCTTGACTGATCAGATATTTGGTGACATCAAGATGACCCTCCTGAGCAGCACCATCGTCATTATCTCCCTTATTTACATTAGCTCCTCGACAGATGAGATATTCGGTGTCATTACGATGACCATTGAAAGCAGCAGTGTGTAGTGCAGTCCTACCGTCAGTATCTCCCTTATTCACCTCTGCTCCTTGACTGATGAGATATTTGGTGACATCAAGATGACCCTTCTGAGAAGCAATGTGTAATGCAGTCCTGCCGTCATTATCTCTGTTAATCGCATCAGCTCCTTGACTAATGAGATATTTGGTGACATCGAGATGACCCTCCTGAGCAGCACTGTGTAATGCAGTCCAATCGTCATTATCTCCCTTATTCACATCAGCTCCTTGACTGATTAGATATTTGGTAACATCAAGATGACCATTGTGAGCAGCACTGTGTGATGCAGTCCAATCGTCATTATCTCCCTTATTCACATCAGCTCCTTGACTGATGAGATATTTGGTGACATCAAGATGACCCTTCTGAGAAGCAATGTGTAATGCAGTCCTGCCGTCATTATCTCCCTTATTCACATCAGCTCCTTGACTGATGAGATATTTAGTGACATCAAGATGACCCTCCTGAGCAGCACTGTGTAATGCAGTCCAATCGTCATTATCTCCCTTATTCACATCAGCTCCTTGACTGATGAGATATTTGGTGACATCAAGATGACCCTTCTGGGAAGCAATGTGTAATGCAGTCCTGCCGTCAATTCCTCCCTTATTCACATCAGCTCCTTGACTGATCAGATATTTGGTGACATCAAGATGACCCTCCTGAGCAGCACCATCGTCATTATCTCCCTTATTTACATTAGCTCCTCGACAGATGAGATATTCGGTGGCATTACGATGACCATTGAAAGCAGCAGTGTGTAGTGCAGTCCTACCGTCAGTATCTCCCTTATTCACCTCTGCTCCTTGACTGATGAGATATTTGGTGACATCAAGATGACCCTTCTGAGAAGCAATGTGTAATGCAGTCCTGCCGTCATTATCTCTCTTATTCACATCAGCTCCTTGACTGATGAGATATTTGGTGACATCAAGATGACCCTCCTGAGCAGCACTGTGTAATGCAGTCCAATCGTCATTATCTCCCTTATTCACATCAGCTCCTTGACTGATGAGATATTTGGTGACATCAAGATGACCCTTCTGAGCAGCAATGTGTAATGCAGTCCTGCCGTCATTATCTCCCTTATTCACATCAGCTCCTTGACTGATGAGATATTTAGTGACATCAAGATGACCCTCCTGAGCAGCACTGTGTAATGCAGTCCTGCCGTCATTATCTCCCTTATTCACATCAGCTCCTTGACTGATGAGATATTTGGTGACATCAAGATGACCATTGCAAGCAGCACTGTGTAATGCAGTCCCGCCGTCATTATCTTCCTTATTCACATCAGCTCCTTGACTGATGAGATTTTTGGTGACATCAAGATGACCCTTCTGGGAAGAAATGTGTAATGTAGTTCTGCCGTCATTATCTCTCTTATTCACCTTAGCTCCTTGACTGATCAGATATTTGGTGACATCAAGATGACCCTCCTGAGCAGCATTGTGTAATACAGTCCAATCGTCATTATTTCCCTTATTCACCTCAGCTCCTTGACTGATGAGATATTTGGTGACATCAAGATGACCCTCCTGAGCAGCACTGTGTAATGCAGTCCAATCGTCTTCATTTCCCTTATTCACATCAGCTCCTTGACTGATCAGATATTTGGTGACATTAAGATGGCCATTGAAAGCAGAACTGTGTAATACTGTCCAACCGTCATTTCTTCTATTATTCACCTCAGCTCCATGAATGATGAGATATTTGGTGACATCAAGATGACCCTTCTGGGAAGCAATGTGTAATGCAGTCCTGCCGTCAATACCTCCCTTATTCACATCAGCTCCTTGACTGATCAGATATTTGGTGACATCAAGATGACCTTCCTGAGCAGCAAAGTGTAATGCGATTCTGCCGTCATTATATCCCTTATTCACATCAGCTCCTTTACTGATGAGATATTTAGTGACATCAAGATGACCCTCCTGAGCAGCACTGTGTAATGCAGTCCAATCGTCATTATCTCCCTTATTCACATCAGCTCCTTGACTGATGAGATATTTGGTGACATCAAGATGACCCTTCTGGGAAGCAATGTGTAATGCAGTCCTGCCGTCAATTCCTCCCTTATTCACATCAGCTCCTTGACTGATCAGATATTTGGTGACATCAAGATGACCCTCCTGAGCAGCACCATCGTCATTATCTCCCTTATTTACATTAGCTCCTTGACTGATGAGATATTCGGTGACATTACGATGACCATTGAAAGCAGCAGTGTGTAGTGCAGTCCTACCGTCAGTATCTCCCTTATTCACCTCTGCTCCTTGACTGATGAGATATTTGGTGACATCAAGATGACCCTTCTGAGAAGCAATGTGTAATGCAGTCCTGCCGTCATTATCTCTCTTAATCACATCAGCTCCTTGACTGATGAGATATTTGGTGACATCAAGATGACCCTCCTGAGCAGCACTGTGTAATGCAGTCCAATCGTCATTATCTCCCTTATTCACATCAGCTCCTTGACTGATTAGATATTTGGTGACATCAAGATGACCATTGTGAGCAGCACTGTGTGATGCAGTCCAATCGTCATTATCTCCTTATTCACATCAGCTCCTTGACTGATGAGATATTTGGTGACATCAAGATGACCCTTCTGAGAAGCAATGTGTAATGCAGTCCTGCCGTCATTATCTCCCTTATTCACATCAGCTCCTTGACTGATGAGATATTTAGTGACATCAAGATGACCCTCCTGAGCAGCACTGTGTAATGCAGTTCTGCCGTCATTATCTCCCTTATTCACATCAGCTCCTTGACTGATGAGATATTTGGTGACATCAATATGACCTTCCTGAGCAGCACTGTGTAATGCAGTCCAATCGTCATTATCTCCCTTATTCACATCAGCTCCTTGACTGATTAGATATTTGGTGACATCAAGATGACCATTGTGAGCAGCACTGTGTGATGCAGTCCAATCGTCATTATCCCCTTATTAACATCAGCTCCTTGACTGATGAGATATTTGGTGACATCAAGATGATTCTTCCTGGAAGCACAGTGTAATACAGTTCTGCCGTCATTATCTCCCTTATTCACCTTAGCTCCGTGACTGATGAGATATGTTGTAACATCAAATTGACCCTCTTGAGAAGCAATGTGTAATGCAGTCCTGCCGTCATTATCTCCCTTATTCACACCAGCTCCTTGACTGATGAGATATTTTGTAAGATCAAGATGACCCTCCTGAGCGGCAATATGTAATGCAGTCAAATTGTAATTACTTCCTTTATTCACATCAGCTCCTTGACTGATTAGATATTTGGTGACATCAAGATGACCCTTCCTTGAAACACTGTGTAATGCAGTCTTACCGTCACTATCTCCCTTATTCACATCAGCTCCTTGATTGATGAGATATTTGGTGACATCAAGATGACCATTGCAAGCAGCACTGTGTAATGCAGTCCCGCCGTCATTATCTCCCTTATTCACATCAACTCCTTGACTGATGAGATATTTGGTGACATCAAGATGACCCTTCTGGGAAGCAATGTGTAATGTAGTTCTGCCGTCATTATCTCTCTTATTCACCTTAGCTCCTTGACTGATGAGATATTTGGTGACATCAAGATGACCCTCCTGAGCAGCACTGTGTAATGCTCTCATATCGTCATCATTTCCTTTATTCACATCAGCTCCTTGACTGATTAGATATTTGGTGACATCAAGATGACCCTTCCTGGAAACACTGTGTAATGCAGACCTGCCGTCATTATCTCCCTTATTCACATCAGCTCCTTGATTGATGAGATATTTGGTGACATCAAGATGACCATTGCAAGCAGCACTGTGTAATGCAGTCCCCCCGTCATTATCCCCCTTATTCACATCAGCTCCTTGAATGATGAGATATTTGGTGACATCAAGATGACCCTTCTGGGAAGCAATGTGTAAAGCAGTCCTGCCGTCATTATCTCTCTCATTCACCTTAGCTCCTTGACTGATGAGAAATTTGGTGACATCAAGATGACCATTGCAAGCAGCACTGTGTAATGCAGTCCCGCCGTCATTATATCCCTTATTCACATCAGCTCCTTGACTGATGAGATATTTGGTGACATCAAGATGACCATTGAAAGCAGCACTGCGTAATACTGTCCAACCGTCATTTCTTACATTATTTACCTCAGCTCCTCGACTGATGAGATATTTGGTGACATCAAGATGACCTTTCCGGGAAGCACTGTGTAATACAGACCTGCCGTCATTATCTCCATTATTAACATCAGCTCCTTGACTGATGAGATATGTGGTGACATCAAAATGACCCTCCTGAGTAGCACTGTGTAATGCAGTCCAATTGTCATTATCTCCCTTATTCACATCAGCTCCTTGACTGATGAGATATTTGGTGACATCAAGATGAGCATTGAAAGCAGCACTGTGAAGTGCAGTCAAACCGTCATTATCTCCCTTATTCACATCAGCTCCTTGACTAATGAGATATTTGGTGACATCAAGATGACCATTGAAAGCAGCACTGTGTAGTGCAGTTAATCCGTCATTTCTTTCATTACTCACATCAGCTCCTTGACTGATGAGATATTTGGTGACATCAAGATGACCCTCCTGAGCAGCACTGTGTAATGCAGTCAAATTGTCATTATCTCCCTTATTCACATCAGCTCTTTGACTGATGAGATATTTGGTGACATCAAGATGAGCATTGAAAGCAGCACAGTGTAGTGCAGTCCAATCATTATTATCTCCTTTATTCACATCAGCTCCTTGGCTGATGAGATATTTGGTGACATCAAGATGACCATTGAAAGCAGCACTGTGTAGTGCAGTCCAATCGTCATTATCTCCCTTGTTCACATCAGCTCCTTGACTGATGAGATATTTGGTGACATCAAGATTATCATTGAAAGCAGCACTGTGTAGTGCAGTCAAACCGTCATTATCTCCCTTATTCACATCAGCCCGTTGACTGATGAGATATTTGGTAACATCAAGATGAGCGTTGAAAGCAGCACTGTGTAGTGCAGTCAAACCGTCATTATCTCCCGTTTTCACATCAGCTCCTTGACTGATGAGATATTTGGTGACATCAAGATGACCCTCCTGAGCAGCACTGTGTAATGCAGTCCCATCGTCATTATCTCCCTTATTCACATCAGCTCCTCGACTGATTAGATATTCAGTGACATCAAGACGACCTCTGTAGGCAGCAAAGTGCAATGCTGTCCTACCGTCATTATCTTCCCTATTCACCTCAGCTCCTTGACTGATTAGATATTTGGTGTAATCAAGATGACGATACTCAGCAGCACGATGTAATGCAGTCATACCGACATCAATTATTCACCTAAGTTCCTTTGCTGATGAGATTTTTGGTTGCATCAAAATGACCATACCTTGCTGCAATGTTCGAATGAGTCATGCATTTACTATTGCCCTGATTCCCTTTTGTATAATGCAGTGTAGCCGTTCTTGTCCGTATTAGCTCAATGACAGAGTATAACTTTCGTTGCTTTAAGACGTCCGAGTGATGCAGCGAGATGTAAGGTGTTTGTCCATTTGGATTTGCCTTCTTCACATCATATCCATGATTTATGAGATACTCAGTGACCGGTCTCCTGTGTAAGGGTGTGTTTCCTTCTCGGTCTGTCTGGCTTATGTAGAACCCTGTTTTAGCAATTATTTGACACTTTGATTTTACCCCTCATTGCTGCCTCATGAAGCTTTTGATTTATGTTCTCCATACCTGAAGAAGCACCGGTTTACCAGACATCCAAATCTAGCAGGGTTTCGTGTAATCGTCTACTTCTCCCATTACGTTCTACTCGAAATGTAACGGTTAACATTCTAAATCTTTTGTAGCAGATAAACCAGTTGCATTCTGCATGTTACATGCATACGCATACGCCACACTGTTTGTTTGCTCGCAATGTGCAGTTGTTATTTTTGTCGTTTTCATAAAAAGTTTCAAAGTCCTGTGCAGTGAACCAAATCGTAAATATTTTTCATTCATGACAGAAGGAAAAAAATGTACATTGTTTGGAAAGATGGCAAACACCTTTCAAGTCTACTGTAGTTCAATAAAGTTTTTTGCACGATTTGATGTGATTTCATGCACACTGTGATGATAACTCATACTTTGCAATTAAACCACTTTTGTTCAGACCCTGCACGTAAATCCCATATATTATTCTGCCTATTATTCTTCTAGTTAATTTTGTTTTTGGAATTCCCCTTTTGATAATGTGGCGCCTGTTTTTAGCATTGCTTCAAATACTGAAGTTGGTACCATTGTGCATGTGTACACTCCATAAAATATAACCTCTCTGTTATTCAGTTTGTGACAAATTAGAATTCACGAAGTAAAGTAGGCTTCGTGTTTTTTTGTTATAACTAATAGAGTAGTGAACTCTATCATTTCGAAGAAAAATGTCGTTATAAGTGGAATGAAATGTAGAGAGGGATAAATCAAACATTGGATGATTTTACATTCGATATGCTCAACCAAGGGCATAGAAACCATTAGAAATAAGAACATTTGAGCGATAAAAAGCTGAACTTGGATAAGAGATTTTACAATGCCTGGCTATGGAACGATAAAAAATAACATTTCTGGCTTTTTATCCAACGTGACCCCGTTCAAGAATTAGAGAAAATGGAACAGGTTAAAGCCAGTATGAATATGACATTACATTAAAGGGATAGGCCTAGTTGAGTTTTGTTGCAGAGGGCGCTACACAAAATATTTTTTTGTGAGATAATAAAAAACTGAGTTTCAAATTTGAAAGAAGATACAATTCAATTGACAAAATCATCTTTGTTTGATCAAAATCGGGTCAGAGACGGCTGAAATATCAATAAATATAAACATTTCTGATATTTGTGGTGCCCCACAAGTATTCGGTAATTTTGAACCAGCCGTTCGAAAACGAAATAGCGCCTTATACGTTTTATTCCAGCCAATGCCAATATTGGCTTTTTGTTGGCTTTTTCGTGTTGGTAATTATACTACGCACAACCAGCCGGCCCGTGTAGTGTTATTATTAATTAATTAATTAATTAACGGTCACCGTATTGTTTTGCGAGTGGAGCTGAATTGGTCCGATCGTATTTAATCTAAATTCACACATTTTGGGGTCTAAAATTACCTTCATAGCATTTTTTAGGTTCTAAAAGGGCACTAGAAAAGTCATAAATAAGAATAAAAGCAATAACCATGCATTTGCACCATGAAGGCTTGTGCGGTCTTAAACAAGAACTTAACTATCCCTTCAACGTTTGACAGTAACCAAGATAAAGGTTATCATATTATAGGTCTATTTTCTCAATAAATTTTGAACAACGATGAAAGGCTACTCATACGTGTGCGTGTATGTGTGTGTGTGCGCGTGTGTGTGGGCGTGCGTGTGTGTGTGTGTGTGCATAAAATGAAGAGGAGTTTCATGCGTTAAATCCAAGTTTTGATAAGGTCACAAATTGTCGACGTACCTAACGTTTTTATATACATATACACCCACCCCCCCCCACACACACACACAAACAAAACACACACACACACAAACACACGCCCAATGTATGCATGTTTATTTTAAATATTATGAGAGCTTATTGTCTTTTAGAAAAAATACAAATGAATGGAAATTCAAATGTTAACTTTCTCCAAAGAAAATATGTCTCGTAACCTGGTGCTGATATTGTAAGATATTGATGAAGATACTCTTCCTTATGAACAAACTAGATAAGAATTCTGAAAATAATTTCCAACGCGCCATGTCTGTCAAAAATGGTTTAGTATTTAATTTCCATAATCAATCATGATTCTCTTGTGAGAGTTATTTTGCCAATTTCTTTTTTTAGGCATGTTGATCAAACCGCTCTGATATGAGAAGTGAACAGTGCCCTCTAGGAACAGCATGATGCAAATCTTATATTATTTTATATGGTAAAAGCCTGCTTATATCCTTCGTTAACAATAGAATCAGGATTTACATGACTGCGTAAATAAACCCGGGCCCGCCTTATAAAGGGTTAATATTAATCGCAACTATGTACAATATAAAAGAGATAGGGAACTGTAAACTTGCGATTGGGTGGAGGACTTGCAATTGATTTGGATTAATCGCAACTCATTATAAGACGGGCGCTGCAATCTTGAATCTGGACTAACACTTTCCTGCCTTTTCTTATTCAAAACTGCTCTTTTGTACAAATAATTAATGCAATAAACTTGTATTCCATGTTTCTATGCGGTTCGTTTTTTATTTTTATTTTGCGGGTATACAGTAAGATGATGATTATTTTTTTTTGTCTTTACTTTTTTTTAAAAGCTAGAATTGAAATCCGAAATAACAATGACTATGTTTGATGCCTAAGCAGCTTTATATCTTAGGTATTAAATAATGTAAGATTATACTTCATAATGTCTATAACATTGTTTTTTGTACTGGTAAGTTTCGCGCCAATATTAATTTTCATAATTTAAGATAAACAGTAGCTCTACCCTTTACCCCAACGAAAAACATAATGTAACGCCTAATTAGCTTTACCATTCGTGCGATCAATATGGCAGTAGCCTACATACCAAAAAATGGTATACTGATCTAACTTCTATAAACACCTAGTCGTCTGTTCATCACTAATGACGTCAGTGCAACTTTCTGTAATGTAATCAACAAAGTTCTTGTTTCACTCATTAAATGTAAAATATTATCATGTTGAATATTTATTGTTTCAATGCTGAATGTGTCCTTTCATTCTTTCCGTAATTGTGACCATTCAAACCTCAGAAAATTGTGCACATTAAAAATAATTGTTGGAATCAAAATTCAAAAATTGTGACAGTGGGGTATTTTGTCCTTTGACTGCTGGGCAAGTAAGTCATGTTCAATAGGGCATGATCCATATAATTTCAATAAAAACGTCCCGCATAATATTAATGGCATTAATATGATGATCATAGACCTACACCGTATCAAGAGCACCAGTTAGAAAATAAGAATGAGGATTGGAAAATGATCTGCAAGAAGGAATTAAGGTCTGCGATGAAAGAGCGAGAGAGAGAGAGAGAGAGTAAAATTATTAAGAGGGGCGAGAGAGGGAGAGAAAGAGAGAGAGAGTGTGTGTGTGTAGTGGGGTCCAGGAGGTACAGTGTACAAACGAATTAAGAGACTCGGAATGTATTGTCACAGTGAGAGATCGAGAGAAAGGGAGAGGGGAAGAGGAATAGAAAGAGAGAAAGAAAGTGGTAGCAGAGAGGGGCGGGGGATATAACTATTAAAAAAAACATATTTAATGGATCATGATCCATACAATTTAAATGGAGGCGTCAAGCTTTATATTAATGGCATAAATATGTTGATCATAGTCATAGACCTGCACGTATAAAAAGCATCAGTAAACAAACAAAAAAATAAATAAAAAGGAAGATTTGAAAATGCTCTGTAAGGAAGAAGGTCTGCGATGAACGATAGAGAGAGATAGACAGAGAGAGAGGGAGAGAGAGAGAGAGAGAGAGTGGGGAGAAGGGGAGAGAAGCCGAGATTAAAAATACAAAGAATCACAGTTTACTGTCACAGTGAGAAATTAAGAGAGAGAGAGAGAGGAAGAGAGAGTGGGGGCGAAGGGGGAGGAGCCGAGATTAAAAAGACAACGACTCGCAGTTTACTGTCACAGTAGGCGCATTTATACTGTCAAATACCTCATTTTGAAAAATCGCGATTTTTCGTGCACCCGTTTACACTTGTGCCGAAACATCACCGACTGAGCTGCTCAGCGATCTTTTGGCGTGTTTTGGTTGGTAATGCGCATGCGCGGTCTTCCCAATACAAAATGCTCGATCCATACACAGCGAGTCCAGCAGTCATGCACGTATAACGGTACGTGTGACTACATGGACTACATGTTACCGCACGTACCTCTACATATGGGACTACATACGCTTCCGTGAATATTTCGCCATGGGTTCGTTGATGACATTGCCTTCGATTTATTCCCGAAACAACCGTGGGACATAGAATTATGAGAAGATATTTGGAAGAGAGCTTTGATATACTTTGATTTATCACGTACGAAAGTATCGATCTGGTGTAATGACGGAAAATATGAAAAATACTGAAATATTTTCAGATAAAATAATACAAAAGATTGCGCTTTGTTTCGCTCAGTTTTCGCATATTAAAACAGGGTTTGACAACTATTTGCAATATTTATGAGTTAGAACAACTCTTCTTCTTCCATTTGACATTTTAATCATTTCATTTGGTGGTTTCTAAAGCGAGATTTTACAGTTTAGCTGAGACTCTTTCGTAGCGGTTCAGCGTAAACAAGTTGTTTACTTTGTGCAAATAGGCTTCAAGGACGAAAGCGAGCCACGCTCCTAAAGTCACGTGACCTAAAATCGCGATTTTACAAGAGCGAGCGTTTATACTTGCGAAATACGCCAAAATATGCCAAAAGATCACACTTCGTTTTGGAATGTTTCGGGCTTGGCGTGTTTGCCGGTAAAGCGTTGTTGCCTTGGTAAACATCGCGGTCAGGCTCCGGTTTGGCATTTTTTGGCGTATTTGGATGACAGTGTAAATGCCCCAAGTGAGAATTAAAGAGAGAGAGAGAAAGAGAGAGAGAGAGAGACAACTCGATGAATTTGATATTCTTTCACAATGGCTAGAGAGAGGGAGAGAGAGAGCGTTATGATCACAACCTGTACAGGGTCAAGTTCAGCGTAGACATACCGCGAATTACATGTTCTTTAATTGAAAACCATGATATAATAATGCTTGCACAGATTGGCACAGCTTCCTTTCCACCGGGGGGACTCTCAGTTTGTTCGCTGTTCGTGAGTGGAAATCAATGATTTAGTGCCTGCCTGTATGATGATGATGATGATGATAGTAATGATGATGATGAGAGTAATGATGATGATGATGATGTAAGAGACTTCTTCTTCATCAGCTCCATGATGTTTTACTTTCGAGCTGCCTTAGAGAGGTACAGTCAAACCTGTATAGAAAGACCATCCGATGGAGACAGTGACCCCCAATAAAGAAAAAGAGCCCTTCGATTCATGCATATACAGCAATTTCGAGCGAACGGCGGTCTATAACATGTATATTTATATTTGCTGCGCCACTACCGCACATGCGTACTTTCTCTTCGCCATGTTGAATCGACGATACAACATGGATGAATCGTCGGTTTAGGACAAAGAATCACCTTTTTTAACATCGAAGACTTCTTCAAATTATAATTTCAAGTGGTTGGAACGATGCCTAGAGGAGTCGAAAAACATTGTAAGTCAAATTGTAACTACTACCTCTTCACATTTCGAAAAAATGTCACCCAATCCGCTGTTTAAATCTTTTTCCTGTACGAGCCCTGGAGCTTCCTAGAGTTACCCTAACTCTAATGTATTCAGATGTACAGGGGCGGCGATTTCTTTTCATGACCGGGGGACGAAATGCGAGGGACGAGGGAGCAGTGGCGTAATGACCAAGCACGGTTTTTTTTTGGGGCAGAAAAAATCCGCATCACCACCATTCTTACATGTTACATGAAGGCCCCGGGAAAGTTTTTCAAAGTGGGGGGCTAATGTATTTACGATCAGGTAGAGCAAAGCAAGTGGAGCGTAAATTGGCGTGGGGTCCAGGGGTAAATTAGCCCCAGCGGGGGTCAAAGTGCGAAGCTCCATGAAGCTCAGGGGTGTTAGGCATTTACTTAAGGTCAGATGAGCAACCAGGGGCCCGGCTTAGGGCCCTGGTGGGGTCCAGGGGCGGAGCCCCCGGAAGCTCAGGGGTTTTAGGCATTTAATTACTTTCAGATGAGCATAATTATTTTTATACCTTATTTGTGTCACTGTCATGCAGGTCATTAATTGGAGTAGGGTCCGGGGGCGGAGCCCCCAGAAGCTCAGGGTTTTTAAGCATTAAATTACGATCAGATGAGCATCCAGGGGCTGCCTTAGGGCCCTTGGCGGGGTCCCGAGGGCAGAGCCCCGGAAGCTCAGGGGTTTTAGGCATTTAATTACCGTCAGATGAGCAACCAGAGGCACGCTTTATAATTATAGGGCCCTTGGTGGCGTCCAGGGGGCAGAGCCCCGGAAGCTCAGGGGTTTTAAGCATTAAATTACGATCAGATGAGCATCCAGGGGCTGCCTTAGGTCCCTGGTGGGGTCCAGGGGCAGAGCCCCCGGAAGCTCAGGGGTTTTAGGCATTTAATTACCGTCAGATGAGCAACCAGGGGCACGCTTTAGGGCCCTTGGTGGGGTCCAGGGGGCAGAGCCCTCGGAAGCTCAAGGAAAAATCATGCCATTTCAGCAACATTTGTAAATCACTGGTATCGAATTAGAAATAAACCCCCTCTATAAATGTATAAAAACAAGCAATATACTTTTTGCACACTTCAGTTTTCTACAATATCTACATGTACATTAAAGGATGTTATGCGAGGGAGCGTAGCTTCCGAGTGAGAAGATTTTTGCATTTTTATTTGTCTAAACGTTGCACTCTTGGGCCCTCCAGAGCCTAAAAGTGTGTTGCAGTCTTCACCCAGTATTTGCTATACATTTTGGGGGACTTTTTCAAATTTTCAGGGGGACAAAAAAATCGAGGGGACGTGTCCCCCGTCCCCCGGGATCGCCGCCCCTGCAGATGTATATCTCATATGAAACCACGCACATACCTTCAACATGTGTCTACCTTTGTAAAATTCAATAGGCTTCTCGTGATAAGCCTGACAGTCCTTCATTGTTACAACTGCGTACTACCCTTTTGTTAAAATGTACGTGCTTGAACTCTTATGAACTTAGGATGCTACACCCTGTCTCTCCCTCTCTGTCTTTTTCTTTCTCTTCCCCTCCTCCTTCGTGTTCTTTCACCTTTTTTCCTTCTTCCTTGTAAATCGTATTCTGTTCCTTTTTCCCTCTAGCCCGCTCTCTTTATGTCTCTCCCTTCCCCCTCCTCCTTCCTATTCTTTTACCTTTTCTTCTTCTCCTTCTTGTCTATCCTATTTTCTTCCCTTTTTCCTCTCTGTCCTTACACTAAACTCATTATTTTCCCCCTTTTTTCATTCTTGAATGCAAGTTTGATTGTTTCCTAAAAGGGGACCTATATCTTCACAAATTTTGCTTCTTTAATAGGTTCCTCCACCTTTTCTGAAATTAGGATGTAATTAAGAATGATTATATTTTCTACAATTCTTGGATAATGATCCAATGTATATATTCATTATTAAAAGAAGTATATGTAGTACATCACTTAATAATTGCAACATTAATGTACCGATTTCGCAAATGCACTGCTTTGTTTTGTTTATGTTTTATTATATATGTAATATGAGAAAGTGGAAATAAATTCGAACCTTGAACCTTGAACCTCAATTACTCCAACAACCATTTGGTCAAAACACACTTCGTCCATAGTTTAGTTCATCTTCAGTTGATCTATCTTTATTTCGTCTATATATTAATTTCGTCTTCACCGTATGGTCCTATGCAATATACGAAGTAGTGGTGGTCTTTACTATGCTTAGATTTAACACTTAGTCATGATAATACAAAACAAAAGTAAATTGGCCTACATGTACATCATGATATAAAGTTTTGATGATAAAGTCGCTTAACCTAAAATTCTAGTTATTTCAATATAGCGACCATTTCATTTCTGTTTTGTGTTTATGCACCACCTCTACCAGGCCAGCTCACCAGCTTCTACAGGATAGCCAGAATCATCAACAGAAGTCACAAATCAGCCTCTGAACAGGAAAAAGTTCATGCACGCCCCATCTTGGCCAACCATACCATATAAACTATTTACATCGAATTCAAGGTAATTTAAGAGGAGAATTCATCAAGGAATCACTGCCGACTTATTAACTTAAATGTTATTCAAACAGTTGATTATGATATGGAGCATATTACCTTTACAGCATTTAAGGCTTGGTCAGATATGGCGCGTATGTTTTAACCGTGTATTAAAATGAATGTCAACTGCGCGCAACAAAGGATTTGCGCGTATTCACTGAGCTCTGTGTTATAAAGTATAGAAATGTTACGTCATCATAAAAAAACCCACCTCGCTTTTGCGGCGTCATATCTGAACGACCCTAAATCATAGAAATGAATAGACTTACAGGTATGCAATGTTGCGTTATTCTGAACAATTGTGTCCTGATTATACGCACAACAGTTTACAGAAATTCAAGATGTCGGACATGTCGGACATGTCGGACATGATGTCGGAAAATACATTTACAACAGAAAATCATCATAAAATGTGCAGACTCTTGCACAAGAATGCAAATCATGAGAGATCGAAACTTTGACTACAGAAATGCATCAAGATATGGTGCAGAACCCTGAAAGGATATCTCAAGAGGTGGATATAGTATGGAGCGAAGAATACTTAAATGACAAACTTCGCTTAAATATACGCAGCCTTATATGCACTGTCACATCCAATTCACGATGGAAATGGGAAATCATAGTTTTGTGCAGACTTTTGTACTCTGTGCAATTCTATATTTTAAAACCAATCAAAAATGCGTTAAAGTTGGATATGATATAATGGAATCAATACAAACAAATGTGCAAACTTATGCATAAGAATTCAATCTCAGTATGATATCATATAAAATATATATGCAATGGATATTCACAATTATAATGTGTAGACTTATGCACAACAATTAAATCTCAGTATAATATGATATAAAATATATATGCAATGAATATTCACCATTATAATGTGCAGACACAGGCACACAAATCCAACCTCAGCATGATATCATATCAAACATGTATGTACATTGAACTATCACCATTAGAATGTGCAAAATTTTGCACAAAAATCTATTCTCAGTATGATATCAAAAAAGTATATATATGCAATGGATATTCACCATTACGATGTGAAGACTTATGCACAAAAATCCAATCTCAGTATGAAATTGCATGAAAATATTTATGCAATGGATGTTTACCATTGCGATGTGCAGACTTATGCACAAACCTCCAATCGCAGTGTGAAATTACATGAAATATATATGCATTGGATATCAACCATTATAATATGCAGGCTTGTGCACAAAAGTCCAATCTCAGAATGACATATAAAACATATGAGCAATGAATATTCACCATTATAATGTGCAGACACAGGCACACAAATCCAACCTCAGCATGATATCATATCAAACATGTATGTACATTTGACTATCACCATTAGAATGTGCAAAATTATGCACAAAAATCTATTCTCAGTATGATTTCAAAAAAGTATATATATGCAATGGATATTCACCATTACGATGTGAAGACTTAATAAGTCTTCAAATCGTGCACAAAAAATCCATCTTAGTATGACATCATGTGAAATATAAATGCAGTGGATATTAACCATTATAATGTGCAGACTTATGCACAAAAATCTAATCTCAGTACGAAATTGCGTTAAAATATATATGCATTGGTTATTCACTATTATGATGTGCAGACTTGTGCACAAAAATCCAATCTCAGTATAATATGATATGAAATACATGTAACTATGCGATGAATATTCACCGTTATAATGTGCATACTTATGCACACAAATTCAATCTCAATATGATATCATACAAAATATATATGCAAAGAATATTCACCATTTTAATGTGCAGACTTATGCACACAAATTCATTGTCAGTATGATATCATATGACATATATATGCAATTTACATTCACCATTATAATGTGCAGATTTATGCACACGAATCTAATCTCATCATGATATCGTATGAAACATGTATGTACATTGGACTATCACCATTCTGATGTGCATATTTATGCACACGAATCCAATCTCAACATGATATCATATGGAACATGCATGTACATTTGACTATCACCATTAGAATGTGCAAACTTATGCAAAAAAAAATCCGATTTCAGTACGATATCAAATAAATATATATATGCAATGGGCATTTAACATTATGATGTGCAGACTTTTGCACAAAAATTCAATCTCCGTATGATATTACAAGAGAAATATATGCATTGGTAATTCACCATTTTGACTTATGCACAAAAATCCAATCTCAGTATATATATTTCGCTTCAACATATGCAGCCCTACATGCACAAGAATCCAATCTCAGTATGAAATCATGTGAAATATATATGCATTGGGCATTTACCATTAAAATGTGTAGACTTATGCACTTACATATTTAAACTCAACAGAGAGAGAGATATAATATCATATGAAATACATATTATTATTATTATTTATTTATTATTATTTATTAGGCCAATCATAAAAGCACAATACAATTACATTTTGACAGATCATGCAATACATAAACAATACAAGAGGAAAAGGGAGGGAGCAACGTGTGGGCCAGGGCTCACAAAAGTGAAATTCAACACTATTACCCGGAGGCATGTGAGCCCTCACAGGTTGCTCCCAAATCAACTTAGATATAAACATAACATTGACATACACACAATATTGCACATTTTTTAAAAAATACATCTTAACTCCCCCCTCCCTCCAAAAACTAAAACTAAAATGACTCATTTATTACATATCGCATATTCCTACAAATAAGGATATAATTTAGATATACCAAGAAAATTATAATCATTATGATACAAGCAGCATTGTATTAAAGTAATGAGGAATTAAAAACTAAGGAGGCTGGTATCATCAACAGCGTTGAGAAAAATCAAAGAAATAAGGCATAATGTATTTAGATAAGACGCAGGATATAAAGCCTACAGTATGCAAGGGCCTTAAACAGTATCAAAATGTAAGCGTATAAATAATGTAAAATACAAGAGTAAAGATAATATAATATAATACCTAGCTCAGTATTATATGTGCCTGAAGAAAGCATGTCTATATATCAGTAACTGTAAGCCTATTAATATGTAATAAAGAAGTAAGAGTAATTAAGTACAATACAATTGTTATATGTATAATGTGTGTATAATCCAGCATCATGGCACGATATCTAATAAATAAAATAAACGAAAACTAGTCAGAGGGTATAAAGTGAGGTAATAGAGATAATACTACAACTAGGCACTATCTAAAATTGCTGCTTTTGAGACCCGGAGAAAAGAAGACAGAGAGGATACCACTGCCTCATCTCTGACACTGATGGGAAGAGTGTCCCAAAGTCTTGGAAGTCGCCTTGAAGGAGAGAAGAACAGAGAATTTGTACGAGAAGGAAGATGACGAAAGGACAGAGTGTGGGGACGGCGAGGATTGATGCGCATGTTATCAAGCAGAGCTGAACAATCACATAGACCGTATAAACATTTCATAGCAAAAGAACACAAAAGGTAGTCTCTACGAGAAGCTAGTGTATACCAATTGAGAGAGCGGAGTCTCTCGTTGTATGGCATCACTCCACGACATTGCTTCAGTGCAATGCGCGTGGCGGTTCTCTGGATCCGTTCAAGTTTGTTTTCCTGGGAACATGTCATTGGGTGCCAGGCTGGAATGCCATACTCTAGTAACGGGAGTACTAGTGCCTTGTAAAGACAAAATATAGAGTTGGATGAAGCACCACGTGCAACAAGTCTTATGAAGCCAAGGAGGCGATTCGCCCGAGACACAATCGCATCCACGTGCGAATTCCATGTCAGGTCGGAGCTTATAACTACGCCGAGGTACCTAAATGTGGAAATGGGATCTATCTGGGTAGCACCTAAAAGGTAAATAGGAGGTTCAATCCGCTTTTTTCGTGTCACATGCATAATCTTAGTCTTTGCTGCGTTGAATATCATGTTGTTCCTATGGGCCCACAAATGCAGAGCATTTAGATCATCTTGGAGTTGGACTTCATCAATCGGAGATGTGATCTCCCTGAACAATAGTACATCGTCAGCAAAGAGAACACACTGGGAAAGTACTGAGAGAGGCAAGTCGTTGACAAATAAGTTGAACAGCTTTGGTCCAAGGACACTCCCTTGGGGTACCCCTGATTGGACGTCGGTCCATTCTGAGGTAGAGCCCATGATAATGACACTTTGAATCCGACCAGAGAGAAATGAACATATCCAGTGCCACAATTGACCCTGGACATTGAAATCTACAGCTAGTTTAGAGAGCAAGACAGGGTGGGGCATTTTGTCGAAGGCCTTTGACATATCAAGGAACACGGCATCTATTCTTGTTGGACGTCTCTTATCCAGTGAAGTACTCCAGCTGTGTAATACATTAACCAATTGGGTCACGCAACTTCTTCCTGCCGTAAACCCATGTTGGTTAGTGCAAAGCAAACCATATGAATCAATGTGATTGTGCAAGGCAGTTGCCACAAATCTTTCAAGTAGCTTACTGAGTATCGAGGTTAGAGCGACAGGTCGATAATTGGAAATACAAGACCTATCACCGCCTTTATGGACAGGAGTTATGTTGGCGCATTTCCAAGATGTTGGCACTTTCCCACGGCGCAAAGACGTGTTGAACAGTATAGAGATTGGGTGAGAAATTTCGAGGGCAACTTGGGAAAGTATACTAGGGAGGACTCCGTCTGGACCAGGAGACTTGTTTTTCTGTAATTTCAGAAGAGCTGTATAGACATCAGAAGCACAAAGAGACAAACGAGAGAGTGCAGCAATGGGCAGGGGACATACCGGAGGGTCTTTCGGTACAGGTACAGATGGATTGAACACAGAACTAAAATAAGAACCAAATACAGAAGCTATGTAATTTGAGTGTACAATTGTTGCATCATTATACCTGAACTTTGGAGGAGGTGGTGAGTTCTTACGACTACGTATGAAAGCCCAAAATTTACGCCTATTGTCATCAGAAGTAAACATTGAATTAACATATGACCAGTAAGCTTTTCTACACTGAGTTTTTACATCATTTCTGACTGATTTGTACGAGTCCCAGTCAGATGGATCTCTGGTCCGTTTAGCAACTCTAAACAAAGAACGTTTCTTCATGAAAAGTTGACGAAGTTCAGTAGTTATCCATGGGGAGCAGCGATTTTTTCTTTTTTTCTTTTTCGGAATTGAGTCATTAACTGCGGCATGAAAGAGATCAAGGAAAGTATCATTGCATTCATCTACATCTGTGTCACTCATGATGAAGCTCCACGGAATTAGACGAAGCACATTGCGAAGATGGATGAAGTCCCCCTTATGAATTTGAAGAAATGAACGTAAGGTTGAGGGTAATGGAGCTGGCCTCGGCGAGCGGAGACGAAAATTGACATCAATAAGAGAGTGCTTGCGATTGGTGAACACCAGATCAATGATGGATCCAGATACGGCATTCCCATGCGATACAACCCGCGTGTGTGAAGTCACAAGCTGTACCAGACCGGACTCTTCCATAATGTCCTGAAGGCGATTTCGATGAGATGAAGCAGATCCAACTGACATGTCTACGTTGAAATCACCAAGGAGAATACATCCATCAAAGCTATCCACATTTGCAGCATCAACTGCAGATTGCAGTAGGTCCCAAAATGATGCTGGACTGCTTGGTGGTCTGTACAGCAATCCATATAGCCATTTGTTACCCCTGAAAGTGATTGTTGCCCATAAGAGCTCGATTCCGCTGTCTTCCAACTGGATGTGCAACCGTTCAGGGCTCAAAGACTGATGAATTGCCAAGAGGACACCTCCACCGCGACGGCCATTGCGATCCTGACGAAGTACCATATACTCGTCCGGAATGCCAAGGGCAGCATCATCAATGTCGTCTCCCAGCCACGTCTCAGTGATACACAAAATGTCTGGGCCGGAAATGCTGAGGAACAGTTCCAACTCCGAGAGCTTCCTACGCAAGCTCCTGGCATTGAATAAGGTAACTGCAACGTTGTTCCGACCCGGTGACTTGTTGGTACTGTTGGCTCCATCTATGACACCATCTGGTCCAGGGTTAGTCTCTATGTCACCAGATAGGAGAGGGCACAGTGATATACATGTAGACGGTGGTAGATAAGGAGTGCATAGGATTTGAATCTGAAAAGTTGCTGTGCTGTTTGCATAGTACAGAGTGCAACATTTTGCATAGCCCTTGTATTGATAGCCTAAACCTTTCACCACTGAGACATAATCCGGAGGAATGAATAGAGGCCCTGCATTGACAGGCCAGAATCCTTGAACTCCAAACAGAAGGAGAAAGAAAAGGGTACTTATCTCCATTGTCAGTGATTAGAGGATGGATTATTGATCGATTATCCTTTTGTCCACTAGAAGGGCTCTGGTGAACGCAGGCTCCATGAACTAAAGTATAGAACAGGAATCAACTCTACACAAAGTTTGATCAAAACTCTCCTCAAGTATATCCTTCTAAGAACGATCAATAGTGATCAAAAATATTGTCCAGTCTGATCTATGATACATTAACTTCACTTGGTAAAAACAGATCAATGGAATAAGCATAATATCTGGCAAAATAATCGAAAGTTTGAAGAGCACAGCAGGTGTCTGACTCACAGCTCACAGATGAAATATTGAACATATAACATCGTGTGCAGACTTATCCTAATCAGGTATATATGATATCACATTACAGTTATACATAGTGAATTCGTCAAAGAGGCGCATTCGACAAGCACCATTACAATGTGCAGACTTATACACGCAAATCCAATCATAACAGCGATAAAGGATATTTTATGACATCTATATACATTGGACTTTCAGCAATCAAATGTGCAGATTTATCCACAAATATCAAATATAAACAGTGAGTTATGAAATCATATTAATACCAGTCAACATTATGTGCAGATTTATGCACAACAATGTAAAGTCAATAGGGGTGTGATATTATAAAATATACATTTAATATTTGACATTATGTCAAGACTTATGCATACAAATCTAATAAACTCAAGACCGAGATATGATATTATACGAGATCTAAATACATTGGACATTCAACATGTGCAGACTTGTACACACAAATCTAAACTCATCATCGAGATATGATGTCATACAATATGTAAATATACTGAACATTTAACATGTGCAAACCTATGCAGAAAAATCCTATATCAGCAGTGCAAAACATATCATATGGCATATTTACTTAATATTCAGTAGTATAATCTCCATACAAGTCGAAACTCAAGATATATATATAGACACCATTAAGTGTGTAGATTTTATGCACGGACATTTATCCTCTACAGTTAGATGTAATATCATAGGAAAAATAAATTTCCATTATAATGTCAAGATTAATATAGATGTAATAAAGATTATGATTCATCCAGTTACGCTAATTTACATCGTTAATAACATGTTTGATTGGTTTGTTGGTTTGTTTCCCTCGAATGCATGTATATTGAATGCATGTGCAAGTGAGCAACCAGGGGACCGACTGTTCTAAGTAATTTCCGAGGGACTTGGCAATATGGTTTACTGCCTTATCAAAAGGTGCGAGCGCGTCGAATAGGTTTCGAATCTTGGATCTCCCGGTAACGAGACTATTGCTGTACTATTGAGCCATTGCATACTACATTCTTAAATATTGAGATTCAACTTTAATGACCTTTTTTGGCATGGTTAAAATTATTTCACCGTGTATGTGGTCGTTGGACATAACGCTGTTGAATATTTTGCCGAAAATGACAGTATGAGGGTGATTTTGACCAGCAATGGTGTCATTTGGGGGAAAATATGCAATTGGATAATTCCAAGCACGTGACTGAACCACCAGTGATCGACGCGAAATTTTAATTATTGTCTACATGCAAAGTTCTCTACGTATTTTATGCGGACTTCAATGGCGGAAGACGACGTAGCACACAGGCTCAGAGAATGGGGGTTTGAAGATGGCCTTAGTCCCTTGTAAAGTAGGCAAATATTCAAATTACACATACAACTTTGAAGGTATTCCCAGATTATCCGTTAGTTCGAAAGAGACTGATATTAAATTTTAAAACGAATTTGCGAAATGCATACACTAATTGTTGCTAGGTATCACAAAAATTATGGCTTGTCATATCTAACAACACGGAATGTATGCAATTCGCATTCTGACTATTGAAATACAGATATTCGTAACAGGTGAATAAAATAATTTGTAACGAGGCACTTAACAAAGATTTATGATTTTTTTATGTACTTTGATTACATTACAAAAATGGCCTTTTCTTAATACAAAAAATACAAATAAAATACAAATGGGACTCGCATACAAACTAGGCAATTTGAAAAGAATAAATAGTTGTGACTAAATTCAAAATATATTGGGCAATTTGCAAATTTAAAGGCTACTTCTATCAATGAATAAAAACTATTTTTAAAGGCAAAAGTGTGAGTTTTTACTTTACGTATTCTATGTACCTATAAAGAAAGGTTATTGACTTGAGAGGTACAAAAGTAAACATCTCCAAATTTTAGCTACATGTATTTTTTTTTCTTCTATTTTCCTAGATTGTACTAACGTGCAATATCATCGTTCAGGAGGTCGTCTGCCAGACGTCGGTGATTAATCGCAATCAGGGCTTTCTCCAATTGTTCACGTTCTTCGGACCTTTTAGTCCTGTTCCTCCAATCCCGAAGCATACTAAGTGTTCCCATGCATGTACCATTGTGGTATCTTTCGTTTATTTGTATGTAACGTTGTATTTCTGGAGGTTTAAAACCCAATTCCCCGCCTAGATTGTCGATGTCATCAACCTTATGAATCCGCTTAGCTATTGTCTTGAAAAGGTCGTCAAAATCCTGCTCCCTGGATTCTTCAGTAGGTCTATAATTACATGGAGAAATATGACATATTACTTTTTATTTAATAATCTCAGTCGACCGATTTCACTGGTTTGAACTTTATTGTTCCAGATTTACATGTACATCAAAAACAATTAAGAATCATTCAAGCTGAAGAATCGGTTACTAAACGATATACTTATATAACTTGAATAAACTAGTTTATAATGTATGCAGAAAGCAAACGTGGCAAATAAATACAAAGTTTTGAGGGAAATGTAGATAGGACAGTAAAGGAAAAATCGTTGCAAAATATGAGGAGCCTATACAAAAAGTAGAGCTACCTGATAAGGCTGTAATATAGATTACTATGACAAAAAAGTCTGATTGATATTAATAGGTTTTACATGCTTGCACTAGGCCGATATATTATCGGATATCGGAAGTACATCTATGCATATACTTATGCATGAATTGTTTACCGTGACATAAATGCACACTCACACACGTGTATATATATATATATATACTTATATATGGATGAATGTGCGTGCCTGGGTGTGGGTTGGGTGTAAAGGCTATCTTTAATATATCATTTTTCTCGGTCGCGAGTAATAACGAGGAGGCGCGATAGCTCAGTTGGTAGAGCAATGGTCTCGTCATCCGGCGACCCGGGTTCGAAACCGAGGCGCATCGCTAGTGCCCTTTGGTAAGGCATTAATCCTCATTACCAGGTCTCTCGGAGAGGACCTAAAGCCGTCGGTTCTCTGGTTGCTTACCAACAAGCATTTATGCTTGTCAGGTAAAATAATCAACATTAAAAAAATACGAGATGATATACATAGCAACTTATTTGCATTTGGTACCAATCGCAACTATGTACATAAAAGATATAGGAATGCAAATTTGTGATTGATAGGAAGACTTACGATTGGTTTAGATCAATCGGAACTCTGTATAAGACGGGACCCGGGTGTGTTTTGTCATACTCCCCTTGTTTACGATTCGGGAGAATGTAATATCATTTAGGACAATACTATTGGATGGTTTGAACACCATTTTTCTCTTCCGGGCAAAATTGCGACGTTTTGATTATTATGCACATGTATTTTAGGTGTTGATTTTTGTAGCCAATGCAAACGCTAACAATTTTGGATAAAAACTCCCAAAACAACATAACAAAATTATTTTTTCCAAGAAAATACAGGGGCATTAAAACAAAAAGCTTATAACATCCATAAACGGTAATTACTATTTTAAATCATGAAATATTATCATGAATATTTAGAAAATTTTCTCTTCTTTAGGAAAAAGCTTCAAATATAAAAAGCGCAAAGATTCGGTTTTGGCTTAATATAAATCTACACCTGGGATTAAAAAACTGTTATGCATATTTACATTACACAATCATTATTTATGTGTGTGTGTGTGTGTGTGTGTTTGTTTCTCTTTTCTCTCTATTTCTGTTTTCTCTCTCTATCCACCTTCCCCATTATTCTCCCCTTCCTCTTTTTCTTTTTGTTCTTTTGCTCTCACACACTCTCTCGCTCGTTTTCTTCCCTCCCCCTCTCTCTATTCTCACACTCTCTTTTACTCTCTCTCTCTCTTTCCATAAATCTCCCATTCTTCTCTTTCTCCTCCTCTCCTTCTCTTCGCCTCTAGCGCTTTTTTCATTTTCTAAGGTCTTGTGCCCTTTCCTTGAAAACTGGCGCGTATAAATTTGTGAATTTTACGGTGTCCATTTTTAAATGCACTTGTACCGAAAAATCCTATAGACCAAAATGTGTAATAACATTACGTTTTAAATCAAACTTTGTGTATGTGTGTGCGGGTGTGTGTGTGTACGGAAAAAGAAAAAGTGTGTGTGTGTGTGTGTTGTTTCTCTTTCTATAATATCGGTTAATGTCTACCTGATGGCGTTAAATAAACTTAAAAAGAGAAGATTGTGTATTCCATTACTGCTAATTGTTACAATTTTATTTCATCAATTCGCGATAATGCATGAACCATCGTCTTATTTTGATGTATTCAATATATATATATATATATATATACATATAAGTATACGTATATAAACAACATTATTTATAACTTGATATATATATATATATATATAGGATGCGCATATTTTGATGCATGACAATAATATTTATCAAAGTCAAACAAAATCATTACAAAGCTCTAAAGGCGGAAACAATTTCTTCGTGTACGGAGCATCGTGATTTCTTGAATTTTTGTGTATTTTCTATAACTCCGAGCAAAAATCTAGACTTTATTTTATATTAATACACACACCCATGACCCATACACACACACAAACACGTATATTTTGGTTCTACTCACATTTCATCGATGGCTGGTGAAAAGGCGTTATTTTCTATAGTCTCTTTGTTGATTCCTGTTATGTATATACACAAAATTCACCGGTTACCAATTTTGTAAGCGCAATATTTTTGTTTTAATTATTGTTCGTCTAATGGATACAGCCTCCCAATATGTCCTACCTGTACCTGTTCCTGAGCTACCTACGTTTCCGTTTCAAGCTTTAGTACATTAACAAGGGTTATCCACATGATCGCATGTTTCACACATATGACGTAAGAAATGATTGACATTCGATCAAACTAAAAGCCACTTGGTCCAATACCCAGATCATCTATTTTCCTTTAGTCTATACACAACTTTTCTCCACTATACACATGGTCCAGTCTAAATAGCAAGTAGGGCCAATCTATAATCATGTGGTTCTAATAGCCACTTTCTCAAATCAATAATTTGTACGACTTGATCCAATAACCATTTGGTCCATCATTATTCGGTCCATTACCCATTTTTTCTGTAATAGAATGGTCTGAACCCCAATTACTCCAAGAAACAGTTGGTCCAAAAACATTTCGCCTCTAGTTTAGTTCATCTATAGGTAATCTATCTTAATTTCGTCTATATATTCATTTCGTCTTCACCGTATGGTCGAATGAAATTTACGAATTAGTGGTGGCCTTTGCTAGGCTAAGAGTTAAACTTTAGTCATGATAATACAAAATAAAAGTCAATGAATATAGGCCTACATGTACATCATGATATCAAGTTTTGATCGTAAAGCCGCTTGAACTGAACTTCTACTTATTTCAATATAGCAATCATTTCATTTCTGTTTTGAGTTTATGCACCACAGGTGGAGTTGTACCATACACAATACCAATAGGATACCATTTTGCCGCAATAGGTCCTTTGTGTTAAGCTATGACATGTTTATAATCAAGGATTAGAACAACTAAACATATGCATACAAAAGTTTTACCTTTGAAACGCGTGTTGAATTTGATCGTCTGGGTAGAGGCCTGCACCACTTCAAGTGTCACTAATGTCTCATCACTCTTCTCGGTTAGATCGAGCTCAAAGTACTTTGTCACTTTCGTTTGCGTCCTCATGTCGCTGAACTGAATAGCCTGAGGAAATTGCCCAAGTATATAATTAATTTGCATTCATGATTGTATGAAATATGCGCCAAAACACAGATGTAGAGAGTAGTGATGAAAATAATGAAGAAAAATGGTCTACATTTTCAAACATCTTTTCCCATCTAATTTCTTCAAAATAAATTCAATTTCTTCATCCCCGGCTACCAACGTCCAGTTGCATTAACTAATTTTGTCATTTTTCAGTGAATTTCGTCAAAGGCGTCAGTGAATCTCGTCAAAGAGTTACTCAAATTCGTCACTCGTTCGCATGCTATAATTATAAACATGTGTGTGTTTCGTTACGTGTTTTCGTTTCTACCCGAAATTATTTTTTACTACGAATAGCAAATCCGAGAACCAAAGTACGCTTACATGTACCTCTGATTTGGGATTCTTCTCACCCAGCTGGCAAGCGACTTTTAGTGTATCCTGCAGAAACACAATATCATCGTCATCGCCCTTCACCGGTTGGAAACAAGTGTCATTTAATTCATGGACATGGTACTGAAAAATAATGTGTACAAAAAGGATTCTGATAAAGTTGTCAGGTAACTGTCAAGTAGATAGATATCATACGTACATTTGTATTATACAACTATACTCGGATCTATGTGTATTTCAACTAAAGTACGCGCCGGAATCGTCCTAAGGAATATCCCGTGGTTGCATGGGTCAACCAATTCATTTAGATCAGTGAAAATGAGCTTTATCTGTCAGGAAAATCGGAAAACTAAGATGACGTCCAAAATGATATTAATTTGTTTTCACTCATTATTCATAACGGTTTATTGAAACAAAATTCCTTGTTAAAACAGTCGGGAGACTGATACAAACAGAGATTACAAAGTTGAAATGTTCAAAAATATATAGAAAAATTACAAATACATAAATATGGAAAAGAAACAAAAATTATTTCAAGGAAAGAATAACAATAATAATCATGGAATCTTCAATATTTTGCACTTTATACATAATATAAATCGAATTAAGGAGAATGGACAAAGCGTTTCATTCCCTTTTCTCGTAACAATTAGATTTCGAGCGGTTACATTTTAAACACAATTAACAGAAATGGATATATAAAACACCAAGTGATGATGATAATACCGGATATACATGTAATACGAATAAACAGATCTACTAGCAAATATGAAGAAAGTTGGAAAGTAAGAAATGAAATGGGAAACTGAAGAAGATCTAAAGAAACGAGCGCTTGTAAATAATGTGTAAATATGTGTAAAAAATAACAAAATCAAACGCAGTGTCTCATTCTGGCATTATTGTACTTCAGAAGTTATAAAGTAAAGGGTTTAGATGGTTTCATAAACCACGTAAACGGAATGAAATTGTTTCATTAATATATATTTAGGAACATGAGTGAAAATTCAAGATGATTGTAGGCTATATTGTGCATTTTTGTTCTATACATTAAGATTAACAGACCATATCAAAACAAATTAAGACACGTGTATATTCAGGACACATGTCTATCATCTTACTAAATTCATGTAGGCCTACAGTAGGCAATCATGGGGTAAAATTACAAAGCAAGAACTACATGGAAGAATTGAGCATTCGTGTTAGGAATGGGATTGCAGAGTCATTGTTGGTCAAACAGTTTTTGAGCGTCAAGTAATGCCTGGCTGGAATGCTCCCCAGGGAGTGGAGATTGTACACACACTGTGTGCGTGCGGGAAAGCACTGAATCCAGTGACCAGGGTAATAGTATATCTGTAAAGCGCTTAGACACATTGTATTAAGCGCTATATAAAAGCGGAATATTATTATTATATTCCTATATCGTTGGGTTTTGCAACGCGGTAGGTTTATAGATGATGAGCATTACTTAGTGTTGATTGCGGTGAGAGACACAAACACAAATTGAGAAAATGATTCACCAAGAAAGACACTTGCATGGCCTTACATTTTTCGGGCTTTGGCGTCACGTCATTAATGGCGCACCATTCACCGAGCTCATCAACCTACTATTGTATGGAACTTTGCTGGGATTTAGGCAATGATTCCACCAAACTCCAGTCGTCAACATACTTCCATATGTTGACGTTAGGTCAGCCTCGTTAACAAGGGCAAGGAATAGGATTTGCCACAACTTTGGACCCTGAGGTACTCCGCATGCGAGACTCTGTGGGCTATTTGATGTCAGCCCCTGATGTCGAACCACCTGATGACGGTCGGAAATAAATCTACTAACAGTGGGCAGTATTGAAGCATCAACTCCTAGTTAGATCAACTTCACAATAACCTTGGAGTGATTGACAAGCCAAATGCTTTGATGAAATCTATAGTACAAATGTTGGCATACCATCCCCGTTGCTCTAGATTCCTGCATGTAGATGACATCTAACATAGTTTCAAGGTAGTGGATGACAGAAATTCCTTTTATATTGCCAAACTGCGACGGATCAATGTGGGGTTTAAGATTATCATCCATAAGCCAGTTGGCAAGAAAGCTCTCAAAAACTCTGGCAAGAACAGACTGTTCAAGCTGTTCAAAACCTGTAACACGGGGGGGGGGGCTTCGGAATCGCCCTAACAGATGCACACGTCCACTTCCTTGGAAATACCCCCTTCTTCAGGCACTTATTGAAGATCAAGGTAAGATGGCCTGAAATTTCCGGCGCGAATTCCTTAAATATGCGAGTAGGAACGTCATTAGAATGAGGTGCCTTAGAGGCGTTAAGGTGTTTGAGACGCGACCGAGCGGCGGGGATGTAGGTGCCGGAAGATATGCCGAAAGAGTCACCAAGTCCAATGGGGGTAGCGTGTTGCAGATTGAAGAGAAATGAAAAATTAAGATCAACTGCAAGTTGGTGATTGGATTTATCAGCAGGACTAATGTTGTAAGACGGCTTCTTCTTCATTCCCGTCAAGGATCTTATTTGTCTGTGTCATTTTCCTGGCTCCGAACTTTTGAGATATTTCACCTTCCTGTGGAAATATACAGATTTAGCTCGGCTAATGACACGTTGAACTCTGTTTCGTAGTTGATGGTAGCGATCTAGATCTCCACTGTTGTGTGCTAGTTCACGTTGTTCGATTAAGCTGTTCTCGTTGAAACACGGTTTGTCTCTCACTCTTCTCTTAATCAATATCTCTGGGAAACAACGTTTATACTGCACCATAATAGTACTGGGAGAATCTCCAACATTTCATACATATCATCAGCAGCGTTTAGCTCGGCCCAGTCAAATTCGGTGCACTGTCCAAATTACTTCTGTGATATGAAAGGTTCTTGAGCAGATTGTTTCTTCTTCCATTCTTGAGCATGTAGAAACATTTGGTCTCCTCAATCCAAATCAATACGGCTTTACACAGAAACGCAGTTGCGTCACCCAGCTATGTCCGACATGCTTTGTGTACAATTCTTGATAACCCCCCCCCCCCCTCGTGTAGATGCTGCTTTCTTGGATATGTCCAAAGCATTCGATAAAATGTTTCATCACATTCTACTGTCTAAACTATCTGCACAGTTTAATGTCACAGGTACTCTCTGGAAATAGATTAAGTCCTTCCTCTTCTCCCTGGGTTGATGTGACTTCCGGAGTGCCCTAGGGTAGTTGTTTAGGCCCCCTTTCTTCTAAATCTGTTATGTTTGCTGACGACATTTTGATGTTTCGTACTGTGCAGTCGCCCAATGATGAAGAGATATTTCAAACTGATTTGCAACTCCTACATGAATGGGCAGAGCAGAACCAAATGGCCTTCAATCCCTCCAAAAGTAAAATACTCCATGTATCTAGGAGCAGGAATCTGCAACCCCCATATATAAACTCAACAAATCTGACCTCTCATTTGCCCCTTCATATGTTTATCTAGGGGTCACAATTTGTGTTAATCTACAATGGAACACACACATTGATAATGTCGTCAAAAAGGCCAACCGTCTCATCGGGTTCATTAGAGTAGTGGCAGGTCAAGCTTCAACACCAGCCATTTTCTCTCTGTAAAAAGCTGTCATTCTTCCAATACTAGAATCCTCACACACTCAAACAAGAACAACAATTAGAACGTGTTCAGCGCGCAGCCACACGTCTTGCCCTTAAACAACGGAGAGGCGACATGTCGTATGAAGATATACTCACTACTCTCCACTGGTCGAGATTATCTTCCAGGAGAGACTATCTCCTCCTTTCATTCACTTTCAAATGCCTCGGTGGGCTCACCCTTTGTGAGGCTCTAACCGAATGCACCCAGATCAATTCCAGGCGGCAAGATGTACTTACATTCCGTCACCTTCCTTCTCGGACACAGGCACTTTTTCTGTCACCATCTCGCCGCTTTCCAAGACTGTGGAACAACCTTTCCACAGTAATAAAAGATACTGCTATTCTAGATCTCGCTTCGTTTTCATCCTTCCTTTCAAGGCTCGGTGTAAACATGTCAGAGATAAATGGTCAGAGTTAAAAATGTCAGAGGAAAAAATGTCAGAGGTAAAAATGTCAAAGGTAAAAATGTCAGAGGTAAAAATGTCAGAGGTAAAAATGTCAGAGGAAAAAATGTCAGAGGTAAAAAATGTCAGAGGTAAAAATTTATAAAAAAGCAAGTTACAGGTTGAATATTGGTAATGGTTGTAGATTAGGCTTATCGAAAAGATATAACGAAGGATTCTCTGCAGTCATTGATTTCAGCGCTGCTTTATTTTCTTGTCTCTTTAACTTTTATTAACCTTTCTGCCCGAAATTGTGACTTTTTGCCTGATTATTGCCGAGGGGAGACGGGAGGGGGGTGTATCCTTCTTTTTGGGGCATAGTGACCCGGCTGCCTCCCTCTCATATGCCTTTGTCTAAAAAGCAAGTGATACTGGTACACTGAGCTAAAATCGAGTAGTTTGGCCATGAATTATAGGCCGAGTTGTGGCTCGATGGTGTAATCATTAAATAAAAAGAAAAGTCATCACAGCCCCCTCCCCCCCCAAAAAAAAGAGGATAAGATATCACGCTGTGAGTCCTCCGCCCCCCCTACTTCACCGTCCCTTCTGAAGATTGATTGATATTTTAACAGCGTGGCAATGACTACTATAAAATGTAATTTCCTACAAATGCATATTTCCAACAATTTAACTTTCTTGTGGGCTTGATACTTTGATACAAAGCAGAAAGCCGCCAATGTTACATCAAATTCTAACTGCACTATTAACATTCCAGATAAGCGTGCGCTTTGCAGAGGTTCTGTTTAAGCTACATCGTTCTATAATTATTTGCTGTGAGAGATCAAACTCTGAAATTGACAAATATTTATTCATGAGCAACATATCAGAAACATAGTTTTACTGTACACATTTATAGCATCATGATACTGCTTGTATACATGATAATATTATTTGAAGGATATTTGGTGCAGGGTTTATAAAAGGTGTGCTGGCATACACTGTATACGACAGTTTCCAGCAGGTGCATATTCGTACAAGTCTACACATTAAACAAAATGCATCATGAATTTGGCAGAAAAAACAGTTGAAATTGAGGGACTTAAGCTGTATTTCTCCCACGTTTCTTAATCACAAACATGATTTGTTTTTATATAATGTTACACAGTGTTATGGTCGAAAGCACATGACAAAATACCTGGGTAGATATGTCTCAACGTTTACCACTTGTAGGCCTACTATCTGACATTCTTCAAGCGAAGCTTTGATATTGTTTGTTAAACTTTTGTAATAAAGTATTGATGAGGGGGACAGAGCATCCGTGTATTTTTATTAATGTTTTCTTGTCATAACAGTCTTTGCTGGGATGGACATGAAGATGGGTCTAATTACTAAATTTGTGGAATTTCTGTGCGATCTTTATAACTGATTCCCTGTTTTATCTCATTCAATCTTAATATTCTATGTAATAAGGCCTACTTCCTCAAAACCAAATAAACATTAAAACATCAACCAATTTAAAATATCGAAAAATGATAGAAATTAATATATGCAAACCTGATCATAAAATATAAGTTTCAAATTTATTGTCCACATTGTATTATCCTCAGGACATGTACGAAGTACAATACACAGTAATTTATAAAATATAATAGACTAGCCCAGTAGCTTACGTCTCGACATTTTGTGTGATAAAGTGCCAAGATATTATGACGGCACCAGTTTTTACTCCTACTTTTTGTTTGTACCTGACATTTTGTTTGTATCTCAGACATTTTTACCTCTGACATTTTTTCCTCTTACATTTTTTCCTCTGACATTTTTATATTATCTGGATAAGGTGATCAATTATTTGTTGAAGGTTTGGAGATCTCGGTGGAGCATAAACAACACACGCATAAATGCTCTTTCCTAAACGAACCGTGAGAAATTAAGTAAGTTTAACCCACAATATTTCTAGGTGTTCAGGGACCGAGTCATCCAACACTTGTCGGCAATTAATGTCATTTCTCTCGTATACAGCAATACTCCTCCCGAGTGCGATCAACACGGTCGGATCGATGCAAAGTAAATGTGGGTAAATCGAGGCAGGAAGATGGTTTATCTGGGGTAAACCTGTCCAGGTCTCAGTTACTGCAATCAAGCTCACATCAGAATACTGGGTAACAATAGTGGCTTCAAAGTCATCAAATGTGTTAAATAGCGACTGGCAGTAGTCAACAATATTGAAGGTAATAATTGGCGCGGTGAGCATTGAGTATTGACGTACCTCATATTTCTTGGTCGGGCAAACCGAGGGGATTCAAATTGCTGTCGAGGATACGGTTCAACAACTCGTATTGGTCGGTGGGTTTTTTCTTCCAGCCCGACATCCTCGTTTGCGGTAATCCCAAGAGTTTGTATTTTAGAAAAAAAATTCCTGGGCTAAACAAGGTTTCGAGTGAGAAAGATTCCGAAACTTTAGAAGTTCTTCTCTTGTATAGCAAATTGACCTATTGTCCGGAGGGCGGCTATTGTCCTTAGCTATGACATTCGCAGACAAAGATTGAGAGAAACAGTCAGAACAGTTTTAGGCGAGGGCCTTCTATTCACAGTAGGGATGTCACAGATGAGTCTAAAAGTATATTTTCGGCATCGGGATATTCATTCGCTGAATTGATATTATGAAAGTGGAAAAAATACTAGGTATAGTCTAAAATGCAGTTATCAAGATGTTTACTAATTAAATTAATAAAATAAAATGGTTTTAATGTCTGTTTACCCATTTTTTGTCATGTGGCTTCTTCACGAAGCGAACCTCTAGTATTGGTTTTCTGGAGGGAGGCAAGAGTCTGGGAAGAAACGACATGCATGACAGTAATATGCCCTTCAGAAATAGCCAGTCCCAAATTGCGGCAAAAAATCCTCCTGAAAAATGGCTGATTGAGACCTCTAGCCATCGTTTTTGTACTGAACAAATAATGTTGTAGGGGTCTGAAATCCGTGTAGGTGTACCTTTCAAATGAAACAAAACGAATTCAATTCAATAAAAAGGGACAGGAAACCACTTAAATCTCAAGAATTTTCTTAGCTGTTAGGCTTAACATAATTATGCATCAATTTTTTTTCTCGACTAGAATAAAATTTTAAAAGGTGAAAATTACAACAACAAAAAGACATAATTTAGCAAATTATTGTTGTACTGCAATACATATAATTGTTGGTGATACGAGGACTAGATATTGATATATTTGTCAATTCAATTCAATACAAAATTATTCCCGTCACATAATCAAAATGAACATTATTTTCATGGAACATTTCTGTCATATGAATCTCTCCTGAGTAAGCGAAGGAACAAAAATGCGCACATAGGCCTTAATCTCTTAATGGAGGAAATGAAAATTATATTTTCTGATGACCGTTATTAATCTATCCTTTCTGTCGAAATTTTCTGTGACATTTTTTTTGTAATGTATAGCATTTGCGAAGAGCCCCTGAAACCACAGAATGATTTAAATTTGTGGAACTAATTGGGGATACAAACATTATCGTAATGGATGGATCATGGCATTATACGTGTACATGTATTCATCATTCATAATGTTTGATAATCAAAGTCAAAGGTTTCATTCAATTAATGGACATCCTCACATAAAAAGCTATTTTTGGCGACAATGCCATTTTAATTCGAGCCGTGTTTTGTAACTTTTGCGTTGATAAAACTTAAAGGTAACAGAACAAAGTCATTAACGTCAGGGTATGGTGAACTATTGTCAAATTCATTAAAGATGAGGTTATGAATGAGTAAATATGAGGTTATGATTGGGTGTCAACGTGTATCAGCCATTCTGAGAACCATTCTTAAAATATATTGATGTATCTTGAGATCCCGACTGGTATTGTAAAAAAATTGTCTGAATATTTTCAAAGCCTTGACGTAGCCGACATCGCCATCCGAAAATTTAGAAACGGCATTGATAATATGTCATTGATCATATTAATTATGTCAGATCTTAATGTCATATTTGCTACTAAAAGTTGTGACAATGTCTATTCAGTTATAACCATAGTTCGCATATAGCGGAGCTTGGAGAATTGTATTGCATCCCCACATTAAACAAGTTAAATGATGTAAAGTCTGCAAAGCCAATGATGGCCACAGATGACCTCAATTTGCAGAATCGAGTGCCACTCTCTTCCCTCCCCCACCCCCACCCCCATTACAACCGAAAACATGAAAACATATCTTAGAATACTAAAAATATCATAACTCATTCCATAACAATTTTGCTCGATTAGGATTCGGGTTCTAGACCTTTGCCAATGTGGGGTACATCAAGTAGATTATATGCCAGTTCACAAACTATTATGTGATCTTCTCTGAACACACAGTCCGAACATATTTTTATTTGCGGAAAGGCTGAAAATGTGATTTAATTACCTGACTGATTCCAGAAATACAGTATGGTCTGTACTTTGTTAGGAGCAGTGACTAATGCACAGTGAGGTATTATCAGCTTTGCCGGTTTCTTAAAGCGTAGCCCGGACGGGTAAAACTGGAAGCCATGGCTGACTAGAAGCTCGTCCTCCTTAAGTGTGAGGCCATTTGGAATCTCCGTCAGTACCCGAAGGCTGATTTGCTCATCTTCCTCAAGGGCACCAGGTGGAATGTAGAGCGTGAACCCATGGGATTTGGTAGACAGCTTTCCTCCAAGGGCCCCAAACTTTCCAGTTGCAGATCTACCATCTGATAACAGCAAATACATTAAAGGTAATACAAATTGTTGATATGGGGTCATGAATTTGGTTCAAATGAACATATTGGAAGCATATGCGATTTTACAATATTCAATGATCGTTGTCGCGGTTGAAATCGAGTCTAAAGTGATGAAATTGTAAATAAAAAACTCTTTATGTTGTATAGCGCCCTCTCAGGACTGATATTACTTTAGCTTTAAAACAATGTTTCTTGACTACAATCGACCGATTTGCTATTCCTGTTTGGAAATTATATATCGGAACTGCATTTTCTGCTATTTTCATGGTCGCAGCTACCATGGAATGGCTTTAGGCACTATTTGAAATATTTGTAATTTACCGGGAGCACCGGTAAATTTTGATTATTCAATTTGCTCGAAAGCAGAAGTGTTTTAGGGGCTAAATTTGCTAGTGCTTATAATACATCCACAGGGACATCCAAATATATTTAAATTTTAAAGAATTACTATCCATCCAATTTTCATAATTTCCCAAAACTTTGCATACTGTCCAGTAAATATATATTTTACAAGCTCTGACGTCACAGGCGAGAACCTCCTGCTAGAGATATAGTGCATCTACAAATGAACATGTAGTCTCATTTTCCAGACTCACTTTATTTGTTGTTGTATTTGCGAAAATAACATCGTCAAGAGGGTATAGTGAACGACAAAGTGAATACACGATTTGATGTTTATGAAGACGATAGATGGTTACTATTTAAAAAATTAAACGGAGATTCTTTCCTGTGATCTCAGATATATCAAAATAAAATGAACCAATAAATTCTTCATTTGGAGGTGAATATACCTATGTGTTCTTGCAAAAAAATTATTCACCTGCCTCAGATCAGGGAGGTGGGTCTCACCTCCCTGCTCAGGTGCATAAAACGTATCTCACCTAAGGTTTTGTCTATTGGCTCTTCACTGTCTGCTCCATCACTTTGCGCCTTTTCAGGAAGATCGTCATAATCGATCTTCTCAGTCTCCGTATTTCCTCTGTTGAAAAGTAATGATAATAATAACAACACAAAAAAAAACTGTTAACAACTAGGTTACTTATACCCCTCGTAAATTTGATGTATTTGGTGTGTTTTTCGTTACTCAAGAATGAAAGGTGGAATACTTTTAGATGTAAGCTTTAATATGTCATATCCTCAAAAAGCATAAATCGGGACAAATTAAATTTTCCATATATTTCAATGACAAAACTTGGTAAAGGTATGAATAATTTAGTTGTTAACTGTACATTGAATAACGTACGTTGAAGGTCATGTACCTATTAATGTGAAGCGACTTAACTTTCGATTAGAGGAAACCCCATGACTCCGTTCCAGATAAATACATTACAATGAATCAAATTCAATTCATTTGTTGCTCACATGTAGCTGCTACATTCCTGATTAAATAGTAATACTAATGATAATAACAATTATAATAATGATAATAATAATGATAATGGTGATGATGATGATTGTGATGATGATAATAGTAATAATAACATGGGTCTACATAGCCCCTATTCCATCGTAATTGTCTCTAAGCGCTTTAAAGATAGGGGGCAAAACCCCAATTTGATGGGTTTTGAGACATGGAATGTTGTTAAAGGCTGTTGGGTAACAACGTGTATAGGGCACCTCCCTGCACAATTTATATTTGGACTACCTTGAATATATGCTGCTGGAAAGAAAATGGCCGCCATGTATACCTATTGTTGAAATATTTTATGAGATTATTTTTAACAGAACCGCATTTTACCATGTGTGAGCTGTCATAAGATAATTACATTTCCCGGGATTTGCATAACAATTTTGAGCCAAAAATGTGATTTGTTACAAATTTTTCCAAACCTATGAATTGCACCCTAATATGTATTTCTCCATATTTACTATTATGATGACTTTTTACTGGCAACATTCTGGAAAACTGTCCATAAATTATTGTTAATGTAATATACAAATTCAAATTTCATTGTTTTTCGGACAGAAAAATGTATAGCGCTCTAGAGTTGACACATGATATGAGCTAAAATGGCAAATTAAGTTGCTAAGGGCGTCTTCTATTTTACAACGGTAACATGGTGATATGAAACATAGAACATATCGCGAGTAGATGCTATCATCAAGCAGATGATCATCATATTTGATGATATATATCCCTTAGTTCCCGTTGCTAAAGTAATAATATGCCTAGAAACGATGAGTTTTCGGAAACCGAAGTAGGATATTAATCAAAAAATAATACATAAAATATAACCTGATTCCAAAATAAAGGCACGAGTTGCAGTACAGCAATCATTCTATAGTTTGTGTCGAATTGTTCTCAATCTATGATATGACTACATCATCATTTGATCTAAATACTTTCGATAAAAATAAAACAACAACAGTAGCTATATAGCTAGATATAGCATTATTTTCAAATAAATATGTACACAAATTACGGTAGGTAAATGTTGTTTTAGGTCCTATATTTGAAATGGTAAATTTACAAGGTAATCTATGTTCAGTATGTAAGAGTATTTTTATATTTTGTTCATTGCTGGGAGGAGGGAGAAGTTGTTTAAAATAGACATTCTTTTAATCCAATGATTGAGATATCAATTTGTTTTGGTAACAAAAGATAACTTATCATAGTAATAATACAGTGTAGTTTAATTCACGCGTCACTTTTCTCCGTAAAATTGTTAATATCTTCTAAACGTATTCGGTTAAAAAAAAATGTATATATGAATTTTTATATACTGACTATCTGAGTAGATAAGAAGAAACCAAGGATGAGATGGAGTTTACGACCTAGTAGGCTTCACGTGGAAGCCTCGAAAAAAGTAATAGTCACAATTGTCACAAAATATGTACAATGTATTATTTGAAAAACACATTTATAATCAACTTTTAAGATTTACAATAGGGCTAAACAAACAAATTATTTCCCTAGGTTTTGATAAATCGTTTGCTTTACAACTAGCGGGGACAAAATGTTATTCTTTTAGACTTAAAAGTATCACCTCGAAAGAATCATCTGTTTGACCACTTCGTCCTTGGCATATTGGATTGGTAGGTTGCCTGATTTGTCCCTCACATCTAACTTGGCTCCATTCTCCAGGAGATAAAACACCAAGGCCTTCTCAGGAGATAGTTCGCCCTTGTAATACTCATTCGAGATCTGAAACATAAACAAATATATACTTTTATATTAGAACAGTATCGTCCATCGATATCATAGTTTAACGCTGCCTCTTGGATTCACAGTAGTTGAAATCCCAATTTACGTTGTAACCTTTCTCCACGCGCACGAACACACGCCCAGACACTAACATACACATTTTCTTTGGCCAATCACGAGTATCATATTTTAGGAATCACTAATGACCTAGAGGAGCAGTATATGTCAGTGACACCGCCATAACGACTCCATGTCGACTCCAAAACTGACCAATATTTTGCCGTAACGTAATTTGTTGTAGAGACTCTCGTCTGTCTGGTGCCGGTCTCGTTTGTGTTCCTGGGGTACAACTCACCTCTTTTAGTGTATCCGAGTCATGCATAACATTGTCGCTCTTATAACAGAGTTTAATGGCTTTATGGAGACACGTCTGGCCGTCAGTTGACTGGGCATTGAGATCAGCTCCCTCAGAAACTAACTTCTCAATAGTGGATGTATGACCATGTTGTATGGCAATATGGATATCCGTTAAATCATAATTCTGGTCAAGCTGGATATAAGAAAATACGCAGCATGAAAACTTGAAATTTGAAGAAGAAAAAGGCAAAGTTCGGTAACGTAAAATAGGTGCAGGTGATCAATTATCCAGAGATAAGTCAATATTTTAAGCAAACATTATGAAATGTGATATACATGTGTATTAACAAATGCTAACGAAACAGGTCTAACTGGTGTTTTTGTATGCTTAATAATAAAATAGTGGTCACAAAAATGTAGTAAGCATCGAGTTGGGCAATTCTGAATACATGGTGATAGGTAGCATGTGCCTAACATGCATATATTGAATACATCAAGGTAGATGAATTCGACTTAAAGTGGGTTTTTAATATGTGTACCTTGGAATTTGAACGGTCGATGAAAAGATCAGCGATGCTTTGGTACCCGAAGGATGAAGACAATTGTAGAGGTGTGTGCCCGTTAATGTCTCCTGTGTCAGAACGTGCTCCTCCTGACAGAAGGACTTTAACGACATTAATGTAGCCATTCTGAACAGCATGGTGTAAAGGGTCCTCCTCATTATTTCTTTTATTAACCTCAGCTCCTTGACTTATGAGATATTTGGTTACATCAACATGTCCCTCCTGAGCAGCACTGTGTAATGCAGTCCAATCGTCATTATTTCCTTTATTCACATCAGCTCCTTGACTGATGAGATATTTGGTTACATCGAGATTACCCTTCTGGGAAGAAATGTGTAATGCAGTCCTGCCGTCATTATCTCCCTTATTCACATCAGCTCTATGACTGATGAGATATTTGGTGACATCAAGACGACCACTGTAGGCAGCAAAGTGCAATGCTGTCCTACCGTCATGATTTCCCCTATCCACCTCTGCTCTATGACTGATGAGATATTTGGTGACATCAAGATGACCGTTCTGGGAAGCAATGTGTAATGCAGTCCTGCCGTCATTATCTCCCTTATTCACATCAGCTCCATGACTGATGAGATATTTGGTGACATCAAGATGACCCTCCTGGGCAGCACTGTGTAATGCAGTCCAATCGTCATTATTTCCTTATTCACATCAGCTCGTTGACTGATGAGATATTTGGTGACATTAAGGTGGCCATTGAAAGCAGCACTGTGTAATACTGTCCAACCGTCATTTCTTCCATTATTCACCTCTGCTCCATGACTGATGAGATATTTGGTGACATCAAGATGACCCTTCTGGGAAGCAATGTGTAATGCTGCCCTGCCTTCATTATCTCCCTCATTTACATCAGCTCCTTGACTGATGAGATATTTGGTGACATCAAGATGACCCCCCTGAGCAGCACTGTGTAATGCAGTCCAATCGTCATTATTTCATTCACATCAGCTCGTTGACTGATGAGATATTCGGTGACATTAAGATGACCATTGAAAGCAGCACCGTGTAGTGCAGTCCAACCGTCATTTCTTGCATTGTTCACATCAGCTCCTTGACTGATGAGGTATTTGGTGACATGAAGATGACCCTTCTGGGAAGCAATGTGCAATGCCGTCCTGCCGTCATTATATCCCTTATTCACATCGGCTCCTTGACTGATGAGATATTTGGTGACATCAATATGACCCTCCTGAGCAGCACTGTGTAATGCAGTCCTACCGTCATTATATCCCTTATTCACATCAGCTCCTTGACTGATGAGATATTTGGTGACATCAAGATGACCCTCTTGAGCAGCACTGTGTAATGAAGTCCAATTGTCATTATTTCCTTTATTCACATCAGCTCCTTGACTGATGAGATATTTGGTGACATTAAGATGACCATTGAAAGCAGCACCGTGTAATACTGTCCAACCGTCATGTCTTCGATTATTCACCTTTGCTCCATGACTGATGAGATATTTGGTTACATCGAGATTACCCTTCTGGGAAGAAATGTGTAATGCAGTCCTGCCGTCATTATCTCCCTTATTCACATCAGCTCCATGACTGATGAGATATTTGGTGACATCAAGACGACCACTGTAGGCAGCAAAGTGCAATGCTGTCCTACCGTCATGATTTCCCCTATCCACCTCTGCTCCATGACTGATGAGATATTTGGTGACATCAAGATGACCCTTCTGGGAAGCAATGTGTAATGCAGTCCTGCCGTCATTATCTCCCTTATTCACATCAGCTCCATGACTGATGAGATATTTGGTGACATCAAGATGACCCTCCTGGGCAGCACTGTGTAATGCAGTCCAATCGTCATTATTTCCCTGATTCACATCAGCTCGTTGACTGATGAGATATTTGGTGACATTAAGATGGCCATTGAAAGCAGCACTGTGTAATACTGTCCAACCGTCATTTCTTCCATTATTCACCTCTGCTCCATGACTGATGAGATATTTGGTGACATCAAGATGACCCTTCTGGGAAGCAATGTGTAATGCTGCCCTGCCTTCATTATCTCCCCCATTTACATCAGCTCCTTGACTGATGAGATATTTGGTGACATCAAGATGACCCTCCTGAGCAGCACTGTGTAATGCAATCCAATCGTCATTATTTCCCTGATTCACATCAGCTCGTTGACTGATGAGATATTCGGTGACATTAAGATGACCATTGAAAGCAGCACCGTGTAGTGCAGTCCAACCGTCATTTCTTGCATTGTTCACATCAGCTCCTTGACTGATGAGGTATTTGGTGACATGAAGATGACCCTTCTGGGAAGCAATGTGTAATGCCGTCCTGCCGTCATTATATCCCTTATTCACATCAGCTCCTTGACTGATGAGATATTTGGTGACATCAATATGACCCTCCTGAGCAGCACTGTGTAATGCAGTCCTACCGTCATTATATCCCTTATTCACATCAGCTCCTTGACTGATGAGATATTTGGTGACATCAAGATGACCCTCCTGAGCAGCACTGTGTAATGCAGACAAATCATCATTATCTCCCTCATTCACATCAGCTCCTTGACTAATGAGATATTTGGTGACATCAAGATGACCCTCTTGAGCAGCACTGTGTAATGAAGTCCAGTTGTCATTATCTCCCTTATTTACATCAGCTCCTTGACTGATGAGATATTTGGTGACATCAAGATGACCATTAAAAGCAGCACTGTGTAGTGCAGTCCAACCGTCATTTCTTTCATTATTTACATGAGCTCCTTGACTGATGAGATATTTGGTGATATCAAGATGACCCTCCTGAGCAGCACTGTGTAATGCAGTCCAATCGTCATTATCTCCCTTATTCACATCAGCTCCTTGACTGATGAGATTTTTGGTGACATCAAGGTGACCACTGTAGGCAGCAAAGTGTAATGCTGGTCTACCTTTATTATTTCCCTTGTTCACATCAGCTCCTTGACTAATGAGATATTTGGTGACATTAAGATGACTATTGAAATCAGCACTGTGTAATACTGTCCGACCGTCATTTCTTCCATTATACACCTCTGCTTCATGACTGATGAGATATTTGGTGACATCAAGATGACCGTTCTGGGAAGCAATGTGTAATGCAGTCCTGCCGTCATTATCTCCCTTATTCACATCAGCTCCATGACTGATGAGATATTTGGTGACATCAAGATGACCCTCCTGAGCAGCACTGTGTAATGCAGTCCTGCCGTCATTTCCTCCCTTATTCACCTTAGCTCCTTGACTTATGAGATATTTGGTGACATCAAGATGACCATACACAGAAGCTCTTAGTAATGCTCTCCAACCGCCATTATCTCCTTTATTGACCTCCGCTCCTTTACTTATGAGATATTTGGTGACATCAAGATGACCCTCCTGAGCAGCACCGTGTAATGCAGTATTATCGCCATTATCTCCTTATTCACATCAGCTCCTTGACTGATGAGATATTTAGTGACATTAAGATGACCATTGAAAGCAGCACTGTGTAGTGCAGTCCAACCGTCTTTTCTTGCATTGTTCACATCAGCTCCTTGACTATTTAGATATTTGGTGACATCAAGATGACCCTCCTGAGCAGCACTGTGTAATGGAGTCCAATCGTAATTATCTCCCCTACTCACATCAGCCCCTTGACTGATAAGATATTTGGTGACATTAAGATAACCATTGAAAGCAGCACTGTGTAATACTGTCCTACCGTCATTAGTTGTCTTATTCACCTGAGCCCCTTGACTGATTAGATATTTGGTGTAATCAAGGTGACGATAATCAGCAGCACGGTGTAATGCAGCCATACCCACATCCATTATTCACCTAAATTCCTTTGCTGATGAGATTTCTGGTGGCATCAAGATGACAGTACCTCGCCGCAATGTTTGAATGAGTCATGCATTTATTATTGCACTGATTTCCCTCTGTATAATGCAGAGTAGCCCTTCTTGTCTTCTTTGTCATTATTAAATCAATGGCTGAGTATAACTTTCGTTGCTTTAAGACGTCCGAGTGATGCAGCGAGATGTAAGGGTGTTCGTCCATTTGGATTTGCCTTCTTCACATCATATCCATGATTTATGAGATACTCAGTGGCCGGTCTCCTGTGTAAGGGTGTGTTTCCGTCTTGGTCTGTCTGGCTTATGTAGAACCCTGTTTTAGCAATTATTTGACACATTGGATATTTTACCCCTCATTGCTGCCTCATGAAGCTTTTGATTTATGTTCTCCATACTTGAAGAAGCACCGGTTTACCAGACATCCAAATCTAGCAGAGTTTCGTGTAATCGTCTACTTCTCCCATTACGTTCTACTCGAAATGTAACGGTTAATATTCTAAATCTTTTGTAGCAGATAAACCAGTTGCATTCTGCATGTTACATGCATACGCATACGCCACACTGTTTGTTTGCTCGCAATGTGCAGTTGTTATTTTTGTCGTTTTCATAAAAAGTTTCAAAGTCCTGTGCAGTGAACCAAATCGTATATATTTTTCATTCATGACAGAAGGAAAAAAATGTACATTGTTTGGAAAGATGGCAAACACCTTTCAAGTCTACTGTAGTTCAATAAAGTTTTTTGCACGATTTGATGTGATTTCATGCGCACTGTGATGATAACTCATACTTTGCAATTAAACCACTTTTGTTCAGACCCTGCACGTATCTCCCTTATATTATTCTGCCTATTATTCTTCTAGTTAATTTTGTTTTTGGAATTCCCCTTTTGATAATGTGGCGCCTGTTTTTAGCATTGCTTCAAATACTGAAGTTGGTACCATTGTGCATGTGTACACTCCATGAATTATAACCTCTCTGTTATTCAGTTTGTGACAAAATAGAATTCACGAAGGAAAATAGGCTTCGTGTTTTTTTCTTCTTTACAATTAACAAAGTACTCGCGAAAGGGCCGCCTTCGGCGGCCTTTCGCGCGCGTTGTGTGAGCGATATAAGGTGTTGAAAGGACGTACAGAGTTGACATGTTGAATGGTGGATTGGAAAAACAAAACAAAAGAAGTTGGTGAATGCTATCCTATACAGAATCATAATAATAATGATATGTGCTTATATAGCGCCTAACACTTACTTTGTTGGAAGTCTCTAAGCACTCTGCAATAATGCAGCATAATTACCCTGCATGGCTTTAGGTTTAGCAGATCAGCTGTCACGCGCTCTGCGTTTCAAGGAATAAATTCCTACCAGGTCCCCATTTACTTCACCTGGGTGGACAGTGCATCACAATGTGGATGAATTTCTTGCTGAAGGAAATCAACGTCCTGGAGTGGGATTCGAACTCACGACCTTATGATAGAAAGACGTGAGTCATCAGAACCACTGCACTATATGACGCTTCCAGATCGTGTGCACCTAATACATGTACAATAATAAATCAATTCTTATTTTTAGGCGATTTGATGCCGTCTATACTAGTAAAAGTAGCGCATTTATACCCCCCCCCCAACAAAAAGGAGTAACATTTTGTGTAAAAATCAGAGATATCCATCACTGTATGGCTGAATGAGCACAGATTAAAAGACAAAATGGCCCAATTCAAAAGTCACAAGACATTGTGCGTGCCTGTACATTGTTGTGAAACAGCAAATGACTGGATGCATTGATTATGAAACAACGCTTTTTGATATTCCATCCATTTTTATTTGTAAATGGCACATGTGGTTAAATGCATTATTTGCAATTGTAAAACAGTGCAATTTGAAATTTTGTAATACTCAGTAAACTGCAATGATAATATTAATTTTGCGATTTTTTAAATATGAAAATAAAAATTCATTAATATGTGGTTACTCAACCATGGATTAATGATAACCTCTTATCGTTACACATTGTTTTCCTAACTACCATAGAAATATTTTTGCAAGACGAAATCTTGAAACGATTCTACGTTATAAAATTATGAGCAATTGTTTAGGAGTGTAGACACATTTTGTGACAATCAACCGTCAATTTTTTTTCTTCCAAGGGGGCCCTTTTTTGATTTACAAAAAAGGAAAATATCCTATTGTCAGAATGTATACCGCTGGCACTTTCGTTGTGAGGAGCATACGTCACATCCGTACAGCAATATAAATGTTTTGCTCGAAATACCCGAAACAAAAATCGCTCTTAAAAATCACCTGATTGAAGTACGCCCGTGATATTTGGCACTTTTAACCTTTGATTTATTTACAACATGTTATAATTTTTGAAAATCGAAGTGGACTTGGGCTTTAATTTCCATAATCAATTTTGTTGAGGCATGTTGATCAAACCGCTCTGATATGAGAAGTGAACAGTGCCCTCTAGGAACAGCATGATGCAAATCTTATATCTTTTTTTTAATTTGTAAAAGCCCGTTTATATTCTTCGTTAATAATAGAATTAGGGTTCCCATAACTGCATAAATACACCGGGCCCCGTGTTATAAAGAGTTAATATTAATCGCAACTATGTACAAAAGACATAGGGGACTATAAACCCGTGATTGGGTGGAGGACTTGCAATTGGTTTGGATCAATCACAACTCATTATAAAACGGGGCGCTGCAATCTTGAATCTGGAATAACATTTTCCTGCCTTTTCTTATTCAAAACTGCTCTTTGGTACAAATAATTAATGCAATAAACTTGTATTCCATATTTCTATGTGGTTGAATATTTTTTTTTGCGGGTACAGTAAGACGATGATTAGTTTTTTTCTTCACTTGTTAAAAAGCTAGAATTGAAATCCGAAATAACAATGACTATGTTTGATGCCTAAGCAGCTTATCTTAGATATTTAATAATGTAGGATTATACTTTATAATACTCACATAGTTTTTTGTACTATTAAGTTTCACGCCAATATTTATTTTCATAATTTAAGATAAATAGTAGGTCTACCTTGTAACCAAGCGAAAAACATAATGTAACGCCTAATTAGTTTTACTTTTCGCTCGGTCAATATGGCAGTTCATACAAACAAATTGTAATACTGATCTAACTTCTAAACACCTAATCGTCTGTTTATCACTAATCACATCAGTGCAACTTTCTGTAATGTAATTAACAAAGTTTTTGTTTCACTCATGAAATGTAAAATATTATCGTATTGAATATTTATTGTTTCAATGCTGTTGGTGTCCTTTGATTCTCTCCGTAATTGTGACCATTCAAACCTTAGAAAATTATGCACATTAAAAATAATTGTTAGAATCAAAATTCAAAACTAATATTGTGACAGTGTGGTATTTTGTCCTTCGATTGTCAGGGCTAGTAAGTCATGTTCAATGGAGCATGAACCATATAATTTCAATAGAAACGTCACACATTATATTAATGGCATTAATACGATGATCATAGACCTACACCGTATAAAGAGCACCAGTAAGAAACTAGAAAAGAGGATTGGAAAATAATTTGCAAGAAGGACGGTCTGCGATGAAAGAGAGAGAGAGAGAGAAAGAGAAAGAGAGAGAGAGAGGGAGAGAAATAGTGAAATTAAGAGAGAGAGAGAGAGAGAGGGGGACAGAGATAGAGAGAGAGAGAGGGTGTGGTGGGGTCCGGGAGATACAAACGAATTAAGAGACTCGAAAGTTATTGTCACAGTGAGAGATCGAGAGAAAGAGAGAGAAAGAGAGAAAGAAAGAGGTATAATATTCATTGGATCATGATCCATACAATTTAAATGGAGACGTCAAGCTTTATATTAACTAATGGCATAAATATGATGATCATAGTCATACACCTATACGTAAAAAGAGCACCAATAAAAAAGAAAAAAACAAAAGAAGAAACAAAAAGAGGAAGATTTGAAATTAAATGCTCCGTAAAAAGAAAGGTTTGCGATGAAAGAGAGAGAGAGAGAGAGAGAGAGAAAGAGGGGAGAGAGAGAGAGAGAGAGGGAGAGGAGCTGCATGTGGTTAAAAAGACAAAGACTCGCAGTTTACTGTCACGACGAGAAAGAGAGAGAGAGAGAGAGAGAGACCTCGATGAATTTGAAATTCATTCACAATGGCTAGAGAGAGAGAGAGAGAGAGTTATGATCTGCAACCTGTACCGGGTCAAGTTCAGTGTAAACAAACCGCAAATTATGATGTTTATAATAATGCTTGCACAGATTGGCACAGCTTCCTTTGCACCGGGGACTCTCGGTTTGTACGCTGTTCGTCGTGAGTGGAAATCAATGACTTAAAGAGCCTGTACGGACATATACTATTGAGAGTCTTCATTTGTCCCTTTTTCACAACAAGAAACAAATCGAGTGGGCTCACTGGGCTGTGTGCGGCTACATTATGTAACACCACAATACAGTGCGTCTGTATATAGCTAGATAGGGATAACGTAGTACTATCGATGCTACATTATAATCACTTACTTCTCAATTCTCTGACCAACGTTCGGTAAGTGTAATATGTATGTGTTGACTTCAATTACGACTTGATCATAGTACAGAACCTTCGTTAGCAAAAGAAATGCTTTTACTTGTGTCTTCTAATGATACTCTATAGGTAAACATACATGTATGTGATATATCGAATATACGTGAGTAGGCCGTACATGAAATTACACTCGACAGTGTATATATATATTGCCATTATTGGGTGTTCGCTAACTTCGCTTTAAACATACACTCACTCTGCATGGAACGGGTTGTACTATAACGTATGTGCAGGATCTCCCTGGTATGTGTAAACATTGATTACGCCTATACTGGCAGTAATGATATGTATATATGATTATATTCTTTCTTACTCATCAGTGTACTGTGTACTGCAGTATTATCGCGTGTAAAACATTATTATTATTATGGCTTCTTTTTCCAATGATGTGCAGTCCACCGTGATGTCGGCGCATGCCATTCAAGACTGTCTTGCTTCGTGCATGGTGTATAATGCATGACTGCAAAAGAATAACCCCCTCTAATAATAACAATCATATGGGGCCTGCAGTATCTTGATCTCGATCTTCTTTATTCCATGCTTTTAATTCTCCTAAATAAAAGCCTTTGTCTGCAACTAAATCACCCTCGATCTATATCTCTATACTTCTACACTGCAAATTAGTTGTGTGACATCATGGGTAGGTCCATGGTGACATACGCGTTGTGTATATAACGACTTTATATACACAACAGTTGGGTGGTTCACTCGATCCTTACAGAGGGGTTGTGTTAAGTTGTGTATAAAACTTTTTTTTTTTTTTACACTCAACCCCTGTGAAAAGAGTGAACCATGCACCCAACTGTTGTGTACGTAAAGTCGTTACACAACGAATTTGCAGTGTACTTCTACTTCTTCTATGCTAGTACTCGTCGAACATGTATCTGTCGCTCGATCAAAAAGAAGCTGAACAAGTTCTTCCATTTTGTAATGTTGTTGAAAACATGGAGAGACGAGCTACTGTACACGGTAGAGATCGAGTAAAACAAAAAAATTAAAAAAGAGAAGAGAGAAAATGAGAGGGTGTGTTATAAGAGAGAGAGAGAGAGGGGGTGTGTGGGGAGATAGAGGGGACGAGGGACTTTGGACTGAGCTACATATTATGCTTTAGACATAAATTAACTAGTAATACTTGTATTCGGCTTATTTTCCTATCTCCATTATTTAATTGATTGATAAATATATAGCCATTTTCATAGCCTTTATCTGGTTGTAGTATTCAAACAAAATTAATAACGCAGTGTTTCGTTTCTTGACAATCCCAGCAAGTAGCATTATGATGAGTTCTTTTAAATTGTGTATTTCATTTGCGTACTACATGGTCAATGACTATAATCTTCTATTTGGTATTACTGTCGGTATCTTGAAAGAAATTTATATTTTTAAAAAAATCTTATAATCGATGGTGATGGTAAAATAAATTTATGTTTTGTTCTGTTTTCTGAACTTTACTTGTATCACAATACTTTGTTTAGCTGCAAAAGGTTAGGCTAGAACAGCACATGTGCTATTTTCTCGCCCCTCTTTACTTATTATTTTCACTTCTTCATGTAAACATAGTTCTATCAAATGTATTGTACATACATGTATTTGTTGTTGGTAAATTAATAAAATGAAACATACATGTATACCATGAATCTTTTCCTTCATACTCCAGCCCTCCTAAAAGAACCCACCTCCTGGGAAAGATATCACCATGACGACAGCTCCATACTATATTTATCCTGCATCACTCCTAGGGCAGGCGAAATACTTGCATCAGTTCAAGGTGAGTAAAAAGGGAATCCAACAAGTTCGTTTGTATATTATTATGAATCAAAACAGACAAATAAGAGAAACAGAATGGTGAAATTTTGAAATGAATCGGACCAATAATATAAATGGGTAATGGATGTTTGAATTATGAGATTACTAAATCTGTATGATTCTCAAATGGGCGATTTGGTCAGTGGATTGTGACGTAATCACAGACACAGAACTGTGGTCACGGACAACTCTCCCGTTTGTCTTGTAGAAAATTATCACTAATTTATGTTTTCCTTCTTAGCGCCTTCTCTCTTGGAGCACTAGTCAAAACAGAATAGTATGTACATGTATAGCATAGTGTTATAGGTCCTCTAGAAAGAAAAGACCCCCTGAGTCGTACAGACATTTTAGTCATTTTGTGTATTTGGAATTAACAAATGAGAAAGTTGTCCGCCCCCGCACCCCCGCACCCCCCACCGGGGTCGGAGGACCGCATGCGCATTCCTAAAATCTCGGTACTTTTTCGCGCGATAAAATCCGGCCCGTACTGACTATTCACACCGGAGAACGAGCATACGGGTACACTAAATAACATTGAGTGGGGGCCGCATGTCCGGCACTACGTCAGAGAGTGGCATTACCGCTTCAGCCAATTTGAAGTTCTATGTATAACGTTATTTTTCTTATTTTTTGTCCGATTTCTTCTCTGATTTTTTTTTATATTTCTGGCTCTCTTTGAAGAGTAGTTTACTATCAATGCTCTGGAAATCACACTAATGCATTGTACTTACAGCACAATACTATATGAGTGAAGGCTGTGGGTCCTGTCTCATAAAGAGTTGCGATCTAATCGCAACTTGTTTGTGATTGATATCACTCACAACTATGTACATAAGAGATAGGTGACTGCAAACTTGCGATTGATTGGATGACTTGCGATTGATTCGGATCGATCGCAGCTCTTAATAAGACGGGGCGAAAAACAGGCGAAATACACTGCTGCCCAGAAAGTTGGAATAATACTTTTCACTTTTTTCATGAAATGATTGGGACAATGTGGTTCATTCTTGATAGATAAAGTGTATGTCTTCTCAGAACGTTATCGATCAAACTCTATGGCCCTTTAGATTGATCAATAAAATTCTGAGAAGATATAAATGTCCAAAATCACTTCATAAAGAGTGTGAGGAAAAAAAATATTCCAACTTTATGGACAACAATGGACTTTATACATCAGTTGAACAGTTCAAGGTGAGATTAATCGCTCATCAATGCTCCGGAAATCTTAGACTATTTCCCGATCCCACGTGATCACCCACCACTGGATGGGCGGAAATTCCCGTGGATGGGTCGGGGACGGGGGTGGGGGTATAACCCCCTTTTCCCCGAGTATATAGACAAATCAAAATTAAATTCAAATCAATTGATTGAAGTCCAAATACTGAAAGGATCATCATCCAAACTCAGTCGGTAAAGCGTCTGCCAGACGAACCAAAGATCCCGGGTTCGACTCCCACCTAGGCGGATGACTGAAGCCTGCGTTGTGTGTTAACTTGCCCCTTCCCTTGTTCATAGACGCAGGCTATGTTAAGTGGAAAATACTCCGTCCCTCGGATAGGACGTTTAATGGAGGCCCCGTGCAGAGAAGAGTCACTACCTTTGCACGTTGAGAACCCACTGCACTATTCGTATAAGAGTAGGGGGAAATCCCGGTGTAGTGGTGCACCTGCACAGACTCCAGTATAGTACGATAATACTCTGTAAAGAGGTCTGTACTCAAAATGGAAGAAGAAGAAGAAGCAAACAAACAAAACAAGGCAGATTAAAAGTGAGATATCCTGAATAGGAACAAAAACCTGTGTACAAACAATACCTGTACTTAAAGCTAATCTTGAGCTCTGGTATGGGCACCGTATGTCGAGAGAACATGGCTAACATTCTGGATTGTTTATCCTGCAGTACATTGGTTGTTTGAAACAGTAAAATAAAAACAAACTCTCAAAAACTTGCTGGAAATCATCTACAATAAAAAATTTTAAAAACACAACTCTCATTTGCACATAGTGAACTGTGTTAAGCACATGGTGTCGGGCCTACTTACCTTTGGTTTCCTCATATTTCTATGCTCATTACTCAGCCCCTATATATTTCTACCAAAATTGTTTGGCGCATGTCATTTATTTATAATCTTGAACATTCAGTGTAGGTTTTGTTGGATTCTGTTAGAATTATTTTCATTACCAGAACTCTCCTACGATTTGAGAAATAATATGTCCCCTTAAGTTTTAAGACCGATTTCCCCATGGCATTAGCCATACTTGAAACAAGAATTATTTTTGATAATGATAATATTAACAATAATTCTGGATATATATAGCGCCTAATACGTCTACGATTATTATCTTATAATTATAGTAATCTGATAAATCGCTCAGATTTATGCAGGCTTCCAAAACGATTGCCTCAAGATTATAACCATGAATACAATGTAGTCATTTGTATGTGTTTGACCTTTTATTTATTTCCTCTAAGCTTTATTTTACAGTCTTCTAATTTGGGTTTTAGTTTGGGCTTAGAGAAATTAATTGTTGCTGGAACCCGTATCGACATTGTCGTACACATCATTATTTCTGTTCTTCTAATTTTCTTCATGTTTGTTGGATGTTGTCGAAACGAACCATGTTTCAAATCAAATCAAATCGAATCAACTTGTTTTGTTTATCGTTACAGATAACTTCCATTATTCATCTCATCAGTGGCGTCGCCCTTGTCATCTTGGGAATCGCCGCCGCTCTCACGAGGGCCATGTGGTCGTTTTATGCTGCACCCATTTGGTGTGGCCTTTTGGTAAGTGAAACTCAGGCAGGAAGCGAGGGGGAGGAGGCCGGGGTGGACGCAGGGATGGAGGGTCGGCAGTTGATTTATTAAAAATATATGTTTTTCTTCGTGCATCTAGTTGGCCAAAGACCAAACAAAATAATTAAGGATTTTTTTAAATGAACTCTTAAATGTATAGAGGACAACAGAGGTAAACCCCAGACTTGCCTGTGTTTAACCCCTCGACTCTGTATGATGAAATTGTGGTATTGGATGGGTACTGAAATGTAACTAGTGGTTTGATCTTAACATAAAGTATATGAACATGTAGCGTAAAACCTCTGTCCCTGTTAAAGGCATCGTTTAACAATGTCGAATCTGAGATGCATGGCCCTTCGTGTTATCATGTGTCTGTGATATGGTGCAATATTGAAGCCCTAAAAAAATTGCGCTTCAAAATGATCATGAAGTGCCTCAAAAAAGTAAACATCTTTGCGTGACCGGTTTTACCATAGTCATTTTCCCTAATAGACTGTAGTGTTATGAAAACCGTTAGGAAAACGCAAAATTCGATTTCGATTTTCAATCATAAATATCTTGATAATCAGACAGGCGATCGGCTTGTAAAAGTCATGGGATTCCTGACTGACCTAAAGGTTTATAATTATGATAGCAGTATGGGCTAAATCCAGGATTTTGTTTCAGAATCTGAGGCAATGTTACCGAGTCACCTTTAGGGACCGAGGGGTATCGGCAGTTTTGAAAAGTTGTCTCACTTTGTCTGCGAGGAACGAGTTGAGGCCTTTTCTTTCATTTCATTTATTAAATTTTCGTTTTCCTAGTTGGGCATTTCGGAAATCCTTTTAATATCCGTGAATATGTATAGCGACACCCCTGACCCAGGTGTGCGAAAATTACACCTTTTTCATCACGTTCTAACACTCCTTCTATGCTTTAGAAAGAGCAATAGTCTGTTATGCCAATTGGCAACTGTCGTGATTATTATCATAATATCTATAACTTAGCTGAACATTTTCGTCGTCATTTTCTTTCTTTTTTCTCAGTTTTTCATAGTTCCTGGAATCGTGGGTATGTGTGCAGCAAAACAAAGGAAGCACCATCTGGTAAGATTTTCTCTTTCTACCCCCCTGTCTCTGTATCTCTCTCTCTCTCTCTCATTCTTGTGTGGAACCAACGAAGACACAACACTATTGCATAACAGTTGGAGTCCTTCAATACGAAACCGGTAAAATACATAAAAAGGAGAAAAATCCGAAAGAGAGGAACGTTGAAATTCCATCTTTTTCGGTTGTATGAAACATGTTCCGAAAACACTTGATTCGTGACAGTATCCTGACCTTACCGATTTCTTTTAATCCTGGATCAAACAATAATACTGAGCCTTAACATAATTCTTAACCTTACAAAGAACCCATTTGAAACCCTAACCATAACCCTATATCTCTGACAAAATAAAGTCCTGATAATGATAGCCGGAGCAAATGTATTCTCTTTCATTCGAGAATGTTTCATTTATTAGGTTGAAATATCATGTTGAAGTTGATATATCTGGACTATGGATCACATTCAATTCAATTCAATTCCAATTTATTGGTCCAAAAGGAATTCGTTGCGTTTACACGCATTATTCACAAAAAATGGACTTCTGACATAAAAGAGAATAAACATATAGCACTTTTAATAACATTCACATTATATAGATATTTTCTATAAATCTGCATTTTATTCAATGGTTGTTCATATATCCAGAGTAATTACAAACACAATATCACATTACATTACATGAGGTTCGGATCCTTAACGTTCTTAGGCAGGTCATTAATCTACACTTGCCACTTTCAACCCAGGTGTTGCAAATGGATATTTGTTAGGAAGTAATTTCTTGAAATCTTGTAGCTCTTTATAGGGCAGCGGGATTAAAGCCAAGGTGATAATAATAATTTGTAAGCGCCTTGAGAACCCTATGGGATTGATATTTATGTTGACATTATACAGTTAACAACTGAATTATCCAAACCCCTTGTGAATTTGATGTTTTGTGTGTTTTTCGTATTAAACTCAAGAATGAAAGCTGGACTGGTTGAATTAGGGCCTTTGTTGAATACTTTCAGATATAACCTTGCATGTGTCATATTCTCCACAAACGTAAATCGGGACAAATAAATTTTTCACATACTCCACAAATTCCAAAACTTAGTAAGGGTATGAATAACTTAGTTGTTTAATGTAATTATAACTTTATAGTTATTATTGTTCTCATCATCCATATTATTTTCGTTTGTTCATTTGTTTTATTCTTGTTTGTCTAATCAGACGGCTGCATACATAGGTCTATCTGTGACGTGTAGTGTCATCTCACTCGGTATCTTTATCTTCTACTGTGTGATCATAAGACACGAGAAGTCTTTGGGTTACATACACTTCTCATACTGCAATCCACTATCTAGTCTGGAGTTTGACTGCCGTAAATCTCTCGTAAGTTTTCTTATTCATTCATTCAGTTATTCATATGTTTATTCATTTGATTGTTTACTCATTCATTTATTTATTCATCTATTTATTTATCTAGTTCTTTATCCTTTAATTAATCAATAATCGATCCCGGCACTAACGTCCTTTCGCAAACCGTTAATAAACTTTTGCCACTCTCCACCCAAATATAAATAAATACCCGATATGCCAGAACGCTACGTACACATTTGGCCGCCATCTTCGATCGTGGTAATAAAATTGGAGCCTCACGATGTTACGGACATGTGAACTTTATAAAACGCCCTCATTATTATGTATTATTAAAGGGGAAGTCCACCCTGAGATGAAGTTGGTTTTAATAGAAGCAGAAATGCCAGGAAAATGAGAGGAACAGGTCAGTGGAAGTTTGAGCAAATTTTAATTAAAAATAAGAAAGTTCTGAATGTTTGAAGTAGCGATCAATCAAATAAATTGGCAAATCTGTGACGTATCTTGCGAGCCCTTTAATTAATTGATTCAATCATTCCTTTTGCAGGCCGGTAGGATAGTAATTGATGTTCTGATAGCTCTCATTTCCTTAATGGCCTTCATCGCTTCTATTCTCGGGGTCTTGTTTGGGAGTTGCTTCAACTGTACCTGTTGCGCCAGCTGTTTCAAGGAGTGTTACAGTGACGCCCCAGAGTGTTGCCTGTGTTGCAGAAAACAAACCACCAATGAGGTATCGGTAAGGTCCTTGCAACATGCACACAAATAATCAACTTCTATGGGAATCTTTTTAAAAAATAGTGAATGAAAAGTGAACTTAGATTATGTCGGGTCGTCATTTGTCATTTGACGATATTTATTTTGAATTTAGTGATTCTAGAATGTTTCATGCTTTTTACTTCCTTGTTATTCGGCACTGGAAGACGTACCTTCTTTGTATGTGGAAGGTTGATAATGTCATTATATAATTTATTTCTGTCTGTTACCAGAACTCTTCAAATGTAAATTTAATATCTATTTTGAAGGACGAGGAATGACAGCACTGATTTTAAAGATTTTGTGTCACTATTATCTTGCCGAATCCAACACTATTCATCCAGCTCGTGAAAAGATTCTATAAACCATTTTCAAAACGTTGGACACCCCACGGTCCCTTTGCAGATTTGATCTCAAGCTATAAGTTCAGAGTTAATGTTAGGATCAATCCACTAGTTATATTTCAGCACATCCAATCCAGCACCATAATTTAGTCATAAAGTGTACTTTGGGGAAATGTTAAAAACAGATAAGTCTTGAGGGTTACCTCTCTTGTCCTCTATAAATTGTGAAGTTCATTTATTATTTTAAGCAAATTTCACATTGATTTGGTCTTAGGCCAACTAGATGCACGAAGAAAAACATATTTTCAATTGATCTATGACCTTGACAAATATTGCACAATTTCCATTGAGATGCATGAATGGCAGGGGGTATTCATAGCGAGATCAGATTGACCAAATTTGATCTAATGATAATCTTGTTGTTTGTCTTTATAGGCTGAAGATTCTCCAGCAGACGGCTCTCTTCGATTAGAAGGTAATTGTTCATTTTTATGAGTTCTTGTTGTAGTTGTAGATGTATTCATAGATGTATCACTACATGTTCCTGTAGTACGGAATGCAGATTTAAAATTAAACGAGTGTTGTGTTTCTCATCCCCCATCTCTGGCCGAGATGAAGTAAACTAATTAAAATAAATGTGTGATGAATTATAATGATCATCATCATCATCAACATCCTACTTCTCCTCCTCCCCATCATCATCACCACCATCATCACTATCATCACCACCATCATCACCACCATCATCATCTTCATCACCACCATCATCACCACCATCATCACCATCATCTTCATCACCACCATCATCACCACCACCTCTATCACCACTACCATCACCATCTCCATCACCACCATCATCACTACCATCACCATCATCAACATTATCAGCATCATCTTTATCGCTAACATCAATACTGTTATATTATCTTATCTTTCTCTCTCTTTCTTTCCTTCCCTGCGCCCCCTTACCCTTTCTCCTTATATAGTCTCATCAAGCCCATCCAAACCTAAAGCACCTGATCAGACCAAGCCCCCGTCTGGTGGTGAACCGGTGTGATTGGCTTCGTAGTGAGACCCACATCTCTTAAGATCTGGAGTCGAGGAATAGTTCATTCACCTTTAGAAACTGCCACCCTTCGAATCTTGCCTACCTGTACTGCCCATCCCGGAGTTAGACTGAAAGGTGATTCAGTCTCTTGTCACTATGAACATGACGGACAAAGAAAGAGGACAAAATATACAATTCCTCATTCTACCCTCAACAATTGATGTGGTAGACAAAGGAACATCCCTTCACTGCTATTATGTAAAATAAGTAGAACAGGTGAATATGCATGTGACACCTGTTCTACACATTTTTTACATAATAGCAGTGAAGGGATGTTCCTTTGTCTACCACAGCAATTGTTGAGGGTAGAATGAGGAATTGTATATTTAATCCTCTTTCTTTGTTCGTCATGTTCATAGTGTGTATCGACGGTTATTCCACTGACACTTACATCTGGCTCCACTATGTTGAAAATGTCAGAGAGAGAGAGAGAGAAATGTGAACCGTATTATACTTTGAAAAAGAAAAGAAAACAAAACACGCTGCGGTTTACCGCGTCATATGGTTTTCCATATTGTGTGACTCAATGAAGATGCAATGAGCTCCTGTTATGTCGGGGTAATATTAGAGAGTGGATATGAAAAATATCTATTAATTATTACAATTTGTTATTATTATGATTATTATTATCATCATTATTTTTACTGTTATTATTATCATTATTATGATTGATAATAATAATATAAGTATCATCATTATTAATAATAATAATAATCTAAGTATTATCTTTATTATTATTAATGCTACTATCATCATCAATTCATTCATTCATTCAAATTAAATTCACTAACTGCTAGGATTGACGTTTATATGGCAAGAGAACTCTTTCATCGTCTTTCTTTGATAAAATGGTCAAACGTACCACAAGATGGAATAGATATGATTTCTTACAATAAAATGTATTAAAATCAAAATGTTTCGTAGTACACGTATATATATATTGTGATGTAATTATTCATGGTGCTGTCACTCATGTCATACATTTCGTGGTAATATCTCGTCTTCTCACAGGAGGACTATGTTAAACCTGGTGTTGAATAACATATTCCACTGATACATGGACCGCCGTGTCTCAAGCTCTCAATTCTATTTTTTTTTAAATAACGAAATTCTGCGACAGAATGAACAAGCAACAGCTAAATTCAGTCATGAAATAAAAATTAGAAATTGATTTCAGGGCGAGATAATTTGTATTTGTTCATTTTGTTACCAAAGTATGGTAATTACTATTAGAACTGGAGTTGACACTCGGCGCCCCCTATATTAGTGGACTAAGTGTATCGACTGAAAAAAAACCTGGACTAAAGTTAGCACGTTCCTATGAATACTGGGCTTTGTTTTTTATATGTGCGTATATTTTGATAAATCTGTTATATTTTGTGCATGCTGTGTAAGTGATAGGGCAGATATTATGTTCCACTGTATAATTGTTGTTGTTGTTATGTACCTATTTTTTAGACTATTTGGGGATATTTTTGTATAATTATGAATAGTATGTTATCGATTCGTGTAAATACTCGACAACAGTTTTTATCTTCAGCTTAGTTAATATGAAATTAATTTACTTTGGTAGGTCAGTGGTAATATTATCGACCAGATATTCAGACAGGGGCTAAAGCTGGTGCATTTTGGGGGATGGGAAAGATGTATCATGTCGGACCGAATTTGTCGACAAGATTGCGTCAAATTTTCACACTAATTTTTTTGCAGACATAACAATTTGTCATTAGGTTTTCAAATTTGCCGACAGATGCTCTCAAATCTTAACCATTAAACAAGGAAAAATAATGGTTTACTTTTTGAGGTGTCCTACCTCTAGTTATTCAGTCATATTTATAACACAATACATGTAGTTATGTTATAGTGCAACACCACTCTTGCTATACCTGTACTGAAAGAAAAAAACATGTCTATATATATGTAGAAGTGTCGTGGTCGAGTGGATACGTCACCGGACTGTCGATCACAAGGTCCTCGGTTCGAGTCCCACCGCGGCACTAATGTCTTTTGGCAAAATACTAATCTACATTTGCCACACTCCACCCAGGTGAAGTCAATGGGGACCTGGTAGGAATTTATTCCTTGAAACGTGACAGCTGCACTGCTAAAGCCAGTAAGTGATAAAGTAAGTGTTAGGAGCTATATAAGCAAATATAATTATTATTATATACCCTCAGCGGGAGCATTAATTTTGTGCCTTTTCATAATGTTCAGTATGTCGTACGGGTCCTAAATACATACCGCACACGTTTTATTGTAAATATTTTACGAAGACTTATTGTAATATCAATTGCTTTCATCATTTGAGGATTATGACTGATTTAGATGCTTCTAAATGTATAAGCCTACTTAACTTTAAGCAAGATTATGGCAATTTGGAAGATATGCTGCTTTAATTTGAGTCTGATTTTAGAAATTTATGTTAAATATGAGTGTAAATATTTAAATAGATATTTACACGTTTTTGTATACATGTATCTTGTTTTATTAAATTATTTCATGGGCACTTTAAAAGCTCTTATGTGTTGTATCTCCTGTTTGTGCCGATTTGTTCCTACTATCTCCAAATAATCTATTCTCCCCTTAGTAATATTTAAGTAATGATGAGATGTGTTTTATTGTTACCGGTTCAGCTAGGTACTTTCACTCCACCCAGGTGAAGTCAATGGGGACCTGGTAGGAATTTATTCCTTGAAACGTGACAGCTGCACTGCTAAAGCCAGTAAGTGATAAAGTAAGTGTTAGGAGCTATATAAGCAAATATAATTATTATTATATACCCTCAGCGGGAGCATTAATTTTGTGCCTTTTCATAATGTTCAGTATGTCGTACGGGTCCTAAATACATACCGCACACGTTTTATTGTAAATATTTTACGAAGACTTATTGTAATATCAATTGCTTTCATCATTTGAGGATTATGACTGATTTAGATGCTTCTAAATGTATAAGCCTACTTAACTTTAAGCAAGATTATGGCAATTTGGAAGATATGCTGCTTTAATTTGAGTCTGATTTTAGAAATTTATGTTAAATATGAGTGTAAATATTTAAATAGATATTTACACGTTTTTGTATACATGTATCTTGTTTTATTAAATTATTTCATGGGCACTTTAAAAGCTCTTATGTGTTGTATCTCCTGTTTGTGCCGATTTGTTCCTACTATCTCCAAATAATCTATTCTCCCCTTAGTAATATTTAAGTAATGATGAGATGTGTTTTATTGTTACCGGTTCAGCTAGGTACTTTCAAGTATACATTTATTGATTTACATACACTCACAACTATAAACGCAAACACGTGCACACACACGCTTACATAAACTGTATTTATAGATACATATCTATTTATATGTAGGTGGGTGTTTGTGAATTATTCATATATATATATATATGTGTGTGTGTGTGTGGGTGTGCGTGCGTGGGGGTGTATGAAATGAAGAGGAGCTTCATGCTTTAAATATAAGTTTTTATAGGGTCACAAATTTTCGACGTAACGTCTTTATATAAATTCGTTATAATACACCCACCCATACACACACACATACTACAAATATTATGAGAGCTTATTGTCTTTTAGAAAAAATGCAAATCAAAGTAAATTCAAATATTAAATTTCTCCAAAGAAAATGTGGTTCGTAACCTGTGCCCATGATAATTGTTATTAATGAAATACTCTTCCTTATGAACAAACTAGATACAAAATTGGAAAATAATCTTTTGTATATCAGCTTACACATAATAATAATAATAATAGTGAACATTTTTAACGCGCCATGTCTGACAAAATTGACACTCCTGGCGCAGTTATGAGAAAATTGAATAATTGTGAGCATACGTCTTTCAAGTAATTCAAGAAAGAAAGCAAAAAAATTAGTAATTACACAGTTTAACATACTTCAAGAAATGAAATCGAAGAGTTTCCTATTTATTTTATTTTCAAGACTCTTCTAATTTTCTATTATGAGCCAAGATAACACTACAAATCAAATTCAGATTCAGATTCATTAGTTTTGATAAGACAAATAAATTTAATCTGTTCTTCATGTTCGCATACGACGAAAAGGGATACATACAATACTCATTTATCAAAAGGTACTCTAATGAGCATTTGATGGTGTAAACTGTTTATTGTGTTACAAGAAATGTCATTTGTAAAGGGTATACAACTTTCTGCTAAGAATTCATTTATTTTGTGATGCGTTACAAAGAAAATGATACTTTTTGTTTATTTCGATATGGTCTGAAGAGATATACGCTTGGTCTCAGAGGAAATAGACAATTAAATTGAATATTCTATCTCTATGCCAGAGGGTACAAATCAAAACTTTTCCATTTCCTCAGAGAAATGCAATAATGATAATAATAATAATGATAATAGAAAATAAATGAAAAGAAACATAACATCAACAACAACAGAATATTTATTTTCTTTGATAATTACGACTGTGAAGTTGTGGCCAATGTGGACTGAGCTAAGGACGTATTCGCAAAGATAATGCACACGACCTCCCATGCAACGTTACCTTGCGTAGTAACTTCATCGACAGACTCGATCGACAGTAATTCCCTTGTCAACGCCAAATATTAATAATGATATTAATCAAACTTTTGTGTATAGCGCATAACACATAGGCATAATCGCATGTCTCTCTGCGCTTCACATAACATAATACAGAAGGAGTGGAAGTGGTGCACTGGTTTCAGAATTGTGATATTACAAAGGGCTAAATAAATATGTTTTCAAATTACTTTTCAACTTTTCGTATGTTTCTATATTTCTAAGATATTCCGGCAGGTTATTCCATAAAAAAGTGGCTGCATATGAAAATGACCTTTCCCCGTATGATTTTGTCATAGTTTGTGGGACAAAATATACAGACTTTTTACTGGAACGCAGCGTTCTTTGTGGTATACTGTTTTTAAGAGAAGGTTCATTGATTTTAAAAACTAACTTTATTGTCATTATTGCAAAGATGAAACTTTGATTGGACAAGGTTATCAAAATTCAATGCTTGGAAACATTCGAAGTAATGATTATTATCAATTAAAAGATGCTTAAATACAGCCCCGGCATAGCACCTGAAAAGCTCTCCGATCGCTGCTGAGATGTGTGACGTCACATGTTGAACATGATTTGCACAAGCAGACGATGTCCCATGACATCTCACACATTTTCAGTGCCTGTTTTATGATCTTCTCTTCAGTTATTTCTCTTACTTCACTACCCTCAGGCTATATGTTTAATCTATTGCCTCACTCTGAACCCCGCGCATGGTATTATTTTGATGAAAAATGCAACGATAAAAAATTAAGGAATCCGTCGCTTTTAACAAAATAAGACGCCATTGTATTTTCAGCTGCATACACCGCGGTATGTTCGGCGTTTCAAGAGGGAACAAATGCCGTCCATGCTATCATTCCGGGGTTTAAATTAAGAAAGTGTGGTTTCTTTGATTGTTCATTAACCACTATCCTGTGTATTTACAAACAAAGAAATTTAGTTATCAGAATCGGTTTCATATCCCTTTTGAATGGTGTAAAATTCCATCACATTTATATACACTAAACTCATTATAATTTGAGAAATAATAGCATTGCAATTATGTTCATTCTGTATGGTATGTCGTCTGCTTGTGCAGGATTGGTTCATATTGTGACGGCACTAAAACATCGTTATTTTTTTTGGCGAATCTCTCGCATATCCCAGATGCTATGGAGGTGGTTTTATTTGTATTTTTATAAAATCACCCGATATGTACAGTGTGAGTCAAAAAAAAGTTTACACCTAGAAAATTGCTAATTATTTTAAAAATCATCTATAAACAGTAAATTATTATACATCCTATGAAAGAGCGTTTTATCCCAAATCATTTGGTATCATTTTTGTGTGGTATGTGTTCAAGCTTGGATGAACAGGAGGCATTGTTTGCGAGAGTGCAAAAATCGACTTGCGCCAAAGTTGCTGATGTGATGTTTGAATGAAACAATTGGGATTTGGGTATTAATTCGGTCATTGCAGATCCAAATAACACCCCTAACAAAATTAATCATGCCACACATATCAAATATCGAATATCAAATATCAACGAACATTTGTGCGCGCGTGTGTGTGACTTTGCTTCTGTAAAAAGCATATGCAGTGCATCTTATTTGATACATTCAATTCATTCTCTCACTTTAATCCCAACATATCACATACTGTAGGCATCACTTTGGCGCAAGTCGATTGTTGCACTCTCGCAAACAATGCCTCCTGTTCATCCAAGCGTGAACATATACCACACAAAAATGATACCAAATGATTTGGGATAAAACGCTCTTTCAAAGGATGTATAATAATTTACTGTTCATAGATGATTTTTAAAATAATTAGCAATTTTCTAGGTGTAAACTTTTTTTGACTCACACGGTAGTTGACCTAAAACTTGTACGAAGTTAATCTGTTAGCTTACCAGTTTCTAGTGATACCGTTATTTGCCATATTTGTGATTTTCTTTGAACAGGCACTTTAACAATATTGCAAACTATTGTTCAGCTTTACCAGAACTCAACCTTCCCTTTAAAAGGATTTTGATGAGAATAACATTAGCGACGAAGAGAACCTCAATGACACCAAAGATGTTGAAAACCTTGGTAAATGAATGAAGGACATCAAACAGAGCTCCTGTGAATATAGAAAGAACAAAGAAAAAATACGTCATTTATTTTCATCCACTTTCATCATGTAACATTTCATGTGATTTGTGTGTGTATAGGGCTCTAAAATAAAAACATGCATGGTTTGAACTGTATTGTAAAACTGCAATTAAAGAAAACGTGCAAAATTATAGTCATGAATAATGAAGTGCTTGCTCAAAATTACACGCATGTATATAGGTTGTGGTCATTGGACCGCGTTAGAACCAGATCTATTTATACACCGAGTTTGGCCTATACCGGGTTCTAATTAGGTACAATAAGACGTATGTTGCTTTCTTGGGTAATCGAAAAGAAAACAATAAAACAAAACGAACAAACAAAATAATGATTTATCACACACCGCGTTGTGTCCAGCGAAGCATTCATATTATAGTTTGAATAATGTGTGAACTTTCTGATCAATGAAGAGCTTTCTGAAATATTTAAACTATGTATAGATTGTGGACATTGCACCGCGTTGGAACCAGATCCATTTACACCCTGTGCGAAAAACAAAACAAGAAAACGAAACGAGCAAAACAAACATACAAAATAATTTATCACGCACCGTGTTGTGTCCAACTACGCATACCGTTACTTTAGTAGGTCTCTGGTCCAACTGCAACTAAGGAGGCAAAACTCAATCTGTGTATATAGAGTACCGAAGTGCAAATTAACGACATATATTCGCTCGACGTCAATGCTACTGGTTCTAAACAGAAGAGCCTGCGCATGAGGTTCACCGCGACTTCATTCAAGCAAGTTCTGGAGCAGGGCAAATTCAGTGTTTGGGACTGGTTTGATCACCACACCATTGTTTAGCACAAAACTGTCTGGAACCAGCAACCTTGACAACTTGGCCATTTAGTATGACGTCATACTTCTTTACTCTCTCTCTCTCTCTCTCTCTATATATATATATAGGTGGACAAAATGGAGACGCCCTTGACTTACCTGTTACAAACCCACTGGCGATTAACCCGACGGCGAAAACAGCACAATTAATTCCATAGGCCGTACTGAAGTTATCTTCCTTCATCACCGCGACTTTCAGAAACCCGAACGCGGTGGTATCCAGAGTAAACAAGCAGAAACCCTGGACAAAGGCCAGACAAGCGCGGGTGACGAAATCGTCGCCGAAGGCATCTAGAAGAAACGTCACGCTGCAAATCGCACCGGTTATGATGTACACGGGAATCATGTCCGTCTTTCTGGCCAGTAAGACCACGGCAATGGTTCTGCCAATGACCCCAGCGATGCCACCAATGGATGCTAGAAGGACAGCCCTGGATTGGATGATGCCCACTTGCTCGGCGTGCGGCACGAGAAAGAGAACCCAGGCATTAATCACATAGGTGTGAAGAAGGACTACGGGGAGAGTGACTAAAAAGACATGTTCTTGAAGTATAGGCTTGCAATATTGTTCCATGGTTGATCTGATTGAGCCGAAAATGCCTCGGCTATCTCCATTTCGATTTGCATCTGAAGCAGCAGATGGTTGAAGGATGTTACCAGTTTCGCCATCCTCAAGGATCAACGCTTTGCGTTCCTCTGCGTCACTACCTGTATCGCTCCAATTCTCTCCTCCAAGTTCAATCGCATCAACTTTTTCAATACTACCTGATTCCAAGATTGATCTAGATGACCAAAAAGTGCCACTGCGATCCTCAGAATCTGAAGCACCATCTGGTTTGTGGATGTCACTGCCATCATTCCCAATGAACAACGTCTTGCGTTCTTCTGCTTTATTGCCTGAATCAGTTTCATTCTTTTCTACGATTTCAATCGCATCTTTGTTAATGCTATCTGATTCTTTCAGGCTGGGATTATTTTTCTGAACATGGTTAGTCGGATGCACCTCCTGATCACTCCGCTCTGTCTTTTCCTTGAGGCTCCGTTCACATATGTGGGTATTTCTCTCTGGCTCCTTTACCTCGATGATCGTTAATGCTCCTACTCTTTGATCTCTTTCACTCTTACTCATCCCTGCCTCTATGAGTGTCGTAGATTCATTAGTACTTTCTTCCCGCTTCGTTATGACTATGTTCTTAGAGAATGGACGTCGAAGCGCCGCTGCGCATGCCACGACATGTAGCTTGATCGCTCCAAGAATTAAAAAAGTCCATGAATATCCGTAGGCTTCAAAGATCGGTCCGTGATAATGGGAAGAACCATTATTCCGACCATGTTTCCATATAATGATAGTGAGTTCATTAGGACAAATTTCTCCGGGAAGTAGTCGTTTATTAACAGGGTGCTTGCGTGAAAAACGCAGGCCCGACCAATACCTGTGATAAAGGGAGTCATACAAAATTATAATCTATAACCAGCAACGTATTGAAATGAGACTTAATGAGATCCTGTAAAGCTCATTAGTGTTTCTCAACACCACTTAGGGAAATAGACGTTTTTGAGGACAATGGGAGTCCTCCGTTAACGAGGAATGTTCCTCATTAGTGAACATGCCTGATCTTTTGACCATTGTTTGCTCTGCCTTAGAAACACTGTTCAGTCAAAAGACCCTTTTCGTAATGTAATCAACTTTAACGCATAAATCTTTGTTAAGTGCCATGTTACAAATTATTTTATTTACCTGTTATGAACAATTGTATTTAAATAGTCAGAATGTGAATTGCATACATTACGAGTTATTAGGTAGGAAAAGCCATGATGTTTGTTGTGTAAATATTAATTGTTGCAAGGTAGGACAAACTTTACACAACATTCTCATTCTGACTATTGAAATACAAATATTCGTAACAGGTGAATGAAATAATTTGTATTATATACCTCTCTTTAGAAATCTAGCCATGTGATTGGTCGAAGTTGGAGTCGTGATTTTAGCCATGCCCGCCTACCAGTCAATAGTCTTTTTAAAAATGCCCGCATGCCCGCCTACCGGTCAATAGTCATTAAAAAATGACCGCATAAATATATTTTGGCGAGATCCCCATTGGTTTACGTGTAAAACGTTTCTTTGTGCGAGCGCGGATACCATACAGTTTTTAGCGATTTGGTCGCTACATTTTAGGTTTTTTAATTGCACATGCACAGCGCAGCGCAGACGACCGGCGATCTCGATTGTAGGCCTGCATGTAATCTACATGTAATCTCCGATTCTGTGATGTTTTAATCAATCTTTACTCAAGAAAAGGATAAGGCAAGAATTCTTTGTAGATTTGTTTGTGAATGCGGTATATAAAAGATATATGGACTGCTGTAATATTCGATGCATGGCTGTTTCTATACTGGCTCTCGGGTACATCCACGCGCGCCTCGGGGTCATGGCAGGATGCAACGTCCCCTTGAGCCTATAGAAATAGCCATGCCTATCATAGCAGTCAATATATCTATAATATGGCACTTAACAAAAATGTGCTCATTAAATTTGATTACAATACGAAAATAGCATATAGACAGATTCTTAAGTCCTTTGAAAACAAACTTATTATGAGTTATTCAATCTGGAATGTCTATATGTAAACTACTTACCTTGAATAGTAATGTCATACATTCATTTACAATATACCAGGTCCGCGTTTAATAAAACTTACCATTGATGTTAACAATGCCATTAGAGGTAACTTTGTTTTGATTGGCTGTTGAGTGATTTTGCCTCGATAGTTAATAGTGATGACAACAGTCACCATCAATTGTAAGTTTTATGAAACCGGGGCCCAGGAATTCCAAAGACTTTCATTTGCCATCTATACGTACCCCAAAATTTCAGAGATTTTTTTTTTAATAGACCTATGCAGTGAAATTCGATGCAAATTAAAACATTCCAAACCTAAAGTTCTTTTAAGTGAAAGTTAAAGAAATATCTAATTGATCAGTATTCCTAGCAATGGGATGATACTCCTACTTATAAATTATATTGATAAACCTCTTTATTTTGTAGTAAACCTAGTTTTGTGTTTTGTATTTTCAAATAGGTATATAACTACATTGAGTATTTTTCAACTTCTGGGTCAGCCTCATATAAAATCATTTATCCTGTTTTTGGATGCCAACCCCGTCCAGCATTCATGTTACGATCTGTTTATAGTACTTTATGTTATTTTCTTGTATATATTTTATGCTGCCTGTAAAATTATTGATTTTTCGCTCTCTAAACAGTGAGCCGCCCAGTTCCCCCGTCCCGCGAGTCCTCTTGTGATAACTTACCCGAAAACGCCAGACATAGACCAAACAATATGGTGCTGGGTGCAAATGCGCATGCTCCGAGACCAACGGCACATATTATTCCGCCGAACATGGCCACCAATCGATGATTATATGTCACGAGAATGAAGGTGATAACAGGACCTGCAAAAAAGCAAACAAATGACTAAGTATTAAAGGGGAAGTCCACCCTAATATTAAATTAATTTTAAAGGGAGTGTAGCATGACGAGACTATGTGTCTTTCCCGTGGCCCTACTCGGGGCCAATCGGGTATAATACGACTACGGACGACGCGACCGCAGCATTCACGTGCGTCCAACATACGCGAAACCGAAGCGTGAGGAGAACTTCGGTCTGTTTCGCGAACGCTAGCGCGCACTGACTATGAAGAGATTAAGTCTGTACCCCTGTATGACACAAATCTATGAAATTTTATGTACAGAGCATAATGGAGAGGAGCTCGCAAGATGTATCACAGTGTTGCCAATTTGTTTTTCATTGATGACAACTTCAACAATTCCTAACTTACCTATTTTTAAACGGATATTGCTCAAACTTTCACTGATTCGTTTCTCTCATTTTTCTGTTTTTATTAAAACCGAGATAATTATCAGGGTGGAATTCCCTTTAATATCATGTCCATGTTAGCAAGGGCGTCAAAAGTTTCTCAATGATTGATGAACCATTTAAACACACTATTTAATAATCTATATCCTATATTGGGACATGCGATTACGAGATCCTGTATGCGAGGAAGCAAAGCGACGGTCCCGTGCTGTAGAAAAATTTCGCATTTTACACCCTCAAAATCTTCTTTCTAATGCAATTTAACTGTTTTTTATTTTTTACTACAATCATATTTTCCCCTCCTTTTCTCTGCCTTTGCTTTCTCTCATGTTCGGTTCCTGCGATTTTCACTTTTGCGTGTTTGCACCCCTTCAGGTGGCGCCTGGGGCACGTACCCCTGCCCCCTCCCCCTTGAAGAGACCTTTACATCATACGCCACTGGTCCTCGTTAAACTTAATTCCTGTTCTTTCTACTAACGCCTCATTCATACTTTTGCTCTTAGTATAAAGGTGACCGATCAACAGGGGTTCACTAGACGTGGTCAAAATAACTTGGGTATTAACAATTGTGCAATAAAGGGATCTATAGAAATTGGACCTGTGCAGAGGGGAAGCGACCTTTCCGAGGTCACACTCCACCAAATACGTTCTATTGTGTTTTGCACAATTATACAATTCAACAATACAATAAGTTATAAAAAGGAACGAATCTGAGGGTAGCACAGTAGTCTGTTCTTTCCAATAAAAGCTTCATACTTTTGCTCCTGATATAAAGGTGACCGGTCAAAGCGGCGTTGTGGCGTGCGCCTGTAATCCAGCTAACAGTGGAAGTTATAAACTGATTCAGCCGAGGACGCAGGTTCGGAGCTAAGTCACGTCTTTCGGATGATGGCGTTAAAGGTCGGTCCCCAGACGTAAATAATCAAATCTGATTGAAACACGTCTGTAAAAAACCCAATACACACACGCGTGAAGTTACAGGTGTTCACAAGATGTAGTCAAATTAACTTATGCATTAACACAATAACTGTGCAATGAAGGGATTCACAAATTGACCAGTGCAGAGGAAAAGCGACCTTTTTGAGGTCACACTCGGACACTCCAATACGTTCTATTGTGTTTTGCACAATTATACAATTCAACAATAAGGTTTAAAAGGGAAAGAATTTGAGGGTAGCACAGGAGTCTCTTATATCAATTCTTCCTAGCTAAAACAAAAAGAGCAGTGATGTAAATCTATCTGAGCTCGGTCTGTTTGTGCCATACTGACTGCATGCGTTTACTCTGCAGTGTGTTGATCTTCAGCAATGAAGGATGCACTTTCACAGAAAAGGCAAAAGAAGGAGAAGAAGGAGAAGAAAATTAGTAGTAGCAGAAGTACTTTGGGGTTCATTGTATCAAAATAATTTTCACATAGGGCCATAACATCTGGAAGGGGGGCTAAAGTATTTACAATCAGGTAGAGCGTAGCGAGCGAAGGAGACGGAGCGTAAATTGACGTGGGGTCCAGTGGTCAAAGCCTATGGAAGCTCGTGCGTTTTATGCATTTTAATTACGGTCAGATGGGCATATTTTGATACCTTATTTGTGACACTGGCAGGTCACTATATTTTTTGTTCAGTGACGTATATCTTGGTCTGAAGCAACATTTTTAAATACTCAAATGAGACACTTGCTAAAGATTAGCAAATATAACGTTGACCCTTTATTTTTATGAGTACATTTTATAAGTGAAAAATAATTTTCTGTTTATAATCTAATGCAAGCGAGTGCCGTATCATCTCTTCCTCTCATATTTTGTCTAAAGTCTGTGGCAGATTTGTTTTCTAGGGCTATATATATACTCCTGACGACGGATAATCAACCAGTTCGAAACGTCGAGCCACTCCTACTACCCATCCTCTCGAACCGGCGCTATAGTTCTCCTTAGAACTATAAGCTAAGAACGATTACCAACAGTCTTTTTCAAGACTACCAACAGTCCTTTTCAGGACTACACACGCACTCAAGAAAGAAAGATTACCGACAGTCCTTTTCAGGACTCCCCAATCCTCCCTCTCTCTCTCTCTCTCACATGGTGCAACCGCAAGCCTATATAGGCGTGAAGAAAATGGTCTAGGAACGTGAGACGTAGCTGTACTTTACAATTTAATTTCGAGCTATATATATATATATATATATATAGCTTCCTGCTGTCCTGAAGGAAACCAAAGGAGAAGACATATCAAATGCATTTACAGACAACAAAAAAGCATTTTAATTCTGACATCCCATAGTGAAAATGTCTCGAACTTTGACCTATATAAGCGTATAGAACGACAGTAATTGATGTCATTAATGTCATTGGTCAATAGTTTAAAACACACGTAATGTCACTAAATAAAGAATTATAGGCACTTTAGATAACAATTATGAACTCACACGATTGGCTAAGATGCTCATTGATACCTAAAACATGGGGTGTAGGTATAAAGCAGAATGTATCATTTTGTATTTAACAATTACGTAAAACAAACGTAACAATCTCTAATAGTAAAACCAACAAACCCATAGAAATTAATGCCAATCATGCCTAACTTTTTTCACATTTCGTCATTGCAGTAAATCCCTTTACGCATTAAGCCAGAAACTTAAATTATGTAATATTTTATACGGTACCTCAAGTGAGTTAACTTAAGCATATCGGCCTCCACTCAGACCACTTTTATGGGCATTTACCATGTCTATGATTCGCTTTGCATACGGCCCATACCAGGGGTGGCGGAGCGTCTTTCAAAGGGGGAGGGGGCACCAACAAAAAGGGGCACTTTCTGGGGGAAAAGGGGCATCTACAAAGGGAAACCTCAAAGCGACAATAAACCATTTTTAGACATTGGTAAATACCCCCCTACATTGTGATTACATCATCAGGGCTGATTTCAATGTTTGATTCTCTCTTTACATGGTCCAAGATACTGCTTAGGCTTAACACTTTGCACTTGGGTGTGCTGGTCTGAATATTTATTTCCGAGCGAGAGAGGCGAACGAGCAAAATTTTAAAGATATATGAGGTCGCAGTGCGAAAAATTACATCTTATAAAGAGGAAAAACAACCCTGATGGAGTTTTAAGCACAATCTAATCATGAAAGACTGGAAAGATCTTTATCAAGAAACATAGTTATAATGTGATAATGTGATAATGTGATGGTTATTTTACCTGACTGCTAAGAAAGCATAAATGCTTGTAAGTAAGCAACCAGACGGACGACGGCTTTAGGTCCTCTCCGAGGGACCTGGTAGTGAGGATTAATGCTTTACCAAAGGGCACTAGCGCATCGACTTGGTTTCGAACCCGGGTCACCGGATTACGAGACCACTGCTCTACCAACTGAGCTATCGCGCCTTATATCAAATTATTAAATGCGATCGAGCGTATCGAGCGAGCTTTGGGTGAAATATTTAAAAAAACATTGCTCCTAATCGCTTTAAATTAGGAGCACACTTTATGGTGTAAGGAAAACGGGGCGCATATCCAAAGGGAAAAGGACACTTATTAGAAAAGAAAAAGAGTACAATTCAAAGTAAAAAGGCGAATTACCAGAGGTGAATATGGAGCATTTCTCGCACTTAATAAGGGGCATTCACCAGATATGAAAACGGCACTTATGAGACAGGAAAAGGGGCAATTATCAGAAGGAAAATGACACTAATTAGAAGGATAAGGGGCATGTGTCAAAATAAAAGGGACACTCATCAGAGATGAAAAGGGGCCTTAATTGTATTACAGAATTAAAGTTGTCTCATATAAGGTGTTCAATAGATTACTATTTACAGTTGAGCTATAACTATAAGTCTTCTTAATGCATGTACTTTAGACGAAAGTAATTGACATAAATGTTTAACTTAAATATCCCATGTTAGGTGACAATTTACATAAACTCCCAAGATATCTCACATTATGTACTTGTAATATATTTCCATCAAGATTAATTTTGAGTTCACCCTTTTTTTTTGAGTTGCGCGTCGAAATAAGAATGACATTTGTCTCTCAAACATTTATTTTTAACGATTTTCATAATACCAATTATTAATATCATCAATAAAAGTTTGTAATCTTCGTTCTATTTCAGCCAAATTTGAACCAGAAATATATTCTATGACATCGTCAGCAAATATGTTACAAATTCCACAAGAAACATTTTGAACAGTATCATTAATAAAAATCAAGAACAAATCTGGTCCTAAAACCCCACCTTGTGGAATATCTAGTAAACCAATTAAGTTAACTAGATATTCCACAAGGTGGGGTTTTAGGACCAGATTTGTTCTTGTTTTAGTATCATTAATAAAAATCAAGAACAAATCTGGTCCTAAAACCCCACCTTGTGGAATATCTAGTTAACTTAATTGGTTTAGATTGTCTTTCATGACATCGAACAACCTGACTTCTATTTGAAAGATAACTTATACACCATTGAAGCTCATTTCCTTTAAGGCTTTAACACCATATTTTTGAAATTCAAATAAGAGTACCTTTTGATCTATTGTATCAAAACATTTAGATATATCTAGAAAACAAGCGCCAACCATTTCACGATTATTAAGGGCTTCGTACCAGTCATCAAAAATATGATGGAGGCATGCGACCGGTGAATGACGTTTCAAAAAATCAGATTGATCAACAGTTATCATATCATTAACAACTAATATTCATGCAAGTTAATCTGAATAACCTTTTCCATAATTTTCGCAACATGACATACAACAGATATTGGTCGATAGTTAGAGCATATATCTTTTGAACCCTTACCCTTATAAAAAAAAAATGTGTTACACGTGAACATTTCCAGTCATCAATTACAATTCCATATTTAATCAAATAATTCAATAATAGGGTTAGTGATTTATAAATACAAGATGCTGCTATTTTGAGCAATTTCAAATCAATATCTAAAACATCTAAATTACTATCAGGACCAAAACTGGATAAAAATTTAAGAACATCATTTTCCTTGATATTTTCCATTTTAAATTCGTAAACTCATTCAGGATTTTTCCATTTAGGAGATTTAGGCTCAAATGTGTCTGAAATCATACATCCAGCATTTGCAAAAAAAAATTGTAATGTCTCCGGAGATAATTCATTACGCACTAAGTTATTGTTTTTCATATTTCCAGTAACAATATTAACTCTTTTCCATAGTTTAGTCTAGAATCATTTGGATACTTTGTTTCAACCTCAGAAAAGTATTTTTTTAAGCTTCACCAATCATATTATTAACTGAATTTCTTACCTCATAGTAATCATCTTTAAATTCTTCATTAACATCAAACTGGTCCTTTAAGTATTCCCGTTGATACAATAAATCAAGAGTGGCATTATTCATCCGAGGACTATATTTATTTTTGACCCGAACTTTCTTCATCGGAGCATGTTTATTAGAAATAGATAAAAACATTTCTTTCCATTTTACCCACACTGCAAATTCGTTGTGTAACGACTTTACACAAGAGTTGGGTGGTTCACTCCTTACACAGGGGTTGTGTTAAGTTGTGTAAAAACAATTATACGAGGGCCTTTTTATTTTATACAATCCCTGTGCAAGGAGTGAACCACCCAACTGTTGTGTAAAGTCGTTACACAACGATTTCGCAGGGCATAAATCTTCTGCAAACTGACTAGTTTTTATCTTCCAATTTTTTAATATCACAATTATAAAGAATATTATTATTACAAAAATATACTTTCAATAAAGCGAGCTTCACTGAAACATTTATATTCCCTATATCTTGCAACTCTATGCTGAGATTCATTAATATCGAAATCCTTACAAGTAAAATCCAATAGTGATCACTGAGAGCAATTTCGGCGACATCACAGATTACGTATTATCAATTATTATTATATACTTTCATTGAAAATAACTTACTCGATAACATCATGATCGAACTAGGCAAGCTACAAACCAATCCGACACTGGCATAACTGGCATCGAGACGGTCGACGATCTCGGGGATGAGCACACCGAAAGACTTGGCGACGCCGGACTCAAAGAACATCATTATGGCCTTGCAGAGGACAATGACATAGCCCCACTTCCAATAAGAAACTTTTTTTCCTCTAGGAGATCCCATATCACTGACACCAGTTATTGTTGAAGAAAGGGTAATAAATTATGTACGTTTCTGTTGAACAACGCTGTACTAGTGCCCTTGGTAGGCCTAGCTGCACCAGCCCAACCTTCCTTGAAAATGGTTTTGCGATACTGGCGCCTAACACCATCACCATACACTTGCAAAAGACATCACTGTACGCCAACTTCCAGTTAGAAACTTCATTTACCCTGCCTTAATTATTCCATCTAATGTCAGATGATAATGAATCTGTGATATTTTTTGTTGAAAAAGGTTTGAAGAAGTGCATTTAATACAATACATTCATTGAGAATGATTAAGTGACACAGGCGAGCCAAACTATACTTGCAGAAGACTTTGATAGTATCATGGCGACAGGCCGGCAGCCGCGGCACGCATAGCTGAACAATAATTTTGTTTGCACTTTAAAAATTGGGCACTGACAAGCACATGCTTCAAGCATGAAAATAACACACAAAGACCAAGGAAGGTATCGTCGTACCGACACATAGCACTTTCTTTGTGTTTTGCCACGATACTAGAACGGCTTGTAAAGAATAGACTCCAATGGTATGTAGAAAAATATATATACTCCCTCCCTTCATGACTGGCTTTCGTAGTAAACGTGGTGTCACGGATAACATTGCCCATCCAAAGAAGCATAAACGTTGGTGAATATACATTAACAACCTTTCTTGATATTGAAAAGGTATATGACAGACTTTGTATCAAAGGTCTTACTTACAAACTATCAGTACATGGTATTACAGGTAATATGCTAGAATTTCTTTGTAATTATCTGAAAGAGCGGACTTTTCAGGTAAAAATTGGAAAAGAGGAGTAAAAATTACATGAAAAGTACAACAGCCTTCCCAAGGAAGTGTCTTAAGTCCTATATTGTATAATATCGTGATGAGCGATATTCCAACGGATGAATTAATCACGACATCTATATAATGCTGATGACTGTGTTATCTGGATGTCAGTTATCCAGTGTTTTTTTACTTTAAAAAACAAAGCTAAATACCCAGAACTGGACAAAAAAAATACGATGCATTTTTATTCCAATCAAAATAAGCAATTCTTAGGACTTATGTTTGACAAAAGACATTCATGGAAGTCGCACATAGATGCCTTAATCCTTAGACGTAAAAGGAAACTGAACATCCTTAGGTGCCTTACTGGGACTACATGAGGAAGCTCCTCGAAATCCCTATTGTCATGGTATATAAAGCACTGATTAGATCATTATTAGATTTTGGTTGTAAAGCTTATGACAGTGCGGTTCCAAGTTTAAAGAAATTTGTGCGGGAGCCCTTCCTCTTACATCTTTAGATTCATAACAAGCAGAACTAGGTGAAATGCCCTTATATTTAAGAAGACAGATGCTGGCAGACAGATTCAGGCAAAAGATTGTAATGCATCGAGATCATCCTGTCACATTAAATGTTAAGCCAAGCTGGCAAATGGGACGTTTGAAGCATCAAAAGAATAACAAGCCATTTGGATGCAGAACAGAACTATAGTTAATGAAACATTGTACTATCGAACCTACACTACACTACACCACAGGGGCGGATCCAGCCGGCGGCAAGGGAGGGGGCCAAAAAAGGGGCCCACTTCGTGCGAAAATTTGAAAATCGTGCCGGCCGATTTTCCGCTCAGTGGGGTAGTGAACACATTTTTTTTGGCCCCCGAAAATTGAAAATTGGAAAAATCGTGCCGGTCGATTTTTCGCTCAGTGGGGGAGGGGGTGTATTGAGCACTCTTTTTTTTTTTTGCTCAACGGGGAAGTGCTAATTTTTTCACCACCCCTTGAACGCCAGGGAGGGGCCTATCTTCTTTTTTTTACAAAAGGGTGTTTTTACCTCTTTTTCTAGGGAGGCCCGGGCCCCGGGTCCCCTGGATCCGCCACTGCTACACCACCCCCCCCCCTTCTTGGCTAATTGATACTCCAAACGTATCGATAGAATTAAGCGAAATAGTGAAGAAACATGAAAAACCTTCTTATTTACGTCAACGCAGCTTAGAATTGATCGGCACCAAAAGGCCAAGTCAACTGCACATCTATACAGATGCATGAGATGGGTCAAAGGTTCCAAATATTGGAATAAGTTCTGCTTCTTTTTATGTGCCACATGAGCCTTTTCCTTTCAACAAGCCAAACGACTGACGGATCATACATCATCTTTCAGAGTCGAACTGTCGTCCTTGCGCTCAATTGGCTAGAGAACATTAATGTGTATGTTGACATTGTTAATTTTTGTGACTCGGTAAGCGTCCTGCTTGCAATAAAGGACGAAGAAGATATTGCAATTGTAACTGAAATTATTACTATAAGTACAACATTAACTAATTATCAAGGAAAACACATATACTTAGAATGGTAGCCATTGTGATGACCATTTTGGATCATCTTTTCCCACCCGTGCAATTTTTTTTTCCTGCACCAAGAAAGCCCGCAATACTTGTTACTAACTTGACCACTTAATTTTGCTTAGAATTTCGGTGTTCGCCTCCAGCATCACATGCTAGCTGGCACCCCCTCACCTATGCCGGAGTGACCTAGGTTTTAAAACCGAAAGTCTGCGAAATGAACCTCAAAGATAAATTGATCTACGAATTTTAGGGCATCGTAGTAGGCTAAGGACTACGACGTTTGTGTTTACATTATATCTACGAGCATCGTGCCATTTCTTGTATTGGCCATCGGGGGCAGGCCGGGGCTGATCCGTACAGAGGCTGGTTGGAGATTGTACGGAAATCGTGCAATTGCAGTGCAGTAGCCGTGCAGTCTCCGCAGCCTCCGCACGGAAGTCGTACGGAGCCCGTGCAGCTTCCGTGCAGAGGTTGCGCGAGAAGGCGCGGTAACCGTGCAGCCGCCGAGCCGTTTTTTTGCCCCCATGTTCACCGAAAAATCATGCGTTTGCTGCACCATCAGCGCGAGGTCTCCGCGCGATGCTCGTACGGGGATCGTGCAATGCCACCTACGACATGTCTACGGGCTACGGGCTTATGATTTTTCAAATTTGTTTAACTTCTCGCGAAACAAAATCGTAGAGGATGCGGAGCCCGTGAATCCGTACGAATATCTCACGGCCGCCTCCTGCCTCCGCACGGAGGCCGCACGGAAAAGGGGATGAGGGCAGGATACGGGCTCCGTAGACTAATCGCAGGCCAAATGTAATCCAGGGGGTGTTTCACAAAGACTAAGATCGACTTTAAGTTGGACTTAAGTATGGCGGGCCATTCATGCCATTGGTTCCTATCCCCATTGGTATCTAAATTATAATCTTTAGATAATATCTAAAAATGTAAACTCTGTAGATTTGAGACCACGATTTGTACGTCCCTTGAAAGACAAATGCCAGTAAATGGTAAGAGCAAACAGTGGCATGAAGTCCAACTTAAAGTCGATCTTAGTCTTTGTGAAACACCCCCAGGCATAAGATGGCATGTTGAAAAGGGTGCACGGGGTGAGTGTGAAGAGCACATGTGTGGGCATAGTACTGAAGCGTAAAGGCAAGTACGTAAAACTAGCGGTCTCGTTCCAAATTTATTTATTTATATAATTTTCTCATAAACTAAAGAGAAAAAGGCGAGAGAAAAAAACAAGGATGGAGAAGACAATCCTTAAAAATAGTCATTTATGAATGTGATTGTACATATATTATATATAAATAATTCATAAAATAATGTGTGGCAAAAATAGTTAATTGTGACTTATTGCCAAACAAAATCAAATCAAGAGAGAAAGAAAGATTGCATTAAGTCTGTGATTATACAAGAAAGAGAGACATAAAATTATCGTCAGTGATAATAAGGCTCCGATCAGATATGACGCGGTAATAACCGCCGTTTGCAACGTTTGACTCATTTTGGGGGAGCGGGCGGTCGGAAAAGAAGAAGGGAGGGAGGGAGAGGGGGGAAAAATTGAAACGCAAGACATTATTTATGATTTAATTACTCCGTATGCATTAAAATGCCAATGAATGATGGTCTATCAATATTTCCGTTTTTTTTCTTTCTCTCCCTCTCTCTTCTACTTTGAAAAAATGGTCCGCCGCCAAGTCCGGTACCGGTACGTAATTATATTGCAACTTTTGTTCCACAGAGCTCAAAATAATTTATAGAATCCAGGCCCCGCGAAACGTTTTCAAAGTGAATGGGGGATACTATCAGGTAGAGCGTAGCGAGCGAAGCGAGCGGAGCGTAAATTGGCGTGGAGACGGAGCCCTTTGAAGCCCACGGGTTTTAGGCAGATGAGCATATTTTTATACCTTATTTGTGACACTGGCAGGTCACTATATTTTCGTTCAATGACGTAAATCATGGTCTAAAGCAATATATTCATTCAAATGAGGCACTTGCTAAAGATTAGAAAATTTAACGTTGACCCTTTTTTTTTATGAGTAGGCCCTACATTTTATAGGTGAAAAATAAATTTTTGTTCAACATAATATAATACAAGCGAGTACCGTATCATCTCTTCCTTTCACATATTTCTAAAGTTTGTGGCAGATTTGTTTTGTAGAGCAATACAATATATAGGCAAGGGTCGCGCTAAGTTTTTGCAAAAGCAGTCAGTAATTGCGTCCCGCTGGACGCAATAAAATAATCCCAGGTTGGTTTCCGGAAGCTGGAGAAGAAACCGTGTGCATGAGACTACTTTTGTTCGGTATAATTTGCATATAGCCTATATGCGCAAATTGAAGGGGGAAAAATCCAAAATCCAAAATCCAAAATCCAAATTTTGACTGACAGTCCGTCTTCTGCGCACCTGTATAACTGAATGGAGGGTTTTAACCAGATTCTGGCGATAAAAGTGTGTAATTTTCTGAACAAAGCTGCTGAATTCGGAAGCTTTGCCGACATGCTTGACGATGCCTCCGTGTTTTTACTTCTCGCCTATTTTTTCGCGCTTTTTTGCTGAATTGGGTTCGCTAAATCGCGTTTTTATGTCAATGTGGTCTCGCACTTTAATAGCAGGAAAAAAAATGTTTTTTGCCTGGGCCTTGGTTGGGACCCTCAATATTTGCTTGGGGACTAAGATGCTCATTGATATTAGTAGGCCTACCTAAAACACGAGGTTTAGGTATAGAGCACAATGTACATCATTTTGTATTTAACAATTAATAAATACGTAACACAAACAATCTCTTATTCTTAATGTAAAACCAACAAACCCATAGAATTTATCCCTTTACGCCTAAGCCTTCTTAACAGAAACTTAAATCATGTTATATTATATACGGTATACATCAAATCAGTTAACTGGAGCATATCGGCCTCCATCCAGACCACTTGTATGGGCATTTTCCATGATTATTTGCTATGCATACGGCCTTTACCTACCATTCCTTTGAGATATATGCGTTCCAATGTAAGTTTTCCGTTTCAAGGATCGCCACACTGCAAATTCGTTGTGTAACGACTTTACACAACATTGGGTGGTTCCAGTGGTTCACTCCTTACCAGGCGCGTACGCAGCGGGGGTTGGGGTTAACCAAAAAAAAAAAAAAAATATATATATATATATATATAAAAATTAAAAAAGACTTTTTGTGTGTGTAGTAAAGGGTGAAAAAACTGACCTTCCCCTCCCCTGAAAAAATATCGGTCGGTATAATTTTCTAATTTCTGGGACCCCAAAAATTAGTACTCTTACCCCCCTTTGTATGTTTTAAACGACGACAGGCCAATGATTCCCAATTTAACATCTGGTGAATATTACAATTTGATATGTGTTTGAATGGACTTATCCCAAGTATAATTCTACCTGCTCTATTTTGAAACTTTTGCAATTGAGTGTTGTATCTTTTATTACTTGAGTCGTACACTACATCAGCATAATCAAATATAGGAAGAATAATGGATTGATAGATCAATTTTAAGCTAGGCTCATTCAAATATTTACGAAGCCGGCCCAAAAATTTAATAAGCTTACTAACCTTTGCACATGTATATTCAATGTGTTTATCCCATTTCAATTGCTGATCTATAATATCTCCAAGATATTTTACACTTTCTCGAGGATGGATGCACTTAACCTGTATAAGTAAGTTAAGTGCATTACGCTTGATTAACATGTTACGAGACCCAATCAACAAACTTTCTGTTTTGTCAAAGTTTAAACTCAGCTTATTAGAACACATCCATTTGTAAATATGCTTTAACTGAGAGTTCAGTGTACTTTCTATAACTGTTACATTTTAATGGGAAAAATAAAGAACTGTGTCATCAGCATACAAATGAATAGTACATTGATCAGCATTATTGATAATATCATTTATATAAACAGTAAATAGCAGTGGCCCTAAAATTGAGCCCTGCGGCACACCGTAGTGTATGTCTGAAAAGTCAGATACAGCAAGATTCATACATGTGCATATTTTACAGTCGTTCAAATAACTTTTAAACCAGACAAGACTATCACCTGACACACCAAAAGATTTGAGTTTTTTCAACAAAATACATGGGTCAGCAGTATCGAACGCCTTACGCATATCTATGAAGACTACTCCAGTGTATAAACCATTGTCAGTAGCGCGAAGCCATTCATCGGTGACTCTTACAAGAGAAGTAACGGTTGAATGCTTTTCTCTGAAGCCAGACTGCTCAGGCGAAAGTAAATTGTTCATTTTCAAGTGATTGGTAAGTTGAATTTGAACAAGTTTTTCAATGATTTTGGAAGCGGATGAAAGAATCGCAATTGATCTATAATTAGAGGGATGTGTTTGTCACCAGATTTATAAATCGGTACAACTTTAGACTGCTTCCAGTGTAAGGGCATTACACCACGTGACAATGAAGTATTTATAATGTGGGTCAAAGAAGGAATTATCACTGGAGCAGATAGTTTCAAAATATACATAGGAATGCCATCCGTCCCGATAGATTTCTTATTTTTCATACCACATAATACCTTTAGGACTTCATTTTCAGAAACCTGTCTGAGAGCAAAGGATTTAACATTTTCATGAAAAGAAGTAGGTGGAACATGAGGAATATTAGCTGCTAAGTCTTCACCGACCTTAGCAAAATACTTATTAAATTTTTCAGCTTTTACCTTGTCTTGAGAGATTTCAGAATTTTCTGATTGCTTAGATTTGCTTTTAGGCATAACAGATTTAAGAACATTTCATACATCAGAGGATGAATTTGCAGAAGATAACTTCTCTGAATAAAAGCTTCGTTTACGTTTCCTCACTTTAGACGTGACTAAATTTCTAAGTTCTTTGTAACTACTCCATGATTGTTCGTATAATTCTTCTTTTGATTTCCTTAAAACTGCATTATTTTCTGCAAGCAATTCAATTTTCAACTTATATATCTTGTTTTTTAATTTATCTCTTTCTTTAATCAAATTAGTAATTTGAGAACACATCCAAGGGAAGATTTACTCTTAACACGTTTATGGCAAATCGGCAAGTGCTTATTTGTAATATCTAAGATCAATTCCTCCCAGATTTTAACTTTATCATCTATGTCATTGACATCGAATACTCTCTGCCAAAGCTGGGACTTTAAATGATCGATAAAAAGATTTGAATTAAAGTCTTTAGTTTTTCTATAGCTTATAATTCGGGGAGTATAACTTTTTGTATGTGATTTCCAAATTAAGAAACAAAGGGAATGATCACTAATCCCAATGTGTATAACACCATAAGATTTCACCTTATCCAATGAATTGCATAACATATGATCTATTAGACTTAGTGAATCACCGGATATTCTCGTACATGTTGAAGAATTAATCTGTTGTAATGAAAAAAGAGTGTGAATTTGATTTAGGCGTTTTGTGTTGTTTGTTAACGGTGACCTCATTATGTCACAATTTAGGTCCCCATGATAATAATGTTGTAATGAAAACTATCAAGAAATACAAGCAATTCCTCGTAGTAATCGAAAATACCAACTGGACTGTTTGGAGGACGATACCAAGACATAAAAATAAACGGTTTGGCATGGTTAGTATCTACCAACAGTGAAAATGCTTCAATATCATTCAAACAACGATGTTCTAATACTTTAAAATTCAAGTCATTTCTTATGTATATTACAACGCCGCCTCCATTACGATTTCTGTCTTTACGAACTACACGAAAGCCCTCAATATATATTTCATCATCTGGTACCGATTCATCCAACCATGATTCGTTGATGGAAAATATATGTACAACATTATTAGTCAATAATAATTTAATTTCATCAATGTTTCTTAGTAGACTCCTTACATTCAAGTGTAACATCTTTAGACCCTTCTGCTGTAATTTCTCATACTTTAAATCAGCATTAAATTCTAAGTTGTTTATATCACTGAAAGGTAAATGAGTTGCATTATTACCACTGCTGTGTGAACTTTCATTGCTTTCAGAGATGAAGTGAGGCAAGTACAAATATAAACATTTTGGACATTCCCAGTTTAAGAATTCATTTAAAGGATTTTTGTAGTCTTTTACACTGATACCGACACAGGCACTATGCACCCATTCGTAACATTTTGTACATTGTATCCCTTTTTGATTCGTTTTAACAGGCTTACAGGAACTTACACAAGAAAAACCCTTTACCATAATTAAAAGAAGAAATTATTACTACTATTACATAATAAGAAAAGAAGAAGAAAAAAGAAGAAAAAAAGTTCTAAGAGTTCAGAGTACAAGAATACTGCAGATTTGGAATGCACCACAATAATTGCATGAAGACCAAATGGGGAAAATGGGTCTCTGTAGAGTCAGTGAATAGCTTCAGTGCTAGAGAAAAGCCTTAGTCACTTTAAGTCATTTTCGCTCGTAATTAACCGTTTAATTTGTTTTCCTCCACTCGTTGGGAAAAGGCCGAGTATTCAGCCATCAGAAGACCATGCGGCGAGTGTCTTCTCGCATTTTTTGCGCTTTTGATAGTAAGTTAGCGTTTGTCTTGGTAAGGTCCTCGTCGATCCCCATTCTTGTGCCTTTCAATTTCTCTTTCTTTCTCTTTCATTTTCTCTCCCTTCTTTTTTGTTACCATACTTTGTCAAACAGTATGATTTTAACAATTTAACTTATATACACGATCTTTCTCTCTTCCTTTCTTTCTCTTTCTTTCTCTTTCATTTTCTCTCCCTTCTTTTTTGTTACCATACTTTGTCAAACAAAAGTGTGGGGGCGCTCGAGCCCTGAGCCCCGCCATTCCGCGGGCCCTGTTCGTGTAAGGCAATGCCCATAATCAATATCATACAAACCATAAAAATGATAATGATTATAAATAGCAACAATATTCATGGGCGTGGGGCATATTTGGCCTGCCCTAATTTACTACGCCACAAATCACTGGTCATGCTAGTCCTCAAATTTGAATGAAGGTATCCTGATATAATGGTTCATCCACTTGCCTTTCAATCCAAAATTTAGGGTTCGAATCCCATCTTGACACTAAAGCCCTTATTTTGGCAAGGTATTAATCCATATTTGCCACTCTCCACCGAGGTGTATAAAGGGATATCTGGCAATTGCTGCGGTAAAAATAATTGCAGGACTCTATGGAACAACAAAATCACTATTATCAATTATTATTATAAAATGTCATTGACAATAACTTACCTGATAACATCATGATCGTACCAGGCAAGCTACAAACCAATCCGACTCTGGCATAGCTGGCATCGAGACGGTCGACGATCTCGGGAATGAGCAAGCCGAAAGACTTGGCGACGCCGGCCCCAAAAACATCACCATGGCCTTGGAGAGGACAATGGCATAGCCCCACTTCCAATTAGAAACTTCTTTTCCTCTAGGAGACCCCATATCTCTGACGCCGGTTATTGTTGAAGAAAGAGTAATGAATTATTTACGTTTCTGTTGAACAGCACTGAACTCTGAAGTAGTGCCCCAAGTAGGCCTAGCTGCACCAGCCCAATTTTTCTTTGAAAATGATTTTGCGATACTGGCGCCTAACACCATCACCATACACTTGGAAAAGACATCACTGTACGCCAACCTCCAATTAGAAACTTCATTTACCCTGCCTTAATTATTCCATCTAATGTCAGCTGATAATGAATCTGTGATATTTTCTATTGAAAAAGTGTTGAAGAAGTGAGAATGATTTTGTGACACCGGCGCGCCAAACAACACTTGCAGAAGACTTTGATAGTATGGCAGCACGCATATAAAGCTGGAAAAAAGTGCACTTTGAAAATAGTGCACTCTGAAAATTGTGCACTGACAACAACATGCAACAAGAACAAAATGTTATCACATTTTTCAGACGATGATTCGGTCGAATAGCGATAATCGCCTGCAAGACGGAGTAGTTTTGTAAAGTATCGTTCAAGCATGAAAATGACACAAAGTCCAAGCAAACAGTATTCATTGCGTTAAGTCTGTGATTATACAAGTAAATTTCATATGGTCCAAAAGGAAATTCGTTGCGTTTTTATGCATTATTCACAGAAAAAATATAATAAAATGTACATGTGACATGATACATACAACATAAAACAAGTATATAGAGAGAATAAACTTATAGCACTGCAACATTCACATTATATAGATATTTTCTCTAAATCTACATTATATTCAATGTTTGTTCATAATATCCAGAGTAATTACAAATACAATAATTATTATCATTATTTTTATCATTATCAATTATATTAATATTATTATTATTGGTATTTTTATTATTAGTTTTACTCATTATATCATTATAATAAAATGTTGTTATTAAGCAGACAATAAACTACAAACAGTTTAACAATCAAAAGAATTGATCAGAATTATTTTCTATATGGCGGAAAATAACCATGTATATATCCTAGTAAGTTACAAATAATGTTCATATCTTCTGGGGGAATCCAATACCCTATTTTGTTAATCCACAACAATTATTGTCCCTATAAATGAAACCTAAATATGAATGCAGTATGTATGCAATATGAATAACTTTTCAAGGCAGTATGAAATAATTATGAATAAAGATGGAGTATATTATGATATGTGAGTATAAATACAAAAAATACTTTTTCATTTCATTTAAGAAGAGATGGCTATTATAAGAAATTAAGTAATTGTTCTATATTAAATAGAAATAAGTTTTGATCATTTCCTACAAGCAAATAGAAAAGAATGTAATGCAAGTCATACATTTTTACATTTCATTCAACAGACGGATAGAGTACGGAACAAAAGAGTTCAGGTACCTCGAAGTGGGGTTTTCTTCGACTGCCACCTTTTACCACTTCTTAGCCGGACATAATTTTCAAGTTCAGGCGGCGCTCCTGGGACAGGGGGGCACAGTGCCCCCCACTTTTCAAGTACCCCAAAAGTGCCCCTTTTCACATAGGAAAAGTGCCCCTTAAACTTTGTAAGAAGTGCCCCTTTTTACATAAAAAGTGCCCCTTTTACTTTGACAAGTGCCCCTATTAATTTGTTTAAGTGCCCCTTCCCCTTTCCACCTCTTATAAGTGCCCTTTTTATTTTGACACGTACCCCTTTTCCGTCGACAAGTCCCCATTTTCCTCTGTAATAAGTGTCCATTTTCCATTCAGTGCCCTTTTAATCTCTAGTAAGTGCCCCTTTTCAGGTACGAGAAGCGCCCCTTTTCACTTTTGATAAGCGCCCCCTTCACCTCTGATAATTGCCCTATTCAAATCTGAGAGGTGCCCCTTTTACTTTGACAAGTGCCCTTTTCCTTTGTAAGAAGTGCCCTTCCCTTTTAATAACCACCCTTTTAACTCGGATAAGCGCACCTTATATTTTCACATGTGCCCCTTTCCTTTCTTATAAGTGCCCCTTTTCACCTATGCAAATAGTCCTTTTCATTCTCATAAGTGCCCCTTTTCATCTTATTTTGACACGTGCCCTTTTCCTCCTGATAAGTGCCACTTCCCTTTTCATAAAATTCCCTTTCACCTCCGATAAATGCCCTTATTAAAATCTGATCGGTGCCCTTTTTCAACAAATGCATATTTCCTTTATTATTAGTGCCCTTTTTCATTCTCATAAGTGCCCTTTTCAGATGCGATAAGTGCCCTCTTTCACCTCTGATAATAACCCTTTTAACAATGATACGTGCCCCTTTTCCTTTTTTATAAGGAACCTATCCCGTTTTCACTTGTTATAAATGCCCCTATCAAAATCTGATGGGTGCCTCTTTTCCGTCGACAAATGCCCATTTCCCATTCTCATAAGTGCCTTTTTCATCCCTGGTGAGTGCCCCTTTTTTAGGTGAAAGAAGTGCCCCATTTTCACCTCTGATAATTACCCGTTGTACTTTGACACGTGCTCCTTTTCTTCTTTCTAATAAGTGCCATCCCTTTCGATAAGACAGTGTCCCCTTTTCCTCTCATCATTAAACGTGCCGCTAATTTCAAGCGACTAAGAGCAATATCCCCCAAAGCTCGCTCGCATTTATAATTATGTTATAATTATGTTACTTATCAAAGGTCTTTTCAGTCTTCTGTTATGAGAATGTGCTCATAACCCCATCAGGATTGGTTTTTCTTCTTTATAAGATGTAACTTTTCGCACTGCGACCTCACAAGTCTCTTTTTTTTTTCCTTGCTCGCAAATGAATTTTCAGACCATCACACCCAACTGCAAGGTATGATACATAACAATATCTTATAAAGAGAAACAAATATTGAAATCATCCCTGATAATGTAACCATAATTATAGGGGTATATACCAATGCCAAAAAATTGTATATTTTCGCTTTGAGATTTCCCTTTGTAGGTGCCCTTTTTCCAGAAAGTGCCCTTCTTTGTTGGTAACTTGGTGCCCCCACTTTGAAGTCGCTCCGCCGCCTCTGCCTTGACACCTTGACAGCCATACACACTGCTCTGTTTCTACAGAGAAAAAGAGACATCTTCGGTGATATAAGGCCGCTCCGATCAGATAATATGACGCTGATAAAAGTGAATAACCGCCGCAAAGCTTAATTGACTCATTTTGAGAGGGCGGGCCGTCGGAAAGGAAGAGGGAAAAAAATGAACCGCAAGACATTATTTATGATTTAATTACTCCGAAGACTTTGAAAAAAAGTACCAACGCCACTGCCGATACGTATTAAGCAGTTATTGTTTCACAGAGCTCAAAATAAATTGTAGAATCTAGCCTATAAATTAAAAACACTTTTTTTTTTTTTTTTTTTTTTGCGTGGACGAGAAATTTATTTCTCCATTTGCCTCATTTTTAAGAAAGACACCGTAATATTGTGCCGACAAGTCCGAACCGCTCAAAAAGTTTGTGAGTATAGAGTCTTTGACTGCCTTAAAATTCCAAATGTTTACATATTAAGCCCTATTTACTATCTATATATGACTTAGTGATACGAAATTAGAAGTTAGAGTATTGGAAATGATTTAAATCATGTAGAAACCCTTTTCTCTCTTGCCTTTGGAGGTTCGGAGCTTAGTCGAGTTGACGCTGATTGTCTGCTGACCCTACGGGGCCAGGGCCCCAGTGCAGCGCTCAACGGCTGGAGCCCCGTTACTGCTCACCGCTCAAAGCTAGATAGAGAGGCCTCCGGCCGTGCTGCGTATCCCTGCCTCTGCCTCCACTACAATTTCATCCATAAAAGCATGTTGTTGCGGCCCTTGTTGCATAACCATTAATAACCAGTAATAACCGATATTTAATAAACTTAAGTTAAATATCCTGGATTGTAATTCAGACCTTTGGCTTTGCAGTGAAAACATGGCCTCGACGGCTGAGCCTGAGGCTGAGGACCTTAACGAAACTACAGATACACCGGATGATGTGGCGCATGGCTCTGATGATGATGTCAACAACCACCAAGATGCCACTGCAACATCTGCCGCTGCAACATCTGCCGCAGATCCTGTGAACAGCAAAGACATCGGTCTTCAGGAAAGCTGGGAGACCGAGCCTGAAAGCAATTTAGAGCTGGGGGAACCGTTTCAAAAGCCAACTCCAAAGGTTTTCACGGCAGCAGGGGAAGGGGAGCTAGGGGAGTACCATGGAGAGAGCCATCTTGCTCTGAGGATGTCATCTGCGTGCAAGGGGCCTCTGAAGGATGTCGACAAGAACCATCCAGAAATCTGGGTGAGATTTTGCAATTTGATAGGGAGTTAATAATTAAGTAGGTTAATAGAAGGAAATATCAGAAGTCTTGAAAAATATTTTTTATGGGGGGATTGAGGAAACTTGGAATATATTATGAAGGAGTTAATACACAGCTTAAGTGAATGAAATATCACAAGTCATCATGAACATAAAGTATTTTTTTGAAAATTTTGTCACTCTCCAAACGATGTATATTAGAAGGGAAGTCAAAATTATTAAGGGTAAAAGAGGAAATGGAATATCTGTCATTTTAATCATAACTGCCTTATTTAGCAGAATCCATAAGTTGTATGGCAGGTGGATGTATTTGCAAAAATAATTGAGTTTAAATTTCAGCACTTTTTAAGAGAGAGATGAAAAGTAAAAAATTAAAAAAAAGAAGATTTAGGGATGAGAAATGAGACATCTGTACCTCAATCAAAATTGCCCTCTTTGGCTTACTATTGTTCCAGGCATTACTTCCCAGCGGCTATGACTACCACATCTGTGCCATCGAGATTCCGGATCCGACAAGCCAGACCAGTTCAAGGTCGGTCTCCGTCTGCCCATCAAGACAGAGAAGGACATGGATAGATGGATCGAGGAGTACCAAAAGGTCAGCTATACCCAGTATCGCGTCGGTCATGGTAATCGGAAATCAAAGGCTGTCCGCATACTATACCAGGTGAGGATTGTATGCTATATGTTGTATACTTTGACAGTGATTGCTCTGCAGCATGCAGTCAAGTGCTTTGTAGAGGTGTTGTGGTCTAGTGGATACGTCACCAGACTGTAATCACATAGTTCACGGTTCAAGTCAAGGTGCAGCACTAATGTACTATACCAGGTGAGGATTGTAATACAGTCAAACCTGCTTTAGTGACCACCTGTCTACAAAGACCACCTGTCTACAAAGGCCACATTTTTTGTTTCCCTTCAAAATGGTTTCTCATTGAAACATGTACTAAAGGAACCTGTCTACAAAGACTACCTGTCTACAAAGACCACTTTTTGTGTTTCCCTTGGGCGGTCGCTATAGACAGGTTTGACTGTATAATGATAATAATGATATTGTATTAGGCAACAATTGCTCTGCAATCAAGTGATAATGATAATGTTCTGGACTTGTATTTATAACACCTACTATATCTACAATGTCTTGACGCATATCATTATTACCCAGTCAGTGGATTCAAGCTTTCACCCTGCTATGTATGCACAACTTCTGACCAATTCTAGCCCTGACCAAATTCCTAACTTGAAATCATGCACAGTGCATTATACCTAAACCTACAGTGTAACCTTGAACTCGGTGACAACCCTAAACCCCTATATCTCTGATGACTAAAGCCAGGAGCAGTGGCCTTTGGAAGAAATTTCATATCACCACACCAAAGAGTGCCACTTACATGCTTATAAAGCCCGCCTAAAGCCAGAGTACTTATTCCAAACAAAATTGGCAATTATTCTTGGAAGCAGTCTATAAAGTTGAAATTGATTTTGTTTGTTTGTTTGTTTTTTATGTTGCATTTATTTCATCAAGGTAAATCTCTCTCAGCTAGAAGTGGCTTTTTGGTAAGGCTGTGAACATAAGTTCAAACATTATGCTACATGAATACAAAATGATGTAATTTGAAATCACAGATAATAATACAAAAATAACGAAATTGACATGAATATGAAAAAAGAACAACATATTTATAAAGAACAAACATTAGGTTATTATTACTTCATTTTATGCAATGCTACACAATCCTTATTTAGGAGAATGATATCCCATTGGTACTTTATAAAAAGTTCCTCAAACTTTGTAACTTCACCAAGTTTGTTATGTACTCTCTTCAACAGCAGTGGAAGGTTGATCAAAAGTTCATGACTTTTTATTCGCTATATGACAGAGAAACCTAAAGTGCCAACACAACATCTTTCCAAGAAAGAAGAACGAGACTCCAAAGAGAGCGCTAACCGACCGAAGCAGTGCTTGGCGTGGGCCCCAACACACCGGATGTCAAGCCAAACTGAACATCGCCATCAGGGTCTACATCAAGGAAATCTCAAAGAATCGTCTCAGTAGGTAAGTCATGGAAATAAAACCTGTCTATAATGACCACGCATGCGAGACAAGGAAAGCAATCTTCATAGACAGGTGGTCTTTATGTACAGGTGCCCTGTCTACAAAGACCACGGATGTGAGACAAGGAAAGCAATCTTTATAGACAGGTGGTCTTTATGTACAGGGTCATCTTTACCAGCTTTCCTTGACCTATCGACCAAACAGGGATTTCCACAGTCAACTTTTGTCCCACATACAGTGTAACTGTATAATATACACCAATTTATGTGGCAGTCTATGGTATTGATGCATTTGAAATAAAGGAATGGAAATTTTGTTCAAGGTAGACCAAAAATTGGTCTGTATAGACGGGTTATCTTTCTACATGTATATGGTAAAGGCGGTCCCTGTAGCACATTTTGAATTCTGTAGACAGGTATGTATTTGTTTTTCTTTCAAAGTCGTTCTCAGTTAAGTCTTTTGCTAAATCAGTTAAATAATAATAATATAAATTATGTAGGAGCACTATTAAAATACAGAAAGTATCATAGCGCTTACAAAATAATAGAATTTGAAGAAAAACATAAAATACATTACCTCATGAAATGGGTAAATCACATTACCAGTATATTACTGAAGAAAGAAGTATGTTTTGATGCATATTTTGAAAGTGGCAAGACAGGTTAATTGTCAGATGGAAAGTGGAATATTGTTCCACATTTTAAAAGCAGCCACTGTAAAACGTTTTTCGGTAGATTGTAAAAAAAATTGCCTGTAAGTTTCGGGTCGCATGTTAGTAACGTAAAATTCAGAATATCAGCATTTAAAAAGTTTAAATACTGATTCTGTTCTGATCAGAAATCAAGACATCCATATGCCAGACTACCCCGCCATGATCTCCATCACACACACCCACAATCACGAGACGAAGAGCGAGTACGCGCTTCGCTTCCGCCCCGTGGACAAGACGCTTGAGGATTTCTACACGGATCTCTTCAAGGCTGGTCATAGCGCCCTCACTGCCTGGAGCTTCTTTCAGTGGAAGCGTTGGGCGGAGAACGGGATAGACTACGAGAAGATGATACTGGATAGGGCGTATAATCCCGACATGGCCTATGTTTACAGGTTTGGCAATATTGATTGACTACTTAAGCATTAACTATGATTACGGTAATAATAGAGTGTTCTCATAGCCGTGCGGTTAAGGAGGTGCGTGAAGCTTCTTTCAGTTGAAGCATTGGGCGGGGTATGGGATAGACTACAAGAAATTGATACAATCCCGACATGGCCTATGTTTACAAGTTTGGCAAAGTTGAATGTAATATTTTCTTAAATCCTAATACTTATATTTCACATTGTCTATTGGAACAGGCTGGTTGGTTTATTTAGGCGAAGGGAATAGTAACATCAGCAGCTTCCTGTATAGGGCTTATGTCCATCACGCCGTGTTGCTCATGGTGCTCCAACATCATGAAAGACTTCTGAGGTCAAGAGGTTAATGATAGTAAAGTGATAATACAGTAGAGGACTTAGCCTAAGATAACTTATCATTTACACACAAGTTATGTAATGAGAACGAACCTGGGATAATACTAATGGTAAATGGTGGTGATAGTGATGTTGACAGAAGTTGAAAACAAGAGCAACAAACGACCAAGAAAGTGGAGGAAAATAACAATTGCCTTTTATTCTTGAGTGATTTCAATATATTCTTCTGATTTCTCTTGAATTGCTTGCAGGATTTTCTACCGCATGATGCGAGAGAGGAAGCCGCAAATGATGAAACCTGTAAAGTCCGCCAAGCAACGCAATATGGGCGTGACACAGACCAGCACCCCTGTAACATTGGGCGCCACCACTCTGGGGGTGTCTCCTGCTGGGGGACTCCCCAACGGCCTGGGTACAGAGGTGATCATGGAGGGACGAAGGAGATGGAGAGGTCACTCAGACAAAGAGAATGAAACTGGATGTAGGAGGTAATATTATGGCATCTTTGATCCTTAGATATCATAAGCCCCCATAGCCCTTGAAACAAACCCTTGCAATTTAGTTCTTGCTGCAAAAAAATAACAATTACTTTCAGAGAATTTTTCGAGGATTGGTTTTGTAACCCTCTTTGCAGTACTTAGTTCACCAAAACATTTGCCAATGAATTTCTTTTCATCAGTCATACGTTGTATTGTAAGCTCTCGCTCTGCCCCTCCTTCTCTCCCCATCTCTCACTCCATTGCTCTCTTTCTCTCTCTGTCTCTTTCTTTTCTGTCACTCTGTCTCTGTGTCTCTCTGTATGTATGCTTAAAAGCCAAGTCCACTCCAAAAATAACTTACTTTCAATAAAAGCAGAAAAATCAGACAAACCAATCAAAAAAAGTTTGAGCAAAATCGGATAACTAATAAGAAAGTTATGAATTTTTGAAAAAGTGAGTAAAACTATGAAACAATGAGAATCACAACACAAATTGCCAAGATGGTTATCAGTTTGTGACGTCATGTCCTCACAACTTATCAATTGCTTTATATAGTTTAATCCCATTAATTTCCCTTTTTATCCCCCAAAACTTGATTTCCCCATGCCTTTGCCCAGGTTATATGATTTGTATCATATTGCTTGCATGACATTTCCCAAAACTTTTATGAATTTTGAAGAATTGATACTATTTTCTGAATATTGTATTTCATAATTATTGATTTTTATATAAATAGTTCATCAAAATTCAATTTTTCATGATTTAACTGGACAAAAATTACTCTTTATTTGTGCATCCACACAAAAACATATTACTAACAATCTAACTTGGATGCTGATGTGAAGAAATAAGATTCTTAGGGTGAAAATAGGAAATTTATATTATTAATATAAAGAAAATAATTAGTGTATAGTGAGGACCATACGTCACAGACTCATGAGTGAGTTGCCAATTTGTGTAGTGATTTTCAAAGTTTTTCGTGTCATTAAAAATTCATAACTTTCTTATTAGTTATCCGATTTTGCTCAAACTTTTTTTGATTACCGTATTTGCCGGCGTAAAGGCCGCAGTATTTTCTCTTCCGAAAATATCAAAAAGTCTGGGTGCGGCCAATCCGCAACAACAGTAAAAATCGGCTGTTAAAACAGCACGTAATTTCGTACATATGGGACTCCCAACGGTACAATGACTAGATCTATACCAGTAATGGTACAGGACATTTCTAGATTAACTCCACACATCTTACTGACAATTTTATGTTGCATTATTGACATGAAGTCTAAAATAAACTTCATAACTTATTTTCTAACATAATCTACCGGTAGATCTAGATATAAGTTCATGCCATTGCATCGCTAAAAAGTAAAACTTACTAAAAGTAAAAGAAGGGACCGTCGACCGTTACGGAGCTAGCTGCCGCGCAACGCAACTGCGCATCTAGCCAAAGTTGCAATTTCGTATAACCGCACATCGTGGTAGGGTATTATACATGTATGTAGGATACCAAATCTGCCTGCGATACAGTACTAGCTTAAAATCGATGAAGATTTGCTAAATTATACGATCATTTTTTAGGTAAACTTCCTGTAAATTTATAAGAATATTGATGAATTTGGTATCAGTTTTTTAAAAAAATAGTGATTCTACAAGAAAATTACGATTATTTTGTTTGGTCCGTTTGGTTTTTTTTCCTTTGGTTTTTTTTTTTTCCTCTACAAAATGTCAAAGTTGGGGTGCCTATCGCGGGGCCTTATCGCCGGCAAATACAGTAGTTTGTCTAATTTTTCTGGTTCTATTGAAAGTAAGTTATTTTTGGAGTGGACTTGGGCTTTAAGATCTCTTTTTTTCACTTCCTGGCAGTGTTCAAGATACTAGGGCTATACTGCAATATCAATTTTGTAGAGGATGTTCAGAGATACCGAAAGAAGCATTCTTCAAACATGAACGTTTTGTGTTATTTTGCCTAAAATGTTTGAAAGAAGGCAAGTGGTTGTATTACCCATTTACTGAAAGTTAATTTATCACGACTGCATATAAGATTGTAAGTCTGCTGTTTCGTCTTTATATCTGAAGGAAACACTGTTGTCGAGGCAGATGTGATCAAAGACAATTCTGGAATCATTTTTATGGACACGTCTTCTGTGATGGCCAGCTCTGGTCTTCTTAGCAGCACCTCCTTGATGGACAATTCAAGCCTAGCAACCGCATCATTTGTAGTAGAGGAGGAACTAGAGGAGGAGGAGGATGCAAGCAAAGACTTCTTTGCACATGGTTACAGGACTCGAATCCGTGGTACAAATCGTAGCGGAAGAACACCGTGAATCTGAAGGAACTCTATGAAGACCTTGAGCAGCTGATATCAAAGCATGTGAATGAGATGCATCCAGCTCACGCACATCTGGCGAGGATTACCGGTGACAGAGACGATATGATCATCGCGATATGCACCCCTCATGAGGCGGGCCACGCTAATCTGCCTGCAGCAAATGAACTGTGTATCATAGATGGGACATACCAGAGTTTCGGTCAGGTCATGTGCTACGTTGTATCCTTCATGGTACCGAGCAATGCTGGAGGAATTCCTTTAGGCTTCCTAGTCCTGTCATCCATGGACCAGGTCTTTATCACACAGGGCTTAGAACTCTTCAAGATGCTCATCCCCGATGATGCCTTCGGATGCAGAGGACGCGATGGACCGTCCTACTTCCTCACTGATGAGGAGCACTTCAAGCCAGAGATTGTCCAAGCAACCTTCCCCAATGCCAATGTCCTGATCAGCCCCTATCATCTGATCTTGATGACGTGGAGGTGGATGGCAGATCCTAAGAGACGCATCAAGACCAAGGACCATGCAGCAATCTTCGGATTTGTCAAAGATCTGATCAATTGCCAAGCAGCAGAAGAGCTAAATAGTATCCACATCAAGATCCTTAATAGTGAGGTCAATGAAATGTAAGTACACCTGGCAATGACAGGTTTATTCCACATTTATTGTAGTATACTTTGAAGTGATATGCTTTTATAAACCAAAACTATTGATGGTCAAGTCCAGTAAGTAATTAGACATTGGGCGTTGTGACGTGACAGTTCTTAGGGTCATTTGGGAATAAACATCCAAGTATTAAATGACATTGTGTTGCAGTCGTTCCTTGTCCAAAGTTATAGGTAGATTTAGGTACCTTTACAACAATTTAAATGAACTATACAATATCATAAGTTTTTTGGAGAGTGATGCTCTTTAAGAATATATATTTTGCTTTTTATTAGAAATGTTAAAATTTTTTAAAACTTGACGAGTTATAGCGAGTAAAAAGTTAAGTTTATGTATTTATGTTTTAATGTATTCATACAAGTAGAAAAATGGTATCTTTTGGATAAAATATGAGATATGAATGATGTTGAGAAGAAGATGTAAAAATTCAAGTAAAAATTCAAGGTTAGAAAAAGAGGACAGATGCAAATTAAAGTTAATTCTTTTGTGCATTCCTTTCAGGTACAGGGAGTTTGCACCCTTTGTGATAGCGGGCATCGTGAACCGATGGAGTGAATGGATGCTACCGGAAGACCATCCCATCCATAGAATAGGCGTAGGAGCCTGCCCTTGGCAGAAGATCATGAACTGCATGAGGGATAGGGTGCTCATGAAAGGAAGACACTTTAACATCCTACAGGTGAGGTGATGATGATGCTGGTGGTGGTGGTGGTGGGAATGGCTGTGGTGGTGATGGTGGTGGTGATGCTGTTGGCGATGGTGGTGGTGATGGTAATGATGGTGGTGGTGGTGACAGCAGTGGTATTGATGGTAGTGACAACAGTGGCGATCTTTATGATGATGGTAATGATAATATTGGTGGTGGTGGTGGCTGTAATATCGTGTTGATTTTATAGTGGAACTGATAGTGGTATGCCAATGAAACCGGTGGTGGTGGAACTGTATGAGTGATAGGGTACTTAAATAGCCTACAGGTGAGATGTGATGATGATCATGGTGGTGATGGTGTTGTTGATGATTTAATGATCTCTTTTCATCTCTCTTCCTTTCATCGTTTAAATCTTTTTGTCTTCAGATGACTCACTTTCTTCTCCATGGAGTAGACGCAGCTTACCAGAGAAACTTGGAGGAGGGGTGTAAGAGTGAGCCAGGGGACCTCTCATTTATCCCCATCTTCCTAGATCCTTACATCACCAAGGCTGGCATCACTCAGGTGAGGTCATGTGACTTCTTTCTATGGAGTGCCAAAGTGCAATATAATTTGAAAAATATTAATTCAAAAGGCATACTGTGTTGTGTAGGAGTAATTGAAATTGAAAGGAGGCATTTCATTTCTGTATCATAATTCATTCTTCTCATTAAAGTTGCAAAGAGTTTTCTGTTTGTCTATCAGATGCTGCTTACAAGTATCGGCTTGATCTATTGATACTACAAAACTATTACTTTATTGGAATTCAACATCAATTCCTGTAAGATACTACATATGTTAAGCATTTTAGAGTTTTAAAAAATGAAAGTAGTTGAATTGTATATGCATTTATCTAAGACTTATGAAAGAGGCTTATGGCTCTTGTATTTCTTTGTTTTCTTAGTACATTTCAGAAATATCTTTGAAGGAGAATGCCAAAGTAAAGCCATATTTGTTCATGCGAGGCAAATTCTTATGTTTTTGTTTTTCTTGTATTGGTTTTCTTCTGCTCACAATAATATTTACCCTTGTATTCAGTAATAAACCCCCAAATGTTAATGATAATAATGTTACTATAAATCCAATAGACCATTTTCGTTCTGTAATTTGCATTCTGACTATTGAAATACAATTATTTGTAACAGGCACTTAACATAGATTTGTGCAATAAATTTGATTAAATTACGAAAAGGGTCTATTGGAGTTATATAGTAGCTCTGGAAAAGATAAAAGGCACTATCCCTTAGTTTGTGAACAGATTGCATAGCATGGTAGAGGTGTTTTTTTCTTCAGATTTCTTTGTTTGTTTGTTTTTGGGGGGAGAAGTTATTCGAAGTACTGTTTCTCAGAAATGCAGTATATATTATAGATATAATGACTGCTATGAGAGGGATATTTGTTTCTTATAGGCTCAAGGGAACGTAACATCCTGTTATCACCCCGAGGCGTGCCGAGGCGTGATGGCAGGATGTAACGTCCTCGAGAGCCTATAACAAAAAATATGCCTCGAATATTAAAGCAGTCATTATATCTTTTATATACCGAACTGACACAAAAATCTACCAAGAATTCTTACCTTAATATCCTTTTCTTGAGTAAAGATTGGTTAAAACATCACAGAAAATCTGAGACACTGTCTGTTAATCTTCGCTGGAAAGATGACTGAATCTTACAATCATTTGGGAATTGCAGACAAAAAGCACTGTATGGTATCCGCGCTCGCACAAAGAAAATGTTAACACGTAAACCAATGGGGATCGCAGCATGAGGGCATTTTTTAAAAGACTATTGACCGGTAGGCGGGTATGAGGGCACTTTTTAAAAGACTATCGACTGGTAGGCGGGTATGAGGGCACTTTTTAAAAGACTATTGACTGGTAGGCGGGCATGGCTAAAATCACGACTCCAATTTCGACCAATCAGATGGCTAGATTTCTAAAGTGAGGTATATAATATTCATTATCGTTCACTTTCATTACATCTTGGTTGACAGCTCAGCCCAACTGAATTCCATGTCAGTGCCAGAAACAAGAACCTCATTGGGGTTTTGACTGTCAACACAGAGTTGGGCATCTGCTCTTGTATAGCAGGGAGGGCAGGCTATTTCTGCGTCCATCTTGGATCTGTTCATAAATTCTTCGACGTGCCCACCCGTACAAGGGCTCCTTTCCCATTTGCTGCTGATAAATACCATATCTACAAACTTGCCACAGGTAAGATGGAAAGCATATTATCAATGCTCTTTATTAACATTGGTAAATATAATAATACTAACAATACCCTTGTCTACTCAGGATAGCCTCATCAATATTCATGCTGTTCTCTCTGAGGGCCCTGCAATCATTGCATTGCTCCGGTAGTTTTTTAGTGATTAAAGATTTGCACGCAGTTTGACAAACTGGAGGCGCGATAGCTGAGTGGTAGAGCAGGGGTGTTGTAACCTTGAGGTCCCAGGTTTAAAACCAAGACCATGCTCTAGTGCCATTTGATAAGGCTTTAATCCTCATTACCAAGTCACTGGAGAGGACTTAAAGCCGTCAGTCCCCTGGTTGCTTACTTACAAGCATACACATACTTTCTTTCTTAGCAGTCAGGTAAAACAAGCAAACAAACATGTACCAAGCAGTAGTGAAATTCTTCTTTTAAAAAATGTTCCAGTACCAACTCTCCTTCAATTGACCCTTGGCAGAGTATCCTCTTGGACATTAATTAATCTTTGAACATAATTACCAGCTGGATCAAAGTAAGATAAGATGATTTCAAAGACACAAGACTCAAGAGTGTATTTTGTGCCTGGCAAGAGGGCTCAAACACAATTTTATGATCAAATTAACATTTGAGTATTACTAGTTTTGAGTTGAAAGGATAAAGTTTGTTAGTTTTGAAGTGAAAATGAGTTATAGACTGTCAGTGCTGACACTTGAGAAGATGTACAGAGTGTTTTGTGTAGATTTAGTCAGTTTTCCGCAAAATTTGTGATCATTTTATGCACGTTGAAAGTTCATCGTAACTATTTTTTCCCTTTTGCTTTGTACAGGGGAGAAAATCATCCACGAGCAGCTGACCGACACCATGCAACAGCTTGCTCAGGTAGTGGAAGCTAACATGTCAACTCTCGCAGAACCAGTCAAACATTTCATCCAACAGATAGAGAGCAGACTCCGCCTCTGGACTCGTCGCTCGAGAAGTTCAAGGTTCTGACAAAAGAGGAGGAGGAGGAAGAGAAGGATCGAATGGAAAGAGAGAAGGTGGAGAAGGCAAAGAGGGAGGAGGAGGAGAGAAGGGAGGAGGCAAAGAGGAAAGAGGAGGAAGAGCAGAGGAAGAGAGAAGAGAAGGCAAGGGAGGAGCAGAGGAGAGCGGAGGAGAAGAAGAAGAAGGAGGAGGAAGAGAAGAAGATGAAGGAGAGGAGGAAAGAAGAAGAGGAGAAGAAGTTAAGACTATCACAGCTCTTCTCCGATGATGCTCAACTCATTGTGAAGACCACTGTTTGCTCTAAAAAGGTATCTACATTTTTTTCTTCTCAGAGTTGGTGCTACAGCATTAAGAATTGCGGGGGCTATTGGGCCAAAGTTGGTGTAATTATAGCCTTTATTTCCACTCATCAAAAAGAATACTCGGTGTATGTAAACAAAAAGGGGCAATAAGGATGAATTATTTGCCGAGTTTCACACTTGTTGACAGTGATACTGGTGGAATAGTATGAGGACGTATTCACCAACTTAATCGTATTTCCTTTTTCAATAGGAATTGAGGATTAATTTTGAACAGGCTCCACACTGACCTAATGCCCCAGTCGTGATGTCAAATGCTACCTAATTTGGTTACTTTTAATTAGTTGCAGAAGTTGCTGTGCAATTCTTGCCGGAACATGTATCATAATTCGTGTTTATTATGTTGTTATTTTCTGACCCTTAATCGATAATCTCCTCCCCAGGACTCTGAAAAGAAAGTGAACGAAGTTGAAGCTGGGAAGAGGGCCCGTGTGCCAATCATGACACCTGGACGGTCTGTAACACGTGGAGTAACACGCATGCAGGACTCAGAAAATAGCAAGAAAACAACACCAAAGAGAAAAACCAAAGCACAGAGAACTGCATCCCCATCCAAGCAAGCTGTACAAGTAGCCAAAGAACATATTAATAGTTTGGAAGAGGAGAACGCAAAGGACAAAAATCTCATCTTGCTGATGTCAGACGAGGGAGGGATGTTGGTGAAAGGAATAGCCACAGAGACGGCATCGCTAGGGAGGGTGCTTGTGATTAATAAGCCAATCACGGATCAGCAGGTTGGTATGGTGATGATGAAGGACAAGAAGAAAGGGAAGAAGGGAAAGTCATGACATGAAAGCATGATCAGTAGGAACTGACGCATCAGATGGGAGATGATGTGTGCATTGAGGCATGATCATATGCTACTGCAGCCAATCAAAGACCAGCAAGTCATCATGGTGACGATGAAAGACTTTAAAAGAGGAAAGGAAGTCATGACATGAAAGCATGATCAGTGGGAACTGACCAATCAGATGTGAGATGTTTGCATTGGGGCATGGCTATATTATTGCAGCCAATCATGGAACAGCAAGTATGCATCATGATGCTGAAGAACTCATAGAGGAAAGTCATTACATGAAAGTAATCAATAGGAACAGACCAATCAGCTTCAAAATATTGTTTGCATTGTGGCATAATTATCCCGACATGCTTTACATGAAACCGACCAATGAAAAACCTTAAAACCAGCTGTTTTCATGTATAAAAGGTTAAGTCCAAGCTGTTAAATGTTCTTTTTGCCATCAAATTAGGATTGTATTAAGGCGATACTCCAACTTGAGCTTGGAGTTTGGATCAGACTCAATATCAAATAAAATGGTACTAAAGTGAATTTAATTGCATAATTCCATACCTGGTAAAATTGGGGAAAAAATCATAATCATCTTCTTTACTATCACCATCATCACAACACCACTATCATCACCATCACCATCATCACCATCATCTTTTTCCCATCATTATCATAGTTATCATCAACACCACCACCATCATCACCATCACCACCACTACCATCACCATCACCATCACCACCACCATCACCACCACCATCACCATCATCATCATCACCATTATCATCACCATTATCATCATCATCATCACCATCACCACCACCATCACCATCATTATCATCACCATCATCATCACCATCATCATCACCATCATCATCACCATCATCATCATCACCATCACCATCACCATCATCATCATCATCACCAACTTTACCAATAATCATTTCATCCGTTTGGAGCCAGAAGGGCGTTTACACACACAGAGTTACATGTATGTCCAGGGACCCGTTTCACAAAGCCTTTTTTCAATGACAAATTACAAAAATCAGTGACAAATCTGCTGATAACCAATCAGAAGCAAGGATTTCACTAGCTTATAACAAAAACTGTCATTTGTCACTGATGACAAGTTTTGTGAAATGGGGCCCAGGCTCTGAACAGATGATGTCCTTCAAGCACTGATCAGAGTTTGTATCTTTATGATCTTTATATTTGAGGTGCATCCTGATCCAACTGGAGTAGGGTCGATTCTTTACAGGCCTTCGGCCAAGATCCCATAACATTTGTTTAAACATATACCTCACAAATGAAGTATTCTTCCATGAAATATGTATTCCCAAATGCAATCCATGTTCACCTTTCTGATTGCGATTACATGTATTACTTTTAATTTAAAGATTATTTTGACACTCGGTGGAATAAATTTTCAGAAACCATATTTCCTTTATATTTTTAGTATTCTTTAAATATATCAACACTAAAACAGTAAAATATGAGAAGATTTTGAGGAAAGGATGAAATCTTAAACCTTGGTTTAATGTTTTGTGCTGTAAAAAATGATTGAATCAAGCAGCAAAAGGTCATCTGCAAACTGTCTTTAGACAGTTATTTGTGATTAAAAGGTTGATGTTTACTTGTTTTATGGAAGTGGAAAGAAAGGCAAATATCTTGGGGCAGGTTATTTTATATCAAGAAGTATAAATAAAGGAGCTATCTAAGTGATCGAATAAGAATAACATGCAGAGAAGAAGAATGATAATGAGAGCAGGGGGGTGTTTCACAAGATCCTAATTTGAACTTATCTTAAGTTGGACTTGACAATTATGGAAAGTGGTTAGCATCTATGAAAATATTTTGGTAAAAGTTATTTTAAAAGGCATAAAATGTTGATTCAAATCATTAATATTTTCTATTATCAAGGAGATTTCATGTTCTTGATGCGGAATTTATGAAAAGTCTAAAATACTTGAACTTTTGCTTTTGAATATATTTTATTTTAAGGCTACAAATGGCTCTCCATAATGTTCAAGTCCAACTTAGAGTTAAGTTCGACTTAGGATCTTTGTGAAACACCCCCTGGAGCATGAATTTATAAAGAGTGAAAATAAGGAAATGGAGAAAGCTTAACAGTTAGCCTTGTTCAGATATGGCACAGCAAAACTGCAGCAGTTTATAATGACGTCAAAGTGCAATACGCTTCACATTTCTGCATCTTGTAACAGAGCTCAGGGTAGTGTTTCACAAAGACTAAGATCAACTTTAAGTTGGACTTAACTATTGCAGGCTGTTCATGCCATTTGTGACCATGATTTGTACGTCCTTTAGAGACCAATGCCAGTAAATGGTGAGAGCAAACAGTGGCATGAACGGCCTGCTATAGTTAAGTCCAACTTAAATTCGATCTTAGTCTTTGTAAAACACCCCCCTGGACCTTTGTTGCGCGCAGTTGCCATTCATGTACATGGCGATTTACTGTGTCATATCTGAACAGGAAGGTGGGAAGAAAGAGAGAGAGAGGAAAGGAGAGAGAGAGAGAGAGAGAGAGGAAAGGAGAGAGAGGAGAGAGGAAAGGAGAGAGAGAGAGGAGGAGAGAGAGAGGAAAGGAGAGAGAGAGAAAGGAGAGAGAGAGAGAGGAAAGGAGAGGAGAGAGAGAGAGAGAGGAAAGGAGAGAGGGAGAGAGAGTGGGTGTGGGTGTAAATACAGATGTGAAAGAATGAGATAAAATTAATATGAAAAATCGATTATACACATACATTATGATTTTGCTTTCTCCAATTCACAAGAAATGCAAAACCTACAGATATTACTTTTTTGTTTGCTTTATTAAGTAAAAAACATACATATTTATGTTTTGAATATATACACAATGGAACGTATAGAGTCACATGAGCTAATACATACTGCTGACAAAAAAAATGTTCCCACAAAATAGATGGACTTGCAGTCAATATCAAATAATACAAACAGAAATCAGAAAATTGATGAGAAATTACGAAATTTAGTGTAAATTGCATTCAATCGCTGCATCCACATTCAAACAAAATGAAAATAATGTAAAAAGAAAGTGTTAATTCATATTCCGTGAAATGACGTATCATTGGTTGCTAGTTAGAAAGATTTAATACCCTTATGGCGTTTAGTAGACGGTACAACAGGAGAGAGAGAGAGATGAGATATTAATTGGGTATGAAAATTTTCATCTAGTTTCAGACCATCAACATTGAAAAGGTCTAAGGGAACATAACTATCATAGTAAAGATTGTGAATGCAACATGAATTAACGTGTGAAATACCAAAATATCATAACCATCTGTAAAGGCACAATACAATGAGATTTTGACAATATCTACTAAAAGTGATCATCACTTCTTTGGAAATTATATAAATTTCCAAAGAGGATGCTAAGATATTTTTCCTTTTTTTTCTTTTTGTATTTGAATTTAACTAGAAGACAGACAAGTTTGAGTAAAGTGCCTTTTAATCAACATGCATGGTTTTGAATTGTATAAAAATTGTACATCTAAATTCAGTGTGCTCTTGCAAAAATCATGCTAATCGTAATCTTGACTAGTTATTGTCTGCTAAAAGCTAAATGCTTCTCTGGATTGTAATGGTTATATGTCCATAATACTAACAAGAACAAATGGCAAATAGAAAATGATTATTGGCATAGGAACAAGTGATTTTTTTTTGGCGATATTGATAACCAATGGTGATCTTTTCACCACAATCTGTTAATCTTTGAAGTCATTCCTTTTGCACTACATGTGCACCTATGACTTACTAGTGCGATCTGTAACTGACATTCAATTCGTGATATGGTTTAAGTAATAGTCTAATGATTGCTGCTGACAACTGTTCAACACCAACAGCTCGATGGTCCTCAACACTTTGACTTTACCTCTCATCATCGTAGTTATTTGTCCAGCCTGTCATAGAGAACACACTTTTCTTTCCTCCATCCCATTATATTCTTCAAATACTGATAAAGTCCAGCCGCTTTCAAACAGTAACAAAATATAGTCCTTCCTTCAACTGAGAAACTTGGCTCCATGAAAACGAAATCGAATGGAACAGCCCTCATTTGACTCTCTTCTGCTGTCTGCTCCGGTAGATATCGTGTCGTGGTGCATGCTGGGAGGAGTCTTCATCGTCCGAGTCCTCTTCGGCTGGCTTGCCCGCGACCATGCCTCGTTTGCGCTTCAGGTCCATCTCACCCTGGCTATCGTCCTGGTCCATGCCGTTGGGGATAGGTACAGGCTCCTGGGATACTGTGAACAACAAGAGAACAAGAAAATTGTATGATAGAGAAAACCTTCATGGACTAGAGTATTTGTAAAATAAGGATATTTGGAATCACACAAAAAATGGTATAAATGTATACTCATGTTAGAGCTCTGTTATGATCCTATTTCTGTTTACAATTGGTAGATTCAGACAACTCTGGTTCTTTTAATAGGACTTTCATTTTTGTTCCCATAAACTAGGCAGACTAACTCATGTACAACCAGAAACTTTTGCACTTTTGCGTCCTGACACATTACAAACTTGTAAAACAGCAGTCACTCCTGCTGCAAAAATCATGAATTCTAAAAATTCAGTTTAGGTTCAGTTGTGGTTCAATTATTTAATGGCATGAAAATAATAACTATCTAGCTTTTACAGTGATACTTACGCTCAGGTATTCTGCATTCGGCTATTAACCTCATGAGGTCATCGACCTTCACGAAGGGACCCTGAAAGCTCTGAGGAGGGGGTAGCTTGGTCAGGACCATAGAGGCAGCCAACGGCAGGGGGAATTCCCCTCCAGGGACTGGGTGTGAGCCAGGTACTGTAAACAAACGGAAGAGAAAGAGATAACGTCATCTGTACATGGCAAATAAAAGAAGGGAGGGAGGGGGAGGAGAACATGGGCAGGAAGGGAAGAGGGAGGGGAAGGGGATCTGAGAGGGGATGGAAAGGGGAAGGGAGAGGGCAAGGAAAAGGGGAAGGGGGAAGGGGAAGGGAGAAGGGAAGGGGAGGTAAGGGTGAGGGAGGAGGGAAAGGGTGAGGAGTGTGGATGAAAAGGTGAGGGGTAAGGGATGACGGTATTGGTCTAAAATAGGTAGATGAAATTCAAGAGAACGGACAAGACTTTGTAAAAAGGAACGGTATTGGAAGAGTTTGTATAATATCATCTTTTTTTCATGTTGCCTTCCCCGGGTATCAATTTCTTTCTCTATTTTACGTTGTGGTGTTTTTGCCATTCTAGGATAGTTGAAATCCATGACTGGCTGTGACAATCAGAATCTTTAACCAAGCAGGGGGCACATCATAGCCCCTTATTAAAGTACTATACATGGTGGATTAGGTAATATAAGATGCCATTGTCATAATCATTAATATCCATCATTATTATTAAAACTTTCACTCAACATAATTAAGCCTTGTATACTGCAATCACCCATATGAAGATAAGATTCTTACTTGGTGCAACCCGGGGCCTGAACGGTAGCATCTGGTCTAGACTAGGTCTACAAATCTCTTCTTGTTTGCTCTCTCCTGCAGTCTCAGCTCCTTCCTCTGTTCCCTGACTATGTTCCGTGTTGACAGGATTAATTGAGATTTGGAGGGGCCTGTTGGATTGCCTTAGATCCTAAATAACACAAAACAAAATAATATCATAATAATGACAACAATAGCAATCTAAATTAATAATGATTTAGAATCATCTTCGATCTCCTTTCTCCTTCTTCTACTTTTTTATTTCTTCTTCTTCTCACAAAAACAACAAAGCTCTATTCGCAAAAAGAAAAACATGTCAGGATTTTATGCATGGAAATCTTTTTTTCTATCTTTTTCCATAGTGAATCTAAACAGAGCCTAGAAAAAGATGTGTTTTTACATAATTTTCAAGAATGTTTAAGAAAGGCCAATTCTCCAGATTTTTTTTTTTTTAAAGGACTCTGCCGGACTTGGTTCACATGAACAACTTTGTATTACATTTCCGTTGTCTCACAAGTATTTCCAGGAAAAAAAAATGAAAAAGAGAAGAAGGAGAAGGAGAAGGAGAAGGATAAGGAGTCCGAGCTATTCACTTTGACTGTTTACCTTATAGCCAAGAGCTTTGAGTTCAGATGGGTTGCATGGGAAGAGATCTAGGTAACGATATCTGTCCACTAAGAGGCTAGTCTCCCGGTCTTTGTATTCCGTCTTGAAGATCGTCTGTCTCCTCTTCTCCACCTTGATGATACTGGCAAGATCTCCACACGTTGACTCAAAGTCTTCAAACCGTAGCCATGTCTCTCTGTACAGAATCAGACAATTCACACAACATATGAGAACTGAAAACCTCAAACAGAGCCCCATTTCATAAAACTTGATACATCACATGGTATCAATAAACAAAAGCTAAATTCCTATCACAAATTTGCTCTCAGCCAATCAAATGCCATGATTTCAGTACCTGGTAACAGTTACAGTAACTTGTTATTTATCACAAGTTTTATGAAACAGGACCCAATTTGGGGTACTTAGTACTCTCTGTACTTCATTTTAACAGTTGTGTTGACCCAACCAATTATGAAGCATAAAAATCAAAGGCATTTAAATTTTCGCTTTTGTGCTTGGTGGAAAAAAATGCTAACACGATTATAAATAGGCGTGGTGACATTTAACAAATGTTGAAGAATACCTCATGCTAAAGTAAGCACACACGTGCCATATCCTATACTACCACTAACAGTTAATTTTCTCTCCTTTCGGGATACTTATTTGAATAGTTTGGCTATCAATTTTTTTACTTTCTATTTGTCATCGTAACTTACCCAGACTGTTCTTGAGGAAGGCTCCCTGATGTGAGAACTCTCTCAAACAGAACTCTTGTGTTGTTATCCTCTGAAAGAAAGAATTAAAGAGAGAATGAGAAAGAGAGAGAGAAAGAGAGAGGGTGGGGAAGGGTGGGGAAGGGTGGGGTAGAATTAGGGTGAAAACAAATTACTACAGCTAATATAAGAGGAAAAGTTGGGGAACCCTCTCTCGCAATTTTGAAGAATCAAACCAAAATACTACTATAACAATTGTTGATGAAAGTAGTTACAATATAAGCCCTATACTGTATATGTTCACTTTAATTTGACCAACTAACTGCGACTAAAGTTGATTTATACTCTAACCATTCTGAAGTAATCAAATATCATAGAGTAACACTGTTTCTTCTACAAAGGTTCTAAAGTGTCAAATCTCATTTTAGTGAAAGAACTTCTTAACATCCTTATAAAAATTATATTGTGGGCACAATAACTATCTTATTTCATTGACTGGCATGTAAAATAAAAGCAAAAGTTGTTTTCTTTCAAACATCATATTGGAAATAGATTGAAGATAAATCTATCATTGTGGAAAAGTAATTAAAACAGTTGATCTAACTTACCATTGAGATGTGAGAGATAGTCCACATAGGCTAAGATGTACTCTGGAACATTGCCATACTTCTTGAGACCTAGCTCAAAGATCTTGAATGCTACTTGAGAATCCTGATTGAAAGAGAGAATGGGAGAGTGGGAGGTGGGGTCAAGGGCAGGGCAGGGCAGAGAGAGAGAGAGAATAATGACAGGTACTGATTGAATTTGATGACCCGATGCTGCATGTATCTCAGTTGTGTTCAGGACTAAGATTGGGTGGTAAATTGAGGCAATAGCACTTGATTCCTGCAGCTGCCTTCAGGAATGCATACTTGCTGCTACAAAACAGGATGCTTTGATGACCAATAAACATTCCCTACAGGAAATCTATGTACATGTCCTAACCAACCCTCTTGGAACTAAACTGCAAACTTCTCTTGTTGATTCACTAGTTCCTACACACATTTATCTCACTGCAGCAGTAAGCAGCCATTATCTAAGACATACTTATGAGCCTCACTTGAAGAAAATACTCATCAACAAAAGTTGTATCATTGTACTATTGTCACGATAACCCATGCACTTGATGGCCTTTCTCAGCAGGTACATGTAGAGCTTATCTGATGATACTTCAGATCATATGAATACTGGTAACCTGCCAGACTAACAAATCTTTGGATGTAAGTTGATAGGTTTCTGTCTACATACCTTGCTACAGTAGTACTCCATGAGTGCAGCCGCTACGTAGACATGGTATTTGCTCCTAGGGTCCTCCCTGCCTTTCTTGAACACTGTCCTGGCTGCCTTGATGCCTTCAGCTCGTCGGGCAAACTTCATGTACTGCACATAGACCTGGATCACAAACATGAATAAATAGGAGAGGTTAGCAAAGGCTGGTGAAGGTTTGGTGTTCGTGTACTACAGATGCACATTGATCCACTAACATGTGAACAAAGGGAGAGATGAGTGAAGATCACCAAATGTCCTTTGGCAAGACATTGATCTACATTTGCCACTTTCCAGCCAGGTGTTAAATGGGTACCTGGTAGGATGCGAAAGCTAATGTGCTTAGATTAGCAAGTGTGCGCTTGTAAAAATGACGCCTGGCTGGAATGCTCCCCAGGGAGTGGAGAACGTGCATACATTGTGTGCGAGTAAGCCTGAATCCAATGACCGGGGTAATAATATATATATCTGTAAAGCGCTTTGAGAGGGCCTTTGGTCCTGAAGAGCACTATATAAGAACTAGCTATTATTATTATCATTATTACAGATATGGGGCATTCCTTGGAGTCCCTTTCATTACATTTTTTTCATCTGTGGCATAACTTCCAACTTTCACAGATAATTCTTCTACATATACACTTATTCATTAATTTTCTATATTATTGTATTCATTCAGTATTTTCTCTTCCATCACAAGGGACAGCTTAGCTTTACAACTTCAAATCGTTAATCAATTTAACTATGATTAGTCTTTATTTATGCCATTACTGCGGTACTTATCACTGATCAATACTTGTTCCACTCACAAAATTTGAATGTTACATATCTGACATGCCCCAAAAGCAAAGTACAAAAAAAAAAATGAGGATTAAATACCAGAGTTGGGTCGACATCTTCCTGAGCCAGCATCCTTGAGTAGATGTTGTGAACTTTCTCGTACTTCATCCTTCCCTGTAGAGTAAACATGAGAGAATTCAGATCATTAAATTGGCAACAAAATCATGTTTGAAAGAAAGAAAAAAAATGTAAAATCAAGTGAAAGATTATCACATTTATATAAAGAACCTTTTTTCATTTTCAAATATGAATTAATGATTATGATAATACATTTCCACAATTTGAAATAGACTTTCAATTCCAAAATCTATATTCTTGTTGTTACAAGATAGTCACATATATTTTTTGGACAGTCATAGAGTTACACAGCAAAGAGTACAGCAACATTTATTTATGATTGGGGGAAGGTAGGCATGCCAAACAGATTCATAAGTTTAAAGTTTATACCCAGCATGTATCAGTACATTGTAAAATGCATTTGGGACACAGTTGGGTGAAGCTTAGGATTAAGGGTTATGGTTAGGGGTAAGGGTTAGAGTTTAGGGTCAGGGTTATGCCCTAGCTTCAGGGTTAGTGGTAGGGTTACTTGTGTGGTGGGGTGTTCTACCGTTCTTCCAAAGAGTCTAACTCACCTCTTCAAAATCTGCATAAGCAAAGTAAATCAGGTAGTTCTTCTTCATGATGGTTGAGATGGCTCTCTCGTAGACCGCTGCTGCTTCATCACTGTACACCTTACCACTGTTCATGTCCTGAAAAATAAAATGATATATCAAATACATGTTAAAACATAGGTGGCAAGAGGTTTAACCCTCAAAGAAGTCAAGATGTTTCGGTACTTTGCACGTACACTGCCATGTACAGTTGCTTTCATTTTACTGATTTTTAAACCTGTGTGATCATCCACAGAATTTTGTAGAGCTTGAAGCAAATTTTTAACTTTACAAAACAGTTTTAACGAACTTGTCAGAAATTCCCCAGATTGTTACAAGGGAGGCAGGACTAAATACACAATAGAGACAACAAATATCATTAAAGTGTTGAAATTTTCCACAGCTAAGCCTGTCCCTACTTCAAGTGACCTCGTATAGCAAAATCATTTACAGAAAAGAAAAAAAAATTAAATAGACAATGTTTAATAAATAACAAAAATATCTTATTCCTCTTATAGACTGGTCAGCAGGTAAATACTGAGAGTAGTCGGTCTGAAATATTTTGATTTCAGATACGTAATTTCTTGTCAGACTTAAAGGCCCGAATTCTCAAAGGAGGTTTACATTTAACCCATGGTTTAAACCCTCATTTACATAACCCATGGTTTAAAATAAGCGCAAAATAAGCGCGACACAAGTCAGAGGTCCAATATTAGACGTGCGCAAGGCAAGGTACGCTTATTTTGCGCTAATTTTAAACCATGGGTTATGTAAATGAAGGTTTAAACCATGGGTTAAATGTAAACCTCCTTTGTGAATTCGGGCCAAAGATTATCACATTTGCCAATCTAAAGTAGAAAGCTCTGATCATTTATTGAGGAACACTTACCCCCTTCTCTGTGAATATCCTGCTAGCACTCTCAAGGTAGAGGGCAAACTCATACCATACATCAGGGTGATGGCCAAGACACAACAGACACTGCTCAAAGGCAAACATTACTGGGAGAGAGAATGGTGGAGAAAGAAAGGAGAGTAATACAATTAATTAGGTTACTTGTAGTTTGCATTTACATGTACATCGGCTTATCCTAAATGGCAACAGTGTGAAAACTAAAAGTACTGGTCAACTTATTTGACTATTAAGCTGTAATAAGCAATCAGATATTGATTTTGCTGTAAACTGGCAGTTGTTTTTTTCTTTTCTTTTCTCTTTTTATTGAAGGGGGGGTACAGTGAATACTTATCTCAATAGTTTTGGTTGATACTTATACAAAAGTTTTCTCTCAACATTTATAAAACATTCAGTACAAATTTATATTTTTATGAAAATGGTAATCTATGCCTTCAAAGTATAACTTCAGCAAATCACATTGAGGTCATGCCAGCCCACAGATTGGCATATCATTTGAGATGGGTAATTTGTTTATACAGGGACCATATATGGAGGTGTGCAGTTTTTTTTTCTCCATCAACCAAGAGTTTTTATCACTAAAATGACAACCTATTGAAATAATAGATTTAATACCCCAAAGTTATACTCAAGTAGCACCATCTGTATAAGCAAAGAATCTAAAACCCAGCAGTATTGGTTTATAGGTGAAAACAAATCAAGAAGAAACAGGAAAATACAAAATAAAACAAAAGTGATGACAGTAGAAGCAAGGAGAGTAGGATATCCACCAACCTCTCTTGGTGATCAGCATCTGATCCTCTGTCCTGAGAGGATTCTGTTTCTCCCAGTTGACGTACTTCTTCCAGAGCTCGATCTGCCTCGCCTCTTCTGCTGTACCCGTCGGAGGAACCGATGGGTTGTTCCTGTTGAGACCCTTGGTGATGGCTTCATACTCCTGTGGATCAGAGGAATAGAATGATTTGCTAACAAATTCAAATTTTATGCAATTTTTTAAAACAAAAGTTGTTCTTGACAACCTGAAAGCTTGATCGAGGCTTGCCCGACATAGCAATAACTAATGTATGCAGACTGGATTCCAGGTATTGGAGTTCATTCATTAAAGACAGGTTAATGGAAGAACTCGTCGCTAGGTCCCCAGGAAAGAAACATCTGTAAATTTGAATATGTTAGTGAATAGGTCTATTGAGAAGGTATTTCTATATGATTTTTTTTTTAATTACACAGTGGTTTCAAGGTCTTGAAAAGAAGCTATTTCATTAACTATGGTGTCTTTTGATTTTTCACCGAGTGTCTTATACTTGGCAAGACACCTGCAACACCCAACACAACTGCATATAACCAGAACACCTTGATTACACTATCAACGTTATGCTGTACGCCTTCATAGTGTATTGAAGATAAATCAGATAAAACTCTTCCAAGGATCTACAGAAATACAGAATAGATGAAGACAAATTTTCCACCACAAACATTTTCAAATTCACTGCCTCTATTATATCAAACTATAATATTGGACAATATAATTCTGTAAATAATTTTTTTCAAAAATGTTAGCAGATAGAACACTTTCTGATCACTAGAGTTCCTTACCTTGGCAACCCTCCTGGCATTCATGTAATCTCTGCTCCTATCTTCAATCATCTTCTTGGCTATCATAATATTGATGCCCTGTATAAAAAAGATGAGAACATTAGTCCTTCACAAACCCTGCAATGAACTGCATGAGACAACTAGGACCCATTTCACAAAGCCCTTTATCAATGACAAATGACAAAAATCAGTGACAAATCTGCTGATAACCAATCAGAAGCAAGGATTTCACTAGCTTTTAACAAAGACTGTCATTTGTCACTGATGACAAGTTTTGTGAAATGGGGCCCAGATGGTGCTTTCTGACATATACAAGCTCTATTCTTATTAACATTATATTCCAACAATTGCAAAGATGATTCAAGATTAACCGTTTCAACAAATTTCATAAGGACAAGAGAGGCAGTTTCAGAAACTTCCAAATGAATTAACTCAAAGGTGATTTCAATACCTCAATGTATTGCCAGTTGCATTGATATTTGGCTCGCACACATAAATGATTTTAGGGGGGGTCATAATGTCATTTTGATACATATCAACGGGCAATGTGGTACATTTGACTTTGTATATCTCACAATGTGTAATGTTCTGGATAATGTTTTCGATTGTGTCAGCAAAGCCTCAGCTCTATCCACAAATCTGTGCCTTTTCATCTCTCCCCAACCAAATTCTTTCCCATCAAAATACTCCAACCCCTTGAATAAGATCATTTTGAATCCCTAATTATTATCATGCTTACATTTTCATAGTTGTTATAGTCTTTCCACAGAGCCTCAATGTTTGACATGGGGTTGACGATACCTCGTTGGAACACACGCCTCACAGCGGTGATCCTCTGGTTCTCAGCATACGAACCTACTGCTTCACTGAAGGAGGAACAAGTAAAGGAGAAATTTCACTAATATAAAGTCACTTACAACGAGGGCTAAAAAAATTGTTCACATCTGATTTCAATCAACATAAACACTTACACTGCCATCAAGTTTTCAAAAAGTATCAAAACTCAAACTTCACAAGTCCAGTTTGCAATCACAGTGTCTTTTACAATGTCCATACATTATCTTATCAATAAATAATTAAACTAATTTTTTAGCTCGTTTGGGAGAAGCTTTCTACTCTTTCTTTGGGGAGGGGGGATCTGGAGGGCATTTTATCTTCTTTTGGGGGGAGGGGTGAGGGTATAGCCTTCCCTTGTTTACACCACTACCCAGTAGCTACATATTTAATTTACACTCCCTCAAAGAAATTAATAGAGTTGTTCCAAATAGTATAAGAGAAGATAGCCACACTCATGTTTTCTACTGCAAAGTCATGGGAGGGGGAATTGTTATTATTTATCTATATTTATTGTTATTTGTTATTTATTTATTTTTTATTTTTTTTATTTATTTTTTTTTAATTTTATTTATTTATTTATTTATTTTATTTATTTATTTATTTTTATTTTTTTTTTTTATTTTTTTTTTTTTTTTTTTTTTTGGGGGGGAATAGGGAAGCCTCTTCTCGGCTACACCACTGTACAATAGCTATGTACACCTATTCAACTTACACTCCCTTCAAGAAGTTGATGTAGTCGTTCCAGATGGGATACGAAAAGATATCCATGCCCATCTTATCCAGGGCAAAGTCATAAGCCTGGGCCATCTTCTCCCTGTAGGACGATAGACTCCCCTTAGTCTCCTTAACGTAGGCTAGGTAGCACTTCCATAGGTCAATGTTGAGCACTTTCATCAAGCATCGCTGAAACAGCTGGGGTAGGAGACAAATGTTTGTGCCATGGTGGGTTGAAACATATATAATAGTGATCAAAATCATACATGTTTTGGGTCATCACTCTCCTCTATTGACACATACAACTGAAAACAGCCCTCGCTGCATTGCATTTGCTCCTCAATATTCAAACACCAATCGACCGGTCTCTTCTCATCATACTTTCTCGAAATCTATCCCAAAATGTGTAAATCACTCGTCTCTCACTCAAAACGCTTTATGGCTAGCTCATTTATGTTCATCTAGTCTAACTAGATATAAGGTTACTGGTATACACATTACATATTCACTATATCTCCAATACACCAAACTGACAGTTGTAGTCTATCAATGTTTCTCTCTCAAAAAAAATTCACATGTTAAATTTAGTACAAATAAAATAAATTTTCATTCAGATGACTTGATTAAAATCTAGAACAGAAGGATCAAACATTTTGATCATCATACCTTTTCAACTCTCTCGTAATTCTTGCTCCTCATCTGCAAGTAAAATTGATGGCAAAGTGGTTCCATGAAGTTAGACCAGGATGAAGGTGTTTTATGTGCAGAAATAAAGATGTATACTGTTTAACATGTCTATTTTGTTATGTGCTTATTATTAAATGTTTATAACCAGGGAGAAGAATGAATGTATTTTCACATATTACACCTGTTGTAATTAAGTTACATTGGTTTCCAATAAGGCATAGAATTGCATTTAAAGGGGCAGTCAACCCTGATACTAAATTGTTTTTAATAGGAAATCAGAAAAAAATGAGAGAAACAGGCCAGTGAAAGTTTGAACAAAATCTTATTAAAAATAAGAAAGTTGTGAGTGTTTGAAGTTGCGATCAATCAAACACAAATTGGCAACTCCCGCCAATTTGCTCTGTACTAAAAAAAAAAATCACGGAAATGTCTATTTTCCCTAAAGAAAATGTTCAGTCATACATGCACCCTTAATATAATTATTGCAAGTGTTTCTATACAACCCCTGTATGAAACAAATCAATTCTGTCATCAATAACCAAGAAAATGAAAGTTTATGAAATTGGAGAGGACCTCGCAAGATATGTCACAGCATTGCCAATTTGTGTTTGATAAAATTACAAAATGTTATAACTTTCTTATTCTTAATCGGATTTTGCTCAAACTTTCACTGATCCATTTCTCTCATTTGTTTGCTTCTATTAAAACCAACCAAATATTTAGGTGGAACTACCCTTTGAAAAGACACACCTCCCTCAAAAGTTTATTTCATCATGAGTTTATGATATATCTTAATGTGCTTCATTTGTACAAAATTGTAATACAGGGGTTACCTGGCATTTCAATTCACCTAAATAATTAGAACTGGTGTATTCTATACATAATTGTAAAGTACAGATCATGCCTTGTTTTACTCGATATATGTTCACCACAGTTACTCTGCTAATTAGTTGTTTTTTTTCCATTCATATCAAATAACCAGCCTTACAAAATATAGCACATGTATAAATCCACCTACAGTTAATTCTGCTTAACTCAAAGTCGCACAAGTCGAATTTTCCCCAAAGTCAAATAACAATTTTAGACCAAACTAAGCAAAAAATGTTATTTACACTTCCTAAGTCGAATTTGGCAGAAGTCAAACTATTTTTTTGCAGTCCCAGCAGATTCGACTTTTGCAGGGTCAACTGTATTTTCATTTGTTGTCAATGATCATTTTGTGCATAAGTCAATATCATTCTGTACTGTACTTCAAGTTTATGATTGCATTTTGTGTAAAGATTAAATTTTAATGATGGTGTAGAACTTGGGATATTGGATTGTATACATGTAAGAACAAACAAATTGAAGGTCTTGGGGTTATTTTGTTTCCATATATTTTTTTTTACAAGAATGATGCAAAATTGCAGACCTTTTTCATTCTTTTTATACAAAGAAAACAAATTAAAAGGCCTGCGTCACTTTTTGGGAGGAATAGAGGGGGAATATGCAGAAACATTTGTCAGAATCTTTTTTCCCTATATATTCACCTGATGTTCCCAGTGACCGTTTGACAGAATTTTTTTAAATTTTAAACTTCTGGGCTCCATAACACGAAGGTTTGCGATCAATTGCAAAATGACAATGACCAATCAATATCATTGTTGCATGCACATATTGTGCAAAAGAAAAATAATTAACCAATCAGAATCGTCATTCTAAATTTGCAATTGATGGCAAACCTTTGTGTTATGGGGCCCTGGAGATGTACATGTAATGAAACGTTTGTGTGAAACTTGTATTATGATGCTATTCATTTTCATAGGGAATTGCTCCTAAAAAAAAAGTGTTTAGAAAATGACCTCTTGCTCCACGTAGCTTTTCCAGTAGCGCCCGGAGTTTGCAAACGTCGTAACCACAAGCTCGTAAAGAGTCCTGGCTTTCTCCACCGGCTGGTTCTAAGTGAGACATCGTGAGATAGAGAGTGGGGAAAAGGAACGTTGGATTGTTGACATACATGTATTTCATCTTTTAAGAAAAGATAACTTTTTGGTTATTCCAAAGTACATGATCATATGTACTTTAGGGTTACGAACATTGTACACTTCTGTCAGGCATTTTTCTTGGCATATATTCAGAGAGAGAGAGAGAGAAAGAGAGAGATAGAAAGTGAGATAGATAGAGAGAGAGAGAGAAGTGAAAAGACACCCAGAGAGGACAGATAGAGAGGGCAGAAAGAAAACAGTTTGAAGAGGGAAATCAAGAAATCGATAAGACAGAGATGGGAGTGAGATAAATGTCATATCTGAATGGGCCTTTACACGTTTTGACACATCGTGGAAAAAATAAAACTTTAACAAATCACAATACAAAAGTGATACTTTATTAAAACAGAGCAAATAAATTATATGACCTAAATATTCACCTAAACATCTATCAAATAATTATACCATCTCTTATAAATATTCACTCTAGACATGAAGTAAAAGAGATTAAGTAACTGAAACTTTTTTATCAAATTATTTGCCTTAATTGGCTAATGGTATTAACTTATATTACCATTCCAAACAAATTGTATGAAAAAGATTTTGTATACATATTTACAAGGCATTAAGGTGAAGTTGCTTGTTTGTTGAAGTAAACAGACTACAGTAATTAGTAATTACAACTTTACAACAACCTGATGAAGTGGCTGTATTTCGGAAGGTGCAGTTGACTATAACAAGCAACTTGGGCAAGGGTAAAATGGATATTAAATTTATTCTATTTATATCTCTTCTTCTTATCTTCCATTTTATTCTTCTTTTCTCCTTCTCTTCTCCAGTTTTCTTCTTCTTTCTCCAATAACTCTCTTGGTTCGATCCATCTCCTTGGGTAACATCTTCCACTACATTCTTCTTCCTTTTTGCTTTTACTTTCTGTTCTTCTGCCTTCTTTTTTCTTCTCGTTCTTCTTTTTCTTCTGCGTTCTTCTTTTTCTTCTCCGAGTATACTGCTACTCTTGATAATCAATAATACATTGTAATATGGTTTGGGAAGTTTTGCTCTTTTGCACACTGTTATTACATTTGTATACATTGTAAGTACTCATTTCTTTAAAGTTCTTCAATCTGTTTTTTTTAGTGGGGGGGGGGGCAAATTGATTATTATTTGGAAACAAATCAAACCTATCTTACATTAGTATTTTAAATAAAGAAACTACTCTAGAAAAACAAAAGCTTTAAAATATACATATATATTTTATTTAAAAAACTCCCTTCTTGCCTTTGCACTAGCTGCCTATTTGCTCAACAACAAAATATATAATTGAGAGACAAGCAACAAATGACAAAACACAATATTATGTCTTTACCTCATTTTAATAACTTGTGATTCTTACGCAAACCCAATTAAACCTGCAAGGGCAAGGCAACTAATGTGAAGGGATACTCAAACATTAAAAAAATAAAGACTGAAGCTTGACAACAAAAATTGACACAACGAACAAAGGAAACATCTGGCGTTGCATGTTCAGAGATATTAATCTTTTATTTGTCGGTTGACGCAACTCAACGTTTCTTCTTTAAACCTGAACTCAAAACTTTTTACTGCATACGCTTTTATAGAAAAAGACAAGAATGCAATAAAACACAATTGAGAGGATATTGTTTTTATTCTTTTTTATTTGTACCAATGAATTCATTCACTTTTTTTTTAATATTCCTGCTTCTTGATGGTCCCTGCGAACTTGTGAAATGTTAGGACCCTTACCTGTGCTTCTCGTAAAAGAATATTCCATGCATCGGTGTCGAAGGGATACACTTGGATTTTCCGCTGGGCTTTCTTGACTTTTTCGGGAACATACCCCAGCCCTGTTTTTGTTGAAGTGGAGAGAAAAATTGGGGGAAGAGGGGGTTAAATGCTGGAAGAAATTATATGACACTTATCATACAATATTTACAAGTCTGCACAAGAGTTTGGGTCAAGCATTATAATCACACAGATTTGAGCATTCATCACAAATCAGACTCTCAAACATCCAAACAGGCGAACACTAAAACTGATGAAGGAAAAAAGATGCTGTAAAAGAGGCATGATTGGAAATTGCTATCAGACATCACAAACTATTTATTATTTTACAATGTATGTGAATCATGAAGGAAAGATTTAATTTTAAAGTGGAGACTTAAAACAACTAACCCACAATACCCCACCCCTAGGCAACTATACCCTAGGCCCAAGACTCTTATTCGTTGGATTGGATCACTACCACCAGACAACTACCCCTCCCCCTTTTGCACCCACATGTGCCCCCTAATGAAAAAATATATATAAAGCCCATCCCAATAAGTTACCCTCATATCTTAGGGGGGTAGTTACAGTATTCAGGCCAGGTAGCTAAGGGGAATTTATTTTGTTTGAAAGAAAATCAGGTTGAAAACTTATTTTTTAAGTAATTATTACAGTTCTACATAGCCAAAGAAAATTATAGAAAAGAAGCCCATGCACCAGTCAATCACACAACACTCAATTCAGCCTACAAATCACTCAATTATCTACAATATCTATTAGTAATCACATCTATCAGAGAGCCTTGTTGCAGTAAACTATAGGTTTTTAACTAATATCCATTGGTCCTCAGCTTTTTTACACCAATTACTTACCCAATCTGGTAGATTTACTTAAAACAAACTACTGGTAAATTAATTAAACATAATTAATTTTATCTAAGTCAGACAGAGTCATGTGGAAAATGGAATAACTGAGATATAAAATAAACAATGATTTTTTTTGAGAGAGAGACTCCAAAATCTATAATGCTATCACAAAGTCTTCCTCTTTGAACTTTGAACAAGTTTGAGGGATTGACTAACTTCAGAATAGAAGTTATTGTACTTAAAATTCTCAACTTGTGCATTGTAACTACATGTACGGTACAGTGAAAATCTTAATTGTTTTGTATATGTTCAGCTCATATTTGAGCATAAACAACGGTTTCAGTACTAAATCGTAGCATGAGGCACAAAGTTGCACTAAAAGTTATATGAATTTGGGGTAATATTGAAGAGCATTATAGATTTGGAGAAATTTTAGGAAAACATTCATGCACCTCCCAAACTCTTGTGCAGTTAAAACAAATAGGAGCTTCATAGACTACAAAGACTTTGAATGATACACTTTCATATTAAAACATTACAATCAACAAATGTTTTTATTACTGGGCAAAATGGCAAAATCATTAAAACATTAAATATAAACAAAACATCATTCATCAAAATGCACATGTATTTTTTTTCTTCGCTTTTTAACTTTTGCATCAAAAATGTACTATATTGTACCATGACTAATAAAAACAAATCATGTACACAAAATTAGAAAAATTTGCATTCTTAGAATCAATTAATTTGGAAATTCATTGATAAAGATATTCTACATTAGCAGGTGAATATTCAACTTCAATTAAAAAATAAAACACATTCAGATATAAAAAATCCCTTGGGTAATTCTCGAAATAGAACTTATATTCATAGAAATTTAGCACAACTTCTATCTACAGTCAAACCTGTCTATAGCGACCGTCCAAGGGAAACACAAAAAGTGGCCTTTGTAGACAGGTTCCTTTAGTACATGTTTCAATGAGAAACCATTTTCAAGGGAAACAAAAAATGTGGTCTTTGTAGGCAGGTGGTCTTTGTAGACAGGTGGTCACTAAAGCAGGTTTGACTGTAATTCATGCGATCTTATGAACTGCATGCATGAATTTATTAGTTTGTCTTTAATACCGGTACTTCAATTATCTCTAAAATTACACATGAATATCAAAGTGTCTCAAAGCAATTGCCCTCCACCGATACAATTGGAATGACACAAAATAATAAAATATTACATGTATGTTCAATTAAAGGTAGAGTGGTAGACAATAAAATTTAAAAAATAGAAACTAAGAAGTGTCATCTATATGTACTAAAGTAACATTTAAAAGGGACCCATCATCTACATGTTCATGTACAATAATTTCCATCTATAATTTCCATTACATGTATAATTTAACATAATTAACATACATTTACGAAGTAATGAAGCTGATACTATGAATGAGTACAGTAAGCCAGCATGAAACCCCAAACATATACCGGTAAGTAAAATATTTCTGGTGATTTAAAATTTAAAATTTTGTTCCATAAGTCAGCGATGAAATATTAATAGCATCAACATCTCACTTTGTGATTTAAAACATGTAGCTTTAAAAAAAAAAACATTAAAATGTGTTTTCCCCAGTTTGCATTGTAGAAAAGATACAACTGTATATTATTATTAAAAAGAAAGAAAAAGAAAAAAAAAACTCAAACATCATCTCACTTCACTCACATAATTCTCTCTCTCTCTCTCTCTCTCTCTCACACACAATTTGAGATTTGTAATGAACATGTGGATAACCAGTAAAGAATGTAAATGAAAATTAAACTACAGAAATAAAGCATCAAGATGATTTGCAGCAATACCACTAAATCAAAACGTGTAAAAATGTATGGCACAGAAAGTAAATGCAGTTAAAAATATTCTCATTAATCTGTGTTACATCTTTCTTCTCAAAATAATCTCTCCTTAATCTCTGCTACACACATGTACAAGTACAATAAAGTACATATACCATCATTCTTTTTTTTCTTCAAGCTTCTTCACTCATAATTTCTCAAACTTCTTAGAAAATTTGTTTATATAGTTGAGCCCAAGTCTGTTACTGTCCATCAGTATCTGCTTTAGTTACAAAGAGGTGGAATGCAAAAAAGAAGTCTTTACGTCATTTCCATTTTCTCACCAAGAAGTGAAAACTTTATTCTGCTTGCAAGTCAGGAATGCGAAGACCCATTTTCTGAAAGTCCACATTCTTTTCACTCTTTTTCTCTCGTATTTCCCCTTTGTTCAATGTTCCTCATATATATCACTCAATCACCCTCTTCTCCCTCACTCTCTCTCTCAACTTCTCTTCCTCCCTCCCCTGCCTTTCTTTCTCTCACTCTCTCCTCCTACATATGTATGTCTATCATTCCCCCTCACCCCCCCCCCTCCCTCACTCTCTCTTTCAACTTCTCTTCCTCCCTCCCTACCTTTCTCTCACTCTCTCCTCCAATGTCTATCATTCCCCCTCACCCTCTTTATCTCTCTCTCTCAACTTCTCTTTCTCCTTCCCTTTCTCTCTCTCTCTCTTTCTCTCCTTCATAAATATTTATTGCATATATTCCATGCACACACTCTTCTCTCTGTCTCTCCCTACTGCTTATAATACTCTTCTCTCTCACATTCTCTGATTACCATATTACATGTATATTCCCCATTATAAACAAACCTAAGAAAAATGACTTAGGACTGTAAATGTACAAGGAAGACTGTGTACATGTACATGTATGTACAGTAATGCGGAGATCAGGGCATTGTTTAAGTACAAGTTCACCAACATCCCACTGAAACGTGTGTTAAACTTACATGTACATGTAATACACATATTTCAATGAGATGTCGCATCATCATGTCGGTGAACTTGTACTTACATGTATGACCGATTCGTGCAATGCTGTGCACACTGAATTTACACAAACACCTACTGGACCTTGGCCCCGTCTGTGTTGTAAAATGTAACAGGGTTTTTTTAGAGGGCAGAATTCAAAGGGTTTTTTTTTTAAGGGTTGAGGACGTAAAGTTTAGAGTAGACACAGCACAGTACATGTACAAAATAATGCTTTTCAAGCAAATATATCCATGTAAAAACACTTTTATTATGTTGTTTGACCCTTGTTTAATATCATCTTTATCCACAGCATATGAATATCATTAGAACAAAATGTTACCTTGCCATTTTTTCTATGTCTGACCAAATTTTGTTTTTAATGAATCAAATATAATGTCTGGCTGTCTGTACAGAATTTCCACATTAAAACATTCATTTAATAGTTATACCTACATATAACTAACATCTGACAAATATCTTGTTTGTTCAGGCTGGTTCATTTTTGTTATGTTCTAGTCTAGGGCCGCCTACAGTAGTCTAGTTTGAAAATAAAAGAAGTCTACTTCCAAAAATATACTAAATAAAAAAAAGTTACATGAAGGTCTACAGTATCATTCATTGTATGTTTCATGTTCAATCCTAAATTATACTAGTATCGACCCATAAAGTCTACATAATTATTGGCTGGTGAGGCTGGGCCGGGGCATGCTTCCTTAGTTTGTTTTTTTTTGCAATGTCTGGAAATCATGCCTTTCTTCACCCCTGCAATTGAAAAACCTGAAATTGTTTCTGATTAAATTTCGATGAGATTTGTTCACTCTTATTCTTAATTCCAATAACTAATTAAATTGATTTAAACAGTATTGAACAGTTGGGCGCTGGTCCGAGAATAAGGATCGTCTGCGAAAATTTTCACGACTTATTTTTTTCATCCGCGCTCTGTGGGTTTTCGGGTTCCAGAACCGCGCGCTGGCAATGCGAAAAACGGATTTCGTGTAATAAAATACCCCCAGTTCACTGTCTACTCTTATGGGTTGTCCGTCTTCCCGAGGATCTATCGCTCATAACGTGAAAGTCTCTGTTCAAAGTCAACGTGAAATGCATCAAGAAAATCATCGCAGAATCCGTTTTTCACATCGCCAAGAAGCCGATCGGAAATAAGAGACGTCTGCGAAAATGCGGACGATCCTTATTTTTGCGGACGCGCCTGTCCGCGACACGAAGACGATCCTCGTTTAAGCGGACAATCCTTGTTCTCGGACCAGCGCCCTACTGTTAAAAAGATCAATCACAACAAGAAGTTATTTATCATATTATATTTTACGTCAAATTCATTCAAAACTCTATACTTGTCTTCATTTTATATTATCCAATCACCAACATAAATTTCCAGTCACACCATCGCCAAAAAAACGTGAGAGAGACAAGACAAAAAAGTCAAAAGTTCATCCCCCGAAATCCCAAATTCCTGAATTCAACTAGAAGTTAGATCTACTAGTAAGCAAGTACATAATAATCGGAATATGAATATAGACATCAAGCTTAAAAACAAGGAAAACAATACGGTCATCATCTCTAATTTGATCATGAATAACACGACCATGACGACAGTCCCATTAACATAACTTTGTGTAATCTAGAAATTAAAAAAAGTTCAATAGGATTCCAATGCATAAGCAAAAAAGCCTGTCGGGCGCGGTGTACGCACGCACCAAATTTGAAAAGCAATATACTCAGTAAACATACCGTGAACAGCTCAGATCTTATGTCCCCAGACATCTTCAACTTATCAAAAAAAATAAATGTTATAGAAAACAGACGATTCAATATCTTCTCGAAGTAGAATTCTAGCTCAAATCCGGCAGAAGATGGCGGTGGAAGTCCCGCGAATTGCACGCACGTCGCCGAAAAGTGACCCGGATGCTACACGGCCCTCTACGATTCGATTTACGCAAAAATCGAACTCGCCGTTTCTCCGTTTGTTTTGACTTTTTTTCTGTCCTGATACTCATTTTCTGTATCCTTTTGCAGGCTACTTTGTTCACTTTAATTTTGTTCTTGTTTTCTTTGCTACAGTTCATTTTCTTCTTCATTTCATTTTACTCTTTCCTATTCTTGTAAATATTTTTTTCTTCTCCATTTCCTTCGATTCTGTTCTTTACAGTTTATAGATTGTGTTTTTAATAAAATTCTGTATAATAATAAGTTGAAAAATATAAAACTCGTTTTTTTTTTTTTTTTGTATTCAGTCTTATTCTGTAGAAGAAAAAAACATTGCTTGTTCTAGTTTGGGGGATGAAATAACTTTGTAGTGCGGTAAAATTTTCCAATTATGTAGTTGTGATATATTTTAGTCCTATACATTGTGAAATTATGAACAATTATGATTTATGTTCGTTTATCAAATGATAAAATAGCTTCGTTATAATCATGTTGCAATTTGTATAAACTAGGAGAATAGAAAATGCTTTGTTTCTATGTTATGTACGAAAAAGAATTGGTGTCTTGAGAAATAAAATCAATGAATACAATTTTTAAAAATGCCCGACGCGTGCTATACCAGTTTTCCCTTTCCACTCTGGATACTTGGCCTATTCCCCTTTCCACATCATTTACTACAACATTTCCTTCATGTGCATCTGTTTTCCTTCATGTTGTATTCATTTTTTCCTTAGAACTACCCATCATGGTGAGACACCGTTATCTATGTTGCTATGTAGTCATTGCCCCACCATGCAGATGTCGCCAGAGGCGGCGTGTGGGCATTCGAACTGAGGGGTGGTGGTAGTGGTGGGTGGGTGGGGGGCAACACACTATACTCCCAGTGAATCCTGTTTACGGTGATCCCAATAATAGTGCATTGCTATATTTGATTAGGGCTATTTAATAGCGTTATAAAAGGACGTAGGCTTCGAACGGGTACGGGGGCATATCTTGCCCATTGCACCTAATCAAATTGCGTAAAGGGGAAGGGGTAGAGAGAGAGAGAGAGCGAGAGAGGAAGACTGAGAGAAAGAGAGGGGGGGGGGAGTCTTCGGAGATAAAGAAAGGGATACCGAAAGGGAAAAGCACCGCCCAAGGAAGATAATAACCCTCTCCATTAGACTTTAGAGGGCTACCTATAGCCCTATCATTCCCACGTACTTATTTGTTTTCAGTTGACTATATCTTTAATCTCTCATCACTAATATATTAAAAAAACCTCCGTCGACATTGTTAGTGTGTAACAAATTTTTGTCCTTAAGGCTTTTTCTTCTACCATTACGTACGTTGTCAACGGAGTTTGTTTATAAATAATTTAGACTTTTTATAGTAGACCAATATCTTCTCTTAACCCGTTCCTTCCGGGAACCTGCTATACCAGGTTCCCGTGGAGCGCACTCACAGACGGGAACCTGGTATACCAGGTTCCCATAATAGGCAGGTAAATGACGTCTTTACAAGCCTAAAATTGCCTTTCCCTGCCACTAATTCACTAAAATAGTTGATTTGAGTGTATTTCCAAAGTATATACTATCATTATCCATTGCTCCCGTTTTGTGTACTTTCATATTATTCACTATATTTGTACTTTTTCATAAACATGTCAAGTTTTCTCTCACAAGAAATTCGTATAGCAGCGTATACAGCTCCGTGGTGTCTGTCCCATAGCTAGATATTGACTTTCGCTGAGACCTTTCCATACACAAATACTGATACTGCTGGTACTTCATTGGGAGCAGCGTAATCCGCGCTCGCCCTGTAGAAGCTTATGACGGCACGCACCCAAATACCTTACCTCCGCTCTTCTATTGTTGGAGTTTATAACCATGACAACGAACTTGACCCTCGGCCACGTTCATTGTTCCTCTTACGTAACTCTTACGTAACTGTAGGTGGGCCTAAGACATAACTCTTTTCGTATATTCTATATAGGTCTAAAATACGTTCAAATATTTCTCTGTCATTTTTATTTGTTTATACTTTGTCAATACTTACAAACTATAATTGTCAAAATTTGCCAATACTTACAAACTATTACGTTTCCCTATCATCTTCCGCTCTAGAATCCTATTTTTTTTTATCTAATTTGTTGTGTCCTTTTTATATTTTTTTCTTGTCTCCCTCTTCAAGATTTCTTCTGTTTTTGTAGGGTATTTATGCTATTTCTTTTTATAAATAAAAGAGAAAGTTTTATTCTTTCTCTTATAATGTTGTCCACCTTCTTCTAGATAACCCTTTTGTGCTAAAGTATATAATGTCCGATGTATATTATTTCTGTCAATAACATATAATGAACGTATCATTTTATTTTGATGCAACAAAGATTTACATTCCAAATCAAAACTTTTACTTTCTATAATTTGTGTACAGTAACATTCTTCTCATTTCGACATTATCAGCCGCTCGTTCTCTATTTTCGTCCCCTATAATAAATATAAGGTATAATGTGTACATCATCAGGGATATGTTATAATAATTTATCTCAAGGAAGGGATGATGCCGGCATACAAGCAAATGGCTAAAACGACATTGACAGAAAGACAGAGATAGAAAGACAGACATACAGACAGACAGAGAGTGGAGAGAGGAGAGAGAGAGAGGGGCGGAGAGATAGAAAGTTGGACGTAGTCTGTACTGTATTTATTATTATGATAATTGTCTCTCCGATCACCCCCCAGCTCTGATGTTTTTCTTAAGTTACTTTCTTTTTGTTTGTTTATATCTGTCCGACGTAAATAAGTACCGTCAATATAGCATAATAAACTTTTTTTCTTCATATCATTTTGATGCAACAGAGATTTACATTCAAAAGTTTTACTGTTTATAATTATTGTACAGTAATATTCTTCTCATTTTGAAATCATCAGGCGCTCGTTCTGTGTTTTCCTTCTCCATATCGAGGTTATGGTATAATAATTTATCTCAAGATCGAAATAAATACTTTCAGAATAAAAGCAAATAGCGGAACGGAAAACAGTACCAAAGATGAAGATGGAAAATGGCGCTGAGAAAGCGAGTAAGAAAGAGAGAAGAGAGAAAGAGACATACAGAGAGACAAACAATCATTTCTCATGTCATCTTTTCGTCTGTGACATTTTACTAAATCACATTTTAATTATTCCTTTATCTTTCCATGACTGTTATATATTTGAATGAATATTTCAGATAGGGTCAAATTTGGTTTTACGTTATAATTATGAACAGCTATTTTTATTTAGGAGTACGTCGAAACGCGATCTCATTAAAAATCGCGGAACAGAAAACACTATGAGAGATGAAGATAGAAAACGACATTGAGAAAACGAAAGAGAGAAAGTTGGACGTATTGTTATTTATTATTATATATATGCTATTTGTCTCTCCGATCAACCCCACCCGCTCTGGATTCCTCTCTAGTTTCCATTTTTTATCATGATTTACATTCAAAGTTTTACTTTTTATAATTATTGTACAGTAATATTCTTCTTATTTCGATATCATCAGGCGCTCGTTCCGTGTTTTTCTTCTCCATATCGAGGTTATGGTATAATAATTTATTTCAAGATCGAAAGGAATACTTTCGGAATAAAAGCAAATAGCGGTACCAGAGATGAAGATGGAAAATGGCGCTGAGAAAGCGAGCAGGAGAGAGATAGAAAGAGAGAGAAATACAGGGAGAGAAAGAGAGAGAGAGAGAGAAAAAGAAAGCGGAAAGAGACAGAGAGACAAAGAAAGAGACAATCAGAGAGAGAAACAATCATTTCTTATGTCATCTTTTCGTCAGTGACATTTTACTAAATCACATTTGTATTATTCCTTTATCTTTCCATGATTGTTATATATTTGAATGAATATTTCAGATAGGGTCAAATTCGGTTCTACGTTATAATTATGATCAGCTATTTTTATTTAGGAGTACGTGGAAACGAGATCTCATTAAAATTCGCGGAACAGAAATCACTATGAGAGATGAAGATTGAAAACGACATTGAGAAAACAAGAGAGAGAGAGAGAAAGTTGTGCGTATTGTTATTTATTATTATGCTATTTGTCTCTCCGATCAACCCCACCCGCTCTGGATTCCTCTTTAGTTTCCATTTATCATGATTTACATTCAAAGTTTTACTTTTTATAATTATTGTACAGTAATATTCTTCTTATTTCGATATCATCAGGCGCTCGTTCCGTGTTTTTCTTCTCCATATCGAGGTTATGGTATAATAATTTATCTCAAGATCGAAAGGAATACTTTCGGAATAAAAGCAAATAGCGGAACGGAAAACAGTGCCAGAGATGAAGATGGAAAATGGCACTGAGAAAGCGAGAGAGAGAGAGAGAGAGAGAAACAATAATTTCTCACAATCATCTGTTTGTTTGTGACATTTTGCTTCATCACATCTTCTTGTTCATTCCTTTATCTTGCATGATTGTTATATCTTTGAATTATTATTCCAAATAGGGTAAACTTTGGTTCTATGTTATTTGTTTATTAACAATTTTTATTTAGGAGTACGTCGGAACGTGATCCCATTAACATTCTTTGAAAACAGTAACGACAACTGCAAAACAAGAAGACCCCGAAAAACAGGGTTATTTGAACCCGATATACATGTAGTATACATGGATCATCAATGCTGTATGTCAGCATCCCATTACCTTATTTCCGCTCTTCTATTGTTGGAGTTTATAACCATGACAACGACCTTGACCCTCGTATGGCGCGCCGTTTGACCAATAATTCAGATAAACACTGTTTATCGCCGATAAACACTGTTTATCGTCGAAAAACACTGTTTATCGAGCGATAAACACTGTTTATCAAGCGATAAACACTGTTTATCGAGAGAAACTATGTTTATCGACTGATAAACACAGTTTTTCTCGATAAACAATGTTTATCGCCGATAAACAGTGTTTATCGAGAGAAACTGTGTTTATCAGTCGATAAATAGTGTTTATCGCCGATAAACAGTGTTTATCGAGATAAACAGTGTTTATCGAGAGAAACTGTGTTTATCAGTCGATAAACAGTGTTTATCAGCGATAAACAATGTTCAAGTATCTGATTTATTTGGCAAATGGAGCGCACTCGTAGGCCTACTCGAGATCAGAGCCGTATGCACTACTCCGCACGTTAGTCAGGTGGATTAGTGAAATTACCGTTACTTAATTGCCTGATAAAGCACCATTTTTGGTACAGGGTTTCCTTAGGACCTACTCAACGATATTAGGCTAGAGCCCCGGCAAAATTTTAATTTAAGGCTGGGGCGGGGCGTCTTTTGGAGCTCTAAATAATTGTATAACATTGATTTGTTGTTGTACAAATGCCATTTTTGGTACAGGGCTTCCTTAGGACCTACTGAACGATATTAGGTAGGAGTCCCCGGCAAGAATATCATATAGGGTGTGGGGCGGGGCGTCGCCTCGTAGCCCACAAATAATTTATAATTACGGTAATATAACATTGAGTTTTTGTTGTACAAACGCCATTTTTGGTACAGGGCTTCTTTAGGACCTGCTGAATGATGGTAGGGTAGGAGCCCCCGGCATTACTATTCATATATGTGTGATTGGAGGCCCCATGGCATTTGTACAACAAAACTCAATGGTATATTACCTTATGTGAACTACGAGGCGATGCCCTGCCCCACACCCTTATATGATATTCGTGCCGGGGGCTCCTACCCTAATATATTTCAGTAGGTCCTAAGGAAGCCCTGCACCAAAAATGGCATTTGTATAACAACAAATCAATGTTATAACATTATTGGGGCTCCAAAATACGCCCCGCCCCACACCCTTAAATTGAATTTTTTTTTTGCCGGGGCTCCTAGCCTAATATCATTTAGTAGGTCCTAAGAAAGCCCTGTACCAAAAAAGGTGCTTTTATCCGGCAAGTAACGGTAATTTTACTAAGCCACCTGACTAAGAATCATTTCAGCGATATTAGTGATTATATTCGCTATGATTGAAAGAGATAGAGAGAGCATAGCCCGGGTTCAAATTCAGTATTCGTTAAATTATTAAACCCGGTGCTCATGATCATTTATATGCCATGTTATTGTAATGCAACGCTACACACAAATATTACCAGATTGCCGTTTATTGTCTTCAAATATTGTTCAAATAGAATTGTAGAGACGATGAACAAATAAGAATAATAATGCAAGGTCGTTAGTCATGAGAATGTCAACTTCTATCTCTCTCAGCATAATAGTCCGAACAATAGAATGAACCGAGAGGAAGCAACTGAAATTTCTTAACAACGGAAACTTCTCCAATGGAGCCTAACATTAGATTTGTTTTCCCATTCAAATAGCATTGTAAAGGCGGTGAAAAACAAAGGAATAATACTAATATTCCGTCGTTAATGGTGAGAATGTTCACGTCTATCTCTCTCAGCTAATTACGGCAAACAGTGGGCTAAACCAAGCGCAATCAACGAATTTGTCATGAGTCCTGAAATTTCAATTTGTTACTGCACGTCATAGTAGCATTAAAGAGTAAGAGTTGAAATCTGAAATGGATTTAGCGCCTTTTGGTTGAAAGTGTAAATTTCATATCAATATTTTCATGAAACAATGAATTCTGAGGGAAAATTTAGTGATTTAGATACACATGAGAGAGGTCTATTCAAATCGTGTAAAACATGCAATTTGGTGAAGAGTGGATTTAGCGCCTTTTGGTTGCAAGCTTTTCATTTGCATCTGGCTCGAGTTTTGCTTGGGTATTTGGTACTGGAGGATGAACATGGACAAATTATATGATCGCATTATCTCTTATTAATTCTAGTTCCAATGTTTTCTGACTGTTTTCAAGACAATATCATGTTTGTCGAGCATAGTTCTATGTAGCTTGATGTCTCATGTTATTTTTTAGGGAAAGCAAATTAAGCAACTATTATTCAATTTTAGCGATAATCGTTCGCCATTGCTACTCTTTAATGCTACTATGACGTGCAGTAACAAATTGAAATTTCAGGACTCATGACAAATTCGTTTAACAGTTGATTGCGCTTGGTTGAGCCCACTGTTTGCCGTAATTAGCTGAGAGAGATAGACGTGAACATTCTCACCATTAACGACGGAATATTATTATTATTCCTTTGTTTTTCACCGCCTTTACAATGCTATTTGAATGGGAAAACAAATCTAATGTTAGGCTCCATTGGAGAAGTTTCCGTTGTTAAGAAATTTCAGTTGCTTCCTCTCGGTTCATTCTATTGTTCGGACTATTAAGCTGAGGAGATAGAAGTTGACATTCTCATGACTATTAAAACGACCTTGCATTATTATTCTTATTTGTTCATCGTGACATCGTCTCTACAATGCTATTTGAACAATATTTGAAGACAATAAACGGCAATCTGGTACTATTTGTGTGTAGCGTTGCATTACAATAACATGGCATATAATGATCATGAGCACCGGGTTTAATAATTTAACGAATACTGAATTTGAACCCGGGCTATGCTCTCTATCTCTTTCAATCATATAGCGAATATAATCACTAATATCGCTGTAATGATTCTTAGTCAGGTGGCTTAGTAAAATTACCGTTACTTGCCGGATAAAAGCACCATTTTTGGTACAGGGTTTCCTTAGGACCTACTAAATGATATTAGGCTAGGAGCCCCGGCAAAAAAAAAAAACATCAATTTAAGGGTGTGGGGCGGGGCGTATTTTGGAGCCCCCAATAATGTTATAACATTGCTTTGTTGTTATACAAATGCCATTTTTGGTGCAGGGCTTCCTTAGGACCTACTGAAAGATATTAGGTAGGAGCCCCCGGCACGAATATCATATAAGGGTGTGGGGCGGGGGCATCGCCTCGTAGTCCACAAATAATTTATAAGGTAATATACCATTGAGTTTTTGTTGTACAAATGCCATGGGGCCTCCAATCACACATATATGAATAGTAATGCCGGGGGCTCCTACCCTACCATCATTCAGCAGGTCTTAAAGAAGCCCTGTACCAAAAATGGCATTTGCACAACAACAAATCAATGTTATAAAATTATTTGGGGGGCTCCAAAAAGACGCCCCCGCCCCCCAGCCTTAAATTGAAATTTTGCCGGGGCTCCTAGCCTAATATCGTTGAGTAGGTCCTAAGGAAACCCTGTACCAAAAATGGTGCTTTTATCAGGCAATTAAGTAACGGTAATTTCACTAAGCCACCTGACTAACGTGCGGAGTAGTGCATACGGCTCTGATCTCGAGTAGGCCTACGAGTGCGCGCCATTTGCCAAATAAATCAGATACTTGAACATTGTTTATCGGCGATAAACACAGTTTCTCTCGATAAACACTGTTTATCGGCGATAAGCACTGTTTTTCGGCGATAAACACTGTTTATCGACTGATAAACACAGTTTATCGACTGATAAACACAGTTTCTCTCGATAAACAGTGTTTATCGCTCGATAAACAGTGTTTTTCGAAGATAAACAGTGTTTATCGGCGATAAACAGTGTTTATCTGAATTATTGGTCAAACGGCGCGCCATACCCTCGGCCACGACCATTGTTCCTCTTACGTAACTTAGCTGTAGAGGTGGGCCAGATCTGCGCATGCGCAATGTTCCTGCTCGTCGAAGCCACTGGCCAGGCTTGAACGCACACGCATTGTACGGCCGCTGAACGCACGCACGGCAGCGAACTGGTCGAGTCTTTGATTTTTATTCTCGTTTGTGAGGCGGCTATCGGGCTGAATAATGTCGGAAGGAACGGGTTAATTATCTCTCATCTGCTGAGTAGGGGGTCTCCCAGTTCCTGCTCCCTTATATACGTCTATGTCAGTCGCCCTAAAGTATAAAGTATATTTTTAGTTTGAATTTACTTTAATCAAATTTCATTTTATTATTTTGTCCAGGCTAACACCCCCCTTCTGCACATGATAGATCTATGAGAGGAATAATTATTATAATGTATTTCATTTTATGATTGATTGAGGTTTGATGCATTCGGGAAATGCAATTGTCGTCAAATTCATACACATGACAAGCGTTGTAATCAAAAATGCATTTTTTTTCTTTTCTTTCTGGAACACTAGTCGATTACCAAATACCATGGAAGCATTGTTGCTATGACAACGGACGCTGGTTCGTTCTGGATATTGAATTCTCGAGGCTAAATTACTGGAAGTGCATGATGCGATAATTGCACAGGAATATAGGGCAAAGAAGAATGAAAGCATGAGGGTGACCGTGAGATGATGGGGATAGAGAGACAGAGACAGAGACAGAGACAGATAAAACTAAAAGAGAGGGATAGAGAGATCGAGGGTCGGGGGTGGATGAAAGAGTGACGTGAGAGAGAGAGAGAGTGTGTGAGAGAGAGGGAGAGAGAGAGAGATAAAAGAGAGGGCGAGAGAGAAAGGGCCGGGGGATGAAAGGGTGACGTGAGAGAGAGAGAGAGAGAGAGAGAGAAAAATATATTATAGCGAGAGAGAGGGGGGACATGGAGAGAAAGAGGAGGATAATTATAATGATGCGAGAGAGGGGAATGATAGGAAAAATTCAGAGAGAGAAAGGGAGAAAGGGGAGAGAAAGAGATAGAGAGAGATCATGGACCTAATATAAACACCAAGTCAGGTCCATGGAGAGAGAGAGAGAGAGAGCGCTAGAAAGAGAGAGGGGGAGAGAGAGACGGAGAGCAAAAGTAGGAGAGAGGACAGACAAATTAAAATGGCAGTGCACAATAGCACAGTGTTTCATAAATTATTCCACTCGAATTTTGCATTGTCACCATGATCGTGACTAGGATCATGAACATACCATTTGTCTCCGCAGAGAGCAAAACAGAATTTGTGTTTATATTAATTACCATCCAGTCTGCCAATGTATTGTGTGTGTTTTTTTTTTGTTCGATCAAGTTCATTTGAGTTCCTGTAATTGTAAAAAGTCTTTGGTATCAATAAGACTGCAGGGGTGGATTCCTGCAACCTCGGAACATATTTCGCTTATGTGTTGAGAATAGAAGTATAGTGATGGGGAAGACTTCGCCTTGACAACTTCAAGATCGTCATTCTTATGTGCATGATCGTTCACTATATTGATTGATTGATTAATTAGTTACTGATGGGTGAATTGATTGGTCGCTCATTTTACCTCGCTGCTACGGAAGCAATATACTAGTACAAGCCCTTCATGGATCGAGGATTAAATACCTTACAAAAGAACAAGGAATTGAAGAAGGAAGGAGAGGAATGAACTCCGGGATTAACTCTCGTGTAACGTGGCGGCTAGAAATACGAATGTCAATCGTAACATTTTCGGGTTAAATGGTCTGAAATTTGGAATCATCAGCCATACTCTGCGCCAACATATTGACTGGTTTTGTTGAAGTTTATTTTCCGAACACAACGCAAACTTGATGTTGAAATGCATGTATAATGGCCAGCACAGAGACGTGACACGAATTATTCTGTGATGCCGGCGCCATAAGGTGCATATTGAAAGTGGATGAAGTTGGTTCATAATGTAGCTATGAAAATTTTGTTTCCACAAAGAGTGGATTCAATATGTTTTGATCGACGAGAGGAGATAAATTGGTGTTTCACAAACAATGAAATGCGGACAGATCAAGTGGCAATCGTAATGAATAAAACATCAAGCTCACGACAAAAGAATATAATTATACGTGACAATGGTATCATTATCGACAGAAAAGACGAATTGCTTGTTTTAGAGCTTCGATCATGGCTGACAAGCGGGCTTAGGGCACGATACGCGAGAACAATGCGCCACAAAGGACGGTATATTTGGTAATTGATATCCAATCAATAATTGTTGATTTTTAATGGATCAGAACGGCATTTGCTGATCCACAGAAGGAAATTAAATTAATATGTCAGTATATAGCAGTCAGAATCCACGTAAAACGACAGATAACGTTAGTGGCATTGGCGCTTATACAGACAGGAGAATTTTGAAGGCCAAATGCCATGATAAATAATCAGATTACTGGCATGATCAGAATGTTTGATACACATTTTCAATGAGTTTATTAGTTTTATGCTTTATCTTATGCAGATTTTGATGCTTGGACGCTTACAAGAGTAGACAAGAATCAAGTTTTTTTTTAGGGAGAATGAGGAAACATCAGTATTTTCCGTGAATTTACAACACGGTCCATTATAGGTTATGGCGCCGGTGATGTTCTGTCTTGGCTCAATAGCTTTCAGTAGTTGTGTGTAGATCGACGTGAGGATATTATGAGAGCTATCATTATCTACGCCGAGAGCTGTTTTATCGATGATTGAGAACCATTAAACAGATTAATGATCTATGGTACTCAGAAAGAGATAAGGCTATACTACAGATGCCCGGCAACACATCGCAACATACACTAGCAATTGGAAAATGCTTCTTCTTCGCGTGTATCGTTCTTTTTAATATCAAGCAAACTTGTGCGACATAACAAGTAATTTGAAACCCTTGGTTTAACTATACGAAATCATTGAAGACTGCAGACAAGCGTGATGGTTTCCTTTTTCTTTTGAACGCAAGCTCTGCATGGATTACTGATTTTAGTGTTGCTTACAATAATGACTTGTCTTGTCAAATGGTTGGATATTATGTAAGGACCTGCTTAATACACTCGTCTGTATAGTACATGTGAACAGGTTATGCTGGAACAGACACGACTTGATTGCGAACTGATGTTGTCTTGTGGAACAATGACAATTTTGGGGACATCTTTGCAAGCTTTATGAATTCAAGAAAATAATGATATTCGCATCACAAATGAAATTGGAACGCTGAAATTCTGCGAAATATAGTTGCTGTCGTGCGACATGGTATATTTCAATCGTTCAGCTCTGAAAATGGAGGTGATATTGGCGTGATTGTTAGACATGACTCTACTGTGGTGAGAAACGTACAGAACTGATGTCAATGATCATGATAATTAAGGAAAATATATCATACGACACCGTTTGAATCGCCTATACTGTCACCTAATGCTAACTATTGGACTTGACCGACATGATTGTTACTCATAACAGAGATCAAGCTGGAAAACCTTCCTGGGTGACCTAAAGGGATTATATATTTCTCATATTGGCTGGTAAGTAATGTCTCGCACATCAATGTATTGGTATGGTCTGATATATAATCTACGCCTAAAGTTTATGAAAATGAATATAAGATAAGCACTTATATAAATAAAAATCAATCCCTTCAATTGTTTAACGTAACCTGTATACAGGGTTTAAAATAATCGTAGATCCTTTATCAGCAGCAAATTTATTTCATATAAATCATTTGTAATTATAAACGTTTCATCTTTCTTTTAAAATGTTATCGATAGCATCAACTAAAAGGCGGTGCCCCTGTCCCTCTTTTCATATCGAATCCCACAGTTACAGTTATAAGCCTATTTCGTATAAACCATCATCTGTAACCATGGTAATATGCCTTGTTTATTAGCAAGATATCACAAGAAACAGTTTTCCTCCATTCTTGAAATATCAACGAAATGAATGATAGAGGCATGTAGAGGGTAAGAGAATGAAACCTACATTCAGCTCCGAATACTTGTTTATATATTATTATTTTTTATAGAATTTGTGATTGAATATGATGAACTATGAACAGAGTTATTTCTGTTTTTCCATTTATTGATCCAAACTGTTGAGTCACGGAAGTCAGCTTTGTATTTCACCAGTACCTGCACAGCAACGTCGGAATTTAGAATCCAAAAGCTGAAAATGTGACCAAAGGAACATATCATTCTGTGTAACTTTGTACACATACAACGATATGATATGTTTGCATTCTTGTAATCCCCCTTTAGTTAAACATTGTATGCGTAGATGCTACTGATGACCAAAGTTTATTTAAAGAATACGAATGCAAAAATGATGCAGTTTCATAGACAAAAGAGGAAATTCCGAGTCCTAGACAATTGGGGCAGGTCGAGCGTATCTCGGGAGGGGGATCAGTCATAGGGGCCACAAGTTCCCCCTTACCATTTAAGGCAAATCTCCGTCTCAACGTGGAGTCTTATCATAATTATGCCGGCTCTGGCCAGTTTTTTCCCCTTGCCAAAGATTTCTTGTTTTCTGTGCCCCTTCAAGGGCAATGAATCCTAGATCCGACCCACGCTCGATCCAGTGATGTAATAATTATATAAGCTTATTATTTTGTTCTTGTTGAAAATATAGAATTTGATGGCCATTTGCATTAATCGTATCTGTCAAATCGTTCTTGCATGCAGGATATTAATAATCGTCATGAGAATGAGAATTATTTAGACTTAATGCCCTTTTAATTTTCAAACGATGTAATTCGGGTTTGATAGGATCATCCGGCAACACACAACACTTTATGATGATGCCGCGGTGACGTCGATTAACACCAGACTCTTCATTATACAGTGCGTATAAACAAAGGTGTACCCAACTTTGGTAGCTTTTAGTTAAAAATTTATAACCTATGTGTACTTGAATCATATTTTATTGTAAAGAAGAACTAATACCCTTCTAATGATACCATTTTCCTTATTGTGCTACCAAGGATGACTGAACAGCAGGCTTTTCAAAAAATATTGTCAAAATCCTCTTTTAACCAAGTTTGGGCTGAAGCAATGAACGTGTGTCAAAAGCCATTATGTGTGTGTTATCTCATTCCAAAAACAATTGCTCATTTATTTATATTGACTATAAGGCAGTTGGGAAAAAGGTGATAATATCAACTCAAACTCAAGGAAGTGGTTATTACAAGACACATTTATGATATTCTCTTCGTTATGATGATTAAAATCTTGACTTCATTTGCACCCGTTGTTTAAGGTAGCCTGTTAATTGAGTGATACAAAATGGATAAAGTATATTTGGGATGCTATCTTTTTTTATGAAAGTCTGCTGTCAATTTCTTTGATATTTATCATCATATGTGTTCTTTCTTGCATTGGGGTTTAGTAACCTTTGAGTTTTCATTCGCTGTTCGGGATAAACACCTTATGCTCCTTAAGGGTGTAATAGCGCAGTGGACAAGTGAGCAGAGAGAACTTAAGATATCATGAGAAAATAATTTAGTAGGCTGATTAAAATTGTTCGAGGTTATCCTGTGGATTGAAACAAGGTTCTGTGAAAGCCTAGATACATTGCATCATTTTAAACAATGAAGCACTGAAGCATGAGGCATAATTTAACTTTTACCTGGCAGAAATATTATGAATAGGGTATCATTGGACAGAAAATATAGATAACTCTTCATCATGAAATTGATTCCAAAGTCATATTGGTTATGACTTTTTAATTAGGAGCTACCAAATTTGGGTATTTTTTTTTTGATACGCACTGTAGAAAGAAAAATATAGAAAAATATAATTTGGTTGATCATGCTCATACTGTTTTTCTGTCGTTTCCTTCTTCTTTGTTCCAGGATAATGTCTATCTGGTTTCACAATGACGCGGATACCTGAACTTGGTGCCACCCTATCAGTCTCAAGGTTGGACACAGCCCTGAAGGAGAGGAAATCTTTATCCAAGAGAGGGCGCCACACATCGCAGAGAAAGGCAGAAAGATCACCTAACACAGGTGGCTTTCCAAAAACGTCTGCGGACATCGGAAGTGGGATAAACGGATCCGGTGACGGATCAGTTGGATATACTGAATTAGATTCAACTTCTATTAATGTACTAAAATCTTCACTGGGCCAGTCTGAAGATTGTAGGAAGAGAAGTTCGAAGAACAAACAGTCTAATCTTGATTTCACAGAAGGTAGTGAGAAATTTCGGATATCATCTACAGTGGCAAAGCTATCACCTCGATCAACGCGCAACAAGGAGAAATGCCTCAGAGAATCCGTCGGTAGGGAATCGCTTCGAGCTGATTCGGTGCCTCAACGAGTTCACACCGACGTTGATGCCGTCGATGATGATGATGATGATGAGGGCGATGAGCATGATGAGGGTAGTGACGCAAAGGCTATCGAAAAAGGGGAAGTTAAAATAAAATCTGGTGTGACCGTAAGACCACGCTCTGACAGCAGACTATCACAGTCACGTAGGGAGAGGACAAAGAGCACAAGGCCCAGCTCTGGGATGGAATCCTGTCCGTCTCAAGATACGGCCCCATGGCCACCAAATCCCCAACTGATACACCCTCCCAGTGCCTCAAAGGATTCCGGGATACCTGATGGGGAGAGTGAAGGACCTGAGAGTAAAATTCGACAGATCTGGAGGAAAGAGTTGGGTCTCGACGTCAGGCCCTCCCGTCGGCAATTCATACCCAAGGAATACATCACAGGGTTGGCTGTTGGTCACCCAGGTCAGAAGGCAGCACAACTGCAGAGGACTGTTACAACCGCGGTGGTGCCAACCGCAAAACTTTCCGTGAATGAGATCCAGAAAAGGCGAAAGGTCCTGCCGCCGATAGATAGCAAAGCGAAAGCAAAGAATTCTAAGGATGACACCGCAGAAAAACCACCAGCGCCGAATCGCGTGAAAGACATCAACGCTCTTGCTGCCGATCTCTGCCGGGGTGCTACCTTAAAAATAGGTAACAGCGAAGCCATGGCCATGTATCGGACATATCGAGAAGCACGAAAGGATGCATTTTATTTTGATCTCCACTCCAACGTCGGCAGCGCCAGGTCGAAATACCATCGGCCCTGCCACGCTCCGCCGAATTCGGATGACGAGGATGATGACCAAGGGGTGCAGGAAGTTTGGAACGATTCATCGTATACCCGCATCGTCAGAATCGCTTCACCCGACACCGATGGCGAGACGGTGATCACCCATACGGTGGACGCGTCGAAGGTGTTTGACTTTGGCGGACGCGTCATTCGAAAGACGCAGATCGACGTTTTTCTACCGTCTGATGCGGGGTCTGATGTACAGGATGACGAAATTCAGAGCGGGAATGACGATGACGGTGATAATGACGGAAACGAAGACAGTTGTCACCGCGGTAACAAAAATGACACTCGTGTCGTACAACAGCATATTGGCAGCAAAGAACAAGGAAACAAAAGAACAAACGAGGTAAAAGATCAACTTATTGAACACAAACATAATTCTGCTGCATACGAAGAGGATGACGAAGAAGATAGCGACGATGACGGTTCTGATGAAAGTAGTGATAGTGATGACGATGATGACGATGACGACGAAGATTATTAAGAGGAGCAGCATGGGATAATGAAGGGATTGGAAATGTGCGTGATGTCTGATCATTTAAAATAATTATACATGTAGGCGTAATATTGATCAATAAGACACTTTACAATCTAGAGTTTTAAATTGTCATCGTTATACGTTATTGCAAATGGTATTAACTTATTTATTGAGCTATGAAGTCAATTTAGATCAAAGTATGAAGTAACGAATCTTATCCTTTGGAAGATAGGTCGTCACTGTTCTATGAACGATACGAAACGACAACTAATAGTGTTTATTTGCTTCATTTTATTACATTTGAAATAATGTCTTTGAAAAAGCGCCTTATCTGTTTTGTTTACATGTACAATCAAACATTAAATTATGTTTTTTGTGGCATTTCTGCTTTCGGCTGATTTGCCCCAATTTTCCTGTAATGTATCACCATTTACATAATGGAACATATATCAGAGCAAAAGTAATGTATATTGGGGAAAATGCCCCCTCCTCCATCCCTTAAACTGAAAAATTGCTCGCTTTCATACGTTAGCCTACTATCCGCAGACCCGGAATCGCAAGACTTTGGTGTTTCTAACATGTCTAAATCTCGTTAACCCGCACATGGCGCCACACTCTTGACAATACATGTACATGGATTTGAATAATTTTAAAATGTATTTATTATTTTTTCTTTATACTTTCGTCAAGTACATAAAAACGAAGTGTACTTGGTTGTTTTCACTACTTTAACATTTTTTTTTGCGGAGCCCGGGAATTTCGTTATTAGGCATTTTAGGGGATGGGGCGGAGGGTATATCATATAGGCGTGCGTTAAATCGAGAACTTCAAGCAAGCCGCGTTTCGAAAGAACGAAACTTTTCTTTAAAAAATCAAGTTAAACGTTATTTTTACCATGTTTAAAGGGAAGAGCTGTGTATTGAGACGGACAAACCCTGAGAGAGTTGAGCAAAGAAAATGACTGGGGGAAATAAAGACGCACATGGAAAGAGAGATGGAGACAGAGAGAAGGGATGGGGGAGAGGAGGGGAGGGAGAGGACTCATTATTAATTGCCACTAGGTGCTTTTGGGAAAGCGCTATCTAACGTCGGGTGGGAACTACGGGCAAATCCAGAGAGAGTGTAGGAAAGGACTGCACATGACAAAGATGCAAGAGTTTAGAGAGAGAGGGGGGGGGGAGAGAGAGAGAGAAATGGGGGAGATCGAGAAGAGGGGGAAGAGTGGTATGGAGATAGGGAGAGGATGAGAGAGAGAGAGAGAGAGAGAGATGGAGGGGAGATCAAGAAGAGGGGGAAGAGTGGGAGGAAGAGAGAGAGGGGGAGAGTGCTGAAATGTTCCAAGCAGGCTGCATGGATACATCCATGAGGAATACATTAGAGTCTGGGAGTCTACTAGTCTACCGTTTCTGTTTGTATGTTCCCTTCTCTCTTTTCCTCCTTCTCTCTGTCTCTCTCTCTCTCTCTCTCTCTCTCTCTTTCTCTTTCTCTCTCTCTCTCTTTCTCTCTCTTTCTCTCTCTCACTCTTTCTCTCCTTCTCTCTTTCCCTCCCCCTCTCTCTCTCTCTCTCTTTATCTCTCTCTCTCTCTCTCTCTCTCTCTCTCTCTCTCTCTCTCTCTCTCTCTCCCTCCCCTTTCTCTCTCTCTCCCTCTCTCTATCTCTCTATCTTACTCTCTCTATATATGGGGGTTGGAAAAGGGTGGGACCGAGGCGTGTTAATACAAAAACAAAATAAAAAGCTGATGACATCGACGACAAAAATCGACAGTCGTTTTCAGCTAAGTGAGAGGGCGGTTGTCAAAATCCAAGATTCGCTGTTCGATATTCAAAGTTTGATGTTGGTTTAAAAGTGGTATACGTTCAACATGGATATATTTTGTTTCGCTCACATGTAAAATAATTTAAGGCTCAGACATAGTTTACAAAGAAAAGAAATAGGATACAGAATATGGATTTACTTTGGTTTTAAAAAATAATAGTTTGACATGGTATTGATTTTCGTTTGGTTATGGCTTGTTTTGTTCCCTTATGTTACGTTGTTTAGCTTTTTTCATGCATATTTTTAAATAATAAGCAAATAATTACCGTTGGTGAAAGTGATGGGACGAACTATCACTTCCGAGGCGATCTGGATGTAGCTATCTTTCCAAAGCGAAGCTGAGGAAAGATAGCGTATACATTGAGATCTCCGAGGAAGTGATAGTTTGCCATCGCCTGAAACCAAAAGGTGATTATTTGCTTTTTATATTCCACATACTAAGAATCTTGCTCTACGATTGGTCAAAAGTAAATCTTGTGATGAAAGATAGTTCGCCCATCATTGATGGGAGAAGAAAAGTTCGTTACACTGTGTAGATAGTACTACTATCTACAGTGAAAGTGCAACGCACTTTAAGTGTATACGTTGCGTATACGCACGTACGTAAGTACTGCATGCACTGTACGTATCGTACATCGTTTGCTAGCTGTTAATTGATGACTTGTTGCTCTAAAATGACGGAAGAAGTGAAATGTTTCCGATGTGGAATATAACTTATTTACCACTATACACATAGAAAGTTAAGCTTTTAAACTGAATTGAAGTATATCGGAATTAATCTGATAAACTGAAAATAAAAAACTGAATTATATGGGCAAATATGTTAATGAATGACTCTCATATCATTTTCTTAACCTTTCTAATTGTCCATGTTATTTATTTCCATAATATCAAGAATAGATAAACAAGGTAGTTACTTATTTAAATATAGTACAACAATTTATTTCGAACTGATCTATTACCGTCAACAAAAAGAACTATCGTAAAAGGTCGTTTTAATCAAACATCACATACATCATAAATTAGGTCACGGATACATTTATTTCAACACCGTTACAATTACTTCGACTAAACATTCATGTTACTCATTTCCTAACGAAACTTATTATCAAAGAAAAAGCAGAAACGCTGGATAACAAAACGCGTTATATATTTGGTTACATGCCCCTGATTGAATACGGTAGGATAGAAGAAAATAATAGGATGATTGCCATTTTGTCATGATTTCTTTGGCTTTTTGGACGATTCTCTTTTTACAATCTTCCCCAAGTCCCGCTTTACGCCAGTCATTATTTCTGCGAAGCATGAAAGCCCCGGTCAGTTTCCATGTAGATACCTACATATATTTATATATATATATATATATATATATATATATATATATTTTTCTGCTCGGACTTCGAAAAACACACAAAAATACAAGAAATATGGATGCTCTGTACGCAAAGACAATGTTGCACAACATTTCGCCCTTACTTGACAAAGCCCTAACAAATTTGTAAAACAATTTCTTCTTGTACGGTCCAGTTCGAATCATCATTGATTCTTGTACTTTTGTATATATATATATATATATATATATATATATATATGAATGTATGTATGTATTTATGTGTGTTTGTATGTATGTACAGGGGCGGATCCAGCCGGCGGCAAGGGAGGGGGCCTAAAAAGGGGCCCACTTCGTGCGAAAATTTGAAAATCGTGCCGGTCGATTTTTCGCTCAGTGGGGGAGGTAGTGAGCAAAAAAAAATTTGGCACCCGAAAAAAATTTTTTTTCACCACCACCCCCCCTTGGGCACCAGGGGTAGTGAGCACAAATTTTTTTTTTTGGCACCCGAAATTTTTTTCCCTACGGGAAGGGTTAATTTTTTTCCACCGCCACCCCTTGGGCGCCAGGGGAGGGGGCCCAACTTCTTTTTTTCTTCAAAAAAAGGGTGTTTTTACCTGTTTTTTTTTCTAGGGAGGGCCGCCCCTGGCCCCTGGATCCGCCACTGTGTATGTATGTACACATACATAAATATATATAAATTTTCCTTAAAATCGTACATAACTGTGAAATAAATATGTCTTACAACATTGAAAATCGGTGAAAAAAGATATAAAAGTATAAATGTCAATAATATCTTGAATTATTTTCCCGTGAATAATCTTGATTTTGGGCACCCTTAAATCCCATGGGCCAGGGCAAGCCTACTAATTTTGGGTTTCCCCGATCGTCATTGACCCGTTGGGCAAGCTGTCTGCCCCGGTAAAGCTATCAGGCACTTAATTGCTATACCCCGTTATATCTAAAGAGTACATTTCTGAAATTCTTTGAATTACTTGACCGTAAATAATATTGATTTGGGCACCCTTAAACCCTATGGACCACAGCAAGCTAGCTATTTCGGGGTTGCCCTGATTGTCCGTGACCCGTTTCAGGCAAGCTGCATATCCGGGATGAGCCGTTTGACTTTTTCTATAGCCCATATATTCACTTGATTTACCTGCCCGTGAATAATCTTGAATTGGGCACCCTTAAACCCCTTGGGCCAGGGCAAGCTCACTAATTTTGGGCTGCCATGATCCTCCTTGACCCGTTGGGCTACCTGCCTATCCGGGCTAAGCCGTCGGGCTTTTTCTATACCCATATAGGCTATTCATGAAGTGCATTTCTGAAATTCCTTGTATATCACCCCGTGAATAATCTTGATTTGGGCACTCTTAAACTCCATGGGCCAGGGCAAGTTAACAATTCTGACCAATTACAAAGTAAATCAAAGTAAAAATGGGGTACCCTAGACATTCGACATGGTTTCTCCATGTCTCTCTTATTGCAATTAAACCGAAACACCAATGGAATTCCACCTACCCTATTTAACCAATAGGAAAATAAAATTTTCCATGTAGCTTTCTCATCGTCAAAAAATCTCCCTATCCAAGAAAGTCGCAGAGAACTGACCATTGCCTTTAAATCAACCATACCTAAAGCCCCTTTAGTAATTTTATTAATTCATACATTTCTTTTTATTTCCTCTTTCTTAGACCCCCATAACAACAGAATGTGGTATTGGAATAGCAGTCGCCACATAATTAATTTGCGACACAACTAAAGGCTACCGTAATTTGTTCATTCTCTAAATATCTAAGATAATTTTTTTTTTAAATAATTTTCCCATCCCAATTTATAGCCTTTACTTTTTCTTTATTTTTACCTACATATATTCCCAGACATTTTGCTGACTCAGCCGATGTATCCCATTCCATTCAATTCTTTTTCAATCCTGCACTAAATATATCATTACCGATTTTTCACAGTTAATAGAAATACCAGAATTTCCAGAAACATTACTAAAACGAGTAAGTTCCCTCATGACAATATCTGCTTACCGTAAGGAATCAACAAATAGTATAGTATCATCCGCAAGAGGGAGCTATTCAACTTCACTTGAAATGGTCACGACCTTTTCCAGAGAGCTGAAAATCCCTCGTTTTACAAATTTGGAAATCTTTCTATTTATAATATTATAGTGAAAGACGTTTTGAACATCTATACGTTCTATCAATCTATATCCTGGACTCGGATGGTAACTCTGAACTTGAAAATAACTGGATTTTGTTTTTGTCACCCCGGTAGCCATCCTAGAATGCATATTAATATTTGAATATATGAATATTTGCGTTGGTACGGTGAGGTGGAGATCAAATTCAAAATTAAATCGGCCAGATTCTGGACTAAATTAACCAGTATGTCGCAATGATTATGGACAAGTTACGACCTGGATAGTCATTCGTTTACGGTAAGCCTCCCGATTTTGTCGCAATGTCACTTATTTAAAGTAAACTTAGCTTTGCGTTTGTAATTTTTGTATGAAATCTCATATTTGATAAATTATCGCATCAGATTCTGTGTGCGTGCGTATCATGAATATTGACGACTAGCGCATGACGTATAGGTCCTATTGACCCAATCAAATGCAGCGACAGGATGGCTACACACACGTCATAAGCTGGCAGTGGCGTAATGAGCAAAAACTTTTTTTTGGGGTCAGAAGAAGAAAAAAAATCCGCATCACCACCAGGTGGCATAATGAGCAATTGTTTTTTTAAGGGGGGATGCGGATATTGACGACAACGGTCAAGATGTTGGCCTACAAACTACGTTTTAGCTATGGCGTACTGTCTTTGTAATGTTGATTATTCATGAGGCTATAGTCAAGAGTACTTTGCATCTGCCCACTATAACAAATTACTTGATTGCTTACATTAATTTTCTTCACACTTTGAGCAATGAGATAATAATTTAATATCCCACCCATTATCCAGGGGTGGTGGAGCGTCTTACAGAATGGGGGGGGGGGAACAAAAAGGGGCACTTTCTGGAAAAAGGGGCACCTACAAAGGGAAACCTCAAAGTGAAAATATGCAATTTTTAGACATTGGTATAAATATACCCCTACATTGTAATTACATTATCAGGGATGATTTCAATGTTTGTCTTTCTCTTTACATGGTCCAAGGTACTGCTTAAGCATCATACTTTGCAATTGGGTATGATGGTCTGAATATATTTATTTGTAATCGAGCGAAGCGAGCGAGCTAAAAATTTAAGATTTGTGAGGTCGCAGTACGAAAAACTACATCTTATAAAGAGAAGGAAAACAATTCTGATGGTGTTTTAAGCACGATCTGATCTCGAAAGACTGAAAAGATCTTTAATAAGAAACATAATTATTATATCAACTTTAAATGCGAGTGAGCGTAGCGAGCGAGCTTTGGGCGAAATTAATGAAAAAAATTGCTCTCAGTTGCACTACAATATGAGCACATTTCATGGTGAAAGGAAAAAGGGGAACATATCCAAAGGGAAATGACACTTTTTTTATTAGAAAAGAAAAGGAGCACGTATCAGAGTAAAAGGGGGAATTATCAGAGGTGAAAATCACACAAAAAGTGAGAAAAAACCCCGGAAAATCATGTAATTTCAGCAACATTTGTAAATCACTGGTATGGAATTAGAAATACGCCACGTTTGAATTTTATTCGGGGGGCAACTGCCCCCAAGCCCCATTTTGGAGGTAAGCCAGTGTTTGTTAAACATACAGACATAAAGTGATTACAAATGAAGACATTTTCAAATGTGTCATTAAAAGTGTGCCTATATATAGCTGTGATATCAAAGGAATTCCGAAAATCGGAGGTCTGTGGATTCTGTATGTAGAGTATCAGGATAAAAGAATCAAGGAATCAAAGAATCATTACGAATGGAGTGAATGTACGGAATGTAGGCCTAAACGTATGACAAAAAAACATTTCTTAGAGAGGGGGAATAAAAATAGTCTTCGCCTTCTGATTAAGGACATACTGCTATCTGCTCATGACTCCCTGATCATCGATGAATTCGAGAGACTAAAGTACAAGGTTTTAGGGATTGTTAGCTACCAACGCCTCCGCGTGGATGGGCATTTGACAGACTGCCTAACAGGAGATATAGTTTGTGTACATACAGGAACCATGAACACCCCCCCCCCTTCTCCCCCGAATCATGAACTTTGGCCTTTTTAAAGGCAAGATCTTCCACTATTATGGTGGCCCTGAAGGGACATCGCGAATCGTGAAATCGCGAATTATTCGCGACGAAATTGACGACGAAATTGACGACGTCGTGAATTTCGTCGCCAATTTCGTCTCGAATAATTCGCAATTTCGTATATTCGCGATGTCCCTTCAGGGCCACCATACAGCAAACCTGACACCCCACTGACACTATATAAGCACTATATAGGCACCAATCCTGCAGCCGTTTATGAATATTCATTAATCTGACCGCCGCGCGCGCTCGCGCTGCATCCGTACGTCCGCATGCAGGTTTGGTGCCCATTCTAATGCTGGATTGGTGCCATATTGGGTTATTGTTGTAAGATCAGTTATCCTGTGATATTTTAAATGCTTACATAATTGTGAAGGGCTGATATTAAAGACATGCAGGTTTGGTGCCCATCTAATGCTGGATTGGTGCCATATTGGGTTATTGTTGTAAGATCTGTTAGCCTGTGATATTTCAATTGCTTTACATAATTCTGGACGGCTGAAATTGATGACATGCAGGTTTGGTGCCCATCCAATGCTGGATTGGTGCCATATTAGGTTATTGATATAGAATCTTCTATATAGGATTTATTATCCTGTGATATTTCAATTGCTTACATAATTGTGAAGGGCTGAAATCAGGGGCGTCAATCCTGGGGGACGGGGAGGCACGACCCCACGAATTTTCAGGTGGTGAAATGCCCCCCCACGATTTGGGGTTAAAATCTGTTTTATAAAAATATAAAAATAATTAAAATGCATTGTTTTGTTTTGAGGGTGATATAAGTTCATTTTTGATGATTCATCATAGGATGTAATAATATAACTGTTGACTAGTTCAATCATAAAATTTGAATGGAACAGCATATATGGTGTAATGTTGTTGTTGTTATTTATTTATTTATTTATTGCAAAAAAATATGATCAGTGATCAATCATGTCAAATGCTTGGGCGAAGTATAGAAATATACCAAGTGTCGTCACTTGCCTATCATAAACACTATCAAAGTCACGAATGAGTGTTTGTTTTTTAGCCTTTTCTGAATCCTTACAGGTGTTCAAAGACATTATTTTTCTGTGTTTCTCTGAATTAAGATAATCCATGCCGTCAAACCCCCTTTTGGCAGAATAATGTTATAAACGATGTACGAGAGGGATAGATAAAGAGATAGAAAGAGAGATATATAAAGAGAGAGTTTATAGAGAAAGAGGGAGAGAGATAGAGGGAGAGATAAAGTGAGAGATAGAGATAGAGGGAGATAAAGAGAGGGCGAGAGATAGAGAGAGAGATACAGATTTAGAGAGACGGAGAGATAGATGGATAGAATACAGAGAAAGAGAGATATAGAGGGGAGACGTCCACCCGTTCGCGTTCACCACAGTTGTAACCAGGCGCGGATCCAGGATTTCTTAGGGGGGGGGGCCCAAATTTGAAATTATGCGAGCTAAATATTGGAACGTAATGGTGACCAGCAATGGCGTAATGAGCAAGAACTGTTTTTTTTGGGGGGGGGATAGACAAAAAAAACCCACACTTACATGCAGGCCCCGCTGAACATTTTAAAGTGGGTGGGGGGAGGCTAAAGTATTTACGATCAGGTAGAGCGTAGCGTAAATTGACGTGGGGTTGAGTGGGCAAAGCCCCGGCATGGGGTCAAGGGGCGGAGCCCCCGGAAGCTCAGGGGGTATGGGCATTTAATTACGGTCAGATGAGCATATTTTGATACCTTTTTGTGACACTGGCAGGTCACTAATTTGCGTGGGGTCCAGGGGCTGAGCACCCTGAAATTCGGGATTTGAGGCATTTTATAACGTTCAGATTAGCATTCAGGGGCACGCCTTAGGCCCCTGGTGGGTTCGAGGAGCGGAGCCCCCGGAAGTTCAGGGGTTTTAGGCATTTAATTACGGTCAGATGAGCATATTTTGATACCTTATTTGTGACACTGGCAGGTCACTAATTTGCGTGGGGTCCAGGGGGCTGAGCACCCTGAAATTCGGGGATTTGAGGCATTTCATAACGGTCAGATGAACATAATTTCGATACCTTATTTGTGACACTGGCAGGTCACTAATTTGCGTGGGGTCCAGGGGGCTGAGCACCCTGAAATTCGGGGGTTTGAGGCATTTCATAACGGTCAGATGAACATAATTTCGATACCTTATTTGTGACACTGGCAGGACACTTATTGGCGTGGGGTCCAGGTGGCAGAGCCCCCAGAAGCTTAAGGTTTTAGGCATTAAATTTCCATCAGATGAGCATCAAGGGGCCCGCCTTAGGGCCTTAGTTGGAACCCAGGGGGCAGAGCCCCCGGAAGCTCAAGGTTATAGGCATTTAATCACGGTCAGATGAGCATAATTTGATACCTCATTATTTTGTGACACTGGCAGGTCACTATAATTCTTTTTTTTTCTCTCTTTCTTTCTATTTCTCTTTAATATACTTTTTCAAAAAAGTGTGGGGAGGGCTATGTAGGCCTCTAAATTAGCATATTTCTTGCCTGGCTGTAAATTTAGGCATTTGTCATTTTCCAACAAACTCGTCAATTATGGCATTTCAGCAACATTTGTAAATCACAGGTATCGAATTAGGAATAAACCACGTTTGAATTTTATTTGGGGAGAGGGCAACTGCCCCCAAGCCCCAGCCCCATCAGTACGCTAGTGCCCCACCCCACCCCCGATCTACACCTTGTTGGCGGGAAAAATCGCAACTGATCTCCCTTATCTTTCTTCTTTCTCTTTTGTTCTTCTTTCCCTTTCTTCCCTCTTTCCCTTTCCCTTCCCTTCCTTCTCTCTTTTAGGTTTGCTGGGGAGGAGGGTGCAAGGGCTTTTCGCCCGCCCCCGATCCACACGTTGTTGGCGGGATTAGTCGCAACTGATCTCCCTTCTTTTCACCCTTTTCTTTTCTTCTTCCTCTTTTTGTTCCCTTTTAGCTCTCCTCTTTCACTTTCCCTTCTTCTCTTTTGTTTTGGCTGGGGCGGGGGCAAGGGCCTTTGCCCCCTCCCCGATCCACAACTCGTTGGCGGAAAAATTGCAACTGATATCTTTTCTTTTCTTCTTCCTGTTTTTTCCTTCCCTTTATCTCCTCTTTCCTTTTTCTTTCCCTTTCTTTCCTTCTCTCTTATTTTTGTTGATGGCGGGGGGACAGCCTGGGAGGCAAGGCCCTTTCGGCCCCTCGATCTCCTTCTTCCCCTTTCTTTTCTTCTTCCTCTTCTTTCTTTCCCTTTCTCTCCTCTTTCCCTTTCCCTTCGTTTCCTTTTTTTCTCTCTCTCTCTCTCTCTTTGTGCGGGGGGCAAGGCCCGCTCGGCCTCCCCCTGGATCCGCGCCTGGTTGTAACCCGTTTGGCATCTTTTTTTTCAGAACGTAGTGATGAGAACGACTGAACGAGTCTGGTGTGATGGGGGCTTTATGAAACCAAGATGAGCGCGCCATTGCGGTCCTTGCTTTAATATGCCCCTCACTTTTTCCCCTATAGATCTAAGGGTTTCTAAATCATTGAGATATGGAAATTCTGTTAAAGTAAGTTATATATTATGGAACATTTTCGCTTTATAGGAAAAATGCAAACATTCAACCTTTCGTTTATTATTTTGTTTTATTCAGTCTATATATTTCACTGTTTCTGATACTAAATTTATATTGGGAGGGGGTGTTAACCCTTATGCCACACCATACCCTGCAAACACCGCATTCTATGTCCTCCGACCCCCTCCCCCTAATCCTCACTGAACTTGTGTCCCCCGCCCCCCCACGTCTAATTCGGATTGACGCCCCTGGCTGAAATTGATGACATGCAGGTTTGGTGCCCATCTAATGCTGGATTGGTGCCATATTGGGTTATTGTTGTAAGATCCGTTATCCTGTGATTTTTTTAATGCTTACATAATTGTGAAGGGCTGAAATTGATGACATGCAGGTTTGGTGCCCATCCAATGCTGGATTGGTGCCATATTGGGTTATTGTTGTAAGATCAGTTATACTGTGATATTTTAAATGCTTACATAATTGTGAAGGGCTGAAATCGATGACATGCAGGTTTGGTGCCCATCTAATGCTGGATTGGTGCCATATATTAGGTTATTGTTGTAAGATCTGTTATCCTGTAAAAAATTGTTTATACACGTTTGTGAATGGTTGAAATTGAAGACATATCAACATCATAATGCATTTTTATGTAATAAAGAATTTTTTGGAACTGTTTCCGTCTCTTTCACTGATGGTGCTGTTTCATTTACTTTTTAATGTCATTTCTTATGTTTCTCCTGTATTATTTACATATCTATCGATGTATGTGGGAGTGTATCTGTGTGTTTCTCATGAGCTGCATATATTGGGGGTGGAAATGAAAAATTCAAGAAAAAGAAAATTAATTACACTCAGGAGGAGAGGTAGGTCACATATGACAACCTATCCCCCCCTCAAAAAAAAAGCGGTAAGCAAAAAAAAAGGGGGCATGAACAAATGAAATTAAATCAATTCAAATTCATTTAAATAGAATCCTGACATGAAAGGATTATCAAAGAAAACAAATAATTTAAGCAGGACAAAATATAACAGAACAAATGCAGAAATGACAGAACAAAATAAACAAGACACGGTTAAAGCATATTTAAATACATGACAGAAAAATAATGATGCTTAATACAGATATGAAACGGATTTACTTAAAAGAATACAAATCTACAAAACTTAGACAAAATAATGTACAGCGAAATACATGTATTGACAGCATGCTAGCTATAGCAGCGCTAGCGACAAGCGCTGCACGCGCGGTGAATGAATATTCATGAGCTCAGGGCTGCAGGATTGGTGCCTATATAGTGCTTACCGCTATATACCTGCAGCCGTAGCCGCAAGCGTCTTTTCTTCTGCGGCACAACACTAGTCGCAACCGGGCACAATTAGTGCTAGCCAGCATCGAGAAACTCGTCGCATCTAGACGACAACAAGCGGCAGTTGGTCTCTCTCTCTCTCTCTCTCTCTCTCTCTCTCACGCACGCACACACACACACACACACACACGCACGCACACGACACAATATCACACACACTCTCTCTCTCTTTCTCTCTCTCTCACACGCACACACACACGGCACAATATCACACACTCTCTCTCTTTCTTTCTCTCTCTCTCTCTCTCACACACACACACGACACAATATCACACTCTCTCTCACACACACACACACCCACACACACTCGACACAAAGACGCAAGCACTTACACTCTCTATGCTCTATCTTTCTTTCTCTCTCACTCACCTTTTCTTGTTCTCCCTCACATGCTCTCCCCCTCTCTTTCTCTCTCTTTCCCTAACTCTCTCTCCCGGATCCAGGGGGCCTGGGAGTGGGGGCAATGTGCAATATTAAAGCTTATATCTAAAAGTATTCAACAAAGGCACCAATCCAACCATTCCACATATCATTCATGAGTTACGAACAAAAAAAAGAAAACCCTCAAATTTACCAGGGGTATGAACATCCGAGACAAGATATTGGCCCTGGTTAATGAAACTATTTATTAACAATAAGATACAACAAATGATAACAGTTATTTTTCATAGCATTTGGGTTCCAGTTAAGGTTGCCATTGTGCGGCGTTGGGCGGATGAACTTTTTTTTTTTTGGGGGCGTCAGAATGCCATCAGTTGTCTGAATAACCTTAAATGAAACAATTCCATTGCATGATGCTGCTGTCAAAATGGATATAACGCCACTCCCCTCCCCCACCCCTCCCCACTTTATCATTCTTACCAATACAAACTGATATTATTAATTTATTATAGTGGTTGCACATATCAACATGTCAACGTATATGTATGATTTTAACCAAATGAGGGATTAGCACTGCGAAATAAGCGCCGGCGGTAGTAAAGGTCATTCGGGGCAAAATTCCAGACACAGCCGCTCGCCATCGCTTATCTCGCAGCGCAACTAGTATATAGTTGTACACACGTATAGTTTCCTGCTTTCTGATTGGTTCAAACTTGTTTTAAAAAAAGTACAGTTTCCTGCTGTACTGTACGTGTTGTATAGTCGTATAGATTCCTACGATCTGATTGGTTAAAATCACCAGGCCTGGGAACGATATCGCTCCTAAAATCAATTTTAAAATCGATGGTTATATAGGCATGCCGCATACACAATATATCGAGCTGTATCCTTTCGCACTTAGCAACGGGGACGCGCTTTCATATCAACAATCTATTAAAATGAACTTGATATTTGATGCGCAGCATCACCCATCGCCAATCAGCACATAATATAGAAAGGTTTTAATGATCATGGTGTATAAAATATATTGTATCAGGAAGATGCCTTTCTTATTTGGCTAAACAAAGAGGGGCTCATTTTCAATGCTAGTTTCATGTTGGCTGGTAGCTGAAAAACGAAAAAACTCTTTCTCTCTCTCACACGCACACACACACGGCACAATATCACACACTCTCTCTCTCTTCTTTCTCTCTCTCTCTCTCTCTCTCACACACACACACGACACAATATCACACTCTCTCTCACACACACACACACACCCACACACACTCGACACAAAGACGCAAGCCCTTATAGTACGGGAGCCAGGGGGGTCAACCTAGCTGGAAGGGAAACCAATTTTCATGTCCACAGATGTAAAGATCGCATAGCTCCATATAACAAATCGACCGTCTGGCATGTTCTAAGTGGTGGGTGTGGCCAGGGGAGCCCCTCCCCAAAAGCGGCCCTTTGACGACAAATTAGTATTTTGTAAATAATATTGTAAGGAAACATCGAACCACCATGAGTTTGGTGTCATATGAAAGAAAATTAAATTATCTACATTTTGATACCTATTTCAACGAAATTAAGATTAATTTACATAGCAAATTTAAGTTAAAAACATGATTTTTGGTTATTTTTTCGAAATATTGAATTTTATCAAAAAGATTATTTTCCATATATCAAAATTGGAGAGGTGCATTTTTCATAACTTTCCAGGAATTTGCTTATGTACAATGACAATATCCTGTGCGAGGGAGAGGCTTATATATCTTTTCAATAAAAAGTTATAGCAATCCAAAGTCATTGATTTGATTTCCACAAAAACAACATTTTTGCCCACATGTGTATTAACTGTATGCATATACGTGCATTAGTGTATTAAGGACCCATTTGGTGTGTTTACATCGAGTTTTAAAGATAACTTTTAACTAAAACCTCTTATCACCATGTATTTGGTGTCAAAAGATGGATAATTAAAATACCTTCATCCTGATATCAATTTCAATGAGTGATGTAGTGTGTGAAATATAAATTTTGAGCCAAAAAGGTGCTTTATTGTAGATATTCCTCTGATTTTGGCCAGTATCTCGGTATATTAACTGGACAAAAGTGATTAGACATTTAGTAGTGCAGAAAATTCAAAGGATTGGGAGCGCTGAGTGCAATTGATAAGTTCTTCTGTACTCTGGGCTGTTTCAGGAAATGTGGACATTAGCAGTTGCCTCCCCAGGCGCGGATCCAGGGGCCAGGGGCCTTGCCCCCTCCCTCCCCCGCCAAAAAGAGAGAGAGAGAGAGAGAGAGAGGAAAAGAAGGGAAATGAAAAAGAAGAGAGAAAGGGAAAGAAAGAAGAGGAAGTGGGAAAGAAAAGGGGGAAATAGGAGATCGGGGGGGAAATGGCCTTGCCTCCCAGGTTGTTGCCTCCCCCAGCAACAACAAAAAGAGAGAAGGAAGGAAAGGGAAAGAAAAAAGAAAAAGGAGATAAAGGGAATGAAATAAAGAGGACGAAGAAAAGAAGGGGGTATAAGTTGCGATTCTCCCGCCAACAAGTTGTGGATCGGGGATGGGAACCTAAAGGCCCTTGCCTTTCCCTCCCCTGCCAAAAAGAAGGGGTGAAGGGAAAGGCAAAGAGGAGAGCTAAAAGGGAACAAAAACGAGGAAGAAGAAAAGAAAAGGATGAAAACAATTTTAATACCTACCCCTGAGCTTACGGGGCTCTGCCCTGAATCCACCTAGGGCCCTAAGGCAGGCCCTTGGATGCTAATCTGATCGTAATCAAATGCCTAAAACCCCTGAGCTTCCGGGGGCTCTGCACCCTGGACCCCACCTAGGGCCCTAAGGCGGGTCTCTGGATGCTATATCTGATCGTAATCAAATGCCTAAAACCACTGAGCTTCCGGGGCTCTGCACCCTGACCCCACCTAGGGCCCTAAGGCGGGTCTCTGAATGCTCATCTGACCGCAATTTAATGCTTAAATCCCTGAGCTGGGCTCCGCCCTGGACCCCACGCCTATTAGTGACCTGCTAGAGTCAAAAATAATAATACGCTTAATACGCTTGAAATGATCAGTTGTAGCACATTTACTAGCTTGAAATTGCAAAGTATTACATGCAGATTTCCATTTCTTCTTTTCTTTTTGCCCACATCCCAATTAAAATTCAATAAATAGAAGTAATCAAAGATTGTCTATGACAGTGTCCCTGGTGGAACTGTAACTCGAACGCTGTTTCAAAGGAAACAATCTACGACAAGTTTGCATTTTATTTTATTTTAATTTAAAAAAATGTTATTCTATGTTCAAAAGGACCATATGATTTATGCAACGGGCATGATAGAACTTTAATGTAGACGGTGATGTGTTACCAAAATTATAAGCTGGTACCTAATGACATTTTCCAATCATCAAATCGTGAGATCCTTAGAGGGGGGCAGGAGGCGCGGATCCAAGATTTCTTAGGGAGGGCCCAAATTTGAAATTGTGCGAGCCAAATATTGGTACGTAATGGTGACCACTAAAGCAGTGACGTAATGAGCAAAATCGTTTGGGTGGGGCAGAAGAAAAAAATCCGCATCACCACCACTCTTACATGCAGGCCCCGCTGAACGTTTCTCAAAGTGGGTGGGGGAGAGGCTAAAGTATTTACGATCATGAAGAGCGTAGCGTAAATGGGCGTTGGGTCTAGGGGCAAAGCACCGGCGGGGTCAAGGGCGGAGCCCCAGGAAGCTCGGGGCGTATGGGCATTTAATTACGGTCAGATGGCATTTTTTATACTTTATTTGTGACACTGGCAGGAAAATAATTGGCGTTTGGTCCAGGGGGCGGAGCCCCCGGAGGTTTAGGGGTTGGGGCATTAAATTACCATCAGGTGAGCATCCAGGGGCCGCCTTAGGGCCCTAGGTTAGTCCAGGCAGAGCCCCGTAAGCTCAGGGTTTTAGGCATTTAATTACGGTCAGATGAGCATATTTTGATACCTTATTTGTGACTCTGGCAGGTCACTAATTGGCGTGGGGTCCAGGGCGGAGCCCCGGAAACTCAGGGTTTTATACATTACGATCAGATTAGCATCAAAGGGCCTGCCTTAGGGCCCTAGGTGGATTCCAGGGCAGAGCCCCGTAAGCTCAGGGTAGGTATTAAATCACGGCCATATAAGGGGAGGCAAGGACCTGTCGCCCCCACACTTGTTGGCGGGGAAAATCACTCATGATCTCCCTACCTTTCTTCTTCCTCTTTTTTCCTTTCCTTCTTTCTCTTTTAAGTTTGCAGGGAGGGGGAGAGGGCAAGGGCCTTTCGGTCCCCTGATCCATACATTGTTGTCCGAATTAATCGCAACTGATCTCCCTTGTTTTCATCCTTTTCTTTTCTTCTTCCTCTTTTTGTTCCCTTTTAGCTCTCCTCTTTCCTTTCCTTTCCCTTTTTATTTTTGGCGGGGTGGGGAGAGGCAAGGGCCTTTAGGTCCCATCCCAGATCCACAACTTGTTGGCGGGAGAATCGCAACTGATACCCCTTCTTTTCTTCGTCCTCTTTATTTCATTCCCTTTATCTCCCTTTTCCTTTTTCTTTCCATTTCCTTCCTTCTCTCTCTTATTTTTGCTGTGGGGGGTAACAACCTGGGAGACAAGGTCATTTCGCCCCCGATCTCCTATTTCCCCTTTCTTTCCCACTTCCTCTTCTGCTTTCCCTTTCTCTCTTCTTTTTCATTTCCTTCTTTCCTTCTCTCTCTCTCTCTCTCTCTTGGCGGGGAGGGGGCAAGGCCCCTGCCCCTGCCCCTGGATCTGCGCCTGGGGAGGCAACTACCAATGTCCACATTTCCTGAAACATCCCAGAGTACAGAAGAACTGATCAATTGCACTCAGCGCTCCAAATCCTTTGAACTTTCTGCACTACTAAATGTCTAATCACTTTTGTCCAGTTAATATACCGAGATACTGGCCAAAATCAGAGGAATATCTACAATAAAGCACCTTTTGGCTCAAAATTTATATTTCACACACTACATCACTCATTGAAATTGATATCAGGATGAAGGTATTTTAATTATCCATCTTTTGACACCAAATACATGGTGATTAGAGGTTTTAGTTAAAAGTTATCTTTAAAACTCGATGTAAACACGCCAAACAGGTCCTTAATACACTAATGCACGTATATGCATACAGTTAATACACATGTGGGCAAAAATGTTGTTTTTGTGGAAATCAAATCAATGACTTTGGATTGCTATAACTTTTTATTGAAAAGATATATACGCCTCTCCCTCGCACAGGATATTGTCATTGTACATAAGCAAATTCCCCTGCCCTGGCACAAATATATTAAGTGCTCCAACCCCCCGCTTATTCACCGGCTGGCTGATTCGCCGTTAAATGGCTCACGAATTGGGCCCCTCTCTGGCCCCCTCCTTTGCCGCCGGTTGGATCTGCCGTTGCTTAGCCCCCTTTCTCTCTCTCTCTCTCTCTCTCTCTCTCTCTCTATCTCCCTCTATATATCCCTTACACATAGTCACAAATAATACAATCTCTTAGTGTAGGCATACAAAATAATCAAAAGTACGTTTTGTGCCTTTGTGCTCTGTGCACCCGCTGCACCATTTCACACTTAGCAACGGGGACGCGCTTCCATAGCAATAATCTAAATAAACTTATCCATATTTGATGCGAATCAGTCATCGCCAATCCTCACATAAAGAAAGGTTTTATTGATCATGGTATATAAAATATATTGTGTCAGAAAGATGCCTTTCTTATTTGGCCTAAATAAGGACTTGGTTTCATGTTGGCTGGTAGCTGCTAAATACATGTAGGGAGTAAAAAAAATAATTTTGTATTGCCCTTTGCGACCGCCCCAAAAATCTTGAAATCTACGGTCGGCTTTTACCGTTTTTTAGAGAAAAACATGTTTAATGAATACAAAACATATGTATTAAAGCATTCAAAACTGAGAAATATCAGCCCAAAGAGGGAGAAAGAAAAAAAATTCCGACCGACCGACCGACCCATGTTTTGGCACCTAAAGGGCAATACAACATCTTTTTATGTTAGGCCTAGTTGCAATCGCGGGGCGAATACAAACAGGCTGTCATTCATTGACATTTAAGCCGCCGGAATCTGTTTGAATACCAAAAAATACCTGTGGATTATAGAATTGGAATTAGGTGATTTTCTCTAATACAAACACTCATAATCTAAAAACATATACCATGTACCTTTTTATGAATATCCTTTACCTTAAAATATAATCAAATATAATAACCGTATGCATTGTTCCATCTAAATTTGCACTGTTCCATCAAGACAATTTACAAAGCATTGTATAATGTAAAGGCCTACTTACCAATATTGTTTATGTAAGTCAATTATGATAGCGACAACCTCTCGATTTATAGGGAATGATAAACACCCGGCTTGTATTATAAAGTACTTAAAGGGAAATCCAACCTTGAAAGTAAACTTCTCATGAAGAAAGCAAACAAATCAAGGAAGCATATTTGTGAAAGTTTGAATGAAATCGGACAAAAATTGAGAAAGTTATGAATTTTTGAAAGTTGCAATCACTGTATGGGCTCTTCAAATTGACAGCATTGATAACGTGTCTGTGATGTAGTGGCGTACAACTTTCCCATTTGTTAAAACACACAAAATGACTAAAACTTTAATTTTTCAAAAAAAAAAAAGAGGACCTTTAATGATATAACTCTCTACAATATATTTTGATTAGTGCCCCAAGGGTGAAGGTACTTGGGAGAAAAACAGAAATAAGCGATATTTTTGTACACGACAAACGGGAGAGTAATCCGTCACTACGTCACAATCAACTGACAAAATTGCCAATTTGAAATTCGCATAGCTGTAGTGATCTCATACTTCAAACATAGTCTTATTATCGGTCCGATTTATTTCAAACTTTCGCCATTCGGTTGCTCTGATTTTTCTGCTTTCATTCAAATTAACTTATTTTAAGGGTTGGATTGCCCTTTAACGTCACATGTGCCGGGAAGGGGGTAGTGAACTGAATCACTGTAATAAGTCTGTAAACATAGGTTGTTCCAGATATAAAAATATATATTTACAAATAGATGTTTTAAGGGGGAATTTTGGCCAAAATGATGAAAATTCGACCCATATAACAATTTTCTGATTTTGTCATATTCTGAAACTACATAGTTTTTTGTCCATATCATTAAAAAAAATCAGCATGAAAAAATTAAGAGAAAGCCATAAAATAAGCGGTTTTGTAAATTAGAGCAAACTTTTCATGCGTGACCTTGAGCAAAGAATCTAAGACAATTTATTTATTTTTTTATGTCAATTAAGTTAATTACTTTTGTTGTTCATTGTACAAATACAAATATTTTAATGGAAATATCAATTGTTGAAAGTATGAGAAAACTTCATGATAAAAAAATTCCAATTTAAGTTTTAAAAAACGTAACATTTATCGTTAACATGTATATTGTATTTTTATAACTTGTATTGTGTCTCAGAAAAATTGGGAAATGTGAGCTTTTGTTTCTCTTTGTTTTTCTGGGAATCAGTTTTTTGATTGATTGTCCGAATTCCAAAAAGGATAACTCAAGAGTGGGATGTCCGATTCTGTTCAAACCTTGCATGTTTGTTGATGAAATGTGTCTCTAGGAGGTGATCGATTTAGAATTCCATTAAATGTTTTAATTTTCTTGTAATAATGTCATGAATAGATAATAAGCTCTAAAACAATAAAAAACAAAAGGAATTAAATCATATACAAAAAACAAAAGGAACAAAATAAATTTTGATAGTTCACACCCTAGAGATATATTAATAGAACATCTGTGGCAAAAATCAGCTTTCTAGTGTGACTGGTATTCAGTAGAACCTAAGATTTGAAAATATTGGCTAATTTGCATAATTTAATGCTAATTAGCGTTTTATGGTGACAATTTTTACAATCATAATCGTCCTTGATATATAACCTTTCCATTCATAAATGGTTTTGTATGGTTATTTTTGCAACTTCCTTTGGAAATTGCTCAAATATGAGTATACTGCCAGTTTCCTGTAACCCCCCCCCCCCTTAAGATCTATTCCATTGACAGCGTGTCTGTCCAAATTTTATATTACCATACGCTCGCATTCTGGTAGGGGAGGGGGTGCAGCCCCCCATACACACACACACACGAAAATATCAAGTATGGGGCTCCCGTCAACTGGTATTTGGTAAAGCTCGAATATCCTAATGTACAGGCGGCGCGGGTCTGAATATCGTATGTTTGGAGCCAGAATGGCGTTAACCATGTTAACTTATGAATTATACTGGAACACAGAGTTGCGCCGTTATGACTCTCAACAACTATTTTTTTCATTTTTGTTTCTGAAATAGTACATTCTTATTACGAAATAAAATTGTGTAAACAAACAAAAATCTAGTGGATTTCTATTTGTTTACCGGTAGAATCGATAGATATTCGCGGAAGGGGCGTCATTCCTCCCCCCCCCCCCTTCCCGCGAAAATATTCTCTTTTGCCTATGTTGGTAACAAATATCATTATTCCATATTTAAACAGCTGCATGAGAAGGAGTTGCACTCATAAAGGCTAATGAGGTTGTTTTAGTTCCTGACGTTTTTTTTTTTAATCATTGAAAAGGGCTGATATTGATTTGTTACAGGACATTATATTCCTTTATATCCCTTCAAGTTGCTACGTGGATTTTACCTTCTTTTGTCTACTTTTTTTTCAGTATCTGCCTTGAGATCCAATACTTGCCCCCCCCCATACCCTCCTTCTCTCGTTTCCTCACTTCCCCTTACCCCCAACCAAACAAGGGGGGATTCTCTCTTTCATTCTCGTGCACGACCTACTCTATGCGAGACTGCAGCGAGAGCGTATGCACGCGTTAAGTAGTCTCCTCAACAAGGCATTTTTTTTACTCATAAAAGTTAGAATGGATTTCCAATAAGTATGAAGTGATTACTGCTTTTAACGATATGCAGCATGGTGGATGAGTAAAGTTAGACTTGACCCTTTTTGTATTATAGAGAGCCGTTCTTTACGATTAAGGAAATAACAAAAGTAGAGAGCAGGCGCGGAATACAGAATACAGAAGGTTTGTTTGTTTGTTGTTGTTTTTTTAGGGGGAGGGGGCTACTTAGGGAGTTCTTGCACTTATTTTCTACATGTACCTCGCATTAAATTTTACAACAGAATTATTCATAGGCCTACCCTTACCAGGTTTTGTCAATTTTTAAGTATGTGAAAAATTGATTGGTCCCGATTTATGTTTCTTGAGAATGTGTAATATTAAAGCTTACATCTAAAAGTATTCAACAAAGGCACCAATCCAACCATTTTACATATCATTCTTGAGTTACGAACAACAAAAAAAGAAAAACCCTCAAATTTACCAGGAGTATGAATAATTCAGTTGTAAACTGTATTTAGGTTTTGGGGTTCAGTCAAGAAGCCCCCCTCTACACACACAAACACACACACAGCCGCTACTGGTGGAAGTCAATATTGGTTCATTTTGTCATATTCATGTATCCACATTCGAGACAAGATATTGGCCCTGGTTAATGAAACTATTTATCAATAATAAGATACAACAACTGAAGAAAAAAATTGTACATAGCATTTGGGTTGCAGTAAAGGTTGCCATTGTGCGGCGTTGGGCGGATAAACCTTTTTTTTTTTTTTTTTGCTTCAGAATGCCATCAGTTGTCTGGATAACCTTAAATGAAACCTCTCCATTGCATGATGCTGCTGTCAAAATGGATATAACGCCACTTCCTCCCCACTTTCTCATTCTTACCAATACAAATTGATATTATTATTTTATTATAGTGGTTGCACATGTCAACGTATATGTATTATTTCAACCAAATGAGGGATTACCACTGCGAAATAAGCGCCGGCGGTAGTGAAGGTCATTCGGGGCAAAATTCCAGACACAGCCGCTCGCCAGCGCTTATCTCGCAGCGCAACTAGTTGTACACACGTACAGTTTCCTGCTTTCTGATTGGTTCAAACTTGTAAAACAAGTACAGTTCCCTGCTGTACTGTACGTGTTGTATAGTCGTATAGTTTCCTACGATCTGATTGGTTAAAATCACCAGGCCTGGGAACGATATCGCTCCTAAAATCAATTTTTGGGATTGATTTCAATCCCAGCTTAAAATCGATGGTTTATAGGCATACACAATATATCGAGCTGTATATCCTTTCGCACTTAGCAACGGGGACGCGCTTCCATATCAACAATCTATTAAAACGAACTTGATATTGATCATGGTATATACAATATATTGTATCAGGAAGATGCCTTTCTTATTTGGCTAAACAAAGAGGGGCTCATTTTCAATGCTGGTTTCATGTTGGCTGGTAGCTGCAAAATACATGTAGTTGCAATCGCGGGGCGAATATAAACAGGCTGTCATTCATTGACATTTAAGCCGCCGGAATCTGTTTGAAAAACGAAAAAACTGTGGATTATAGAATTGGAATTAGGTGATTTTCTCTATTAGGCCTATACAAACACACAGCTCATCTATCATGTAAGTTTCCTGATGTTTTATGAATATCCTTTACCTTAAAAAATAATATAATTATTGTTGTTGTTGTTGTTGTTTTTTGTTATGTTAGGCTTCGCCAAACTGTTTTGTGTTTTACTTGGGAAGGGGGTTATTACGATAAGATTTATTCATTCATTCATAATTTGAGTTGTGTAGCCTATATTGTGTACTCTATAAGTTATGTACCGTCATTTGAAATAAGTTGTATGTTGTATCCCTCTGAAAGGGACAGAGGGATATGACTGAGGCGAGAGAGGGGGAGAGGGGGAGAGGGAGATGGCAGTGGAAAAGCCGAACAAAATGTTATGATTCTCAGATTTTAGGACATATTATACACGTACATCAACAACAAGTACAACATGTTTCCATAATAAGACATCATTTGTGTTATCACAAACAATATTTTCTTGATTTTATATTTCTTTAACATTAGATTTATATATACTTATATCTATGTATTGAAAATGCTAAGCGAAACAATGGCCAGTGAGATGCAGAGTGAAAATAGTAGAAAATATATCAATTCACAAATCTAGATGGAATACACAAGAAGCATGGATAGAACTTTAAAGTACTTTCGATTTATTCTCAAGAACCATGAAAGAAGACAACAAGATTTTTTGTAAAAAAGGGGTCTCAAAGATAAATAATTTATTTCTAGATCCACGCCTTCTCTGCATGTGTTGTAAATTGTAATTATATTAATATGAACGGCAGTTTAAAGTCTGTCTTCTGCATCAGCTACTTCTATTGTCTATAGTCTCCTTTTTCGGTTACCACTTCGCCAAATTCAAAGATTACAAACCATCCAAAATTCAGCAGTGCGGCTAGTTACACGTACTAAGAAACACGATTCAATATCCCCTGTCTTACGAAATTGACATTGGTTACCAGTCCAGACTCAAATCCAATTTAAAATATTGTTATTAGCTTATGAATGTTTTTTTATGAATTAGCTCCCTCTTATTTAAATGAATTACTCACTGTATTATAAACCAGTAAGAAATCTTCGATCATGTAAAAAGAATCTATTTTTGTTCCTCCTATTTTGACAAACACATATATTATGTTGAACGTTCATTTGCCCATGCTGCCCCAGTTTTATGATATAGCCTCCCAACTCACTAAGAAAACATTGACTCAATAGATAAGTTTAAGTTCACTCTGAAAACATATTTATTTCAATTGTTGTAAACAAGTAAAAGGAAGTCAGTACCCTATTTTTCTCTTTGCTTTTTTCAAACCGCATAGGGACATACTTCGTTATGTGTTATGCGCTATAATTATTATAATGGATTATTATTAGTAGTAGTATCATCGGAGAATTTATGGAATTGCTGTTTGTGTTTGACCATCATTCCTGTGATTCTTCCACTGTATAGGGAAGACTTTCTAGGTCTGCTCTGGGTCCGTCGCTAATTTCATTAAATACTTCCACCCTATTTTGGAGACTGTCTGGATCTCGAATTGATGTACATGTATCATCATCGTCTGTATGTTTAAAGACACTATGTCCCATTTGCAGGCCCAAAAAATGAAAAGGTTAAATTCCACCGGCATTTAAAAGATAATACTAATTTAGAACTTCCCTCAAAACGAAAGGGCTTGAAAATGTCTTTTTTGTGGGAAAATAACGACCGTTAGTTGTCGAATCGACTAATGATTGCAATCATTTTAGTAATGGTCTGATTTTCAGACCCTTGTACCGAATGGTCGTACGTTTTGAGCTGAGCAAAGATTCCATAAGTTTAATTTTGGCCATTACAAGAAGTGGGTTATTGATGTAGACAAATGCTCATGTACCCTTTACAGCTCATTTTATGTATGTTACTACCAAAGAAAAAAAAGAAGTCAATCAGTCACTCGATAGTGTCTGACGGTGAAGGCTAGAGAGTAAACGGGTTTCCTTGCATAATTTGAATACTAGGACACTGCTAACGTTTCAATTTCACAGATAGGACATATGTGACATATTCATATTTCCTGCAAAGTTCTACAGAATTAGATGTTGGCTGCAAATGGGACATAGTACCTTTAACAGATATTTCTTCTGAATACGGGAGATTTTCTTGTTCGCCATTTTCAGTGGATTTTAAGCTACATCCCTACATTTTACATGTTAGTAGCCCCATTATCAAGGATGATTTAAGCTAAAAACTTCAAACTTGGTATTAAAATGCATCACTTTATAAATACACAAACTGAGTAGATTTTGGTTTAAAAGTTAAAAATCAATATACACGAAATTATAGGCTTTTAAACGTTGTTATTACCTTATCACTATGGGAACTTAAAACTTGTAACTAGTATGCATCACCGTAGGGAGACTATTGATCAGATTGTAGGATTGTCAGGTCGAAGCTAGGTCGAAGGTCATGAAGATTAATTGGCATATAATTATGAGCTTTAAGTTCCCATCGTAATAATTCAAGAATAATTCAAGCCATGATTTCGATGGAGGTATACTGGAGACGCAGTCGCATTTGTTTTGTTCACGAATGTTTTGTGTTAAACGTGTAATAATTACATTTTGGGAGCGTGTATATTGATGAAAATATTTTCTCCAGAGAAATTAAATTTCGGGCCTAAAATTTTGTTTTTGTAGTATAGAGGAAATGGGAAAGTTTCTGAAGATTATGTCACAGAATTTTCCACTTTGCGTTTGATCAATTTAAACTTTAATCAGTTATCAGATATCTTCCTTTTTATCGGATTTTCCTCAAACAAATCGTTTTTTCCTATTTTCTGCTCCTATTAACAATCTTAGTCAGTTAGTATATCATCAGGGTAGATTTTTTTTTAAATACGTGTTGATTCCTTTATCACGGTTGGTTGATTTATTGATAGGGCGCTTAACTTTCTCCTCTCTCTCTGTCTCTCTGTCTCTCTGTCTTTCTGTCTCTCTTTCTCTACTCTATCAGTCTCTCTATAATAACTCTCTCTCCATCCCCCTCTCCCCATCTCTCTCTCTCTCTCTCTCTCTCTCTCCCCTCTCTCTATTTTCCCGTGTTTATCTTGCTTTCCTTTTCTCTCTCTCTTTCTCGATCTCTCTGTCTCAAACCTGACACCTTTAAAACACATCTGCTACAAAAAATTAATCCAACCTTTGTCTCGAAACTTTCTCTTAACACCCCACCCAAAAAAGATCGATTTTTTTTTACTCTGGTTTTGTTGCGTACGCGTTACTCCATATTTTAACATGTGGCAAAAAAATATATATATAAATATATACGGCTCAACGATTTAATCAATGCTCAAATTAGAAATAATTTGCGCTTTAATTCAGTTTCGGAGTCCTGGATAATAACTCAGTCTTTTCAAATACGATCGCTCTTTGTAAATTGTTCTGAATATATGTGCAAAACTCAGTTTTCGGGTCGTGGATAATATTTCGTCTTCTCTATTCCTGTGTACAGGGTCCTGGAAAACGTAAGGACATTATGATTTAAACAACTCTTGGACAAAAATCTTGATCGATTCGTATTACAACTCGGTTTTGGAGTCGTGGATAATTTTTCGTCTTTGCAATTACGATTTGCTGTTTGTAAACGTTCCTAAATCTTGGGAGTAATAAAGGAGAAGACTTGGAGGAACGTTTTGGAGAAGGTAAGGAAACGAACACATTACAACAAAATTCGGTTTGCCATCATCTCCTGATTTTGGATATAACTATGTTTGTTTGTTTGTGTAAAGAACATTAGACTCTCCTCGAAAAACAACTCGTTGGCTTAAGCCTTATGAATACATGCAGGATGAAGATGCGTACCAGTCAACAGAGAAGCAATCAGAGTTGGGAAAGGTTGGTTATGTATAGGCGTACATGCGCATTGTTGTATGCTCTGATGTTCTGGAATTATCAAAATGTAGACGAATTGACTTAATCTTGCTGAAAGTCACATGTGCATGGGGCCGATTTGAAATTTTGTCGGTACTGAACCGACATAAATACATGCAATATTACAAACATGCCGAAAACGTGTGATTTACCGACAATTTTCATTTTGTACAAATGTCAACCTTTTTCTATAAACTCACTTGTTTCGGTCGCTCGAATAGAAATTTAAAGTAAATTCCATTTTTTTTCTTAAATAAGTTGTTAGGAAGCAAACGGGCCCCTGCAAAATGAAGTAGTAAGAAGTAGTATATGATTGCAAATAATCCGGACACAAGGTTCATTCCGTTCGCCTTATGAACAGCACGCGGTGTGAAACCGCCCATTAAACGTTTGCTTGCCTAACAATTAAGACCCTTAATAAATATATTATTTCGCTCGTGTATACGGAAAATCGAAGTAGTGATGAAGAAGACTTCGACTTGACAACTTCAAGATCATCATTCTTCATACGACACCGTTTGAATCGCATGTACTGCCACCTAATACTAGACATCACCAGCATGATTGTTACTCAAAGCAGAGATCAAGCTAGAAAAGTGGTATAAAGGAATTATACATTTCACATATTCTGGTAAGCGATGCCCAGCGTATAGATTTATTGGTGTGGTCAAATATATACCATCAGAGGCGGCGAAGCCGGGGGGTCACAGTGCCTCCACTTGTTCAAGTACACCTAAAGTGCCCCCTTTTAACATAGGAAAGGTGCCTCTTACCACCTTTATTCAAATCTGACAGGTGCCCATTTTACTTGAACGAGTGCCCTTTTCTTTTGTAATAAGTTCCCCTTCCCCCTTCTGATAAGTGCCCCTTTTCATCTTTGATGAGTGCCCCTTCTCACCTCTCATAATAGCCCTCTTTTATTTTTACACGTACCACCTTGTCTTTCTAATAAGTGCCCTATTTCCTTCTGATAAATGCCCCATCTCCCACGTCTGATAAATGCCTCTTATTAAAATATCATAGGTGACCCTTTTCTTCCGACAAGTGCCCATTTTCCTTTGTAATAAGTGCCCCTTTTCATTCTCACAAGTGCCCCTATTGATAGCAGGCGAGTGTCCCTTGTCAGGTACAGGAAATGCCCCTTTCCACCTCTGATAAGTGCCCCTTCACCTCTTTTTGCCTCTTTTCAAAACTGAGAGGTTACACTTTTATTTTGACAGTTTCAAGTGCCTCTTTTCATCTCCGGTGAGTGCCCTCATTAAAATCTGAGAGATGCCCCCTTTAACTTTGTAATAAGTCCCCCTTTTGTTTTGACACGTGTCCCTTTCCTTTCTATTAAGTGTCCCTTTCCCGTTCTCATAAGTGCCCATTTTTCACCTCTGATAATGCCGATTTTTACTTTGACACGTGCTCTTTTTCTTTTCTTATAAGTGTCCTTTTAACTTTAGATATTTGCCCCTTTTCCTTTCACCATAAAATGTGTTCCTAATTCACAGCGACTAAGAGCAACTTTTTTGTCAATTTCACCCAAAACTTGCTCGCTACGCTCGCTCGCATTTTAATTTAATATAATTTTGTTTCTTATTAAAGATCTTTTTAGTCTTTCGTGATAAGGGTTGTTTTTTCCTCTTTATAACATGTAAGTTTTCGCTCTGCGACCTCACAAATCTTTAAAATTGTGTTCGCGCGCTGAATAAATATTCAGACCATCACAGTGACACCCAACTGCAAAGTCTGATGCTTAAGCAGTACTTTTGACCATGTAAAGAGAGAAACAAACAATAAAACCATCCCTGATAATCTAATCACAATTTAGGGGTATAAGGGCCTATCAATGTCCCAACATGGTATATTATCGCTTTAAGGCTTCCCTATGTGGGTGCCCATTTTTTACAGAAAGTTCCCTTCTTTGTGGAAAACTGGTGGTAGGTTTAAATACAATCGTAGAGACTATCATTAAAAGCAAGTTTATTTCACTTATCAAATTATTTTGTGCTTCTAAACATAGTTTAGAAGTACGCGTTGCCGTAAAAGTTCTTGCACAGCAACCTTGGAATATAGAATCCCAAAACTGAAACTTTCTACATTCTACAACGATTATGATATGTTTGCACTTTTGTAATCCCCCTTTGGGTAAACATTAGCGACTTTTCGCACGGCGACGCAAGTGGTGACTACGGGGTACTTAAATGAGCTGTGACCGTTCGTACTCTGGCTACCGTCGCGATCTAATTTGCAGTTTCGCGGGAGTTTCCGCGCTTGCGTGACGTCAAAAAAGGCGTACCGCCCATTTGCATGCGAGCCTCGCCGTCACAGTTAACAAGCGCTCTGATTGGCTGATAACGCCACCCCGTACTAGCTCGACTCCCGACGCTAGGCTGAATATCGTCGTATTTTCTGAGTGCGACCCCCCGCTAAGATTAGCGTTGTAGAAAGCCGCGTCGCCGGTTGCGAAAACTCCCTATTATCTCAGGGGAGGTGCAACAAGTGCCCCCTATTTAAAGCCAAATCTCTCAATGTGCATTTGAGCCTTATCATGTGCCCGCTCTTATCATTTTTAGCCAAAGATTTCTTTTGAATGCTGAATCCAGGATCCGATCCATGTTCCAGTGATGTAATATATGCTTATACTTTTAGTTCTTGTTGTTGAAAATATGGAATTCGATGGCTACTTGCATAATTTTTTATCTGTATTCGAACTGTTCTTGGGCCGTAATTCTAAAGAATTAGACTTAATAAGGCCTTCTCATTCTCAAACGATGTTATCTATATAGGTTTGATAGGGTCATGCCGCAACACAAAACTTTATGATGATTCCGTCTAGGCGCCCATTATTGCTGGACTTTTCGATATTATAGAAAATATAATTTTGATGATCATGCTCATGCTATCATTATGCTTTTCCTTCTTCTTGGTGCCAGGATAATGTCTATCATTCTATCTGGCTTCGCAATGACACGGATAGCCAGTGGCGTAATGAGCAAAAACTGTTGGGGGGGGGGTCAGAACAAAATCCGCATCACCACCGGGTAGCATAATGCAGGGGCGCCGGAACGTCTTCCAAAATAGGGGGACAGCAACAAAAAAGGGCACTTTCTGGAAAAATGGGCACCTACAAAAGGAAAAAAAACAAAAACATACATTGTTATATACCCCTACATCGTCATGATTGTGATTACACTACCAGGGATGATATCAATGTTAGTTTCTTTCTTTACGTGGTACAAGATACTGCTTAATTAAGCGACATACTTTGCAGTTGGGTGTAATGGTCGGTTTATTAATTTTGTGAGGTCCCAGTGCCAAAAATTATATCGTATAAAGAAGACAAAAAACAAATCCTGACGGGTATTAAGATAATCTAATGAAGAAAGACTGAAAAGTTCTTTTATAAGTAACATAATTACAACATATAAATATCAGCGAGCGTAGCGAGCGAGTTCTAGGGAAATTAAAGAAAAAGGGGCTCTAAATCGCCTTGAATTAGGGATGCATGTTATGAAGAAAGGCAAAGTATAGGCACTTATCAAAAGGAAAAAGGACAGTTACTAGAAAAGAAAAGGTGCTCGTGTCAAAGTAAAAAGGGCAATTTTCAGAGGTGAAAATGGCACTTCTTGCACCTGAAAGGGGACACTCAACAGAAATGAAAAAGGGCACTTGTGAGAATGGAAATGGGGCATCTGTGGAAGAAAGGGCACCTATCAGATTTTAATTGGGGCATTTATCAGATATTAAAAGGGGCATTTTGAAAAGGGGGAGGGGCTCATATAAAGACGGGAAAGGGCACTTATCCGAAGGAAATATGGGTATTCGAAAAGAAAAGGGGCACGTGTCAAAATAAAAGAGGTACTTATCAGTGGTGAAAAGTAGCATTTAAGAAAAAGTACACTAATTTAAGAAGGAAAAGGTGCACGAGTCGAAATAAAAAGGGCAAAAATATCAGAGGTGAAAAGGGGAATTTCTCGCACCTGAAAAGACGTACTCACCAGAGATGAAAAGAGAGAAAAGGACAGTTATTAGAAAAGAAAGGGGGCAGCTTTTGGGGGTACCTGTAAAAGTGGAGGCACATTGCCCCCAACCGGGAGTGCCGCCTCTGGCATAATGAGCAAAAGTGAGAGAAAAAACCCGGAAATCATGTCATTTCAGCAACATTTGTATATCACTGGTATCGAACTAGATATAAACCACGTTTGAATTTTATTTGGGGCTCAACTGCCCCCCCCCCCCCAAGCTCCCCCATCAGTTTGCCAGTGCGGATACCTGAACTCGGTGCCACCCTCTCGGGTGAAAAATAGCTTCACTCGAGGTCAACAGAGAAGTTATTGCAGCACACTGTTCTCTTTTTTCTTCCCAGACACAAGAGGTCGCTATTTCTTATCCTATATACATACAAAAGAAGTATATTAATTAAGGCAAATGTATATCTGTGTATCGCTATCTCCCATACCAAAGTCATTGAGACATCATGAACAATATTAGTTTAGATTTGAATGTTATTGAAATAACATTGTCACAAGGTATAATGACATTTTCTATATATGACAAAACAAAACGTAATCATAGCAGTTCTTGTTTTTTTTTCACCTGTACAAAGTTTTTACATTTATTCACTTACAGATATAACACATATAATAATTATATTCATTAATATTACAAATAACTTTATAAACGTCTAGTTTTATTATGCACAAAGTTTTCAAAATTCTCCTCTTACAGATATATCACACCTTATATATTCAATAAAGATTATAAATAACGATATTGTCTAGTTTCATTATCTTTACAAATCTTTCTTTACTGTTTTTAAAATTTTAAAATTCATTATCAATGATACTAAATTTTGTACAATCCATGGTGGTGTGTAATCGACTCGTCTCCAATTTCCCCACTATTACAACCATTGCAAGTACGTAATTGTGCTGGTAATTATTCGGGGGTCTATGCCTTCCAATTTCAATGGGTAAATTATGTGAATTTATTCTAAATCGGCAAGTATTTTTACGTAATTTATTACCTTTACAAAATTTACATATTTCTCTTGTTTTATGTTTTCCTTAAACTATCTACGTGTTCCGCAATTTATTTGTTCTCGTTTCTGTATTCGTATCACTGTTTATATCCATCATAAATTGAGAATCATATATTTCTCGAAGTTTAATTTCTGTTTACTCTCCGACTATTTTATCATTATCTATAATGTTTTCTAATTCTAGACATTTATTATTTCGTCAACATATAAACTATTTTCTTTAATAAATTGTAAACATTACTACTCCAACATGTAGTAGATTTTGGTAACAATTCTCTATTTTCTTGAAAAAAGGAATATAACAAAGAGTTTTCATCAACAATTTTCATGCGAATCCAATATTTCATGAAATGTTTGCATGCATCGCTAATAATAGGATATTCTCCAGCTTCAGCCACATATGGAAACGTTTTATCATCCGCGTGCATAGAACAAATGAGCATTTTTCGCATGAAAAAGTGAAGTTTTCTAAAAAGTGCGTTTCTTTCCAGCATTGGGGTGCTCGGTAATCATTTGGGTAACCTTTAAAAAAGTATAATATTAAAAAATATCAATATACAAAAATAATATATTTTTATTGGTTGTATATTGTTGTCGGAATAAAGAAAACCTAAACGCTTGACCAATAACCTTAAGCGTCTGAACTGACTTTTTGACCTGGAAGTCCCGGATGCACGCGCATTACCTGCCCGATGAAGCCAGTGGCCCGTGACCCTGTACTCAACACTGTGCCGGGAGTTAGTTGTGGTCAACTTCTTTCATGAGACAAATCCAAGCAAATGTTTCCATATGCACAGCCAATGTACTACTCTTTTTATTTATCCCTAAGATATTTCTTATCCATTGCAAATGAACACTTTCTATAACATTAGTAAAAAAAAAACATTTTTGATTTCCCATTTTCAATCTTTACCGATTTCTCACAATTCACTACAAAAGCACCAAATATTCCAAACTATAAACAAGGACTGTTTTAACAAGAGAATTGAGTAAACAAACAGTTATCTTGATATTCAGAAGATGCTCCCCGAATGACTTAAATAATCGAAAATTACCTTTGTAGATTTCTCTGCCAGAGTTATTAATGTATTACTAAATGAACCACATGTAGAAATATTAAGTGATTTCAAATAGATAAGGAAGTGGAGATAAAGGTACAGAGGGAGATAACTGAGGAGAGAGGGGGAGGAAGAGAGGGAGAGGGAGATAACTGAGGAGAGAAAGGGAGAGGGAGATAGCTGAAGGAAGAGAGGGGGAGGGAGAGGAAGAGAGGGAGAGAACTGAGCGGAGAGAAAGGGAGAGGGAGATAACTGAGGAGAGAGAGGGGAAGAGGGAGATAACTAAGGAGAGAAAGGGAGAGGGAGATAACTGAGGAGAGAGAGGGGGAAAGAGGGATATAACTGAGGAGAGAGAGGGGAAGGGGGAGATAACTGAGGAGAGAAAGGGAGAGGGAGATCACTGAGGAGAGAGAGGGGAAGAGGGAGATAACTGAGGAGAGAAAGGGAGAGGGAGATAACTGAAGAGAGAAAGGGAGAGAGAGAGAGGGTGGGAGGGAGATGGCAGAGGAAAAGCCGAACAAAATGTTATGATTCTCAGATTTTAGGACATATACACGTTCATCAACCAAAAAGTATAACATGTTTCCATAATAAGACATTATTTTTGTAAAAACAAACAATATTTTATCGATTCGATTTTTTGTTTAAACATGAGATTTATATATATCTATACATATATATTCAAAATGCTAAGAAAAACAATGTCCAATGGCATGCAGAGTGAAAATCGTTGAAAATATATCAATTCACAAAGCTAGATGGAATACACAAAAGGCATGGATAGAACTTTAAAAGTACTTTCGATTTATTCTCAAGAACCATGAAAGAACACAACGAGATAAACAAAAGGGGGTCTCAAAGATAAATACTTATTTCTAAATCCATGCCTTATCTGAATGTGTTGTAATTAGATTGATATGGACGGCAGTTTAAAGTCTGTCATCTGCATCAACTACTTAGTGTCTATTGGAGAATTTAAGGAATTGCTGTTTGTGTTTGACCATCATTCCTGTGATTTTTCCACAGTATAGGGAATACTTTCTAGGGCTTGAGTTAGTTGATCGTCATCTTCAGCAGTTACTTCCACTGTATAGGGAAGACTTTCTAGGGCTTGAGTTAGTAGATCGTCATCTTCAGCAGTTACTTCCACTGTATAGGGAAGACTTTCTAGGGCTTGAGTTAGTAGATCGTCATCTTCAGCAGTTACTTCCACAGTGTAGGTAAGACTTTCTAGGTCTGCTCTGGGTCCGAAGCTAGTTTCATGAAATACTTCCACCCTATTTTGGAGACTATCTGGATCTCGAATTGATGTACATGTATCATCATTGTCGGCATGTTCAACAGATATATTTTCTTCTGTATATGGGAGATTTTCTTGCTCGCTATTTTCAGTAAAATCGTCTACCGTATATTGAAGGATTTCTTCAGTTTGGATCTCAGCATTATCATGATGATCATCATCAAATATTATGTTTGTTGGTACTGCCATTGGAGCCATGTTATTCCACTTTTTAATTTCTTCTACAGAGTTCAGGAAACAGTTTATCTCAGTCTCTTCTGAGTCGAATTTACAGAAAATTATCCACTTCTTTTCGTCATTAAAGGTGTAGCAATTCTACGTGAAAAGATGAGATGAGAAATAAAAAAGCTGGTGAATTCAACAACCGTAAAATGGTTTAAAGGAACTTATTAGGGGCTTGACTCTGTTAGAAAAAAATGTTTTGTTCAAGTAAAATCATTAGCAGGAAAAGATACATGAAATGCAATATGTTTGAAGTTTTAAACGAATTAATTTCTTTAGCATGATTCAGAATAAAAAACTTTAGTAATTTGGAATTTTTTTGAAATATTGATATTATCTATATAAACTTGGAAAACTAAAAACTAAATAAGAATTTGACATTAATAAACAAATGTAAATACGTATTTTCATTCTCTTCTTTTTATCTATATTTTTCAATAATGTATCAATAATGTTCAATTTAAAAAAAATGCATGAAACATGCTATGAATTACATTCTTAATCTGTTTTGCTCTTCCTTCATTCCTTTTCGGTCTATCATCTTACTCTGCTATCTCCTCTTCAGTGTAGGCCTTTACCTTTGTCATAATGTATTCAAATTTGTTTGTAAATCTAATTGATGTTTTTGTTTTGTGCATATTCATGTATTCTTATGTGTTATTTATTGTTATCTTTTGCCAGTGGAGGCCAAATTTCTGTGTTTTTTAACGTGGACGATAAAATTTGAATCTTGAATATAGAATTAAAAAAAGTTAGATAGCCCTCATTTCATGTTATTTTCCCTAAGAACAGGAAACATTCAATGTGCCCTAAAATTCTTTATTAATGGCAAAGACTGTTTTAATTTATAGGTGAAAAGAACAATCCGTCGTTCACCTTTTACTCATTCAATATGTTGCTTGGAATAAACACACATTCTGAATGTGATTCCAATTTTCTATTCATCTGTTTAAAGTTTTATAATTGTCTATAGATGTTGATTTCAATGAATAGCTTTGGACTTTGAAATGTTTTTAGATTTAGTAAAAAGTACAAATTGAATATGTCATAGTTCAAAGAAGGGCAAATTAGAGAGTCATCGGAGGAAGTATTCTCTGATTTTTCATGATTAATCCTCTCCTTTATTTTTTGTTATGATACATAGTCATGGATACCCCTGTATTAATTGATTTGTTATGACGGCGACTTAAAAAAACGATATTGTGTATTGATGCACTTTTCACTTGTTTTGATTTTAATTATACATTGTTTACCATGTTTATTGTTGTCTTGTTTGCATGTTGTTATTTTGGTTATCTTGGTTTTGGTTTGTAATGTACATTATTTACTGACTGCTATCAAAATGAGCATTTTTTCCTTCTAAATGACACTTCCGAAAGACTCTTCTTGCAAATGAGTTGTGATTGTTATCTAATGTTAAATCTATATTTTATTTTATTTTGGGTATAATGTGGAAGTAAAGCAAAAAACATGCTATAGTCATGCTTTTAGATAATATCAAGTATGTGTATCATATTCAGTGCTATACATATAAAACGTGTATTACGTAGTGTATTCATATCAGTATAAGCATAATGCCTGTTTTACTTTGATGGACCACTCGCTCATAGAAAAATGTATTCTGAAAATTTGTTAATCATCCCTGCACCTTTAGACGTTTTTTTTTTTTTATAATAGACTAGACGATATAGATCATATTGTTTGGTCATAAATATAAGATAGGAACAGAATAAATCTTGCAAACGTATTCGAAAAGCAAGACTCATGTACACGACAATCATGAGAGCCTTATTGCATACATGTGGTATTCGCAACATACTATATTGTACGCCATGAATTATGACTGTGTGCCAACTGTTCATAGTACATAGTACTATGGATGGCTAATGTTTTTAATTGGGGGTTTTAATTGTAAATCTATGTAATAAATATCCTTAATTATTATGACGTACTTTGCTCATATGAACTACTATAGAATACTATTGCTACTTACCATTAAGCTCAAAGGAATATTTCCAAATCCCTTTACTAATCGGGTATAAGCCGGTGTTGTGCTGTGTTGACGAGCGAGCAAAATTTTAAAGATCTGTGAGGTCGCACTGCCAAAAATTACATCTTATAAAGAGGGACAAAAAAACAATCCTCATCATGAAAGACTGAAAAGATCTTTAATAAGAAACAAAATTATATTAACATGAAATTCGAGCGAGCGTATCGCATAAACACATGGCCAGGTAGTGTCGGTACGTTCCAACTGCATTCGAGCCGCATTCGAGCGGCAATCTAAAGATTCCGGCGGCAATCGAGATGCATTCGAGGCGCATTCCGGGACATTCTGGCAGGATTTGAAGTGCATTTGAAGTGCATTCTAAAAATTCTGACTGCATTCCAATATTCGGCCCGAATATTTTGCTCATGCTCAAAACTTTCCAGGAGTTTTCGAAGTACAGAAATATCGAATGGCATTCGGAATGTATTCTAACTGCATTCTGACTGCATTTTAAATATTCTTACGGCATTCCAACAGCATTCAAAACATTCTGATCACATTCGAGGGAGAATCGAAACGGCAAGCCACTTCAAATCCTGCCAGAATGTCTCGGGGGTCTCAGTCAAATATAAAAACTGTAAGCATGCGTGACCAAGAAAATGCGTGTAAAGGGGTGTGTGTTTTTTAAGATTGGACGCGGTCTGCATTTAGGGGTTCAAAAACGTCCATATTGGGCCATTTTCAAGAAAAAGAGTACTTTTTCGAAATGATTCAAAATCCTGCTGTACGCGCCGGTATACGCGTTTATATTAGGGGTATTTTTCTAGCCCTCAGGGCCAGACCGGGAAGAAAAAGGGGTGATAATTGCCTATTGGTAAGACTATCGGCCGCCGCCTGCGCCCGCCGACTAGCTAGTTCGGCCAATAGCGGTTCTAGGACAATTACCTCCTGGGCAATCACCCCCCGGAAAATTACCCCCGGAAAATTACCCCCCGGAGAATTACCCCCCGAGGACGATCACCCCCGGAAAAATACCCCCAGGACAATTACCCCCCATGACAATTACCCCCCTGCTTTTATTAAAACCAACTTATTAACAGGATGGACTTCCCCTTTAAAGATACTATGTCCCTTTTGCAGCCAACATCAAATTCTGTAGAACTTTGCAGGAAATATGAATATGTCATGTATGTCCTATCTGTGAAATTCAAATGTTAGCAGTGTCCTAATATTCTAATTGTGCAAGGAAACCCGTTTACTTGCTAGACTTCACTGTATTGAGTGACTGCCTTGCTTTTTTTTTCTTTTTTGGTAATAACATACATAAAATGAGCTGTAAAGGGTACATGAGCATTGTCAACATCAATAACCCACTTCTTGTAATGGCCAAAATTAAATTGATTGAATCTTTGCGCAGCACAAAACGTAATTTGAAATGTAATTCTTTTTTTTTTCAAAGAAAGGACTTATGATGGCTGTGCATTACACCTATTTGGAAGTGTACAGGTTGATGTTATTGCTTCTCTATTGAAATACTTTTTTACATTGTGAATTTTACATCAGAAGCACAATTTGATTTATTTTACATTGTCAACAACTTAAATGGTACTCCCTATCACACTTCAAAATGCTCATTACAATTTTACAATACTAGTTTAGGAGTACACTTTTTGTAAATACTTGTTTAGGGTGTGAATTCGGGAAAAAAAACACGCGAAATCCTCATTTAGGGTGTATTTTGGCTTCAGAAGAAATCCTCGTTTAGAGAGTGGGTGGAAAACCTGTGGTCACGCATGCTTACAGCATTTCTACATGACTGAGACCCCCGGGGGCAGAATGTCCCGGAATGCACCTCGAATGACGCTAGAACTTCAGTCTGCATTGAGGAGTCGCCTGGTCAACATCATCTTTTTGTCAATTTGTTCACAAGTTTCACAATTTTCACAGGTCATGCAGCCAAGGAAGAAGGGAGCCCAGGTCAAGAACTCCAACACTTGCCGCGGCCATGGAGGTGCTGCAGCCCAATAAGCCCCCAAAGAGTCCACCCCTGTTGAAGATGCCCCAGCACGTTCAGAGTCTGAAGCTGAGTCCATAGCCCCCTCCCCTGCTTCCCAGATGGACAAAGTGGCCGAGGTACACCAGCCATCAGGAAAGTTCTCCTCCGACAATGATGATGAGCTTCCACACAGTGAAGCTGCCAAGTCCCAGAAGAAGCGCAAGAGGGAGCTGGTGACAGCAGACTTCACCGAGGAACAGGAGCGGGAGATGGTTGAATGGCTGAAGGCCCCCGAGCAAGATTGCCTCCTCAACAAGAAGCATCTCACCTACATGAAGAAAGGCTTGAAGGACGCACAATGGGAGCAGAAGGCCAGTGAGATGGGCAAGACCAGTGCCCAGCTGAAGAAGTGGTACGCCAACATGAGATCAAGGTTTGGCAAGCTGCAGCAGACTCCCTCAGGTTCTGGCAAAACTGAACTGACTGCAAGGGACCGCTGGATCCTGTGCCACTTCGAATTTCTGAGGCCCCACCTCATCCCCCAGGTCAAAAAGAGGGTCCCTGTCAGTGTAAGTATTTTATTTCATAATTTTCATCTTTTCATGTTGTTGTCTTCTGATGAAACTGCAGCTATTGTCCACATGTTTTTACATGTTTTCACAGTACTTAATGATTGTTTCTTCTCCAGAAGAAGACAAAGGTCCAAGCCAGGGCAGCTCTGGCTGCAGCAGCAGGAGCCCCCCAGTCTGACCCTGAGAATGATGCCGCTGTTCATTATCCCCCTGAATCCGCTCAGTCTGATGCAGACACTTCCATGAGGTTTAGGTCCAGGGCTACTGATGATACTGAGGCTACCAGGAGCAACATTGCTGAACTGCAAAGACAGCCGCTGAACAAGCACCCCAAGACTGAGAAGTCACCCCTGCAACCCCTGCAACGCCAGAAGGACACCTTTGCTGACTTCATGAAGGAGGTCACCTACACATTCCCTCCCCTCATGTGGCTAGAGTTCCAGAGTAAAGTCAACAGCCTGTTGCACAAGTACCAGATTGAGCTTCACCAGGCGCCTCTCACGCAGAAACAGCAGCCTCCCATCCAGACTCAGCAGCAGCAAGACGAGTTTCATAGACAGTCCCAGCAAACGCCTCCCGGCAGACCACAGTCTTCATCAACAGCCATTCAGATCCAAGATAATATGGGGAACTTCACTGAACTGAGAGGCATCGACATTGATTGCTTCAACTGCGAACAAGAAACGCAATACCTTATCCAGCAGTATGAGCAGTCAGAACAGGGTGATGGGAGCAAAGATTAGTTACATTTACATTTGTGTGACATTGCGACATTATGTGGATAGTGTTTGAACAGGACAGATACTTTGTACATGAATCGTGTGATTTTGTGTTATTTTATGGTAATTGTACTTGTAAATATTTTGCATGTCTTGCATGTACATGTACAAATAAAGATGTGCACTTGAATTGTTGTATGTGTGGTCAAATTCTTTTCTTCCTGTTATTATTATAGAATAAAGTTAAAGTGATTTAGCCCACAAACATAAAAAACATACATGTGAAAAAACAATTTACAAAGATAATTAATAACAACAATTTATTGGTTTAAAGGGATTGGGTATCTTTGTCTCAGATTCTAAACAAAATCCTGAAATTAGCTCATGCTGCAATCATAATTATAAACCTTTAGGTCAGTCAGGAATCCAATGACGTTAACAAGCCGATCGCCCGTCTGATTATCGAGTTATGGTTGGAATTCGAAATTTTAGAAACCGTTTTCCCAAGGGTTTTTATATAACTACAGTTTATTGGGGAAAATGAGTATGGGAAAACCGGTCACTCAAAGATTTTTACTTTTTTGAGCCACTTCATGATCATTTTGAAGCGCAATTTTTTGAGGGCTTCAATATTACACCATATCACAGACGCTGACAACACGTCGGGCCATGCATCTCAGATTTGGCATTGTTAAACAATGCCTTTAACAACAAATACAGTGTACATATGTCATATGTCATCAACATATCAGGCTCTTATCCATCAATCAACCTGTCCTGCCATGGCACGGCTCCTACTGGGTTGTTTAAGTAATGCTTGAGGATCTCCCACTGCCTCTTTGCAGCCTTGATGTCTCTGTTTCCTCCGGCAAGACGCTGCACATCTTCAAGTTGAGCAAGTTGTCTCCAAGCTCCTGGCACCACGTTGTGATGGTCATCTTCCTCATCGACCATACCATGTTGGAGAGCAGGGTAACGTATCCTCATCTAGTTGCGCAGGTAGACACATCATTCAACGATATCCTGCACAATGTAAGTCCTTGGCTGCATGGTGGTGAGGAGGTCTTGCCAGATCTGGGCCAGGATTTCAAATGCATTCTCCACCACACGTCGGCCCCTGCAGATCCTGTAGTTGTAGATCCTCTCGTCCCTATGGAGAATCCTGCTACCATAAGGCTTCATCAAGAAGCTCCTGAGTCCAACGGCATCATCTCCCATAGGCTCGTCATCTTGAGGTATGGGGATGGCTGAGGAATTTGCTTCCGTCTTCAAGGCAGTCCTTGAGCTCAGACTTGTTGAAGATCTGAGCATCAGACATACTTCCATATGCACTGATGTCCACCCACAAGAACTTATATTCTGCATCCCAAGGGCCACGAGGACCACAGAAAAGAATCCCTTGTAGTTTTGGTACAAGGAGCCACTCTTGGCAGGTATCCTGATTGCCACATGCTTGTCATCTAGAGTTCCCACAGCATGAGAAATATTCCACCTGTTTCTGAAGACCTCAATAGGTGTCCATTCTTCTGGAGTGGTGGGGTGTACTCCTCAACAATGGCTTCGTAGACTTTAGGGATGATGCGGCTGACTGTGTTTCTTGCGACACGGAAGCTGTACATGAGGCTGGGGTACTTGTAACCTGAAGCCAAGAACCTCACAGTGATGGCCAGCTTCAAGCCTAGAGGTAGCGCTATCCTCATCGTCGTATCCTGCTTCTCTACCCTTTGCCCCACTCTCTGCACCAACTCAACAAACATCGCAGGCTCCATCCTGAGGTAGTTCTTTTTTTTTTTTTAATAAAGTTGTTTTAAGTTTTTTTTTTATTCGGTTAAAATATCTCATACATGATACAAATTAAGATGAAAGACATGTATTGCAAATATATCATTATCATAATACAAAATGACGAAAAATATAGTTTGAGTAGAAACCAAGATTATGGATAAAAACAAATAAAAAATAAAAAACAACATAACAGGTAACTATATCTTCCTAATTCTAGCACATTCCATTTTTTGCGAAATCTATGCATGGATCTATCCTTATAACAAATGTATTTTTCTGTAAGGTACGTTTGATTTAATTTAATAAGAAATAAATTAAAAGAAGGCAGTATCTCAAGAGATCTACATAAATATAATGTTTTCTTTGCAATAATAATACAATGATTCAATAGAACATGCTGATTGTCTTGTATCCCAAATAAGATCTCCTCGTCTTTCAATTGAAAAATTTCTTTATCAAATCTAGTATGCCATCATCTTAGAAATTCGTTCAAGTAGTCTCGTGTATATAAACATTCTACAAACAGGACGTGTTCAATCGTTTCTGGCTCTTGTTTGCAAAAATAACACATTTCATTGTGTATTTTACTTTCATTTTCTTCAGCTATGCATTTACCAGTAAGCATCGTGTATTTATCTTATATTGGAAAAATCTATTTAATGTATCAGGAATAATTCTAAAAGGTAATTCATATAATTATATAATCAAAATCTTCTTTTATTTATTACTTCATGTATTTTATATTTTGATCTCCAGTAGGTTTCTGAAGAAGGATTTTGATATTTATTTTCTTTTAGTACGATATTAATCACCTTTGTTGACAATTTTGATATATAAATATGTCTATTACAAAATATTATAAAAGTGTCCAGCTGTTTTGAAAGATGCCGACTCCTGAGGTAGTTGAAGAAGGACTGTGGATCTTTTACTCTGATCTCCTCCAACAGTCTGGTGTAATGTCCATACATCATCCTCGATCCTCTCCTCCCTCCGATCCTCTGACAGCCACGGTCGTGTCTGATATCTTCTAGGCCTTCTCCTCCTGTTGTTTCTTCTCCTGGCCTGCTCACATCTCTTTCAAGCAGGTTTTGCTGGAGGACAGCAATCTGGACCGAGCAGCATGTTCCAGGGGGTCCACACTCTATATGGTGGCTGGGCTGAGATTGATGAAAATGCTAGATTCAGCAGCATACTCTATCGGGGACCATTCCGGCGGCATTCTTGATACAATCGGGACATTCGTGTTACATTCTAAGTACATTCGAAGTACATTCAAAGTATTCATGCTGCATTCTGTTTGAATTCTTGGATGTTCGAACCACATTCGGCGGCCACTCGATCCGGGAGCGTTCTGACTGCATTCGAGGTAAATTCGTACAGTATTGGAGGCACTGTCCAACCAAACTTCGGGCGTTATTCGGGTAGCAATCGAACCGCACTCGTACGGCAATCGAAGTGCATCCTAAATATTCTGGCTGGATTCTAATAGCATTCTAAATATTCCTACTGTGTTCCAACTACATTTTAGCTGCATTCGAGAGCTAATACACCCAGAATGGCAAAAATTCATTCGAGGCGAGAGTTTAGAGAGAGAGAGAGAAAGATGGGGGATCGAGAAGAGGGTCGGAAGAGTGGGAGGGAGAGAGGGAGAGAAAGAGAGAGAGAGAGAGAGAGAGAGAGAGAGAGAGAAGGGGGAACAGACTGAGAATAAGAGTGATGAAATGTTCCAAGTCATGACATTCAGGTTATGTTGTATTGACATGCAAAGAACTATAAAGTGACACGGGAGAGTTTCAATTTGATTGCTGTTTGTTAACGAAATATCCCAATGAAGAAAATGTTAATTAATTAATTAGCGGGGAGGGGTGCTATTTTTGCTTTTGACACTGCTTGAGTATACTATGTTTGCTTATGCATGTGATTTGCATACATCTCTTGACTAATTGTCTCGTAATTTAGGGGTGGGCCAGGCTGCATGGGTGGCAGCTAGGTCGGCATCCACGAGGAATATGTTAGAGTCTACTATATAGTTAGTCTTTTGTTTGTATGTACCCTTTTCCGGCCTCTCTCTCTCTCTCTCTCTTTCTCTTTGACTTTGGATTAATAATAATGGGTACCATTTTCTGCCAAAATGACCCTTAAAAATGGGTATGGGTTTAGACGCTTCAGCCGCACACCCCTGTCAAGGTGGCAAGGTGGCAAGGTGGCTCTTGAAACAATTTAGTTCCCTTTTCAGGAACTGTACCACATAGAGCTGTATATAACAATTACTCTATGCTTTACCCTCATCTAGATGCTGAACAGGCGTTGATGAGTATTACCATAGAAGTAGAAGTAGAAGTGTCAAAACCAAATCTGAATACCCCCCTCCCCATCCGATGACATAATATCGACGACAAAAATCAACATTCGGTGTCAGCTACAACGCGCGCCGAGAGAGGGCGGTTGTCAAAATCAAAGATGGCAGCCCCCATGCAGTTCATTTTTCCTTCATGCAAACCTTGTTATGAACCGCCCGGGGACAGAAGAAGGCGCAAACATCAAAGCATAACACGTCAAAGATTCCTAGAAAAACATCAGAAATGCTTGGTAACTGGCGAACATGGCAGGTACGTTTTGGGGGTAACTTTTCCGCCAACTTTTCCTCAAAATCCTAATCTTTCTTCATGTCGCAGACGACAGTCTAATTTGGATGAGTCGTGCCCGTCAGCTCAGGTGCGGGTGCGCGGCCCCGGTCGGCGCCCGGCCAAAGCCCAAGGACTGTCCGCGTAGTCCACCGTAGATTTCTTGTGCCTTGGTGAATATGAATCCATGGTAGGGGCCATGATGAATCTATTCAAGTCAGAATTTCTAGATGACACTGTACAGCTGTAGTCACAACCAATATATCAACTGTTTACTTCTAAGTGAGGATAGCATAAACTGTAGAGACTAGAGCTAGAGTTAGGGTGTCTGAACGATTTTTCAAGTTTCCCTTTTAAGTTTTGGATTGTTTTTCACCATCATGGTTGGATAATTGAAAAAATTAACTACTCAGAAGAACACATTTCAAATGCCGATGTTTCTATCGAAAGATACAGCCCCGATGTTGTGTGCTAAAATCCTTCCGAAAGAGATTGCATGCATCCCTATGCAGTCTAGACTACGTATATTGCGCGATCATGCAAAATTGGTCAATGTTTTTATTACCAAATTGAAATTCAAACCTTTATCGCTCGTGATCCTGAAGGTGAAACTCAATAAATGAGGTGTCATATGAAAGAGCAGGTTTTTCTCCATATTTCCCAAAGGGGCTCATTTCGGAATTCTAAAAATATCTTTCATGATCAAAACAGCGTTTTAACCATCGTTTCCATCGTAGCTCCGATCTTTGCCACTTTCCTAAAGTGAGTCCCCGAGGCTTATGTAGGGCTAGACGTAAGGATAATATGCATGCGCTTATTTTTTTGGTAGCCCCAAGGGATCACAAGCAAAAGCAAAATCACAAAATACCCTTCCCCCATTTTTTGGATCAGCTAAATAGGGAGGCGTGAGCTCCGCTCAGCCCAAACCATGGTGACAACGCGTAAAATCTGCACATGCATATGCATTCGGAACGCGTATGTGTATTAGGCGAACAGACCAGGAAGTGGATGCACATTGAAGACAATGGAGGTAGAGCTTGCCGATCGAGCACAAGTTGCGCATGCAGCAAAGCAACACGCGTATGCTTGCATATTGTGCAATGCAGCTGTTTAGCTATAATTAGCAAAACAAAATAACTCTGCGTGTACGTCTGTTTCGTCGATTCTGACAAAAAATGCATGAATATTACCGGAATTTGGGGGGCTGTATCTTTTGATAGAAACATCGGTGAGTCTTCAAATTTGAAATGTATATTCTGAGTGAAATATTTTTTCAATTATCCAACCATAATGGTCAAAAACAAACCAAAAGGGAAAATTGAAAATCGTTCAGACACTCTATTAACACTAACTTTATTCAGGGTGGACTCCTTGTTAATTAATGGAAAACATTTTGTTTTTATTTTGCAGTGGGAAGACCGCTCTCTTGTTTCAGTGTGCTGCCTCTCTGGCCCAGGAGGGACATCATGTGACCTTCATCACACCGACAAAGTTTCAGTCTCTGCCACCAGCTGTAGAGGGCGCTACAACTCCAGATCCACTCCTAATGAAACAAATCAACATCATGTAAGCCAGGCCTCGTAATTAAAATTTACGTATGGAAATGAAGTTTTTTAAAGGTACTATGTCCCATTTGCAGACCAAAAAAATGAAAAGATTAAATTCCAGCGGCATTTGAAAGACAATACTAATTTAGAACTTCCCTAAAAAAAAGTGTGCTTGAAAATGTCTTTAAGTGGGAAAATAACGACTATTAGTTGTCGAATCGACTTAGGAGCTATAGAGCCAGTAAGTAATAGTCTGATTTTTCAGACCATTGTACCGAATGGTCGTACGTTTTATGCTGCGCAAAGATTCAATCAGTTTAATTTTGGCCATTACAAGAAGTGGGTTATTGATGTAGACAAATGCTCATGTACCCTTTACAGCTCATTTTATGTATGTTATTACCAAAGATGAAAAAAGCCAGTCAGTCACTCAATAGTGTCTGACAGTGAAGTCTAGCAAGTAAACGGGTTTCCTTGCATAATTTGAATATTAGGACACTGCTAACGTTTAAATTTCACAGATAGGACATACATGACATATTCATAATTCCTGCAAAGTTCTACAGAATTTGATGTTGGCTGCAAAAGGGACATAGTATCTTTAAGATGAGACATTAGAGGTCTTTTTTTTTCTTCACAGATTGAAAATCACCATTTCTTTATTGAGTCTAAAAAAGTAATCTTGGTTTGAATTTTTGTTCATATTGAATGGGAAGCAAAATAACAAATTCCTTTAAATTTTTTGTCCAGACTTGTAAGCACATTTGGTCCAACAACCCCCTATTCAAAATAATCTAGCTAATCCCCTGTTCTGGTTCTTAAGGTACCTTTATGAGTTGCTGCTTCTTTATTTGAGGAACCAAGTCGGCTCAGTCTGTGAGCATCTGCCTGTCGAACTAAAAATCATGGGTTTGAATCCAGCCCAGGTGGATGTCCAGGTGGAAGCCTACATGTATGTTAAACACACCCCTCTCCTGTTTCATAGACGCAGAAAAGGTTACAGTGAAAAATGCCTTGTCCTTTGGATAGGACATTAAAGGAAGGTCCCTTGTGGAGGAGAATCACCATCTTTGCACCCACTGCACTGTTTGTAAAAGAGGGTGGGGAGGGGTGGACCCAGTGTCGTGGTACACCTGCGCATCCCTATGAGTTATATTGAGATGAGAGACCCAAGGGTCACAGTGATTAAATTCATTTTCCCATCTTGATTTTTTGTAAATTATGTATCGTTAAGTTATTGTTATTTTATATATTCGGTGAGGATCATTTTTAACGAGCCATTTATGTGCTTTCCATGGTCCTCCCACTTCAGATACCTCATTATATGTTTGCATTGAAGATTATATCATTTTGTTTTTATCTTGAAGTGGAAATAAATAAATGAAATGAATGAACTTCCAGGCACAGGTGATGCCAAGTCATAAATATACATAATAATACTCACCTAACATTACTTTTGAATGTATTTTATTCTGTCTAGTAATTCTTTGACAATTTAATTTGTCCTTATTCTTCTATATGTAACAGGTACTTCCAAGACAGATCTGCCCTTATCCGCTATCTCAGTCAGCTCCATACCAAGGCACCCCTCCCTCATGCAATCATTGTAGATGGCATAGACTACTATGCTTCACACCCTCAGGCAAGTACCTTGCAAGTCATATGTTAAGAGTCTCCTTGTGAAAGCTTACAAACTACTGATGATAAATAAAGCTGTAGTTGAACTGTAATCTAAAAAACAAACTAACAAAACGAATCTAAACAAAATAAAACGATACAAGAAAAATTGTTCCCTGATTGTTGATGACAGAAATCACTTATTTCCCAGAAGATATCGAACATGGGGTAATGACATAGACTACTATGCCACACACCCTCAGGCAAGTACCTTGCAAGTAATATGTTAAGAGTCTCCTTGTGAAAGCTTACAAAGTACTGATGATAATTATAGCTGTAGTTCAACTGTAATCTAAGAAACAAAATAACAAAACAAGAAGAAATGTTTCCCTGAATGTTGATGATAGTGTACAAATATCCACCGTCTTGAGAGGTTCTGGTTAAAACTATGGGCAAGAGGTCCATAGTTTTAACCAGTACCTCAAAAAGAAGGCAGGGTAGGCCTATATTTGTTTTATATCCTATATCAAAAAGTTATAATCAAGCAACATAACTCGCCTTTATATTTGCTCAGCGTAGATTGCACGACATGAGCGCCGTTACACCGTGGGAGTTGCCTGCCGGAGGCATTTGTAAATCCTGTAGGCTCGCTGAATACTCCCAAATAGTACTTTTTCAGAGCAACCTTAAAATGGTTGAAATATCTCTGGTCACATGAAGAGCTTTCAATCAATCAAAAACCAATAAATTTTGATGCAGGATATAAAAATCATTATTCACAGAAGATGTGGTACATGGGGTGATGACATCTAGTCTACTATGCTTCACATCCCCAGGCAAGTTTCTCTCATGCCATATGTTGAAGCCATTGGGTAGACCCTGCATTAAGCCTATAGGAATATTGAGAATTAGGTTGTCCAGCAGTTGAGTGTCTCCATCTGAAAGCTTACAAAGTAATGATAGCTACAGATCGACTAAAGTCTGAAGGAAGAAAAAAAAAGCAAAAAAAAAAAAAAACACTCAATATTCTCTGATTGTTGATAAAAGAAATCCCTTATTTCACAGATGATTTTGTACATGGAGGACGGTACGTTTTTCGGATGGTGACGTTAAAGGTCGGTCCCCAGACGTAAATAATCATATCTGATTGATACACGTCTGTATAAACCCAATACACACACATGGAGGGATCCGACATTGGCTCTGGTGACAATTGCTCTGGGATTAATTTCGTCAAGGTTTAGGGTAAGGGTTGCAGTTGGGTTTTAGGCTAGGTGTAGGGTTAATATTAGGGTTAGGTATAGTGTTGAGCCCAGGGTTGCAGTCAAGAATTTGGTTAGTGTAGGAAATTGATGTGAAGCAATTGTTGCCAGAGCATGTTCTGTGTTAGTAATCCATACATGGGTAAGAAGATGTTTCAAATTACAAATTCCTGCTTTGGGCTAATACTTAGAAATGTTTGGAGAATATGAAGTGGTGGTTTTCTGAATAACAGAACTTGAAAAACCCGGGAGGGGAGAGGGGGGGGGGGGTTGCTGCAGCCTCCTATCCCTTGGCCGGTACCCCTATGTTTGTACCATTTAATTTTGATGATTGGTTACATGATATTTTTGTTCTCTCTTCATACAGGTTGCAGAGTTGCAATCCTCTGTAGCTGTTCTGTGTTCCTATTTGGTTGATGCGGTGACATTTGTCTCAAACAAGAGGTATGTATGATTGGTTCCCTTCTTCCTTGTATTCCTTTTTGTATTGGCTACCACACTGTCTGTGTACTGGTTTAGAAAAATGATCTTTTTATGCCAGTGGAGGAAGAGAGGAGAGGAAACATGTAGAGGTGTTGTGGTCTAGTGGGTAAGTCCCTGGACTGTAGATCACAAGGTATGGGGTTCAAATCCCAACCCGGCACTGACGTCCTTTGGCAAGATGTTAATCCACATTTGCCACGCTCCACCCAGATATTAAATGGGTACCTGGTAGGATGCGAACTTTAATGCAGTTTGCTCAGTATTGTGAGTGTCTATAAAATGGTGCCTGGCTTGAATGCTCCCCAGGGAGTGGAGAATGTGCATACATTGTGTGCAGGCAAGCCTGAATCTGATGAGAGGGGTAATAATATATCTGTAATGCGTCATCATCATCATCATTACCAATGTTATCTTGATCAAAATAAGTATCATCCTTCGAAAGTCCTATCATCATCATCATCATCATCATCATCATCATTACCAATGTTATCTTGATCAAAATAAGTATCATCCTTTGAAAGTCCTATCATCATCATCATCATCATTACCAATGTTATCTTGATCAAAATAAGTATCATCCTTTGAAAGTCCTATCATCATCATCATCATCATCATCATCATCATCATCATCATCATCATTATCATTACCAATGTTATCTTGATCAAAATAAGTATCATCCTTTGAAAGTCCTATCAGCATTTCTATGTGATTCCTTGTGTCATAGAGCTCAATCCAATGATACTGACGCAGACGATTGCTTCCTCCTTGCATCCATCGGCTGCTCCGCCCAGGGAGAGTTCCAGGTGCCTCATGTATACCGCAACTTTCTCACCAGCGAACTTCACATCACGAGTGAGTACGGCTAACTAATACCATACAGCCAGAAACTTCCATGTGCATGAGATATTTTGTGAATTTCACAAGTGGTTGAGACTGGCCTAAGTTTCATGCCGTGAGTGAAGCGCGATTGCTCAGTGGTAGAGCAGTGATCTGGTAACTGGGAGGTCCCGGGTTCTAAACCAATTTGATGCGCTCGTGCCCTTTGGTAAGGCATTAATCCTCATTACCAAGTCCCTCAGAGACGACTTACAGCCATCGGTCCACTGGTTGCTTACTTACAAGCATACACATGCTTTCTTAGCAATCAAGTAAAACAAACAAACAAACCTTCACAATAATTAATCACAACTGACTGAGCATAATTTTTGCAGTGCGTAAATGTTTCTTGCCATGAAAATTGCTCTCATTGACAAATAGCGAAAATTTCATATCACAAAAAGTTCTGTTCGTCGGTGTGCGTGGTAACTTGGTTGGTTCAATTAAAAATGTCTGTGCCATCAATGGACACATTCATGTTCAATTGTTTGTTGGCTTTTAATATTTTGCTATTAAAAGCGAACAAACAGCTTTTAAAGAGTCAAACTTTTAAGTGTAAAATATTTTAGTCATTGCAAAAAAAAGACATACCAATGTAATTCTCTGTATGAGCATTGAAGGGGATAGACTGTGGTTTCGAAGAGTGTGTTAAGGGATGGGGGATGCGAAGCTGATGTGTTTTTTTCAATCTTTCTTTTTATCTTCTGACCTCATTCAAGATTAATCTTTCTGAATATTATGGATCCTAATATGAACATGGAGAGTAGCAATACAGTAATTGCTATAGCTCCCTCTCTTGTTGAGCTGCTGTATAGGTTCCTTCCTGTCCCAGTGAAACCATTGTTTTGTGCAAGCCACTTATTACATGACTACATGTGTCCCTTCCTCACCTTCAAGGCCTCTTGTCTCCTACTAGTTTTTTTATTCTACTTTTCTTCATTTAGTTATTCTCTTCCTTCTAATTCTTATTCTTCTATTTCTTCCTCTTCTCATTATTTTTCTTCTCCCTCCTTTACTTATTTTTCTTATTCACCATCTTTTCTTTCATTTTTTGTTTTCAATTCATTTTCAATTCAATTTCAATTTTAATGTCCAATGGAAATGAGCTCTTCTCACATACACACTTAACATTTTAACTTTTACATACACACTTAACATAAAAAACAACATTTATTCACTATTTTCATTGTTTGGGTAATGAAGTAGATGTAAAGAAAAATGATATTGTAACATGGCCCAAGGTAATAGAAAGCTTAAAATTAATTACATGATTCTTTTTTCTTGTCATTGTTTTTTTAATTTTTGTATGTCCTGTTGTATTATTGACATGTTTTATCTCATCCTTGTCTGTTTTTCTCTGATTCTATTCCTTTTTTCTAATCCAATTTATTTTATTCACTCTTCTTTGCCATATTCAAGTTCTCACTTTTGACTCTGTTACTGTTAGGTATCGTGACCTTGAAATGTTCCAGTGTACATATTTATCTTTGACATGGCCTGCAAATCATATTGTCTGTTTGAAGCATTGGGGGCGTTGAAAAGTCAAATCAGGAAATATACTTTTGGTAGAATTCCTCTTTTAACCCCAATGCCTACAGGAAACGGGTGGTCCCTGTATGAACCTATGTAAATGAGAGCATTTAGTAGTCAACAGGCCAATTTGTTTAATCTAAATAAAATAGTTATAGTTTGTTGTAATGTTTTCTAACCCTTCACCTGCTGCTGTCAACCAATGGAACAAACAGGGGGTCACTGCCACATTCGACCTTTGCCACACATACATGTAGGGCACACATGTACATCACTACTCCAAACGATGTGGCTGTTCTTAATGATTGAAGCCATGGCGATTAAAGAGTTAGGTATTCCATGCACGCTTTTTTAAGAAGATGAAATGATTTTGCATAAAATGAAAGTACGATTTGGAAGATTCAGAAATGGAAATTAAGTTTCAGAAATTATGGAAAATTGATTTGAAAATCCACTTCCTGTGAAAGTCTGGGTTAACTATGCAATATTGCATACTCTGTAGCAGTGACTTTCTCTGTTTTACACATTAAAAAAGTGTGCCTTTCAGCAGAATGGTCCACAAACAAAAATTCCATCTTGTAAAATTGGAACATGGAAGGAGTATGAAGGAGTGTGAAACGCAAAGTCCCTTGTTGCCAGGCTCCAGGGCTTGCTTAAGGGATCTAAGGTTATTATATGTAAATGCACTCTGGTGCATTGAAGCATTTTTAAACACATTTATAACTATCATTTCATAAATAATTTTGGTCGAGAATGACTATTAAGCTGTTTTTGATTTTCACACCTGTTCAAACAAAAATTCAACCCTTTCGCTCTTACATGCTTAAACACCTTGTGGTCCACTCTACTCTCAGTCTCGGTCACGCACTGTGGAGTGTGGAAAACAGACGGGATAAATTTTAAAATATTTACTGTCACGCTTATTTGACAATTAAATTTGGGACCTCTTCCAACATTTGTTATCATTCATGATGACCCAGACACTGCATGAACTTTGCTTGCATGCCATTTGCCCTACATTAAAAAAAAGGAAAAAGAAATAAATATGATGGGAATTTTTTTTCTTCTCTCTCACAATCCAAACAGCACAAACGTCACTGTCGTTATTGTTATATTGGCAGATGGCACGAATGGCTGCACAGCTTCAATGTGCCTTTTCAGGTCGATCCTTGGATCACGTTCAAACAAATATATTGGAATGTTTGTCACTTTTCACAAAAGCTACTTGATCAGGGGATTGTAATTGTAATGATGTGTGACAATTCCAAGAAGAATGACAATATACAACAACGGGACAAAAAATGGGAGAGATTTTAATGTAAAGAGAGTGACTCTCCTTGTTATGTAATTCATATAAGTGAAATGTGAATGCAATTTCTGTTTAATACAATGGCCTTCACTATTCAATGTGCTTTTTAACATTTCTTTCTTGGGTTTATCAGCTTCTGGGTTAACTGTGGAACTTTTAATAACAAAAAACAGCCTCATTTTGCACGTACATGATTGTTGTGACATTGGAACAGGTGTTTTTTCTGTTTGACTAGACAGATCATCAGACTGAGGGATTAGTTCTTTTGACTTGTAATAATTTGCAAAATTTGCATGTGTACATTAAAGGTATAGTTTTGAAAACGCCCCCCTCTCAAAAAATGAAATGGAAGCTCTTATTACCAATCATGTGAAAGAATATGTTTTTACTAATACGTGATGATACAAATTTTGCCGCCTATTAATTGATAAATTTGGTAAATTATCATATCTATCCGGACTGGATAGATATAGGGTAGTCCCATAGACATCTTTCTGTGTACAGTGCTTGTGACTTTACCAAGACTGGGCCAAATTTCTTATCATTTTGATGATTCCAGAACCTTGCAGTACACACCAATACTTATAGGCTAGATGATCAACCTTTTCTGTTCGATTCCCCAACGTTTCTTTCACAGTGCAATCGCATGACCAGAACTGGTCCATACCTTTAACATGGGGACATTGTTCACACCCGTTTACAGCCCTGTATGGAACTCCATGTAAGCTTTTTAGAACACAGGATTGTCAGGTGTTGTGGTATAGTGGTTCATCCACTTGACTCTCAATCCAAGGGTCGAAGGTTCAAATCCCAGCCCGGCACTAACGCCCTTTGGCAAGACATTAATCCACTTTTGCCACTCTTGCCACTCTCAACGTGGTAGAATGTGAAAGTCAGCAAAGTTTGCTTTGCATTATAATAATAATAATAACAACGTTGCTTATAAAGCGCTTACCACCGAAGTCTCTAAGCACCATAACAAACAGAATAGACCGATAAACAATTACATATTAAACAAAACAAAAAAGTGTAAATAAAACCTACAAATTACAATACATATGAAATACACATCAATGTGAACAGAGTAAGTTATTCATTAAAAAGCAATTTTGAATAAATGTGTCTTAAGACAGGTTTTGAATTGGTTAATAGTTTAACAGTTTTTGACATTTGAAGGTAGTTTGTTCCAAAGTGCAGCAGAAGCTTTGGAAAAAGAGCGACGACCATAAGAAAGAGTTGACACCGAAGTAGACATGAGGTTTAATTGAGAAGATGACCGTAGATTACATGAGGGTTTGTATTCATGGATTAGTTCTTGCAGATAAATTGGTCCCAAGTCATGAATGCATTTATAAGTTAAAACCAAGATTTTGTACATAATGCGGTACGTCACAGGCAACCAATGCAATTTAGTACTGGAGTTATGTGTTCACAAGAACGTGTGCGTGTTACAAGCCTGGCAGCAGAGTTTTGGATTCTCTGGAGTTTTGCAATGTGCGAGTCTGGAAGGCCATAAAGAAGGCTATTGCATCGATCAAGACGGCATGTAATAAATGCGTGTATAAGCGTTTCAGTAGATTTTTGATCAAGAACATTTCTAATACGACCTATCTTGTACAAGGCATATGAAACTGAGCGACAAATATTTTTTATATAATCATCCATCCTAAGATCATTTTCAAAGATGACACCAAGGTTACGTGCACTTTTGACAGGTTGTATCGGAACATTAGCAATTTCGACAGATGGTAAATGGGAGGACTTTCTGAATCGAGATGTTACATTGCATTGCACGTGTGTGGCGCCTGGCTGGAATGCTCCCCAGGGAATGAAGAATGTGCATACATTGTGTGTGTGCAAGCCTAAATCTTATGACCAATGTAATGATATATATATATATATATATATCTGAAGAGCGCTAAGAGACACCGTTGATATATCAGGTGCTATATAGATACAGAATTTTCATAAAATAAGTCAGAACCTTGATATAAATAAATATTTCAATGATTTGATCCTATACTGAAGTATTACCGTTTGTAATAGTTGTCAAAAATAGCAATTTTTGTGCTTGTTTACAGTTAGTAATAATATTAGTAATTAAATGTTTTTGTAAAGCGCATACCACATAGGCATAATGGCATCTCTCCAAGCACTTTACAGAACAGAATACAGAAGGAGTGGAAATGGTGTACTGGGTTAATAATTGAGATTTTACAAAGTGCTAAATAAATACATTTTCAAATTACTCCTGAACTTATCGTATGTTTCTATATTTCTAAGGTATTGGGGCAAGTTACAGTCTCATTTACTTACTGCAGATATTGGGAATTTGAATTCATAGATGTACCGTAATGCTCATACCTATTCACAAGATATTTGATTTAAAGCCCAGGGCAATTGCCATTGGAACATGATATGTGTCATTCTTTTATTCATAGAATAAAAGTACACAAAACAGACATACATGTACATCGGCGATTCTGTGTAACTTTTGTCCATTTATTATCTAAAACAGAAAATTTCTTGATATGATCGACCTTGACTAGTGGCTTTTTCTGGCTTCACTAACACTAGTAAAAGGTCATGTCACGATATTTTCCATTGTTGGATGAAATAGATGGAGGAAAAAAATATGTTGTACTGGACACGGACACGGACACGAACACAGAATCGCCCAGATGTAAATGTTTATGACCTTCCAGCATATAACAGTGCCATACTGCACAGGCCACATTCTTCATGGATATTGACTTTAACGAGACGCCACAGTGCGATGAACCAGCACGACTATAGATAAGCGCAAAAATCAATATCACCAACATATCTGTCTCGCACAACACGTAATATTGTTTTTACCAGACCTCCTGATTAGGCCTTGAAACATAAATGTGGGCTCTGTGTAGTTCTAAGCGATTAGAACCCCTCTAAGCTTTGTAGGAGTCATATCAGCTACATGTACCAAGACAAGAATCATTATCCCAGTTTATAGATTATCTCTTTCTTACCTTTATTATCATGAATAATTAAACAGGCAGATATGACACATATATATCCCTAGATGGTTCTGCAAAAAACATTTTCTCTGCAGTCAAAATCCTACACTTACCAATTCCTAACTTCAATCCCGGACCAAAAAACTATACCTAACCCTATTTCTAACTTTAAGCCTAAACCTAGCCTTAAATCTAGCTTTAAACCGAACCCTAAGTTACTCTAACCCTAACTCCACTCCTAACTCTAACCCAACCCTAACTTTAACCCTAACTCTAACCCAACCCTAACTTTAAACCTAACTCTTACCCTAACTTAACTCTAACCTAACCCTGCCATAAACCTAAATCTACCCCCAAAGCTAACCCAAAATGTAGCCTTGAACCTAGCCTTAAACCACATCTAACCCTAACCCTAACCCTAACCCTAGTCCTTACCCTAAACCTAGCCTCCAACCAATTGCAACCCCTAACCCTAACCCTATTTCTTTTATGAAATAATGTCAGGCGCAAATGTCACCAGCATAGCCAGAAGCACTTGGAGATATTTTGCCAGTATTCTGACTACTGACATACATTCTATAGGAAGCAGGGATATACTAAAAAATACCAAGCAATCATTTTAAAGTTCAAAAGCATTCTTCATATCATTTAAAATTCAAAGCGTTTGTTTTTCTGTTTTCTGATTTTCCACCAAAAAAAAGGGTATTTGCTACAGCACCTTGCAGTTACAAAGCAGCGCACACGTTGCTCCACATGTTTTGGGCCACTTAAAGCGGGACTGCACTACTTGTAGCTACTTGCACCCTCTATATAGCAAACAATGCCTAAGCGGTACCCGTTGGTCCCCCATGATCCCCTTTGTCTTATGTTAATTGAGAGTTGATTTGATGAGATAACCACCTGTCAGTAACCACGCTGGGAGGTCTAATCCCTCCTGGCCAAACTAGTGCAGACAGGCTTTAAACAATAATACATCACTTCATACAATTCATCGATGTTACTTCTCTGGTAAAATCATCAATATATGGCTCTCTTTCTGGTTTTGTTGAAAGCAAGTTATTTAGGGCCTGTAATTGTATCATATCAGTTGTTGTTATGATGACACTGATAATAAACAACATTATGATATCATAAAAATATGAATTCAAATAATCTGTCAGAGTCTAAGGCAACAACTATTTCACCTTGTCCCTCGGCTTGAAATAAAATAAATCTTGTTGTTATTGAAGGATTTCCTTTTTTAATCATCTTGTTTTTAATTTTTAATTTTTAATTTTTATCTAGAGGGGTGTTCATGCTGTTTAATATTTTCTATAGTCTTTTTAATACAATCTGTAATTTTCAAAACAACCACAGGATTGATCACAAACTTGTCATTGGGCAAGCCACAAAAGGTTTTTCTACTGGTAGGCACTTTAATCTGTCTTGTGATTCACCCTTTTCTACATTAATTTTGAAGTTCACCTTGTTATCAATTGAATGAATCCATGGAATTATATGTGTAGGCAAACTTATATTTCTGACACATTATTGATACAGGGAGTCTGTCAACCATGGTACACTGTACTTTAATTTATTTCAGGGCCCTAGGCAAAGAAATATCTATAAAATGTGTGGTTTATATTTAAAAGAATGCAAATTTGATTGAAATATTCTAAAAAATGAGAAAAGATAATCAGATTTTTCCCCTCGTTGACATCAATTGATTGAGGTGGTTTACCATTGAAACATCAGTAAAATCAAATCTGGAAAGTACCTGCTTTTTTTTTTTTTGTGAATCGTTTTGTTTATAGACATGGCCTTTTGTTGTGCGGTTTACATCTAATCTGCTGTGATGCACCATGTACTGCTTATGAAACTGCTTTGGTGGAAAGGGGGTTGCAAGGGTGAGGCTGCTGCCATTGCTCATATGAAAGGTAATGCAAAGTTTTGGGAAATTTCGAAAATTGGATGGATAGTAATTCTTTAAAATTTTGATATATTCGGATGCCCCTGAAGATGTATTATAAGCACTAGAAAATTTAGCCCCTAAGACACTTCTGCTTTCGAGAAAATTGAATAATCACAATTTACCGGTGCTCCCGGTAAATTTCAAATATTTCAAATAGCGCCTAAGGCCATTCCATGGTGCTGCGACCATGAAAATCTCAGAATATGCAGTTCTGATATATAATTTCCAAACGGGAATAGCATATCAGTCGATTGTAGTCAAGAAACATTGTTTTATAGCTAAAGTAATATCAGTCTTGAGAGGGAGCTATACAACATAAAGAGTTTATTATTTACAATTTTATCACTTTAGACTCGATTTCAACCACGACAACGATCATTGAATATTGTAAAATCGTATATGCTTCCAATATGTTCATTTGAACAAAATTCATGACCCCATACCAAAACTTTGTATTACCTTTAATAATACTAATTATGTAACGCTTTATACTACGTTTCTAAGCATTTTGCATTGTAATTATTATAACTCTGGTCAACAAATTCAGTTGCTCATCCTCGCACGATAGTGCACACGTTCAGCTCCGTGGGGAGTATTCCATTTCACAAGCACACACATGTCAATCCAACTACATTAACATTCACATCCTACCATGTACCCATTTAACATCACCTGGGTGGAGAAAGGCAGATCTAGATGAATGTCTTGCCAAAGGACACTAGTGCTATGCAAAGTGTACCCATGGACTTATGTGTACCACCGAAAAGGACTACTAGGACTGGCAGGTCTCTTGCACTGCTGTGAGTCCACTGTGTGTCCACAATGTAGCCTTGAACCTAGCCTTAAACCACATCTAACCCTAACCCTAACCCTAACCCTAGTCCTTACCCTAAACCTAGCCTCCAACCAATTGCAACCCCTAACCCTAACCCTATTTCTTTTATGAAATAATGTCAGGCGCAAATGTCACCAGCATAGCCAGAAGCACTTGGAGATATTTTGCCAGTATTCTGACTACTGACATACATTCTATAGGAAGCAGGGGATATACTAAAAAATACCAAGCAATCATTTTAAAGTTCAAAAGCATTCTTCATATCATTTAAAATTCAAAGCGTTTGTTTTTCTGTTTTCTAGCCTAACCCTGCCATAAACCTACTAGGACTGGCAGGTCTCTTGCACTGCTGTGAGTCCACTGTGTGTCCACAATGTAGCCAAAAAAAGGGAGGGAGGGGGCGATGCCCCCTGCCCTACTGTCTATGGCCATTATAATAACTTTTGTGTGTGTGAAGTCTGAGGTTTGAATGTGCAGGAATGTCTACATTTTTATAAAAAAAATTGACTGTGGAATGGATTTCGTCTACCGGTATTCATTAAGAGAGCATATATATAACAAACTGATGGAATTAAAAACAATGGAGTACATGAGACTGTGAGAATAGTTGTTAAATCTTTTTAATGTATCTTAAAATCCTTGTCTTTACTGTAAATGCAAACATATATACTCAAACATACCAGGGCATGAGCCTTTCACTCAAGGGCTCCTGGAACAAGGTGAGGGACCCCTCCCCCTCTCCCCTCCCCAAACCAAAATTAAATAAACAAATAAAAATGAAAAAAATTAACGAGACTTGGACAAGGACTCTGTGCATCCCTCTATAATGTATAGAGTCAATAACTTGTGTTAACAAGGAGAAATTACATTGTAGGTCGACATGTTCAACATTTCCTAAATTGCAATCATAGTCTCCCTGTGTCAAAACATATTTTTGGTGAAATTCAAACAGGTATGTGGGTCTTGAATAATACAGCCCTGGAGGGTAGTGCAGAGTACCGTTTGAATTATTATGCTGAAGAGGAAGATTTAGTTGAGTCTTCATTCTCTTTTTGTCATTGAACTCATCTCAAATAGATCCGTGAACCATGTGCAATTTGCTCTTATCTCTAGATCTTATTGCAATCAATGGTACAAGCAAAAATGTTAAGCAAGATTATACAATTCACTTGAATAATTTTTTGCCCCATCACCTTCAAATATATAATTTCATTTTGCATTTTAGATGGGGATGTTCTTGTTCAGGGATTCAGAATTTTTAATTTTTTTCTAGACAGGCCCTAGGGTAAAGTATATGAATATTATTCATTAATTATATAAGAAATTAATCTATCAGATTTCTTTGATTAATCCTTTGACAGCTTCGTCATAACAAAATTCCGCTCCAGTTTCATAAACTATGGTGCAAAATATTTGTGGTAGTATGTGCTGTAGAGATACATCGTCATCAGTATTATTTTTCACTTCATTCCAGCTTTCTTTAGAGATTGAAGTGATAGACTCTACAGCTCACCCAGGGCGCGTAAATGTACATTGTGTGAACATTCCTAACATATTCTTTAGGCTAAGCTGTTAATCTCATTCTATTTTGTATGTCTCTATTTCCCTCAACATGATTGCATTATCAGCATAGGGAAACTAATCATGCAATTTTAAATCAGAAAAGAAGATCAGGTTTAGGGGTTATTTAGCTTTTGTATTGATATCTTGCCCAGAGCACACACACCTGCTTTTTCCTAAGGGAAAGCATGATGATAATGTCATTCTGAAAATGAATAACAAAAAACATGTAAAAGATCATATTTTTTGGAGAATAAGGCTTCATCCTCACCCATATAAGCACATTTTAATGGAGTATTTATCACCTGATAATATCTTGGGGCTTTGCAGCTGTACTTTAATGCATCAACAAACTGATGATAAAAATAAGAAGATGACAATACTTTAGCATGGCAAACAAACATGAAACTTGACCTAAATAACCAATTTTTTTTATTCAATCAATCCTTTCAACTGAGCCCCAGTATGCATTTTGTTGTATGGTTTCTAAAGAAATAATCCTCTGTACAAGTTGCTGGGTGGGAAAAATATGTATATTGGGCTTGGCACAGGTATGTTTTTTTATACCAGTATTTTTTCTCCCAGGCATTTAATAACAAAATTATGGTAATAATACTAATAATTTTTTTTGGTATAGTGCATATATTATTTACTTTCACCTGGTTTTGGGCCTCTAAGCTGCATGTGCAAATTAAATTAAATTCAGATTTGTTAAATGTTGAAATCTTCCCAGCAGCTACTGTATGTATATAAAATGTATTAAGAATGTATTAAATAGACTACAGAAAATATTAAACAGCATGAACACCCCTCTAGAAAAATATTAAAAATTCAAAAAAATTCAAAGAATATTCAACAGCATGTTCTTTGTTATATTTCGTATTTCATATTTTTGTTTCTGTTAAGTCCAATGTTCGTAGCTTCCCCAGATAAATTTCCAGGAGTCGGTGGGAAAGGTCCAAGGGTCAAAGGAACTCCGCATTCCTTTTTTCCTTCCAGGCAACATCAGGACGTGCAGCAGGGGAAGCTGAATCATTTGATCTTAGTTTATAATATCTGATATCTTCATTGTATCGATAATAATAATGGTAGTAGTAAGAAGAAGCAGAAGAAGAAGGAGGAGAAGGAGAAGGAGGAGAAGAAGAAGAAGAAGAAGAAGAAGAAGAAGAGGAAGAAGAAGAGGAGGAGGAGGAGGAGGAGGAGGAGGAAGTACAGAAGAAGAATACCTGTCCTTATGGGCGTACTCAAATCAAGAGATTAAAAAATGTAGTGTTCAAATAGAGGGAAACAAAATCTTAGTAGAGAAATAGTTGTCTTTTGCTTCTCTGTAGGCCTATTACTCAGTCTTTACTACCTATTACATCATCTTCCTTTCTCCGATTGGGTAGTTACTTACAAACAACGTCTATGTTTGGCCTTAGTTTCCCTGAAAATCTGTTGAGGCAATTATTGATTTTTTTTCTTCGCTTTATAGACTGCTTGTGTGAGGGGGTAAAATATGTACAGTACAGTACGTAGTGTGTGTAATAGTATTTTGGGAATTCTGTATGCAGTGGAGTATGTGTGGGTCTAATGCCTGTGTATTGTATGGGTGGTTAGTGTGTGTGTATGTGTAGGTGTGTCATAAACTTGGCCCTGTGCCAGGTCACTGTGAGTAGAGTGGGTGTTTGCTAATCTCTCTGTTCTGATTGGTTTGTTTAGTGGGTGTGTCGGAGGCTTGGCCACAGTGTATTGATTCATCCTAGTGACCATGTGTGCAATGTTTATGTAAGGTGTACTGTGTTGATTACTTAGCTAAGGTTACAGGAGATGGCCTACAAAATTCTGAAGATAATTTGCACATCAGAAAGGGAAGGAGTATAGGAGGAATATTGAATGAAGCCTCTAACATAAATAGAAACTGAAGAAGTATAGCCTTCAAGAGGAGACAGAAATATAACCAATCAAATCTAAAATGGGAAGTACAACTAGAAGTGACCATTTAGATACTGCCGAAGCAATGCAGACAAATATTATATATTTTTATTTATATGTTGAAATGTGTCCACTTGTGCCGTATCTGATAGTTTAACTGTATGAAAACCAACAACTTGTTTTCATCATTTTTGGAACACAGATATTTCTTTTATATTCTGAATACATGATACAAGACATTGCCATGATCATCAATGAATCCACCATCATGGTAATCTACTTTCACTTTCAAATATCTTCACTTTTGAAGAAAATATTGGGTGACGTTGCAGAAAATGATGTGTTATCGTGAGTGTCAGTTTGTCTGTTTGGAGAAATAGTGCTTACTCACACATAGTTAACACCTTTCCCGCTCTAAACAGACGATTTCAGGATTAATATCCTGTCATGATAATCGAGGATGATTCTCTGACGGTTAGAGCTAATCTTGAGCTCTGGTATAGGAATCGTATGTAGAGAGAACATCGCTATAATTCATTCTGGATTGTTTATACTGCAGTAGATTGATTGTTTGAACCAGTAAAATATAAACAAACTCACACAAACTTGCTGGAAATCATCTTCAATAAAAACCACAACTCTCATTTATTGAACTGTGTTAAATGGGGTCGGGCCTACTTACCTTGATTTCCGTATCTTTCTATATACTCATTACTCAGCCCCTATACATTTGCTACCAAAATTGTTTGGCCCATGTCATTTATTTGTAATCTTGAACATTCAGTGTAAGTTTCGTTGGATTCTGTAAGAATTTATTTTCTATTACATGTATTACCAGAACCCAAGTTTATCTCTATAATTTGCCCAATTGTAGGTCGACCGGTTTGGGAAATAACTGGGATAACACAGACTACTTGCAACATTTTTACATTATAAATCACGTCACACTGGCGAGACCGCCAACAGGCCAAACAAGACCGAATGACTCAGGAGTCGGTCTGGTGGTTCGACTGAAGTATAAGGAATTAAGGCTTGTTCAGATATGCCATGCAAAAGAAAGAGGGGACGTCCTAAAAACACATGGCGAAGAACTGTGGAAGGGGAGATTAAAGACCTGAACCACACATGGGGAACCATCCAAAGACTGGCCCAGGACCGGAAGGAGTGGAAGACTTTCGTTGCTGCCCTATGTGCCAGGAGGCATAATGGGCAGTAAGTAAGATATGCCATGATATACTGCCCAAACAAATTATGTTGGATTATTTATGTGAACATGAAGGGTAACTGCCCACAAAATGCATATTTCACTGAGCCCTGTGTTATGAGATACAAGCATTTAAAGCGTATTACAGTTACGTCATCATTGAAAAAACGTGCAGCCGTTTAGCACCTCATATGATAATAATTAGATCAATTTATATAATGCAGCTACTATATAAATATACTCTACTGCCATATCTGAACAAGGCCTAAGAATGGCAAACATTTCATATGAATTAAACCTGTGTATTTAGTGATGATATAGTGCATGAAGCAAAATGCCTTTGGACAATAACGTCCCTCAAACCTTGAACTTTTTGTCGGGTTATTGCTGTATGCACAGATGGAAGAAAACAAGTAAAAAAATTCACAAACCATTGCGTACCGTGGGTCAATATGGGAGTGAATTGCAAAAAGGTCAAGATACATAGACTCAAATATTGATATATCCCATATTTTATTTTGCCCAGTAAATATGTGTTCTTCTAATTCTTGTTTAAACACTGCTAGTAGTAATAATAATTAAATGTTTTTGTAAAGTGCATAACACATAGGCATAATTGCATGTCTCTATGCACTTTACAGAACAGAATACAGAAGGAGTGGAAATGGTGTACTGGGTTCATAGTTGTGAGATCTTACACAATGCTAACTAGATATGTTTTCAAATGACTTCTGAACTTTTCATATGTTTCTAATATATTTCTAAGGTACTCCAGCAAGTCATTCCCTAAAGCAGTGGCTGCATATGAAAATGACCTTTCCCCATGAGATTTTGTCACAGTTTGTGGGACATAAAAATAATGGCTTTCTACTGGAACGCAGCATTCTTTCTGGCCTATAATGTACCGACAATTCAATGAGATATGATGTAGCAAACTGATGGAAACCTTGATAAGTTAACAAAAGTACCTTAAACTTGATACAGGACTGGATAGTAGTACTCTTCAATGCAAAGCAATCCAATCTGCAAAGTATTTGGTTCTTGCGTTATTTTCTTTCAGTTCCAAAGCGTTCACAATTTAGCTCCACAAAGTTGTATAAGAGGGACTTGAATGATAATAAAGTGCAATGATAACAGTTACTTGAGCAAAAGCTGCCTGGGGACGTTTTTCATCACTTGGTAGTGGTTTGAACATTCAAAAACATGATATAATGTAATTTGATGTACACTGCAAAAATGAAATGTTAATATTACGAAGGCATCAAATTGACCATTACAAAACATGATATAATGTAATTTGATGTACACTGTGCAAAAATGAAATGTTAATAGTACGAAGGCATCAAATTGACCATTACAAAACATGATATAATGTAATTTGATGTACACTGTGCAAAAATGAAATGTTAATAGTACGAAGGCATCAAATTGACCATTACAAAACATGATATAATGTAATTTGATGTACACTGTGCAAAAATGAAATGTTAATAGTACGAAGGCATCAAATTGACCATTACAAAACATGATATAATGTAATTTGATGTACACTGTGCAGAAATGAAATGTTAATAGTACGAAGGCATCAAATTGACCATTACAAAACATGATATAATGTAATTTGATGTACACTGTGCAAAAATGAAATGTTAATATTACGAAGGCATCAAATTGACCATTACAAAACATGATATAATGTAATTTGATGTACACTGTGCAAAAATGAAATGTTAATAGTACGAAGGCATCAAATTGACCATTACAAAACATGATATAATGTAATTTGATGTACACTGAGCAAAAATGAAATGTTAATATTACGAAGGCATCAAATTGACCATTACAAAACATGATATAATGTAATTTGATGTACACTGAGCAAAAATGAAATGTTAATAGTACGAAGGCATCAAATTGACCATTACAAAACATGATATAATGTAATTTGATGTACACTGTGCAAAAATGAAATGTTAATATTACGAAGGCATCAAATTGACCATTACAAAACATGATATAATGTAATTTGATGTACACTGTGCAAAAATGAAATGTTAATAGTACGAAGGCATCAAATTGACCATTACAAAACATGATATAATGTAATTTGATGTACACTGTGCAAAAATGAAATGTTAATAGTACGAAGGCATCAAATTGACCATTACAAAACATGATATAATGTAATTTGATGTACACTGCAGAAATGAAATGTTAATATTACGAAGGCATCAAATTGACCATTACAAAACATGATATAATGTAATTTGATGTACACTGTGCAAAAATGAAATGTTAATATTACGAAGGCATCAAATTGACCATTACAAAAATGATATAATGTAATTTGATGTACACTGCAAAAATGAAATGTAAATATTACGAAGGCTTCAAAATGACCGTTTCATATTGTATGTATTCTTATTTACATTTTCGAGAGGACATCACTTCAAGCTTATGCTTAAGATGACCCCCTTTTTCTGTTATACCATGTCATTATCATGCATCTAAAGTTATAAGATTGTAAATGTATATATGGAATAAATGAACATCAAATCAAAGTGAATAAACCACTAGACCACCGTACCTCCACTCAATTTTTCAGCCTGTAATTCAAGGGTTTGTCTAGACAGGTGGACGTGTTTGTATTTTCCCATGACAGCAAAAATTTATCGCCATAGAAATTCCTGAGAAAAAAAAATACTTGTACAGATTCACAAATATGAAAAGATTATTCTGTTAGCATTGTGTATGTGCATGTGATCTGTAAAATTACCATTAACGCCCCACATATTTGCTGGTACCGGTAAGCAAACAGGCTTTAACACAAAAGGTGAGGTGGATATCTATTCTTGATTTTCCCATTCCCCCTGTGAGTGCCCCTGAAATCATCAATAAAAACAGATCAACAAATCATTCCAAAACTGGTAAAAATATACTGCGTGAGAGCCTTCAAAATAAAATATGCAAGCCAGGCATGGATATGCGTCATTGCATTCAAACCGTAAGGAATTTAATAAATATCATTGGGAATGTAAAAACATCTGTCAAGCCGTAATAAGTATTATTATATACCGGTAGCCATAATAGCTCTTCTTCAGAGAATTTCTTTTAGTTGTATATTTTTATGATCATTATATTTTTAAGTGACTTTCTCTACATTTGTTCTGGCTGATTTGTGACTAATTAAACAATTTATCCACATTGCAATCAGCTTGCAAATCAACTGCCAAGTATTTGATGACAATATGCAAAACGTGTCCTACACATGTCCTTGTAAGATGAAAAGAAACTGGATATATATTACCAGCAATATAGTATGACCTTCTCTACATTATTTCTTTTATCCTTTCTTTGCAAACCTAAAAAAGACCAAAATGTGTGTTTGTGACTTTTATCTGCCGGGGAAAATATCCAGTTATAATGATAATGATAGTTACGTTTATATTGTACACATATTCATCCCAGGTGCCTTTAAAGTATTAACCTGGATTTACCCCAGCTGCCCTAAGGCACTTAATTTATTGTATTTGTTTATTGCCATAAAAATCATTGAACATGCAGCTCATAGCTGAAATTGTTCAATTTACAGAGTAAAAAGTACATGGCAAATAATTACATTGATAACACATAGATATAGAAAACTTAACTAGGATGGAGATTAGATTACATGCTAAAGGACATTAGTGCCATGGCGGGACTTGAAAGTTGAACCATGAACTATCTGATCCACAGTCCGGTGACAAGTTGCAATTTTATGTTCAAATACATGAATAAGCAACTGCCACCTTCATTCGATAAATTTTTTGTTCATAATAATACAATTCATTCTTATCCAACTCGTATTTCTGAGAATTTTCATTTAACTAACCCCAGATTGTTTATTACACATAAATCAATCAGACATCATGGCCCCGATTTATGGAACAATTTATCTAAAATAATTAAAACGTCACATTATATCATCATACAGAATCGTTTCTCATTAAAACTTCGTCTCTGAATTCGAATATATTTTTAATTTATTAATTCTTAAAATACACTAGTATTGGATTAAAAACATTACGTACCAGAACCCCATCCGCACTTGCACATGCCCTTTCACTGTACCCAATTGATCAATTTCGCGTGTACAATTATATAATTTAAGAGTTATGCCGCTAATTCTCTCGAGGCCGCCATCGACTTCAAGCTTACCGCTCATGATGGCGGTCTCCTGCGTTTTTTTGTAATTTATCTTTTTCATTGATAAATATTTGTGTTTGTATGCATCTTATTTCATGTACTTAAACAATTATAATTATGTATAATGAAGAAATAATAGTTACTTTATGTATATGATTATGTTCTATTTTGAAAACGCAGAAATAAAAACAAAACAAACAAACATAACCACTAGACCCCAACACCTCTAATAGTAATAATAAGTGTAGTTGTCGACGATATTGAAAGTTGAACACCCGAATCATTATTTTACCTCCCAACAAGTCATTCTTACCCATTCGTGCTTGAGCAGTTTAGATTAGTGTTATACAGTCAAACCTGCTTTAGCAACCATCTGTATAGAAATACCACCTGTCTATAAAGACCACATATTTTGTTTCCCTTGAATATGGTTTCTCATTGAAACCTGTATTAAAGGAACCTGTACATAAAGACCACTTGTCTTTAAGGAGCACTTTTCATGTTTCCCTTGAGCGGTCTTTATATACAGGTTTCCCTTGAATATGGTTTCTCATTGAAACCTGAACTAAAGGAGCCTGTACATAAACTTTTCATGTTTCCCTTGAGCGGTCTTTATATACAGGTTTCCCTTGAATATGGTTTCTCATTGAAACCTGTACTAAAGGAACCTGTACATAAAGACCATATTTCATGTTTCCCTTGAGCGGTCTTTGTTTACAGGTTTCACTGTATGCTATTCTTCTTAAAACATCTTGGAGGTACTGAAAGGCCAATATTCTACTAAAATTCAAAGCCAACATCTCACATAATATTTTGTTGTTTTGCAAGAAGTTATCATCATCCCTTTTTCTCTGTCTTTTCTTTCTTTTACTTGTAGGTGTAGACCGTCAAGAAAACATCTACCAGCTCACCTCCCAGAGTAATGGAATGCCCCACAATGACTGCATCATCACATACAAACTGGGCCAAACCATTAAGGTGCTGGACATCCTTACGGGGGAGGAAGCCTTTTCTCAGCTCACCTGCAATACACAAGAAGGAGATTGTCATGGATGAAGATGAATTGTAATGGGCCGTATTCACTTGAGGATTTAAACCGCTTTTATAAAAAGCAACATAATTAAAATTCACTCTTTGCAACTTATGCCAATTGGCATTAACAATAAGCAATGATTAATAACAGGATTAGCCCCCGCATTGGGAATTGAGGATTTAAACCGCTTTTATAAAAAGCAACATAATTAAAATTCACTCTTTGCAACTTATGCCAATTGGCATTAACAATAAGCAATGATTAATAACAGGATTAGCCCCCGCATTGGGAATGCAACTCAGATTGATCAATTCCACATCTTACAGTTAACATCTAAACTCATGCCCCGTGTAAATTTGATGTTTTTTGTGTTTTTCATTAATCAAAATGAAAGGTAGACTGGATGAATTAGGGTTTTTGTTGAAAACTTTTACATGCTATCTTTAATTTGTCACATACTTCAAAAATTACAAAACCTGGTTTTAAAGGTTAGGAATAATTTAGTTGTTGACTGTAAACTACTGGTAGATCAAATTTATGTAATATCACAATGCTGGAAATCTCAAAATAAGTGGAAATTATTGGTTGAAACTGTTCTCTGAGAAAGATGTCCTGGCAAACAAAGGGTTAATGGGATCAGATATGTGTACAGTGCTTCGCATTCCTGTATCTCGATTCCCAATTGATAACTTAAAGACTTACCAGAGTTGGGAATCAAGAAAGATGTTCGCATAGCATAACTGCCAATTTCGTTTTCATTTGAGTGTCATCTTCATGTATATTGTTGATCTGTTCTCTTGCACTTGTAGTGCGTCACTGATATTATTACAAGAGTATTCATTAATGGTACCCATTGACATTTTATTGAGATTAAGACCAATTCCTGAACCTTAGACATAAAGATGGAGAATGTATGTGATATTTACATCGATATTCATTATGATTACAACATACTGTAAATAATAAAATTTATTTCAAACATTTAGTCTGAAGCCCTTTCTAATATCTATTTGCTCATTTACTTTTATAGATATACTGTCATACCTATTTGCAATGTTATACAACTTTTCTTCTTTCATTTTGTCTACACCCAAATGTGGTCTATTCTTCAGTTTGTCTATGTCTAATTATCATTTGACATATTAGTGATGATGATGATGATGATGATGATGATGAGGATGATGATGATGATGATGATGAGGATCATGATGATGATGATGATGTTGAGGATGATAATGATGGTGGTGAAAATAATTTTGATGATGGTAATGATAAAGTAAATTATAATGATTGTGATAATGATATATGATGATGGTGGTGTGGTGAAAATGATTATGATCATGATCGAGATGACCATGATGAGGATGAAGAAGAATAGAGCCGCTATCATTTTGTCTCTAGCATATTTGGTCTAATAGTTAGGCCTCACTAGAATGGATTTGAAACCGAACGCCCATTATACAAATAAAAAAGTTAGGCCCGTAGGTCCAATATATTAACCTACTATATTTTGTTAACTGTTGAACTATAAAATGAACGAGTATCAGTCATTGGAAAACCATACGTCACTAATAATAAAAGAACAAACTCTGGTGAAATATTTCTCGCGAAAATTACTTTGAGGAGAATTAGAGCGATGGTAGTCAAATTGTTATGTTGGATTGCAGTGTAAATAGGCATCGTAGTTGAACTATAATATTGTGATTTCCATTTGGTTCCCCTTTAATCTGTCATTTTAACTGGGCGCGCATTATATTTCCAGTGAATCATTCAAGTTTTTAAAAAAATATTTAAAAAGAGCGTCATTAATAGCTTCCTCTGTTTCTCCCTCTTTTTGTCTCTATTGTCTGCGAACTTGGCCGGAAACCGCTCCCTTCCATTCAACATAGTCCGGCAAACCCCCCTTCTCTTTTTTTTCTCTCTCTCCCGTTCTCTCTCCACCCTCCCTCCCCTTTTCCCATCTTTCTCTTTCCCAATCTACCTCTCTTCATGTCTGTCCATATCAACCATCGGCCCCTAATCTCCCCCCTTTCCACCCATCTCTCTCCCTCTCCCTCTCTCTCTCTCTCTCTCTCTATCTCTCTCTATCTCTCTCTCTCTCTCTCTCTCTCTCGCAGTTGGTGACGATATCGTTCGTGATGGACCTACGTGCATTAGTATCAATAATGAATAGGTGTTTGTCACATAAAACTGGCAAATTCATCCATTTTGCTAACTCAAAGAATGGCCAGTCTTCATCCTCTCCACACTTCTCTTCATCGACGCATTAAACTTTTTAAAAAATGTTCACATTTATTTATCATTTATGTAATTTTTATGAGAGGGGATGGGGTATGAATGTTGATATTCCTCATTTTTCAAAACTCCAATTCTTTTCCGTACATAACATAAAAGCAAAGCATTTTCCATAGTCTTAGCTTATACAAACGGAAACATGATGATAACAAAGCTTTATATCATTTGATAAACTAACATAATATACAACACAATTCATTATTCATAATTTCACAACGTATGACTGAAGTATATCAAAATTACATAATATGAAAATATTACCGCACTACTCGGTTATTTCATCACCAAAAACTAGAACAAGCATTGCCTTTTTTGGAATAAAACTGAATACTCTTTAAAAAATATATATTGTCATATTTCTCAACATATTATTTATACAGAATTTAAGTTATGATTTTTTTTCCTTTATTAGAACACACCGTCTACCCCAAACCCCACCCCCCCCCCCCGCCCTCTTTACTATCTCATTTTACTTAGGTATAAGGAATGCTGGATGACTATAGGACATAGATGAATCATTCATGACCATGAATAATTAGTCAATCATGTGGTTTAGCGTGACGTTTCAATCGGAATGACATATAGAGGAAAGCCTGTCAATTTCATTTATATTAAAATAATGATGAGTTGGACACCATTAACTTTCTTATGAGTGGGTGTTAATACATGGTCGTGGGTTTCGTTTCAACGCATTTTTTTGTTTCCCGATAAAGTTTTCGTTAAGCCGTATAAAGCTCTTCAAATCGTACGCCCGTTTCAAAATTTTCATAATGGATTAATAAAATAGACCTCCTAATTGGGTGAGAAAAAACTAATTGACTTAAGTATATTATGTACCATATTATGGTCGTTTCCTTTGGATACTACGAAATAAACTTCTTAAGCATTTGTTTACATATTATTTACCGCAATGTCTTTCCAGGGCGTGTTTTCTGAAATAAAGCCAATTCATGAAAAACCTTACAATCATGCAATTGAAGGAATATTTGAATGAGGATTGTGTTAACTCCAAAATCAATTATTCCTCATTTATGATTTTAAAGTTCTTTTATCACATTCAAAAGGAAAATTTACCTGTAACAGTTTCGATGTCTAGAGTTCAGACCTTTTCCTCAGAAACGAATTATTCATCATTTGTTTTCGTGATGTTAAAATGAATTGATGAAAGGTCAAGTCCAAATTCATCCTTATTGTTTCTTGATCCCAAATTTAATATGTAATGTTCAATATGTTCAATATTTTCAATATGTAATGTAATTATATTTTGTTTGTTAAATTATAAAGCACTATATAAAGATTAATTATTATTAATATTTTATAATTGTTATTAGGAAATTGTTATTAGAATTATGTATCGTGTGTAATATTGTTGTAACTTGTAGGTTAACATTAGTTTGTAGTTTGTTAAGCGCTTAAAAACATTGCATTAAGCGCTTTATAAATGTAATATATTAAATTATTATTATTATTATAAATAAAGACAAACCAACGAATCAAAACAAAACAAACAATACAAACTAAAGCGAAACAAAACAAAACAAAATAGAACAAAACAACACAAAACAAAACAAGGCAAAACAAAAAGTACTGAGGAAAGGTCAATTAAAAATGGATATTCCATTCTTTACTACTTAACTAGACTGGCGCACACATTCTTCCTGTTTAGAGTCTAAAGATACTACTAGGAATTCACCATCGTCCAATACTCCATCAAGTCTAAGATGTATTATTTACGGCAGCCGACATCAAATTAACCCATTAAGCTTGAGGACACTAAAGAGAATCGGTAATTAACGTCTGACGTAGTCCCACGTATTGGCTTTTCAAATCTGATATCAATCACTCTAATGGGGGATAGTGGACCCCTTTGTCGTTCACTTTCTCTGCATTATCCGGTGTTGGTGATTGCTAACGTTTTTCACATATATTTTGGGCATCGCCTATCTTCCTTTCATCGAGATAGGGTGTAGTGTGGGGGGGGGGCGGAGGGAGAGAGAGAGAGAGAGAGAGAGAGAGAGACGGGGAGAAGAGAGAGAGAGATTATAGAGGAAGATGAAAGAAAAGATAAATAGAGTTAGAGAAGATGAGAGAGAGGGAGAGGAATAAATAGCTAGCTATAGATAGATAGATAGTGGGAGAGAGAGATGATAATGCGCTAGGCCAAACGACCTAAGCTTATAATTCCATGGATTATCCCAAGCAATTGACATAATTCAATTTTTAAAGAAAAATCTTCCATCTAGTTCACCCATCACTCTGCATTATTACATAACATTATTTTTTATTTGTTTACTTGCAAAACTTTCATTTTTATATTTGCTTCTCTCCTGAAGGTATTGCATCTCTGCAATATAATTTAACTTCATTGTGTTTATGTGAATGTTTTGTAATTTGTTTATGTCATGTTAACTTCAATTTTGTAACCTTGACACTCATAATAAATTGATAAATATGTTCTTTGAATTTTAAGCGAACGAAGAACATAAAATGAAAAAAATGAAATTGTCCCGAATACGGTATGTCATTCATAATCAGGGATATAATTATGACAAGCACTCTTAATTTTGTAATATCGCGCATCTGCCAACACCGAAATACCCCTTATTATTAAATATCGTGGATCTTGTCAATAAAATAATTATTTTTAGAATTATAGGATAAAGCTTATGTCGGGGAAATTTGCACAACTTCAATTTCTGTGAATTTCGGAGTATTTATATTAAGGTGTATATACCTCAATTATACCAGCTAGGAAGCTGACCACCGAGCTTATATAGATGGCGTATTCAGACATATTTGCTGAAAGGGGGTAGGGGTGATCCTTCCAAACCGAAGGAGGGAATTGTAATACCAATTGAGTTGCAGTGGTCTTGTTTATGACCCTTCAAAAGGGAAGGGGCGTATTCACCAGCTCCGCTTAATGCTGTAGCGGATACGCCACTTCTCAAGTTAAGAACCTTCCGATTCTGCAAACGATATCTTTAATATTTTCGTTGTTTTTGAAGATACATTCCCATCTTTGTATTCGTTTATCAGTGTGACGGGATGCCTGATAACACAATCCAGTGGGGGTATCTGGAAAGGATTAACATTGGGGGGATCTGCCATAGACCCATTGCAAGTTTTCTCCTTTTTTTGTTCAGGCCTCTACAAATGGGAGTGGGCGTGGATCACTACACTGACCGTCGTCCATCAGAATCAAATGTTAGTGGTTTTAATGTCGCAAGATGATGTTTAAATAAGATTTCAGACACATTTTATAAGTCATCAAATCAATTTAAGGTGACATCAGATTGAACAAAGCTGATGGGCGTCGGGTCCTTGCGAATGTCATCACGAAATCATAAAATTAGCTTCGTGATTAGAAAAGTTGTACGTGCATGGGCTTAATTTGTATGAAGTCGTGATTAGGAGATTAATGCTCGTCCTTGCGGTGTGGCAACCGGGAGATGAGGGGATGAAGAGCGCATCCCCATCTCCAAATATCATCGCTTGATTATTCAGAACTCGTAAAGAGATGTTTTGACGCATGTGCGTATAATGAGTAGTTTGTAGGCACAAACCCTTGTTACTCGTTGTGTGTAACAGGGTCTGATCTCAGTGAGACTATGCCGACTGCACGTTCCACTGCACACCATAGGCTCTGGACTTAAGCTGCTCCTGACACAGGTAGAGACGGACAGAGCTAGGCTCGGCTCAAGGCTTAATGGAAGTGAGTTTAAGTGTCCAATCAGAGTCTGTTCCTACAGACTAGTTCATGACTACGCAAGCCGTCATGAATGAACGTCGGCTTCGATTCGTAAACAATGTGCACTTCGTGACGATGTCGAACGAAGCTATATTATCACGTGCTCACCATGCTTAGAACATGTGGGAATTTGCAGGAATAGTTGTGTTTTGATTTTCATTCGATCACAACATCCAATCGGTCTTCGCTACCTACAACTACCATTATCATTGTCGTCACTACCAGTATCATCCAACATCGTCGTGAGGATCATAGTGATCATCATCCTTTTCATCGTCGAAATCATATTGTATTGTTGAATTTCTACAACTGCAATCCTCATCACCACCACCTCGCGGTCATCACTTAAATAGTTGTATTCTCCACAAAATAACACTCGATCTCGACATCATCGTCGTCATCAGCATCGTACTTATCCGTTATCGTCGTCACTGCCGTCCTCCTCATCGCATCGTCGTTCGTTCTAGTCATCATTCATGAAAACGGAAACGGTTGAAGTGAATCTATTCTATGGACAGCCTGCTGCCATGATGTATCGCATATGCAGTGATACGGACAAAGAGATGGTGAGTCAAAATTTATCATCATATTTTCAAAAATGTATTCTTTAAAAAAATATATATCATTGAAATATTTTTTATGATTTTGACCTCATACTACAAGACATTTACATTGACAGACTGGCATTACGAGTTATGTATATAGAGATAAGATGAATAAAAAAAATATTCATAAAACGGATGGTTTTAATTTCTGAGGATATGCAATCTTGTTTTGCTTGAACATTTCAGTGATTTTATTCTCATATTTCGATATTTCGTTCGCGGATCTAATGTAAGAGAAAGACAAAACAGATAGTATACTATTTTTAGAGTGTTTGAAAGAGAAAGAGAGAGAGACATAGTACTGTTATGATGGGGCGTTCGATATTTCGACATTTCGTTCGCGGATCTAATGTAAGAGAAAGACAAAACAGATAGTATACTATTTTTTAGAGTGTTTGAAAGAGAAAGAGAGAGAGGGAGGGATGGAGAGAGAGAGAGAGAGAGAGAGAGAGAGAGGGAGGGACATAGTACTGTTATGATGGGAGGGGAGGGGGCGTTCAACACACCTCAAACTGATATTGCATTGTACAGTCATCATGCTCATCGCCCACGTATTAGGCAACATCATTTTATGTTTTTGATGAATTACCTTCGTGTACATAATGAATTTCATCACAGAATTCACCCCAGCACAGTGGCGTATCCATCTAAGGCGAAGAGAGCCTACGCCCCCACCCTGTGAAAAACAACAACATCCACTTACTATGAAAGGCGGATCCAGAATTTGCCTACCCCCACCCCCTCCCCCTTGACCCGACATCGCTCTCTTTCTTGACGAGTATCTTGGTACAACAGGCTCAATGTTAATAGTTCCTGGATCTAAGGGCGTGATAATCAGAACTACTAGGATTCCATGAAATGCCATTCACCTTCAGATCTCTTTTAATGTTATTGCTTTTCACAAACTCCAGTCGTGTCTGAGTCACGTTTGACAAAGAAAAAAGTTTGGCGGAAGGTGTGAAGAATTCTGCTGGGATTTTTTTGGACTGTCCCCCCTTCAAAAAAGTCCTTCAGTCTCTGTTTATTGTCTTCACGTTATGAATTTCTTCTCTTGCTTATAGGTACAATCGTTTTATTGTTTTCGACCTTTAAGCCTATGTATTGTGATTTTCGCCTCAGTTAATTCTAACTGAGGAACACATAAATGATTTTATTGATATTTCTTACACTACCGGGTATTTTCAAGATGAAGGACGCTTAAGATGGCGGTCTCCTGCACTTTTCAATTTTGAAATTATGTGTCAACTATGTGTTTTTAGAAAGGTATAATATTATTCAATAATATTGGTTTATATTATGATATGATTACATATGTATTTTGACTTCTGTTGATGATACATAATGTACATGTACCTAGTTTGTATATTACTTGTTATTAAGTTGAAAATGCAGAAAATAAAATCAAAGAAATCAACAAAAACTTGCAAATACCCTTTCCACTGTTTGAAGGAACGTGGGAAACTGGCAACACTTGCAATGGATCTACAACAAGCGGGGCTCCCCTAATAAGTTTTCCGTCTCCTTGTGGGAGGTGTTTTTCGCCCTTTTAATGGATACGCCCTTGTCCTTGATATCATCTCGAAAAAACGTCATGTAAATTCGAAGTAAGGAATCAAGGGAGAGTACCCCTTTCCCCTTTGTTGTTTTCCGCCAATTAAAATATCACGTTCATCGGATTCAGATGATTTAGAAGATCATGACCTGTGCCTTTCCGACCTTAACACATAAAAAGCTGTGTCATCCTTTTCCCATGGACGAGTCCCACTAAATGTCTGTCATAATCATGAGAATGTGACTCATTTAAGCCCACTTATATCGCCAGACAGACGAAAAACCAACCGATAACCTACAAGATGTTCGCCAATCGAGGTAATGTAGTGTTTTTTCGTCGGGAGGGGTGGAATTCTCACCGGACGTGGAGGGAGGGGTGGGGTGTATTTAGGCGCCTGTCAGAAACTGATGTATAATACGCAAACCCTGCCTTAGAATGGATAAGCCTCTATAAATTGGAAAATATCCAGTTTTAATTCATACAGTATATATAAGGCTTTTCTGAAAGTATTATTTGTCTGCTGAAGACAAAGAGGCCAACAGATATATGCTTAGAAAATATAAAAGGAAATGAAAGACTTGCAGAGCCCTTACTGTTTGATAAACCCAAATATAGCATTGTTAGTGTCACACTTAAGTATTTTGCCCCGCACAGCCCTTCATTAATTTTGAAGGATGATTAATGATCACATACTTGATACAGACAGTATCACATAAGTGCCCTCATTCAATCCAACGACCGAAAATCATAAAAAGTTCCAATTTTACAGATACCTGTATGTCTGCAAAGTTGAAATACGGTCATAGTAGTTCAGGGTTTTCTTGTGTATTCAATAAATCAGTTTTCCCTCCTCAAAATGGCAACAATTAATCTTAATATTCACTCATTCGTAGTTTTGAAGAAAGAAAAATATGTTTATCAAAATAATGAATCAATGTGAAATAAAAACTGCAAAATTTAACTGAAAATGTTGCCAATTTGTACACGAAAATAGTGATTTTATATTTATACCGCGTTGCCAATTTAGAGACCTTAATGACTAGTTACAATTAAATTGCTTGTATTCGAGGACGGGATAACGTACTGCATTGGATATATGGCTCGATTTGTCGTAATATGTTATCTTTCTGCTCGTGAATAATGTGTCATTCCTAGCATTATGGATCAAAATATAATACAAAAACGTCACCAAAATGAGACACTGTACTGCAACTCCAAAGATTATACTTGAGGAGCCCAAAATATTACAGGTTTTATTTAAAACACGTGAAAATCAATGCTACTCCTACATGATACATCAGTATAATGATCATTACATAATTTCATGTCTGCGCCACCACTACTTACGTCAGTCGTTGGCTAGCATATTGATTTTTTCATTCAATGAAAAATAGAGACCCATTATGATTATCAATTTCGAAAGGTCACTCCAGTTTATAGCCGATCATAATTATTTCACGTTACCTAAGTTAACACATACCAGCATCTATCGTAATGATAAAAAGAGTATAATGATATAAGCTTACCCGGGGTCACTCCCTTATTGAGGGGAAAATGTGAAAAACATTGAGCCTATTGTGCGTAAAAATTACGTCTCTAGCCGTCTCTAGAACCAATTTCGTCGTATTCATTATGGAAAATATTCCGTCACAGACTATTGTTGCACTTCCACGGTCTAAGCATATACAGGTGCATTATCACGTGCATATAAATGACCCGAGTTGATATCTACACCTAATATGAATACGGTTGTATTGATCAGCAAACAAAAAATAGACAAAAATATGGAATGCAGGAAATTAACGAGCATGAACGCGTCTGTGGTCACGCTGATGAAATCGACGACAGGACATTTCCTCGTGAACAGTAGTTGTTAAAATCAGACTTATTTTAGTTGAGAGGGGGACAAACATTATTGAAATTAATATTATGTGGGCAGGGAGGTGCCCATATATATATATTTTTTGTGTACATTTTTATAAAGAAATAACATTTTTGACGTAACAAAGTGCTTTTTTTAAATTTTATTATCTCGCTCTCTTGGGTAGCTCGCAAAATTTAGAAACACGAATACCGACATCCGGGCGAGAGGCGTCGACCCCTCTCGAAGACTCGCCTAAACGCCTATATAGGTATATCTTCAAAATATGTCTAAATATTAATCATTTATCCAAACTCATGCTATTTTGTTTTTGCATCGTGCGAATTAGTTCATACGGATGAGATCATGAGAGTACTTTCATGTTACAAACTGCTAATCCAAATATTTATGATTAATTTGAGGTCTGAAATCACACACTAACCACCCGTCAAGGAGGCGGAACTTTAAATGGAAAAATGCTTGAATGACGTCACCGTGACGTCATAATCGCAGGTAAAGGCTGGAGTCGTCGCGAACTTTTCCGAATCGGGAAATGAAGGATGATTTCTGATGGCGGAGAGGGAAACTATCTTCGTCATGGCGAGAGCGTATATCATGCTAAATGAAATAGGATGTCAAGTTTGGTATACGGTAAAGGCCCGGTTTTGCGTAGGCGTCTGTCTTATTGTCAAGAAAGGCGAAATCAAATGCCGGCGAGATTGAAGATAAAGTGGGATGCAGGCTCGACAGTCAAAACAAGAGATGTTTTCGATCTTGAGTTGAACTTGGATGCTGATTAAATCTGGAAAGGGAAGAAAATAATCTTCTTTCTTTATCTAGAAACGTATCCGTCTCTGTCGAGTAATGCGTAGTTCGAGTTATGATAGAAGAATATTAGGTTGCGAGATATCTACGGTGTCCTGAATAATGCCAATCGTTTTTCAAATTTTGAATAATAATATTTCTTGATTAGACAACCATAAATATTAATTTGGAAATATTGCAATTAAGAGATTATACCTAAAGTTTTATCAATTAGTAATCTGGTAAATTGATAAATCAATTACATGGCAAATTAATCAAATATACTACTTGATATTATGTAATCCCACCTATTTTGGGAATTTTTTTCTACCCATACCGATTTCCTTTTCTTCTCATTTTGTATTGAATAAGGTGTAATTTTCAAAATTCAAAATGGAGGCCTTTCTCCTCCCTCAATGTAACAGTCAGATGAATATTCTTGATTTAGCCCTGATGATAATAAGTTCAATATTATTAAGATAAGATACCGGAATTTATTAGTGTTTGTGATGAAATTTTATTAAAAATCGTGAATAGCCAATCATTTAATATTAAAACCCTGCATGAGACTATAACACCTGTTGCGTTATCTCCTTCAACACGCACACAAACCGATGGTTATTACGATTCAATAAATTTCAACGCTGTTCTCGGACTTTGTAAAGATGCGTCGGTGTTGTTCGTGTTTCTAATAAGGAAACGAAATCTATTTTCAGAAATTCATAACAAATAGAGATAACAAGCCTCATCTTTCAATTTTGTTCCCGTGAAATACAGGAGAACAAATTTACATACATCATTCGTCACTCTTTTGACTTTTGCACTCCATAATCTATGTTACACTATTTTGAAATTTGTTATCCATTGCTATAAAATCCATTGTTTGGACTATGATCAATAAAATTTGAATTTGAGTTTGAATTTAAATTTTGAATTTGTGTTGATGTCCGATGTTGAAAATTACAAAATACATGTATTTGTGTCAGAATGTTATGCACTCGTAGTCGTAACCATGGTAACCAACTAAATTAAACTAACCATGATACGTAGCCGAGCTCATTTTGCTTATTGACCACTTATTATAACATCACACCTCAACACTGGCCTTCTCTCTCTCTCTCTCTCTCTCCCTCTCTCCCTCCATGCCTCTGTTTCTCTGCTCTCTCTGCATGTCTCTGTCTGCTTATGTCTCTGTCTGTCTGTTTGTCTGCCTGGGTTTCTCTGTTTCTGTCTCTGCCTCCCTCTCGCTGTTTCTGTTTGTTTCTATTATGTGTCCGTTTTAATGTCTTAATCCCCTTATCCCCCCTCCATGCCTCTGTTTCTTTGCCTCTGTCTGCTTCTCTATGTCTGTCTGTCTGTTTATATCTCTGTCTGTCAGTTAGTCTGTCTGTCTGCCTGGGTTTCTTCAGTTTCTGTTTGTTTCTCTGTGTCCGTTTAAATCTATGTCTTATTCTGCGCCCCTCTCTCTGTCCCTACTTTTCTATACCACCATCTATCTCTCTAATGTCCATCTTCTCACCCCATCCTATCATCCCAATCTATGTTGTTGACGTCATTAACAGACGTGCTTTGAGTATCAATCTCCTTCGACAGCTTATCAGCTAAAAGTGAATCCCATTATCGTGTTATATGGCAATTACTCGAAGCATCAAAAAGTATGCCTTCTCATCCACGAACTAATGGAAATAGATCGATGTACCCGGGAGAAATCCGATGGTGCAAAGACTTCGCTAGAACTTTCGAATGAATGTCAAGGAATAGTGAGATGCACTCCTAGTTTAGTTTTGAGTATAGTGGTGATGATGAAAATGATAAATTTAGATTGACATTTCCGGTCTATTATCCTCCAAAAGGATCTTTATTTTATTTAAAGCCCCACTGCACTACCTGTAGCTACTTGCTCCCTCTATATAGAAAACAATGCCTAAGTGGTGCCCGTTGGTCCCCCATGATCCTCTTTTTCTTATGTTAATTGAGAGCTGAGTTGATGAGATAACCACCTGTCAGTGACCATGCTGGGAGGTCTAATCCCTCCTGGCCAAACTAGTGCAGTCCGGCTTTAAATGATTGTAGAATTGATTATAAATTTGAGGAAAACGAATAGAAAATGGATGGATTATAGCGAACCATTAAAAACACGTCAATGTAAAAATGGATTTGCAAGTGTTTCGGGGGCATTTCTTTTTCAGCAAGTTTCCAAATAAATTTATGAAAATCTAAATGGGCGTAGTGGTCTGACCGTCTGACATCTCGTCAAAGATAAACAAGCCTGTTATTAAAACCACGATCCTAATCTCGGAGAAACTCAACATCATCCAAAAACATGACGCATATTATTTTGGAGAGTTCACTGTTATCTTCGATCTTCGATCGCGCTCGCACTTCCTGGAACGATTCAAGTGCCGGATACTAATTTAGAAAACCGCCCTTTAATTTGTCAAATATGCGAAAGGGGAGGCTGTGAGAACGGTTTAATTAACGTGACAATCATGAAATTTATTGAGAATTACCAGAGATTGTTACAATATTTTGAAATGAAAAGATAATGATGACTTCGGGTATTAAAGGTAAAAATGAATAATATATGTGTAGATTATCGTAGTAGTGATTTGATATCAAAAGCATTGCTCTTGAAATGGTCTCATAACCCCAAACATGAACCACCTAAAAATAAACTTGTAACAAATTTAACTCAACATTGCTTTTACCCGGCGTCTGCAAGTCTCAATAGTCGTGGGAGCTGTCCGGAACAGAAAATGGAGGGCCTGTTTCTTGAAATGCGCCATCTTCCGGTCTTTAACTTGGTTTTTATTGTAAGTTCACTTATCATTTATTTTTCTGGGCCCCAAGGAAGAAGAGTTTTGTCATAATTATCAACTTAGCCGAGTGGGCTATCCACTATATTATTGATTTTATATGTACTTTAAAAATTGTATTGGTATCGTTTTTTTTAATTGTGATTTGGAAGATAAATACCGTACCGTACCATTTTGTATTTTCCCATGCACTGGGTGAAATAGCATTAGCATTCAGTGTGGAAAAGACGATAGGACCATATATTTGATAATAATATTTGTTAATCGAATGCATGTCGACATTTTTTTAATGTTTGCCGTAACTAAGTAGAAAATAACACAACGACGTAATACTTTTTTTTCTCCAGAAGGAATTTTGATTGAAAACAATAATCATGTCATTAAAAAATGCAAATAATGACAGTCATGTCAGTGATTTTTAGCACATTTACACCCTCAGTCAAAATATACATTATGGTCTATTAATTCAATCCGCGAACTATTTTTAATACATTCACGCATGATTATGCATTATTATAACTGTTTCTAAACCATTATTATACCAGGGAGATGACCTGATTATACTGCAGCTCATCCGTAAACGTTCTTTGTTCAGATTTTATCTTTACGCGCGTTTTTCTCATTCGCCCACCGCAGTGCGTCGGTCCTATTATTTGCGCAGTTCAGCCCAAATAGCGCTCTGCGGTTTTGAGGTTTGCAGCTAGCAAAAGAGAGAATAGGCAAGGTTTTTGGGCAGCTGTAATGCAGATGGGTGATCCAGTGACCTTCGAAGTGGTCATATTTAAAGAATGTATTCACTGTCATTTCATTCAGATGTATGTTACAACTAATATTATTTATCTATTTAAATATTTATTAATGTATTTATTTACCTATTTTATTTACTGATGTATTTATTTATATATCTATCCATTTACCTATCTATATATTTCTTTCTTTGTATATTTCTTTATTTATCTACTCATTTATTCATTATTATTATTATTATTATTTATCATTATTATTATCATCATCATTATTCTTCTTATTATTATTATCGTTAGTAATGCTATGGCTGTTATCATTATTGTTATTATGATTATCAATATTGTAATTATTGCTATTTGCTTTCATTGTTATTACTATCATTTTGTTCATCATTATCATTCACTTATTTTTGTGGTCAACTGTTATATATCCAAAAGTTGACGCCGTCTCATAAATTTATAGTCTAAAATACTCCGCCAAATTAATTTGGCCCATTTCAGATTAGCCTCACTGACACTGACATTTTTAAATCTCTCTCATTTCAAAACACTGACAACTTTACGATATGAATGAAATTGTTCCTATGGTTAATATACATTGTGTAAACCACAGAACTGCCTTTAGTACTGGAGACATTATGTTAAATAGATTATTTTGCCCATACCCATGCAATAAGTATTGGTCAGTGATTTGTACATTATACCAGGCCAGGTGGGTCAAGGATGCTTACACGTGGCTGTTCTGGGCCCCGTTGCATAAAACTTACCATTGATGGTAACTTTGCCATCAATGGCAACTACCATGGTAACAGGGCTCAACAGCCAATCAAAATTAAGGTTTCCATGGTAGTTACCATTGATGGCAAAGTTACCATCAATGGTAAGTTTTATGCAACGGGCCCCAGGAATAGTATAGCATTTTTGAAAAAGGTTCACTCCCATTCCTATATTTCCTATTCCCCGTAATCAGCTTAATCATTAGTACAGAGTCTGTTTTGAGATAGTATTAGCCGATGTCTCTGATCTTTTGTGGTGATTCCGGATAGCGCGGCATGTACAGTTACACGCAGACAGGGTTTATACTGCGTAAAAGCGCGCATTTCGTTGTATCGAACCAGCAGGGCGGTGTTCCGCACGTCGCTCACTTGTTACGTCACAATGAGAATATCCACCTTCTCCGAAAATGAAAAGTTACATAACACCGTCTACTGTCATATGCCTTTGTGTCTTCATAATCTCAGGCAAAGGAACGCGTGTATACAATAAGATTGCTATATTGTATATTGAAATCTAAATTACAATACGCCCAAGTCGGATTTTTTTTGTGGTCACCTTCCAGGTAAAGCTTAGAATGGGCTTGCATTGCCTTGTTGCATAAAACATATCACTGATTGAAACTTTGAATGAAATCAAGATTAATTGCCTTGGCAACATCACTCAACACTCAACAGTCAATCAAACCTAGGTTTACACGGAAGTTGCCATTAATAGCAAAATTTGCCATCAATGCTAAGTTCTATGCAACGGGCCCATACCACGAGGATATTCATAGTAATTCATTCAAAGGTCTATACGCCTATTTATATCAATATCCATATACTATGTTGGTATTTCACATTTCGGGATTATCTCTTTCTTTCATAGAACTGAGTTGTCTTGATTTCTTTATTAATTAATTCTTCTTTTTATCTTAGCGATGGTTCCATCAGTTCCGTAGAATCAATGAAAATGAGGAAGCGAGATGGCTCAGTGGTATAGTAGTGGTGTCGTAATTAGGAGGACCCGGGTTCGAAACCAAGTGAATTCGCTAATGCCCTTTGGTAAGGCATTAATCCTCATTACCAAGTTCCTCGGATCCCCTGCATGTTACACATGCTTTCTCAGCAGTCATGTAAACAACCAAGTTATCAAAAAGCTCACGCCAGCCAAGCACCACATGCGGAACTTGCCCACTAGCTCTCTTGAAAATGAATTATAATGTGATTATTCGAAACGATTGTCTTCTTTACATTCCTGACTATAAAGTACAATCACGAAACTAATTACGCGTGAAATACTAATCCCACACAATGGTTGTGATTTCTTTTCCATTCATGTTTTGATAGCAATATGCTTCGCTCCAGGATGTGTACAAGTGGACTATACTTCTTTGGGGTCATTTCGGTATGATATTATGGTGATTTACAAAACCGCAGTGAAGTTTAATACCGGTTTATTTTATGTTACAGTCTATATAGTCAAATCATAACACAGTTCATCGTTATTGAGTTGCCACGTGTTTAAAAAGAAGATGAGATGTGGTAGTGGTAAATCTCAATCTCATCTGTTTGCTTTTCATTCTTTTTATGTTAGTGCTATGTGGAAGCATGTCATAGGGGGAAAAAGTGTCATAAAAAAGATGATGGCTCTTCGAGTATGTGTCCTCATATTTGAGATATGACGAATGATAGCAGAAGAATTTGGACCTAACTTTCATGCACATATGTTTATGTAGTCCCATATTAACAATTTTCTGTGTAGCATTCAGTCAACTTATTATCAGTTTGATTATTCTATGTAGAACGTCACAGTACACACATATTCTTATAATTATATTGCTATTTTTAGTGCTAAAGTATTTTATAGATAATCAACCTTTTCACTCATTTCCAGACAGTTTCGTTCACAATGCAATCAAAATTCAACTTTCGTCTGTCTGGAGTTAGAAAGGCGTTAACACATAATAATGTAGCACATAGTTTAACGCCCTACTGGCTCTGAACAGCCGATTTTTATCTCTAGAGATAAACTTGAGTTCTCGTAAATATAGAAAATAAATTCTCACCGAATCCAACGAAACTTACAGTGAATGTTCAAGATTACAAATGAAGGACATGTGCCAAACGATTTTGGTAGAAAATGTAGAGGGGCTGAGTAATGAGCATAGAAAGATAAGGAAAGGCCCGACACCATGTGCTTTATAATAACACATGTCTATGTGCAAATGAGAGTTGTGGTTTTTATTGAAGATGATGCCCAGTAAGCTTTTGTGCATTTGTTTTTATTTCACTCGTTCAAACAACCAATCTACTGCAGGATAAACAATCCAGATGTAATCATAGCAATTTTCTCTCAAAACACGATTTCCATACCAGAGCTCAAGATTAGCTTTAAAAATAAATTTGAAATTTGATATATTCTTCTTTTATTAAGGCATTTGTATTCATTAATGTATTGTATAAAGCAGGGGCCATAAATAAAAACTTACATAACACGCTGTTGCCTTAAGATTTTACAGACTATTGATATTTTCATTCTAATTTCTTATTCTTCTTAATTAAGGCATTTGTATTCATTGATGTATTGTTTAAAGCAGGGCCCATAAATCAAAACTTAGATAACACACCGTTGCCTTCAAATATTACAGACTGTTGTCCTGTTGATATTTTCATTAAAAATTCTGAGACATTTATAGTGCTTTCATATCCGGGATTGTCACTATATAGAACAGGGAAGTTATAATCTAAAAACCACAAATACATTGATGGTCTGGGAATACTCTGAAATTGAAACGTGTTATAAAATGAAAGCATGTATAACTGGTTGGATTGTTATGATTTGTTTTGATTTGAAAATACAGCGTTGCCTTTCGCGGTACATTTTTAAAAGTAAATATATTTAGCAGTATAATGACATGACATTTCTTTACCCAATACCTCAAGGGAATGTGATCAATATAAACCAACATCAATAAGAATTTTAAGATGTCATGAACTTTATTCACTTCATTCATTTTATTCATCCTAGACCATGTTGTTGCACAATAAAGTTGCAGCAAGGTAATACAATTACAATTGCGAATCGACTGATTGCATCTATAGACATGTCACATGTCACAATGATAGATAGGGCTTTAAGCATTGATTATTTCAACCCTGGTATAGAGACGTAATGCCTGAGTCACACCTTTGCGTATTTGGCTTGCGTATTGCTGCGTATTTATGGCGAGCCGTTTTAACATTTATTCCTATTTCTTGATATCAAGAACTGATTTCTTGATATCGAGAAATGAGTTCTTGATATCAAGAAATCGAATTCTTGATATCAAGAATTACCATTGCTTTACAACAGAAAATAATTTCTTGATATCAAGAACTCATGTCTTGATATCAAGAAAGAGGAATAACGGCTCGCCATAAATACGCAGCAATACGCAAGCCAAATACGCAAAGGTGTGACTCAGGCATAACAATAGTGTAACCTTTCAAACCCTGAACAACTCCTGGCAAACGTCAAACTTTCTTCATTATCTTAACAATGTCATTCTCCATAGTATTTCCACATGAATATAGTATTTTTTATTCATTCACTCTATGGAATTCCATGCCATATGATTACTGGGTATAATTAATTTCGTATAAATTCTAATTGATAATTAAAAAAAAAAAAAAAAAATGTTTTCCTCATTTTAGGCGACCAGTCCATGATCAATACGAATCAAACACTTACTTCACCTGCACACACACCCACTTGCACACACTTGCAATTTTTTCACTTTCTTTTCACTTTTTATTTAGATACTTTCTGAAAAAAATCTCTATACGTGACACATTATTATCCTAAATACTCATATAACAGCGTCATGTACCCCCCCCCCCCTTCCCGGCTGCTATCGATTCAACTTCAAGCATTTATGCTTATGATAGTTGGCCTCTGCATTTATTTTAATTCTTTGATTATATATGTTATATATGCATTTTTGTGTGTGTATTTCAGTTGTCACTTGATGTAAATCAATTATATTATATACTATTATTGTTATTTAAATGTTTTGTATTTGATTTATTAATAAATGCAGAAACATCTGCTAAAAAAAAAAATTACGACTTATCCAGACTCTTATTCTCCCGTCTCTTGAATCGCATAGTATATGACATTACATTGCATAAATTATGATTACTGGGTATCATTCATTTCATATTAATTCTAGTTGTTAAAGAACTTCCTCTGTCAAAACTGTCATTTTTTTCGGAAATCGTTTCCTCGTTGACGACTTATCCTGACCCTTAGTCTCTAGAATCAGGCTACATTAAGTTTCGCAGAGTATATGAAATTCCATTGCATATGATTAATGTGTATCATTAAAAGAGTTGGGATATTAATTCTAGTTAATTATGCATTTGTAAAAATTGTCAAGGTATCTTTCGAACATCGTTTCCTCGTTTTTACTTATCCTGACGCTTATTCTCCTGTCTCTAGAATCAGACTACATTGATTTTGACGAATTCCAAAAGGACACTTCCCTTTTGAAGATCCCCCCGTTCCTTGTCTGTGCCCTTGTTCTCCTTTGTTCTAGATCCATTGGTCGATACGTGTAGTGGACCCCATGGCATGGCATGTGTGCCTCTCAAGCTCTCATGCCGAGTTTCTATTGTGGCTGGAGGACGGGGCATACAAAGAAAATCTATAGCCCTAAGCGCTTGGGCAGCTCCCTTGGCTCGGCGGGAAATTTGACTTTCGTTTTCTACGCGGGAGAACCATAACGAGCTAGTTGCCTTTCCCGCTCTATACGTCCTTTGTTTTTAATGTTCTTTTTGAAAATGTGTTTGAATATCCGAATAGTTATTTGTAATGTAGAATATTTGAATTGTGTTTAACTAGTTCTGGATTGTTGCTTTATATTGCTCAGTGACTGAGCCTCGGTCTGCAGAGAGACAGAGAGGAAATTCAGCTTTGCCAAAACTACGACTAATCTTTCTGTTTTAATGCCAGCTTTTACTTGGTAAAAACAGTGTAATTTAATAGGTAAAAAGGAATTAAAAAGCCGCATTTTAATAGCTGTGACGCCATGCGTCAGCTATCATGGGGCGTAGGCTCCTGAAACTCTTAATTATTGTTGTATAGCAATTAACTGTCAAATTAATGGTATTTGTACAGCACGCGTTGATGCTCAGTATAATCATGGAGCTAGAAGTCTTCTAGCTCCATGGTATAATCTACACCCCCCCCCCAAACAAAAAGAAAACAAAAAATATCTGGACGCGTCAAAGGTTCATTGCAGGATTTGATGAAATTACCACAAAATATATCATTTTGCCATTAATTTCCTTTAATAATTGGGAGATGATAATTTTAATATCACACAAAAGTATTCATGCACATGATTGTTATTGCTATACATCATCATCAAAATCGTCATTATTATTATTATTATTATTATTATTATTATTATTATTATTATTATTATTATTATTATTATTATATTCATTGCTAGCAGTATAGTAGTAGTAGTAGTAGTAGTAGTAGTAGTAGTAGTAGTAGTAGTAGTAGTAGTAACAGTAGTAGTATCAATAGAAGTAGAAGTAGGGTAATATTAGAAGTAGTAATAGTAATAGTAGTGGTAGGAGTAGTAGTAGTGGTAGTGGTAGAAGTAGTAGTAGTGGTACTGGTAGGACTGGTAGTGGTAGAGGTAGTGGTAGTGGTAGTAGTAGTAGTAGTTGGTGGTGGTTATTTTACCTGACTGCTAAGCAACCAGAGGACTCTCCGATGGACATGGTGATGAGGATTAATGCCTTACCAAAGGGCACTAGCGCATCGACTTGGTTTCGAACCCGGGTCGCCGGATTACGAGACCACTGCTCTACCAACTGTACTAGTAGTAGTAGTAGTACAATGTAGTAGTAGTAGTATAGGCTAGTTATCATAGTCACTAATACCGTGTACAAAATCTCGGTGTGCAAACGGTTCTTCGACTTGACAACTTTTCACGATTGCCAGTGAATCGAATCCCACACACTGCGAATTTATCACAAAAAACAACAAATAAACCACTGAGTTGAAACACTATTACCGCCCATTTTCATAATGATGCCACATGCAGAAAACTCAATGCAAATTATCATACTTTATGATTTCATTGTCGTCACATGTTTATGCTTCACGAAACTCGTCATGTTGAAAATCATTTTCTTATTTACATGCAATGGTTCCTTATTATGTAGCGACACGCTTCTCCTTTTAATATCAATTATACCTGTATGTATATTTCAATATTGCATAGCCCTTATCAGTAATTTGCGGGCCCACAAAATGTATGAGTTTACGAAAATATGTGCAAAATTTCGGATTGAAACCTTCATTTTGTAAGCAGCAAATGGGCTGAATAAAACACTTGCCAGTTGCAAAATTTAAATTTGAAAAGAAAAAAATGACTGTAATTTTGCTAATTTAATGAATAAAGTTTTCAATTATAATTTCTAGCACATTTTTGGCCCTTTTACAAGTTTTGAGATTTTCACTGTACAAATCCCGATGCTCTTAAAGATACTATCCCTTTTGCAGCCAACATCAAATTCTGTAGAACTTTGCAGGAATTATGTCATGTATGGCCAGTATCTGTGAAATTTAAACGTTAGCAGTGTCCTAGTATTCAAATTATGCAAGGAAACCCGTTTACTTTCTAGACTTCCCTGTCAGACACTATTGAGTGACTGGCTGACATTTTTTCTTCTTCGGTAATAACATACATAAAATGAGCTGTAACAGGTACATGAGCATTTGTCTACATCAATAACCCACTACTTGTATTGGCCAAAATTAAACTGAATATTTGTGCAGCACAAAACGTACGACCATTCGGTAAAAGGGTCTGAAAATCAGACTATTACTTAGGTGATTGCAATCACTTATGGCGATTCAACAACTAATGGTTGTTATTTCCCACAAAAAGCCATTTTCAAGCCCTTTCGTTTTGATCGAGGGAAGTTCTAAATACTATTGTCTTTCAAATGCCGCTGGAATTTAACCGTTTCATTTTTTTTTGGCCTGCAAATGGGACATATATATAGTACCTTTAAAGCCAATGATCGGTCAATCTTGAATAACATTGAGTCGGGTTTATAGTCGTAGTATAACGAGTTGTTTCTTTACAAATAGTACATATTAAATGGAATCTCTTCTAAAAAACATGTGGAACCAGATCATGATAATCACATAATTATTAGACCTGTCATCATTTTGTATCACGACGTCCGATCGGTATTTCTTCCGTTATAGAGAATATATTAAGTAGATATTCAACGATTTGCGAGATATAATAGGTAGGACTATGCATATAGCCTACCGGTATTTGTTTTAATTGCCATAGGCCTGCATAATTTCAACAACAAAAATATCACTTCTCTACATCTATTGCTTGATATTCCAACAATGTTTAGTATTTCAAAGCATATATAAAAAGGATCTAGAATATCTCTGTTGCAGATTACACAGCCTCGAATTCAAAATGTAAACAAACGGCTAATTTTAGGCGCGTGAAAAAACAAAGAGTCGAGTTCGTTTACTACGTAGTATGCTGCTGCTGTGTTTACATCCAAGCCCGCCTAAAAATATCACCGTTTCATTCAAAAGAGTAGTGACGCACTTTTCTCACGAAAGATCAAATAGATGTTAGTCTGCGCTGAGACCGTAAATTTAATTCTACTTTTTTAAATAAAAGAGTGGCGATGAAGTAATTTTGGAAATTAAATTTGCAATTATTAATCTTTAAATGGATTTTTAAGTTTGAAAGAGTATTCAATTTTGTTAATTACCCCAATAATCATAAATAATAACTATCTAATCTAAAAGAGGTCTGTAACTAAGGACTGTACAACTCAAAATGGACGCATCCATTAAATATGGGGGTTGCACTTTAACGAATGCTCCTATATTGATATTTTTACGATTATAAACATCATTGTATTAATAAGTGGATAATGTATAAAATTAATAATTTAAATATATTCAGATTTGGGAAAATTAAAATGTAAGAGCTTAAATCGTTCGTCCTTTTGGTAAAGATTTCCTTTCAAATACAAAAGATCGTCAAGGTTCATGAATATTCATAATTTCTTGGTGACTTCATTCACAAAAATGTACACGTAGGTACGATACTACTGTTGATGTCGCTTGCCCATTCACCGTGTCGATAAAATTTCGCCGGTTTAGACAACGCGCCAAATACCATACCGGTACATTGTCATTATATTCAATGCGACGAGAGCGAACAGAACCTACGCGATGATCGAGGAAAGATTTGAGTGCAATATGGATCATAAAATTGCTGATAGCCCTGATTCAGGGAAATTTTCTGTGTGTTTAGACTTTTCCAATTCATATTCGGATTCATCAGGATATATTTTAGGAACAGAACGAGAAAGAAAGCCAGTGATAAGGACTTTGGTAAGCCTCGTTTTTTCCGACCATGTGGTGAAAAAAACTGAAAACTGAGCCACTTTTTTCACATTTTGTTGTGTGTTTCAGTTATGAATTACATGTTCTAGTTATGTTTTTACGTACATTATATCTTAAACACGGTAAGTAGTGATAATTCATGTCGTTTACCCCTTTGGACAATCTTTTTTTCCATTCATTCCCATTGAATCATACAATTTTCATCGCCCATGCTGGCATGCGGTTTCGTTTCCTTGAAATTTTTCAGGGCATGGTTATGCAGTCTCGTAAGTACTCGTAGTAGGCCTAGTCGTATTGACTATGTGTATTGCCTGGCGTTGCCAATTTGGATTTTGTGAACTTGCATGAAAAGTCAGTATAGACAGCGGCTAATTAGTAATTGATAGTCATGTGATAATTTAACTACTTTAATTATATCTAATCTTTTAAGATTATTACCTGACTTCTACACAGTACAATTATGCAAATTGACCCATTGTCATCATTGTTGATCACTAGAGTCTATTCCGACCAGTGCAAGTTCGAATGGCAATACAGATTTGCAGCGCGCCAACATTTGAACGGTGAATTGATCTAGCGCGAAAATGATGGGAACCAAAACAAAGCCCAATTCTGTTGCGTTGTTGGCGGGGTAGTTGTATCGTCGAATCCAACTTTCGATGTTTGATTGTGTCATGGGGCAATTTTTCTACCAATCTGCCTTTGCAGGTACAGGTCGACTTAGATTTGTCGAGTCTTTTTTAAGGATGATATTGATAAACTTTTAATATTCTGATAACAAAGTGAGAGTCATCAAAATGAGAGTTTTAACTTGAACTTTGATTGAAGTTGATGTTGAATTTGAAAATAAAAACTGAAATCTGAATGGGGTTCGATTGTATTTCCTTCTCCTTCCTCTTTGAACATGTTGAAGGCTCTTTCATCATTCATGTTTAAAGTTCAAACCACACCTTTGTCTTTGAGGTTTTTAGTCCAGCAATGAATGCCAGTGAATTTTGGTTGTAAAACATGAAAAAGGAGGGGTGCCGGGTGATGGCTCGGTGGAAGAGCAGTGGTAATGTACATGATGTTGATGTACGTGGTCTCGTAACTGGGAGATCTAGGGGACCGTTACTCGAAACCGTCATAAGCTATAAGTCTAAGTTTGTGGACATCCCATTGAAACGTGTGTTATGTAGAATTAACACGCGTTTCAATGGGATGTCCACAAACTTAAGTTATACTAGGGTCTAGTCGATGCGCTAGAGCCCTTTGGGAAGGCATTAGCCATTAGTAGCTACTTGTAATAGTACTTGCAGTTACAATGTAGGTCTACATGTAGGTCTAGTCCTCATTACCAAGTCCCTCAGAGAAGACTTAAATTAATAACCGTTGATCCCATGGACTGGTTGCTTACAAACAAGCATACACCTGCTTTCTTAGCACTAGCAGTAGCAGTCAGGTAAAAAAAAAAAAACCAGAAAGAAGGAAAATGAATTTGAAAAAAGTAAATAAGGAATTCTGACATTTTGTTTGAAAAAGATCAGATTCTAAGTCTATCTACATGTACATGTTTGTACATCATACATGTATATTATTCTCTACGTAGACTACTGACTTTACTGTTATTAAATATTTTTTGTTCTAGGTCTAGACTAGTCTTCAAAAAGTTAGCCATTTAATTAAGGGAGGAAAAATGGCCAAGGAAAGAAGAAAAAATGGCGCGATGTACCAGCCGGCACCCACCACAGACTGTAGGACTAGACTAGGGCCTCTCCTGGACTAGGAGTAGGCCTACAATGTAATTAAGAAAAATTGCCTCACGAAGGAAAAAAAAATAATGGTTGCCAATTGCTGCCCTACCAATGCCTGGGTTTATGGTGTCTCTGAACACGATAGTTTGCCTTATAAATGGCTCTGACAAAGACAATATTCTTCATTAACCCTAGGAACCAACATCTAATATTTCAAAAAATCGCACATGTTTTTGATAAGCCAAGGCATCTATAAAATTACCCGAGTGATTCATTTCTGGAGAATTCCTTAGTAAAATAGTAGCTCTAATCGTAACCTCATTACTAGACCCGCTAAAAATAATAGAGTACATGTACATAGAAATTGACAGTTTGAAAGAAAGAAATTATATCTTGAAGAGTCCCAGCAAAACAAACTAATACTGTACAAAAAAAAACATTCAAAACAAAACTAGAACAAAAACCAAAAAGAAAATTTCTCACTGACCAAAGTGTAGCCTACCATGTACATGTATGTGAAACATTGAATCCAAGCATAACAGTCTAGAGTTGGCCTAATTAAGAAAAATTGCCTCACAAAGAAAAGAAAAGAAAAGGAAAAACTGCACTTTAGGAAATATTGCTTCTTCTTTCGATATAATAATTTGGCAATTAGACATACAGTACTTGATTATTTTTGCCAATTGCTGCCCTACCAATGCCTGGGTTTATGGTGTCTGTGAACACAATAGTTTGCCTCATCATTGGCTCTCGCAAAGTTTCTTCATTAACCCTAGGAACCAACATCTAATATTTCAAAAAATCGCACATGTTTTTAATAAGCCAAGGCATCTATAAAATGACACATTTTTAATACATTCTGAAGTACATTTACATGTAACTATTTTCTCATAAGTACATGTAGAAATGCTGAAATTCACATGTACATGTACAGTACATGATGTAATGTAGATACATGTACAGGTGTACATAGAAATACATTTCAAAAACAAAAGTGACACTGTGGCTCTAACATGCCTACAATGTACATGTACATGTAGACCAATCAGAGAAAGATATTTTTATGAATCAAATTCTCATCTCTCCACTTTTCACCATAAGAGAATGTATTATTGATTAATTAATGGTTAACCAGTGCAGTATAGAGAGTTTAGAGACACGCCCACATGTGTGTTTATTTTGTTTGCAAGTGAAAGTATTTAGAAACGATGATTTCCTGCGAGTTGTATTCATTGATTGTTGATTTCTGTTGTTTTGAATTAAAAAATAAACTTAAAAAGTAATGGGATGATTAATTTAAATACTTATGACTGATTCATTTCTGGAGAATTCTTAAGTCCTGTAGCTCTACATTGTAGCCTCTAGTAGTAACCTAAAAAATAGACCTGCTAAAAAAATAAGAAGAGTACAGGTCAGGTGTACATAGCAATCTACAATTCAAAGGAAAGAAATTTCTTACTTTATGCAGGAAATCTAGAAGAGTCCCAGGAAGAAGAAAAAGAGACAAACAGAACAAACCTCCCTCCCCCAAACAAACAAACAAAACAAAAACCAAAAAAATCTCACTGACCACAGTGCACCATGTACTACTGTACATGTGAAACTTTGAATCCAAGCAAAACAGTCTAGTTCCCTCTCTAGTTAAAGACATTATAGTCACCCTGTATGCTTTCAGGCTCAGTACAAAACTAAAAAGAGGCAACCATTGTTTACAGTATGCTTGTTGCTAGAAGCTCTTTTAGATTTTGTCTTACAAAGTTCCTTTTCTTTCTTTGTATTTTATTATTTTTTTGTTTTATTGTGGAGGCTTTCACTTTTACAAAACCCATTCAGAGCTTTCCATTGAATCTTGGAGCTACATTTGAAATCAATCTCTGATCTTTATTCTTTTTTTTTCACAAGTGATCTCTAGATTTTCTCCTGTGTACGTCTTTCTCTGGATTCTGGAATGATCCATTAATATTCAGAATCAGATGTTGTCATGGGAACATCAAGATTGGCATTTCAACAAAAAAAATCACGGGCTTAATTTACAATGTACATGTACTTGTAAAGCGCTGATTACCAAAGAAAAATCGAAATAATTTTTAATAAGTTGCTACATGTACATGTAATTGCCCATTGGCCATATTTAAGTGGTTTTTTTTCCAAGCAATTATCGATGTGTAGTATATGAATGAATATTCATTTTCAATTAGAATTATTATCTTAATACATCGGTATAAGTAATGATTAGTAATCCTGGGGAGTGTTTCACAAAGGCCAAAATCAACTGTAAGTTGGACTTAAATACATGTATGGCAGGCCGTTAATGCCATGCCACTGTTTGCTCTCACCATCTACTGGCATTTGTCTCAAGGGACGTACAAATCATGGTCACAATTCTACAGAATTAGATAATATTTTTTCCTTCAATAATGAATTATCAAAAAATATTATCTAATTATCATAATGGTGAGAGCACAGTGGCATGAATGGCCTGCCATATTTAAAGATACAGTTGAGTTCTGGTCATGCGATTGCATTGTGAAAGAAACGATGTGGAATCGATCAGAAAATATGGTTGATCATCTAGCATATACATGTAAGTATTGGTGTGTACTGCAAGATTCTGGAATCATCAAAATGATAAGAAATTTGGCCCAGTCTTGGTAAAGTAACAAGCACTTTACACAAAAAGATGTATATGGGACTACAGAAACTTGTGGCATAAAAATCCGTCCCGATTTTTATGCTGTAACATGCCATATTTAGAATATGAAGGCATTTGAAGAGCAATGCTTTTCAGGGAACATTTTTAATCTGATGTTCTTCCACACTTGCATAATAACAATGATAACGCTCGCAAATTATTTTTCACCTCTTCCCAGAACTCAACCTTCTCTTTAAGTCCAACTTAAAGTCGATCTTAATCTTTGTGAAACACTCCCCTGAAGTAGTAATCAATTACACATTTCCTGCTGTTTTATGAACTGCAATTTTTCTAATTTTTCTAATTTTTTTTTTTTTTTGGGGGGTACCGTTAGATTGTGAATGACCCTCTACTTCTTCTTTGCAAGTCCTCCAAACACAACACAAGTTAGAAAAACTGAAGTAAATGATTGTCAAGAAAGAGAATGCCTTCACCCTTTCGTCAGTTCGTGACAATAATTCCACATTTTGTGGTTTGGCTCAATAACTTTTGATTCAGAGCCCTAAAAGATATACCAGGGGTGTTTCACAAAGATCCTAAGTTGAACTTATCTCCAAGTTGGACTTAAAAATTATGGAAAGCCGTTAGCATCTATAAAAATATTTTGTAAAAGTTATTTTAAAAGGCATAAAATGTTGATTCAAGTTATTCATATTTTCAATTATCAAGGAGATTTCATGTTCTTGATGTGGCATTTATAAAAAGTCTAAAATACTTGAATTTTCGCTTTTGAATATATTTTATTTTAAGGCTACAAATGGCTCTCCATAATGTTAAAGTCCAACTTAGAGTTAAGTTCAACTTAGGATCTTTGTGAAACACCCCCCTGATGCATGAGAAGAAAGGGCATAAATTTCTGCACAAACTGCATCCATTATGTTGCATGACCCTATTGCGTTTGATCCTAGGAATTAAACAAAAAAGGAAAATTAAGCTTTAAAATCCTTAGATTGGCAACATGTTGAAGGTTCAAAGTCATTGTATTAATGTATTTCAATGAAAAATTGGCAATTTTTCCAACTCTTTAACTACACTGTAAGTTCCTACCCGTGTATTTGTTTTCAGAGATATTTTATTTTATTACAGCAATGTACTGTAGCAGTACAGTGTAAAAGGAAAAAAATTGTTGCCAATTTGAAGGATAATTGTTAATCAAATTAGCCCTTTAAATAAATCCTGTCCTAAACTAAGGTAATCAATGAGTACACACAGTGACTCACTCAAGTCTTCATCTACTCTTCTAACATGTACCAGTCCTACATAATGACTGGCTGACTGCATGGAACAATGAATGTATCCCTCTCCATGTAGTGGTCTAGCGCCATCTACAGTTACTGTACTGTACATACACATACACCTGTACAGTAACTTACTTTTCTGTTAAATGTAGAGCCTCATCATTGAACAGAGCTTGTTTTTTTCTTCATGTACATGTATATACAACCAAATAACAAGACCTTGTGTGTATATATATGTAAGTACATGTATGTAATGTGCATTTACAGGTATTTACAATCTTTTACATTATAACACAACATGTTTCAGTGACATACAGATACTGTACATGTATTACTAGAATGAGAAAGGTTTGTGGGATACCTTGTGAAAGTTTTGGATACAAAATTAACTTCAAAGAAAAGAAATTGTTACATACTGCATGTACATGTATGTATACAGTAGTCACAAGCATTTTCAATTTTGCATATAACATTCATTGTTTGGTTTAATATAACATGTACTAAGGCTCATTCCTCATGTACACATACATGTACATGTACATGATTTTAAAGACGGAGAGAGAACTCTGATACTAAACTAAGTTCAGTTGAAGCAGATAACTGATTTTAAAAACATTCTGGAAAAAAAAAAAGATTTGAAGAGAGAAAGTTATATTATTTTTCCTTATATTTCCTTATTTGTCACATAAAAATTACATGTAAACTAAAAATGACGGTATCACAGAAAGGACTTGAGCCATTGAAAGAAGAGACAGAAAGGTTGAGACTATAAGGGTAAGATAAAGTAGTGGAGGGAATAACATACCAAGGGGAGTCAGATGATAAAGAAATACACGCAAAAAGATAGAACAAGAGGGACAGGGAGAGAAGAAAGAGAGAAATGGAGGAGAAAGAGAGAGAGGGGGAGTAAGGGTGAGGTAGAGATTAAGAATAAGATGGAACATAGAAAGAGAGGGAAATAGAGAGGAAAGAGAAAGAGGAGATTCATTAAAAGAGAAAAAAATGAAGTTTAAGGAAGAGGATTTGAGAATAGCAGATTTATGACCTATATAAGTCTACTTTACATTGAATAAAACATGAAGTATTAATTGCTTTAGTCCATCAAGAACAATGATTTAGAAATGACTATGTCGATGTTTTCATGTTTTTAAACTTTAAAACATTGAGTAATTCATTCATAATACCGTACAGGGAAAAAAATATTAAAACAATTTTGGGGGCTACTTTTCAAGCTTACTTGCATGAATATAACACTCTTTAACTTGTTTTGCATTTTGGGGGGCTCTTTTATGACTTTCGGGGGCAAATTCGCCCCTAGCCCCCGTGTATTTTTTTCCCCTGATACCGTAGGTATTCTCCAATAGAGCAGTTTCTTCAGATAAGTTAACACAGTTTTCATTCCTTTTAGTCTCCTCGTTACTGTTCGTTCCTTCTTTTGCTACATGTACTTAAATTTAAGCAACGTATTTGGGAGCAGCAGTTGTTGCCCTTTAACTTTCTGAAAATTTGGCAGAATGACAACATCCCTGCATACAAAAAGCACCCAGCGTCGTCACGGTCCGATGATCAAGTACAACTCTAGTCATAAAGATGCCTTTGCAACATTATCTAGTGGAAAGGAATGTCACTTTTGGGGTTACTCATCAGCAAACATACATTTCGGCTTCATTTTCTGCTAGCCTTTGCAAGATTTTCTAGATGAAAGGAATGATAATTTTTGAGGTGCGCTTTGGCATACCTGTACATGTACCTGTACATGTACAATGTACATTTCGGATTCCTTTCCGCTAGCAATTGTAGACAATAGACGTGGGCTGAATTGATGCCAATATTGCTTTGTTCTGATTTTTTCAAATAGTTGAATATTATGGAATGTACATACAATGTACAGTACACTGTAGGTTGATGGATTGTACTGTTATTCAGGTTTCTAGACTTCAAAATGATTGCTTATACTATAGCTGAGAAACGCCCCCATTTCATGTAATCTTGGTTTACAGACTTTTATTTATTTATTTATTTACCGGTATGTACAAATATTTATACAGGATGACAATGTCAGCCAAAGCTGTTTTTCACATTGGTCCCGATATATATGCATGGTAACAGACAAAATAACAATGAAATAAGCCAAACATAAAATATATTACAGTGATATTGAATAATATGACATTATGTAAATTTATTGATTTACCCAGAATCACAAAATGAGATTATCCAACCATTTGAAAATTAGTAAGAAAGAAATTAAACTTCACCGGAAATGTAATTAACTCTTTCACCAATAGAATCAGAATCTCACCCAGCACACTCATAGGAAACAAAACACAACATAACCATACAGTGTAAATCATCAACACACCTACATTGTACACATGTAAACAACCAGTCACAGAAGCAATATACAGTGTAAGCACTCATCAAAAACTCCAAAAACAACACGCACATTTTAAATACATTTCTGGTGATGTATAATGCTTGTGTAAGAAAGATCTGAATTCACTAGTCTGCAAAGACTCTGCATGTGGAGTACCACCAGTGTGATGAACCGATGAACTGTTCATTTTGTTAAATGATTTTGCCCCATATATTTTGAAAGAAACATTTTGTTCCTGAATGTATATGTACATGAACATGAGTGAAATGTTTCTTTGGCATCTATACAGTTTAAATAAACCTGCTTTAGTGACCACATATATGGAACATACATTTATACTGAAGGAACCTGTACTTACATGTAAAGACCACCTGTCTATAAAGACCACATTTCTTCTGAAACTCTCCCTTGGGTGGTCTTTATAGACAGGTTTCACTGTATAAGCCAGATTTTGCTTCAAATGGTAGACTACGCTTTAAAGGTACTATGTCCCATTTGCAGGCCAAAAAAGTGAAAACGTTAAATTCCAACGGCATTTGAAAGACAATATTAATTTAGAACTTCCTAAAAAATAGGGGGCTTGAAAATGTCTTTAAGTGGAAAAATAACGACTATTAGTTGTCGAATCGACTTAGGAGCTATAGAGCCAGTAAGTAATAGTCTGATTTTTCAGACCATTGTACCGAATGGTCGTACGTTTTATGCTGCGCAAAGATTCAATCAGTTTAATTTTGGCCATTACAAGAAGTGGGTTATTGATGTAGACAAATGCTCATGTACCCTTTACAGCTCATTTTATGTATGTTATTACCAAAGATGAAAAAGCCAGTCAGTCACTCAATAGTGTCTGACAGTGAAGTCTAGCAAGTAAACGGGTTTCCTTGCATAATTTGAATATTAGGACACTGATAACGTTTAAATTTCACAGATAGGACATACATGACATATTCATAATTCCTGCAAAGTTCTACAGAATTTGATGTTGGCTGCAAAAGGGACATAGTATCTTTAATAACTACACCTATTTACAGATAAAGTTGCAAGACATTCATCTTGTCCGCACGATATCCCTTTCTGACCGCATACAAAAAGCACCCAGCGTCGTCACGGTCCAATGATCAAGTACAACTCTAGTCATAGCGTGGCTTGAGCTCTGTAATAGCTCTGGAATCCTTCTCCATAGAATTGGACTTTTGGTATTCCTTTCACAACCACACCAATTCCAGAAGCGCCCATTGTGTTGCTTGTTTGCATCATTGTGTAATGAACTGGGTCAGGATACAGATGGTATTGTTTAGGTATCTATAATTCAGCCCACGCACATGTACATTGTATATACCCCTTTAAACTCTTCAAAGCACACACCCATCTAGCCAATCATAGCGCAGGGAGACAGAAGTTTACCAAGTACAATAGGAGGGCCCATCCCTGTTTTCGCTTGGAGGTGTTGTCCCATACTTCAGTACACAGTACTATTGCTGCACAGGAGATATCAGATTCACCTGTTTGCTTATTTTGGGGCGGTTTGTATAGATCCAGTCTAGTTTTAACCCGAAAGCCAATCTTGACCAAAACTGTTTAGAAAAAGCATCTATTCTGCAGGTACACCAAGTTCAGAAATAGTTTACAAGTATATGAGCAAACTGTAGTCTATTCTGGATGTGAAGTTACTGCTATTTCACTGAAGAAATTCCAAACTTTAGTGAGATCAAACCACCTGTTGTGAACATATCGTTCTCAAGGCTGACTAGTTCGAGGCACTTCAGATCTTTTCGCTCCATCTGTGCTTTTGGACTAATCTTTTACTCTTGACTGGGTCCTTGTTGAAGACACATCTATTCTTTAAGGAGAAGTTTTGAGAGAGTTGTGATTTCAAGATGAGTACCGATAATGTAGCGTTCAATCCCGAAGAGGAACCAGTCACCAGTGGTAATGGGACTAAAAAGGTAAGACTTTGATCTGTGTTGTCCAAAAAGTTGGGAGACTGGGTGGAAGTTTGAAGGATTTGTGAAAGGCTTTGTAAAGTTTGTAGTAGTATTCCTTTTCCAGTTTCTTAGCTGCTGGTGTACTTGAAGTTTTTTGTAGTAGGATGTTGATGTACATTGTAAAGATGTTGCTTTGCAATTAGTAATGGATATTTCATAATCTGAGAGAGATATTGTTGCTGAAACCTATAAGAAGAGGATAGAAGAGAGAGAGGAATAGGGGATTTATAAAAACAAGATAGGATGAGGGAGAGAGAGAGAAAGGGAAAGGGGGATAGGGGTGTTATAAAAATAGAAGGATGGGGGAGAGAGAGGAAAAATGAAGAGGAATTTAAAAAAAATAAAGAGGAATAGGGGAGTTATAAAATTAGAGAATGGAAAGGGGGGAGTATAGGAAATTTATCAAAAGAGAGAGAGAGAGAGAGAGAGAGAGGAAGGGGAGAGAGAAAGAGAATGCTCTAAGAGCAATATAAAAAAAGTTAATCTTATTTAGTTACTTGTGTACACTGAATACATACCAAAGTTATAAATTTGAATATGCAACAATAATATGTTTTAGAAAGCGGTTATAACAAGTTCTTCTTGCATACAAATTTTATATGCCTGAATCGATGAATAAATACACATTTTATGGAGCATATACATGTACATGTACAGGTATATAAATGTATATGACATAATACTTAGCAGAGCAGAGAAATGCAAGTCAAGAGATAACCAAATGTACATGTACATGTACATGTATAATATTGCTACCATGTAGGGATTGATACAGTGTGCACTTACATGTACAATGTACATAGTTACATACATTTCGCAAAGAAATATAACTCAGAGTTTTTTTAAAGGTACAGTATTACAAAGTTTTGGTACGGGGTCATGAATTTGGTTCAAATGAACATATTGGAAGCAAATGCGATTTTACAATATTCAATGATCGTTGTCGTGGTTGAAATCGAGTCTAAAATGATGACATTGTAAATAATAAACTCTTTATGTTGTATAGCGCCCTCTCAAGACTGATATTACTTTAGCTTTAAAACAATGTTTCTTGACTACAATCAAAGAGATATCACAACAAATCGGTGTGTTGTAATACACTGTATCTCTTTGCTACAATCGACCAATTTGCTATTACCGTTTGGAAATTATATATCAGAACTGCATATTCTGAGATTTTCTGCTGGTCGCAGCTACCATGGAATGGCCTTAGGCGCTATTTGAAATATTTGACATTCACCGGGAGCACCGGTAAATTTTGATTATTCAATTTGCTCGAAAGCAGAAGTGTTTCAGGGGCTAAATTTTTAAGTGCTTATAATTCATACACAGGGGCATCCAAATAAATCAACAATTTAAAGAATTACTATCCATCCAATTTCAAAATTTCCCAAAACTCATTAAAGGGACTTGGTAACATTCAGCATGCTTCTATTAGTTATACACTGTACTGAAATTACCTGATTAATTTGTTTTCCGCAAAATAGCGTATAATACCAGGGAATGGGCAGTTTCTATCTACATGTACGTGTATTATCCGGATAAATACACTGCTCAGATTTAGCGGGTTAAAAGGCCGTGAATAAAAGTTCATCAAACTTTGGTTAAGGTCACCGCAAAGTATTGTGGGACTGCCAGGTCAATTTGGGATTTTAGTGTCGGGGTCAAATATTCCAATCACGTGATCGCTCTGAATTCCGGTTTCTCTCCGTTATGTGCACTCTATCGGAACGGCGTGAGTTTCTACTTACCGGTACGTTTTCCGGTTAGAACCCACTCCTACATGTGTCTTTAATGTCGCGTTATTGTCAGAGGCAGACACGAATGTTGCACATCCACGATGCCGTAACATACCAGACTTTGAAGATTTTATCTGGGATTCTTCTTGAGTCTTTACAAAATTTTGTTCTACAACTTCTACCCCCATGTATGGTACGAATTTTCCATGATAATTCTGGAATACTAGTGGTATCATGGTGCAACCGAGACTCCCCAAAGGTTTTATTTTTTATTTTAGATTAACAGAATAATATTGGTACAAACTACATACATCATCTAATTATTCATTCATGGAAGTGTCTTGATTTGAGTAATTAATTTTACCCGTCATTGTAATGATAGGATTCCCTTTAGAGAGAACTTTGTGGTATATAACCGCCTTAGATTCTGATTTTAAAAAATGGATGGTTGAGCGATAGTCTGCATGTCTCATTGCTCTTGAATTCACAAGAACAGATTTCATATGTTTAAAAAAAGAAGAAGATTTGTACAATACAAAGATTTGGTTTCCCCTTTTCCGTTAAAGCGCATACCGTATTAAAGTGAAAGAGCGATTAAAAAGGTACACCACTGCACCGATACATGCATGTACATGTATGCTACTCCACCAAGAATGGGTAACGTGGGAAACATGAGCATCCTGCTGTTACAGTTCAAAAGTGCATGTACTGTAGCTGCAGTGTACGTGTCAGAATGTACATGTAGGTCGCAGGAGACTTGTCTTTTGGTGTAAACATCAAAACAAGTTGGATGTTCGGTGTTATCTGCTAAGAGCGTTGGTGGGGGGGGGGGGCAGGCATTGAATGAAATCAGTTTTGTGCAGAGACGCTCTTCTGGTTCTCGACAAAAGAGAATACCAAAGCCTGGTGATATTTGCAATCGGGCTGCTCTCCAGGATTCTGTTAACCTTTGTAAGTCACACCGAACGAAGTCTATGGAATATTACATGCAGTCACGCATGACGTGGTATGAGAGTGTCTATTGTATTGTGAGCAGTACTGTAGTTTTGCAGTATCCCAGGAGTGAATCGGGAGGATTGAAATCTTTTTTGGGGGTGTTCACATTGAAAGCATGAATTAAGCGATATTTATAACGTTCTCGATTCTGGAAGTGACCAGGGTAGACAATGTGCCGCATGCGCAGATGATAATGTCACCATGTCGCAGTTCACTATGTCAACGTGACAATCGAAAAAGCCCTTATTGATACAAGGATGTCAACGTCAAGGAACTTCTCATCTATCCTAAAGTTTATAATTTGTATCTCATCTTGCTTTTCCTGAACAAAATACAAATTAATAACAACGCTTGCATTTCTGTCTGTCTTTCTATCTCCACAGAGCGACGAGTACAACGACATTGAGTTGAAGGATCACCTACCCGCGAGTACCCCAAGAAAATCTGGCCTCGATGTTGACGACACGCTTAACAACACCGGCATCTCTCTCGATATACCAGAGGAAGGGAAAGGAAAGGGCGAAAATGTCGGACAATGCTGGAATGTAAGTGTCCAAATGACGATATGAATAATGATAATAATACTATTTCAAGTTTTCAATTTGTAATTTTAACAAGGATTTTGATGTGAATATTAATACAATAATACATGCAACGAGCAAAATACATTAGTATAGTTTATGCCTACCAAAATAGGCTTAAGGTGGTCATGGTTGGTAAACAATAACGATTCACAAGCAAATAGTAGTAACTGTAGCAAAATATATCATTACTAAGTAGATATAGGCAGCCATAACATTGGTGCTGAATGTCAGGTCGTCAGCTTGATGCTAAGTCCACTTTCCTGCCTTCTCTTTGTTTTCCAGCACCTGGACGGCATTTTCGATGTCGTCAAGGAGTTCTACGACGACCACAAGAAGTACTTCCACTACTTCTTTGGCATCGTGAGTCTCTGCCTCTACCTGATCTACCTCGTCTTTTCGTGCATCTACGACATAGAGGGCGCTACAACCCTGCTCGTCATCACAGGAATTGCGATCGTGCTGTACGTGTACTCCATCGTCCAGAACCTTTGGGGTCAGCAGATCTATGAGGCTGCCATCAAACCTGTCGAAGGCGCCATGAGCAAGAGCTGGCGCTACATCAAATGGTAAATATCCTGTTTTTGATTTTGAGATTAAATGTCCCCTAATTCTCTTTCACGATTATCGAGTCCCTGCCACAGCTCTCTTGACCTGTGGCAAGGCATTAATCTACATTTGCTACTCTCAACCCAGGTGAAGTAATGTAAATGAGTACCTGGTACTTGCTTGGTAGCAAGAACAATCTTGAATGTTTGAGTGCCATGGGAGTTTGGCTATAGCTGGGTAATAACTTAAATGTTTAGTAATAAGTAATCTGTATACTCTGGGGAAAAGGCGCTTGAAAATTCAACTTACTACCATTGTTACAGTAAAACCTGTGTAGAAAGGCCCCCCAAAGAAACTCACAAAAAATGGTCTTTATAAACAGGTTAACTTAAGCACATGTTTCAATGTGAAACTATGTTACATGGGAAAGAAAACCAGTGACCACAGTCAGGTGGTCTTTCTATACAGGTCGTTTAAGCTGATTTGACCTTATCAATATGTCCTCATATTTTTCCTCAGGCCTTTCTTCCTGGTTCTCATCGTTGGCCTCGCTGTCATCCTCTACTTCCTGACCCGTGACAACCCCGATCAGCTCATCTCCTTCTCCGGTCTCGTCATCTTCATCTTATTCTCTTTCATCTGCTCCAAGCATCCTAGACATGTGAGTTATTTTGTGTTTTTTTCTACCCTCTATATAGAAAGGAAATTGTGAAAGACAGATGAATGTCTGATTGGAGCCAGAGGGGCGAATGTATGCACATTCTCCACTCCCTGGGGAGCATTCCAGCCAGGCGTAATATTACAGACGCTCACAATGCTGAGCAAACTACATCACCTTTCGCATCCTACCGGGTACCCATTTAACACCTGGGTGGAGAGTGGCAAATGTAGATTAACGTCTTGCCGCAGGATGTTACGGTTAGTGTCGGGCTGGGATTGAACCCCGTACCTTGTGATCTGCAGTCGGTGACATATCCACTAGACCACAACACATCAATTGTACACAAAGTTTATGCTATTCTGGCATCAAGGAGACACTAAACAGGTTATTTGTCTAACCTATGGATGTCTACACTGTATGTGCTATTTTCCATGGATAAATCAATCGTCTTCATTTCCTCAAACAGAAATCATAGCCTCCCTGAATGTAGCAACATCATTTACTACATTTGCCTATCTCGACCCGGGAGGTAGTAAGTGGATGCCTATACTCCTCGAAATTTACTATGTGGTGATGCTGAGATAAATCTGTGGTTATAAATTCAAAGCAGTCAGGAAGCATGTTGAGACATCCATAATTAAAAATGAAACATGAACTCATATCTGACCTTTTCCCTTTGACCCTAAAGGTTAAATGGCTGCCTGTGATCTGGGGAATGTGAAAAAATTAAACATGAACTCATATCTGACCTTTGCCCTCTGACACTAAAGGTTAAATGGTAGCCTGTGATCTGGGGAATGCATGCGAATGGAATACATGCGTATGCACTTTATCTTATCTTATCATTATGAATGAAAATGAACTCATGTTTGACTTTTGCCCTCTGACCCTAAAGGTGAAATGGCGGCCTGTGATCTGGGGTTTGGCCCTTCAGTTCCTGCTAGGCCTGTTCATCCTCAGGACCAGCATCGGCTTTACCATCTTCAACTGGATGGGTAACCTGGTCCAGACCTTCTTGAGCTACTCCACGGCCGGTTCCATTTTCCTCTTCGGAGATCTCTACTACCAACATTTCTTTGCCTTTGCGGTAAGTGAAACTGAAAACCCTTCCCACCCCTAAAAAAAACATGTTAAAGTTTCATGTTACATCGCTGCTGTAGAGCACTTGTCCATTTTGGATGTTGCTCATACACACCATCAATGAAAATCATAGATTTTGAACTTGTAGGTTGAATCTTCCTCTTCTTTGGAGTCCTCTCTAATCAGCATGTCGTTGCCTTCGGGGTGAAGTGAAACTGGAAGATGTAGCTCGGGATATTCAAATGTTAAAGACGAATAGAAGTCAGCTCTCATGAGGGAATTCGACACCGTTCAGGTGTTTACCCAATAACAGGTGTTGTCAATCACCATGGTGATCAGTCTTATGACCAATAGACCTTATGTAATGCTTTGGTTTTCCCTTGACCGAAAACTCTCCGAGAGACTAGGAGGTATTTCTTGATAGGGACCATGGGTTTGCTGTGTGCAGACTTGTACTCCATTAATGGTATTCACCTCAAGTCTGGTGTCAGCGAATTATGGCCTTCTGCACATGGAAACTGGCGACCCACCCACTATTGTAAGGCACCTATCTAGTTACATCACAATGAACGGAATTTCCAGATTTCTAATATCATTGGTAAATCTTCATTAGTTAAATTGATATAGTTATCAAATACACGTAGTTCTGAAACATTGATAGATTTCGTACTTGTCAGCATATCTTTAATGGCAAGCCTGTTTGAAACCTGCCAATCAAATTTGCTTGGCACAGTTTGTTCCAGTAGAGCAGGCCATGATTGATTTTCTTTTCATTTTTTGTTATTATTTGTAATGTGGATCTATCAATGAAAAAGGCCATCCTGAGTCTCTCCCTCTGACTGTATTTGAATTTTAATCATTTTGTGCACCATCTCTCTTTGACAGGTGTTGCCGATTGTGATCTACTTCAGTAGCGCCATCTCCATCCTCTACTACCTCGGTGTCATGCAAGTCGTCGTCAGGAAGATTGCATGGATCATGCAGCGTACCATGAAGACGTCTGCTTCAGAGTCCCTGAACGCTGCTGGAAATATCTTCATTGGACAGGTAAGTTCAGTAAAGAAAGAAATATGTGAAGCCCATGAGTGATTTAGCTCCGGAAAGTTCTAAATGAGCTCTTGGAAACTTAATTAGAACTATTGGTATAAACACAACAATAAACTGTCAAAGTTTCACTTAGAAAATCTTGTTTTATTCAGCTTCTTTGAAACACCCTGTGTTATGCAGTGATTTGCTTATTCAGATTTCTGGCTATGATCTTACTTTACTTAAATCTTATCTTCAAATGTAACCTAAAAAATGTGGCTAGAATTGTCCTTGTTTCTCATTTCTCTTAGTTTCTTTTACCATCTTTTTTTACTTCCACATTGTCAATATGACTAATTGCTAACTTTGATTTGATTTTCTATGGCTTCGTTCTCCAGACTGAGGCTCCTCTCCTAATCCGTCCATACCTCCCGCAAATGACCCGCTCTGAGATCCACGCCGTCATGACTGGAGGTTTTGCCACCATCGCAGGGAGCGTGCTCGGTGCCTTTGTTGCCAACGGCATCAGCGCAACCCATCTGATCTCCGCCTCCGTAATGTCGGCTCCTGCTGCCCTCGCTGTCTCCAAGCTCATGTACCCTGAGACAGAGAAGTCGAGAACCGTTACAGAAGAAGACGTGAAGTTACCTAAAGGGTAAGAGAAAGACAAAATTATTCTAAGGGGGCCATTGACTCAACTCTACCCCCATTTTGAATATTCCTAAAAAACAAAACCGCCATCATCAGAAACTGTGACACAGATGAAATGGGTAAAGTTTCAGACCAGCACGATAAAATTTGGAGTTGAGTGTAAACCACTTTTTGGATGATACCCTGTACAGTTAGTTATGACCTAAGACCTCTTGCTCTTTTGTTTCCTGGAGCATTATTTCAGGAACAGATTTGAATGTACATGTAGAACCTCTGAAATTGAATGTAGTATCATACAATCGATATGTGAGTGTATACTGAATATGATCTAATGCCAGTGCTTTGTATGTGGAATCATCCTTGTTATGCAGCTCAAACTATGGTGCAATACAAATAAGAGTGGTGGGTGGGTTGGTAAGAGTTAGATGAGTCTATCTAAGACATAAATTCCTTTCTATCCTGTCTGCTACCCTCAGGGACGAGAGGAACATCATCGAGGCTGCATCGAAGGGTGCCTCCCAAGCCATTCCTCTGGTTCTTAACATCGCTGCCAACCTGGTGACCTTCCTGGCTCTCGTGGCCTTCCTCGATGGAGTCCTTGGATACCTTGGGGGCAGGGTCGGCTACGATGACCTCTCCTTCAGGGTGAGTATTTTCCTTGTCCCAACCTGGTGATTCTGCATTTACCCCGATCTTTATTTCATCTAAGATGTAGGGTTATGTATAGGCCAGTTTGCAATGCTCTCCTTTTCTTCTTCCCAGAACTTGTTTATTTCGAGTTTGTGGATGATTTGGATTGAATCCTTCTTGCATATTTGTTTCTCGGAAGGATAATCAGGTAAGCTTATAGTCAGTAATGAAAAATTGTTCAGTTTTGTTTTAGGGCCCTGATGTAACGAGGTTTAATGGTACAGTCAAACCTGTCCAACGCAAAAAAAGTGGCCACTAAAGACGGGTGGCCTTTCTAGACAGGTTCTACAACCATGTCAACACACAATTTTCTTTCAAGGGAGACAAAATGCATGACCACTATAGAGAGGTGGCCACTAAGACAGGTTTGACTGTATTATAATGAAGAAACAAAAAGTTATGGCACACAAAATATAACCGACTGTAAACTTTTCCTCTCTTTGTTTCTTCCTGGTAGCTGATCTGTGGGTACGTCTTCAGGCCCATTGCTTTCATCATGGGGGTTCCGTGGGCAGAATGTGAGCAGGTCGCTACACTCATTGGCCTCAAGACCTTCATCAATGAGTTTGTAGCCTACGACGAACTTGCCTTAATCCTCAAGGAAAGGACCGCCGGTATCAGCTCTTTTTCGGTAAGCTAGTCATAAGTGAGATATAAGTCAAGGGAGATATGAGCTAAAGTTGGATATAAGATACATACGAGAGAGGTATAAGTCAGATGCAAGTGAATTGCAAGTTAGATGTCAATGAGATACAAACTGGATGAGTAAGGTTTAAGTAAGAACTCTGTTAGGGAATGGCATCCCATGGAAAAGGAGAAGCATGTAACCTTTCCACTGAATAATAAAATTAAAGGTTATGAACTTAGTGTGTAGCGTAGCAATGGGTATATGACCTTACAGGGCGGGAGGAATATGTATGGTTGGTACATGTAATGCAGAAAAGTTTAAGAAAGAAAGTGCATATAGATGAGAAGTGATTGACAGGAAGAAGTTCAGATAAGTAATAGGAATATTTATTAATTTTGTCCATGCTCTGCTTTCCCCATCACAGGAGCGATCAGAAGTAATCGCGACGTACGCCCTATGTGGGTTCGCCAACATCGGGTCAATCGGAATCCAGATTGGCGGTCTAACGCCTATGGCACCCTCAAAGGCCAAGGATCTGGCCGCTGTAGCCGTCCGCGCCCTCATCGCAGGAACCGTAGCCTGCTTCATGACTGCCTGTATAGCAGGTAAGTTAAAGCCATACTGTACTAGAAGCAATACCTCAAAATCCCCTCTAGCGCCATCTCAGGTCAGCTGTAGCAGTATGGTCCTGTAACTTTGCTGCTCCCTAGCTGTTTGTTCTTGATCGAGTCCTCTGTGTGCACATTTCTTGATTCCATAATTGTTACGAATGGGGCATCATTGTTGACGGGGAAAAAATAGGTTTTTCATTAATACCAAATTCAAGTATGATATTATAGTAACAAGCGAGATACCAATGCTCAGACAAGCATAATTCATTTTTTATATAACTATTCTTTTACTTGTTTTTGCTTGTTTGTTTTTAAATATATATATATATATTTTTTTTTTTGCTCTGGTGATCCTCTCTTAACAAGCCCTTGAGGCTTTTTTAGGGACACCCTTTTCCTTCATTTCTTTGTATGTATTTGTATTACTAGCGCATTTGTAATATATTACTCTGTTATCAAATATATTGATGTAAACATGAAACTATGCATGACATACTGGTAACTTGTTGCTTTCTTAATTGTCCATATTGGAAGAAATAAATCAGAGCTATATGCTCTCTCAATCAATTAACTGCGGAACTTTCTTGAGAAGTATATTTTGCAGGTATACTTAATATTTTCCCCTTTTTCTTATACCTTCTATCTAGGTATCCTATTTGTTCCTGGGGAAACATATGTAATGACGACAGCTGCCGTCAACACCACCATGAATAGCAACGTCACAGCCGCAATAGAAGCAACAACGGCCGCCCTCACGACGTTATGATAAGGAAGGATCGACCTTCATTGGTGACCATGTACATTTAACCTTCCTATAGAGCGTAATCATTTTTTATATCGAGTTGAGTGTGTGAAGGGTGTGTGGGAGTGGTTTCCGTGACTGAAAACGGAACAAGAGATGAATTTTAATGTTATACGTAGCTTGCGTAATAACCAAATGAAGCAATAGTAGAAGTGATACGACGGAATAACAAGCTCAAATATGCGATTGAATTCCTTCAAAGGATTAGAACATTTGCCTCAGTGACTCCTGAGCAATTCGACACTACCTGACCTGTTCTGTTTCTTGAGCTGATATGCCCCAATACGACGTAAAACTGCAAATACTGTATGTTCTATAAGACAATTTTAATTGCTATTAATATCACTGATGCCCTTTAATCCTGACATCATAACTGAAATGATTTTATTTACTCACCAACAGGAGAAGGAAAAGAAGGTTTTTGTTGAATGAAATTGATAAACATTGTGTTTTGTCACCCAAAATTTCATCTTTTAAAATCACGAAAAATGTGTATATATATAGTCTGCCGAGAGCCAGAAGGGTGTCAACTCGTATCATTTTCTTGGTAGTATAGAGACAACGCCAATTTGGCTTTCGACAGATGATTCATTTAAATGTCTATTTCTCAGGTCAGACTAATCATATTGGTCCATTTTGTAGGAAAGCGAACGAAAAATTCCACATGATTTTAATCCTGCAAATTCCAATCATTTTTATCACCAGTAAAAATAGTGAAATTCTATGAATAGTGTTTATTTATTGAACTTTTTATACAAATCCTCATATTTAAGCATCTGAGGCTACCTTGTATATAACTATTTTCTTCTGTATTTATTCTCCATCCTTTTATCTCCTTCAAGTTTATGACTTAATGATGAAAAAAAATCAACTCCATTTAATTAAAACGTGGTCACTCCTTTTGCTAGGAAAATATAATCAATTGAAATTGTTGATATTTTATCACTGTTTTAGTGTGTGATACTGCTACAGTGGGTCTAAGATGTGGTGGTCTAGAGTTTGTAGACTAGCCAGGAGTAGTTTTTTGGTAATTATAGACTTTTTTTAAATAATAAACTTGACTCCGAGCTCTTATTTGATTTTTTTTTCAACACCAGCTTTTTTCACACCTATCATATGTAATGAAAGGTGTTATTTTACATGAAGAGGTAGTGCATGGACAATTTTAGAAATTTTAACAGAGTATAGAGAATTATATCTATTTTTAGATGATTTTTTTTTTGTTCCTTCGGCAACTGATACTTCACGTTTAAAAAAAAAAGGGTCTATTATCGATTATTACCCTGCATGTATTGCTGATGATGCTCGAAACGTTACAAGTGTTTGGTGATTTATTTATTTATTTTATTGACCACTAATAGTTGTATGTCTATAAACATGTGACTCGGCCTCTGGACAAAAGAGAAACGATTCATGAAGATTCACTTGGACCCCTGCTGATGTTACGTGCCTTTACCTTGAAAACATGAGCTACATGTGTATTTATTTTCAATTTTTATCAAATAAATCGACAGATGTAGTCTATCTTGTGTCTTTGAAATATGTCTGCTATGTCTCTTTGCTCACTCGCAAAGTTTGTCCCTTAAAAGAAAAATACTGCCCCACTGGTTTTTAATTGTGATAAAAATGAAAAAAAGAAAGGCTAGAAAAAGAAATCTTTGGTTGGAATACATATTTTCTGCTTTTTGGATGTAACTAATGAATAGTTTAATGTAATGATCCCGACATTAAATATTTTTTTCAAAAGGATTTTGATTTTGAGGCAACTTAAATTCATGCATCAAGTCTACATAAAACAGGTGTATAATAAAAGCTTAATACTGTTACATACAAGAAACTGTTAGGTGTAGAGTGTCCTCTATGTTTTTAAAATTGAAGTAAATATTCGATACATGTATATGTCAGTGTGTGGTAGCACTGAGTGAATAATGCAATAAGTTATATTTGTCAGAGTAGATTAAATTCTTTTAGGGGCAGGGAGGGGGTCAGTAATAAGACACAAATCCATTGTATGTTTATAAACCATGTGAAAAAGATCGTGTTTTTCTTTGCAACATTCATATCTAAACTATGGGCAGTAGCTGCCTGGTTAGGTATGATAACCCCAACAGTTCTTTTCAGAACTACCCTCTGACGAGGTCAAAGGTTGTGACCCGACCTTTGACCCGCCAGGGGGTGACCCCAAAAGCTCTTTTCAGAGCTACCTGTAAATAGTCTATTTATGCAAGGAAATACATTGTCCACTTGTCCACTTGCCTGTTGTGTTTATTAGCAGCCCCTCCTGACACACCCCCCCCCCCAAACAAAAAGGGAAGAGTAGACTTTTATTCATGTTCAAGGTGCTATGAGAATATGATAATAAGTTACTGATTTTAGTGATGTCCCTCCCATTTATTTCTAGTTTCATTCAATTCAGCACTATTTTGCCTTTCAAAAAAGATTAAATTGAGCCCAGATTTTCTCAATTCATTCTTAATGTTAACTTGGCAATTGTGGAGGAAATATTGGGTTTCAATATCATTTCTTTTTTCATCATATTGATGATACACTTATGTCCCTTGAATCTGAATGAAAATAATGAACCATATATCGAATAATTAATGCGGATTGCTGAATATTATGGATACTGGGGATAAAGCGGGGGGTCATATGTCATTGCATTGGATTATTGATTAATGAAATTAGTTACGATTCAAAGATATGTATTTAACTTCTGAAGAGAAATGGTATTGTGTAAAATATGTAAGATATGATTGTGTCCGTATTTTTGTAGCTATTTAATCCTTATTATTAATGGGATGAAATGGTTAATGAAATGAATTTCTCAGAAATTTGTAATTGTTTTTTTGTCTCTGTGTTTGATGTAAATAAAAGGAAACAGATGTATCTGTTGAATAAAAGAAAGATAAAGTTGCTTTGAAAGATATTTGTTTATTCAGGACTGCTGGAAGGTCACCGAATGTGAAGTTAAATAGAGAAAGAGGGAGTGGGAGAGAGAGAGAGAGAGAAGGGTAAAACAGGAGAGACGGGGTGGGGAGGAGAGAGAGAGAGAGAGAGAGAAGGTAAAACGGAGAGACAGGGTGGGGAGGAGAGAGAGAGAGAGAGAGAGGGTAAAACGGGTGGGAGAGAGAGAGAGAGAGAGAAGGGTAAAACAGGAGAGACGGGGTGGGGAGGAGAGAGAGAGAGAGAGAAGGTAAAACGGGAGAGACGGGGTGGGGAGGAGAGAGAGAGAGAGAGAGAGAGAGAGGGTAAAACGGGAGAGACGGGGTGGGGGAGGAGAGAGAGAGAGTGCCATGAGAGAAAATATAAGGTGGTTAAAAAAGGGGGAGGAGAGACAACGAGAGGGAGAGAGAGAGAGGCCGGGGAGGGGGAGGGGCGGAAGCTATGTCCACCTTTGCAAAGCCTGATACAATCATGTAGGCCTACATGTTTTTTTTTTTCTCTCTCTTGAGATGTAAGGTGTTTAGGTGAATCAGAAAAGGTCAATGTGCAACCACATGAACGTCATTTAGAAATACATGTATTAGACAAACGTACAAATAAGACCAATGATGATAGTGGGTTCACTTATAGCGCCGATGTCTGTCAGGCTTGACACTCCTGGCGCGCCAAGGAATTTATTAAGGAATTACTTCCTACCAGGCAGGGGCGGCGATCCCGGGGACGGGGGCACGTCCTCCCCTCAATTTATTAGGGGGGATATCGTCCCCCCGGAAAATTTGAAAAAGTGCAAAAAAGAAAATGTATAGCAAATACTGACTAAAGACTGCAACACACTTTTAGGCTCTGGAGGGCCCAAGAGTGCAGCGTTTAGACTAATAAAAATGCAAAAATCTTCTCGCTCGGTCGCTACGCTCCCTCGCATAATATCCTTCAAAATCACGGTACAAGTAAATATTGTAGAAAATCTGTATTCCTTTGGTATCACCGTGATACCCACTGGCGTACTGATGGGGGAGTTCTCCCCCAATAAAATTCAAACGTGGTTTATTTCTAATTCGATATCAGTGATTTACAAATGTTGCTGAAATGACATGATTTTCCGTGATTTTTCCTCACTTTTTTGTAAATTATACTTCTTTTTTTTTGCGTTAATTTTGTTGGACAATGAAAAATTCAAAATTTACAGTCAGGCAAAACATATGCTTTTTAGAAGCCTACATGTCAGGGTCCACGGAACGGCGGGGCTCGGGGGCTCAGGGGCTCAGGGGGCTCGAGCTCCCCCACGTTTTTGAAAAAGTATGTTAAAGAAAAAAAAGAAAGGAAGAAAGAAAGAAAAGTGACCTGCCAGTGTCTTAAATGAGGTATCGAAATATGCTCATCTGACCTTAATTAAATGCCCAAAATCCCCAGCTTCCGGGGGATCTGTCCCCTGGACCCCACCAAGGGCCCTAAGGCGGGCCCCTGAATGCCCATCTGACCGTAATTTAATGCCTAAAACCCCCTGAGCTTTTGGGGGCTCCGCCCCCTGGACCCCACACCAATAAGGGTCCTGCCACTGTCACAAATAAGGTACCAAAATATGCTCTTCTGACCGTCATTAAACGCCCAAACCCCCAGCTTCCGGGGGCTCTTCCTCCTGGACACCACTAAGGGCCCTAAGGCAGGCTCCTGGATGCTCATCTGACCGTAATTTAATGCCTAAAACCCCTGATCTTTATGGGGCTCAGCCCCCTGTACCCCCACACCAATAGTGACCTACCAGTTTCACAAATAATTTGTCAAACTATGCTCATCTGACCGTAATTAAATGCCCAAACCCCTGAGCTTCCGGCTCCGCCCTTAACCCCCGGGGCTTTGCCCCTAGACCCCACGCCATTTTACGCTACGCTCTACCTGATCGTAAATACTTTAGCCCCCCACTTGGAAAAACGTTCCACGGGGCCTGTATGTAACACGTAAGAGTGGTGGTGATACGGTTTTTTCTCTGCCCCCAAAAAAAAAAAACGTTTGTGCTCATTACGCCACTGGTGTTACCAACGGAATACAGATTTCCCCTCGCATTTCGTTTCCCCCCGGTCATGAAAAGAAATCGCCGCCCCTGCTACCAGGTACCCATTTACCTCACCTATAGGTCGGGTGTGGAAAATGTAGATTGATGTCTTGCCAAAGGACATTAGTACCGCGGAAGGACTCGACCCATTAACCATGTGATCTACACTCCGTTGACTCATCCACTAGACCACTACACATCCACAACCGGGACGATCCAATCATGAATCAACATACAGAACGTTCTAATTACCATTGGGTCATTAATTTGTTCCTCTTTTTCACTCTATGTTTTTATCTCTCTTCCTCACACTGATATACATGTTTATATTGAAACCTCGGCCGCATTCTTCAACAAAAACACAATTATCCTAGCTAAATTAGTTTACCCTGTCTATCTTAATCTTTACACATTTGCCTTTTAACCAATCCCTAAACTAATGATTTCCTATATAGCTTTCTTTATTAAGAGTTTTTTTGTCTACTCTATCTTCGGGCCAGATTGAGGACGTTTCCTGTACCGACTCTCTGCATTTGTATTAATCTAATTTCCTTCACGCTGAAATACCCTCGACGCATAATTGGTACTGGTAACTTTCATAGTTCTAATCATAATATAGAGGTATCATGTACCACGTACCGTGTAGAGGTGTCGTGGTCTAGTGGATATGTCACCGGACTGTGGATCAGAGTCATGGTTCGCGGTTCGAGTCCCGCCGCGGCACTAATGCGCTTCGCACTCTCCACCCGGGTGTTACATGTAAACGTTAATGTGGTTGGATTGGCATGTGTGCGCAGGCCTTGTTAAATGGCGCCTGGCCAGAATACTCCCCAAGGAGTGGAGCATGTGCACTATCATGTGCGGATTAGCAATTTAATCCAATTACTATTACAATGTAAAGCGCTTAGAAACGTAGTATTAAGCGCTATACAAATTAATGTGCCTTTTATTATTATTATATATCCTGGGTGCTGGAAGCCTGTCCCTGAACAGTCCCCCCATTCTAGCCATAAGATTTAACCCCTCAAAGTTACTTAAAGGTTTTGCGACACTCAGACAAAAAGGTTGTCAGGCCGTAGCCGTCGGGATCATTTATTTTCCTTTCTTTCTTTTTCCTTCCGTCTTTTTTCTTTTATTCTTTCACTAAGAATATTTCGGTCTATCACCCATGCATGTCCCGTTACTCAACCAAGTCTTATTTCCTCCTTAAACTATTTCACATTTCCTTCATTGAAATTGCCGTTTCCATGATATATCAGAGATAAAGACTGTTTGAACTATAAAGAAAAAAAGTGACATAAAAATGAGGTTTTGTTATCATGCCTCCATGCATGGTCACCGATACTATGCTAATAGTTATCTTCTCCAACAACAAAGAAAAGTGATGAAAATTTTAACCTTGGCGATGGCATCTTGTCTACTGCCTACTGGTAAATGTCCACTAATATAATTCTGGTTTCATTAAAATACAGAAACAGTCAACACAAGGAGGCAAAAAAAAACGAACAATAAAAATAACAATTAACAATTAGTAAAACAACAAAACAGAGAGAAAGAAAGGGGAAGAAAAAAAAAGTGAATAAAGAATGAAAGAAAAAAGAAGAAGAAAGAACAAGAACAATACCAACAACAGCAAGAACAACGACAACAAAAACACCAACAGTAACTACTACGACAACAACGACAAAAACAAGAACAACGACAAAGTTCGGACAAACAAAACATGGACAAAATGATGACGAAAAAAAACCCCGGATGTTTAGGGAAAGTGAGAGTAGACCATGAACTCGGACAGTAGACAAGACTGGAAGAAATAAATTACGTAACGCTTTTGATTACTTATTGTTCTCTTACCTCTCTATCTTTCGCCTTTTCGTTGTCTATATACGTTGTTTTTAGTGTGCAGGGCGCTCAAGGATAGCAGTTTGTTAACTAAAGAGGCAAACTGTAAATACAATAAATAAATAAAAATTGTATTAAATTTGTTTTTAGTTTTCTCTTAAAGTAATCTAAAATATTGGCAGAGACATTGAACTAACATTTAGAAACAACAACAAAAAGGTGATGAAGAGCTTTCTGAGTTTCTGTATCCGGATTTCGTACCAAATATATTGACAGGCAAGCCCACCCCCACAAACAAATCCAAAATATGAAATTTGAAGAAAAAAAAGAATATATAAAAGAGAAGTAAGAACACAAATTAAGGAAAATCAAAGAAGGAAATGAAGTGACAATTAAGTCCTGTACACCTTCCGTGCAGAGCGAAAACCACACTTAACTTGGGGGAAAAAATAAAGGCCCTACTTGCCGGCCTACTTGATGAAAAAAAAAGTAAGTACTCGAAACCATAGGATAATTACCGATACTGAATCATGCAAATTTGTATTCAATGGCAAAAATAGCTTATAAGAGAACAAATTAGAATGTAGCAATTGCATTTCCGTCGCGATTTTCATATTAAACACGAAAGCAGAGCTGACGGGGGATGGGAAAGGGAGCGGCGGCGTCCACTTCATTAGCTTATACAAATCACTTCTTCTTCTTCCTTTCTTTCTTTCTCAAGACCATCATAATAAACGCCTTGTATGTATATATATATTATATATACCTTGACCCTTGCTTGTCAAATTTGAGTTGAAAAGAAAAAGATTACAGAAAAAACAATGAAGTCATCGACAAATCACAACATATTATTGTTAGTGCAAGGTCATTTACATGCAAAGGTTTGTCCATTTCCTTTTGGTTTACCCACGCATCACACGTATCACACGTATCACACGCATCACACTTAGCTATAATACTCAAAATACTCAAGATGATATTTCAGCTATTATTTTCTGTAGAGATTTTATTAAGGAAAAAGAAAAACACTTTAAAAACAGGACATTCATACATTAACAATGTTTTCACAAATACAATATCATCAATATATAGAGTCGTTAGCATGAGAAACAAAACTACGAGTATTTTAAGCAAGAATAAATCTATGACGGTTGATTTAGAAATGGGTTCTTTCAGGTAAACGTTCATCATGTAAGCTTAAAATGATTTGACGAGGCTTGCCAAGCATAGCAACAGTATTGTTTACAAAGTGAAATAATGACTGTAATAAGAACTGAAGCCTAGCTTAACAAACATAGTTTCAACCAAAAGAAACTGTAGGATACTCTTCAGGACTAATATACCGGAAAAGTCCGTTGGAAAACTACTCCGGGTAACAATCTCCGAATAACTAGCTACAGCCCACGATGCCGACCTACAGCCCATTAGACCGACAGCTAAGGAGATAACAATAATAATAATAATAACAGGCATTTATATATAGCGCCGTCTATCTAGAAATTCTATTCCGAGGCGTACTATTTAATTATTACCCCGGCTTTAGCCTAGCTGCCATTACAGCGCTCTAGCATTTCAAGAAATTAATTCCTGCCAGGTACCCATTTACCTCACCTGGGTCGAGTGTGGCAAATGTAGATTAATGCCTTGCCAAAGGACATTAGTGCCGTGTCGGGGATCGAACCACGACCTTTGAATTTCAAGTCAAGTGCTTAAACCACTCGACTATATGACACTTCAATAATGTCGGTCTAGCGGACCTTCTGAAAAGTTATCAAAAGGTCTACGAGACCGGCAGCCCGCGAGGTCGCTATGTCTCGTGGGCTGTCGTTCTTCCAGGATGTCCCGGACCAACTACCCCGGACAAAGTCTCCCATGACAAGCATATACCCGGGCAATTGTCTCCCTAAGTAAGTTGTAAGACGAGTATATATGATCAATAAAGAAGTGGAATTCCGGATATAAAATGTCCTAGGGGTAAGTGGTGGCTACGGCCCAAGAGACCGACATTGCTTCCATATAATTCAATGTCTTGTAGGTATATCGTGGGCTGTCGGTCTATTGGGGGTGACGCCGGTAGCTGTCCGGGGTAGTTAATAATTGTCCGCAGGTAATTATTGCCCGAAGGTGATTGTTATTCGGTGGTAGTTTTTCGGGGTAGTTGTCCTGGGTATTTGTTCGGGAATGACAGGTCATGCTGACCAAGGTTGGGGAGGGGGGTGCTCCTCATGATACAACAAAAAGAAAAGAAGAAGAAAATTACTATGGGAAAAGCACTAACAGGGCTGACGATATTCTGTTCTTTAAAAATAATTCGCCCATTATTGAAGCGTCAATGTAGTGAGTTCTTCCCAGTATAGGCTGAAGAAAAATTATTTAGTTTATAAAAATCAATAGCGGTTCTGGGAGGGGGAGGAAGAAGCTCAAGCCGACCCCAAATTTCTTCACGCCCCCAACCAAATCTTCGCGAGGCACTTAAAAATAATGAATGAAGAACCTCCTCCCAAAGCCCCCAGCACCCTTACATTATTCTTCTAGACCCGCTGAATGAATACGAAAGTAAAAGAGTGTTTGGATTTATGATTTCATTTAATTTAAAAAAAAACTTTCTCTTATTTTTTTATATTATTAGTATACAAAAACTACACAAACTTGCTCAAAACACTTATTTCTTTGATTTAAAAATATAAATATTCCACAAAAATTAAACCTTTGATGACAATATCACTTTGCATTTAAATTAACAGTGCTATCAGATATCCCAGATACTATTTATTTTGCGCATGAGACCATTAGAAAACAGACAAATTTTGGCAAAACTTAAAGTAGGCCGGATATAGACCTCACCTCATATCCCACTTATCAAGAGAGGTTGTGTACTGAGACAACAACAGGGAAAACAGCTCAAATATATGGGCTACCCAGCAATTAAATTCATTACTTACCAGATGGGTATCGCAGGGCCATTTTGAAATAAGGGTGGGGGGTAGAAACCATTTTGAAATTACCAGATAGCCGTATAGCAAGAAAAGCATAAGAAGAATAGAGAATCGAATTCATTATAAAGGCAGGATTAAGTAATAGAATTTTCATCACATCACATCAAATCAAAATAAGAAGATCGTAATTTTTTTAAATTTGACTAGAAGCCTTAAAGGAGATTTCAAATTCCGCCGAGTGAAAATTATTGAAGGAATGGGGGAGGGAGGGGTGGGAGAGGGCGGGGTCTTTCACACCATACCCTCTAGCATCGCCCCTGGCAATTACATACATTGGCTGTGTAATGTTTGTTCTTTTTAAGAGGGGTTGTTATTCACAAGGCTCACTCGAATTAGATTCACTTTATTCACTCGTAGCTGAGGTTTGACTAGTCCAAGAATTAGCATGTTATTTCATTAAATTGCCTGATATTGAATGATATTGAAACTCATTTTTCACGCCCCTCATGGGAGGGCTGGATAATTTGCCCCAATAAAATGATGCACACCCTCCCCCACCCTCATGGTGCCAGTGCTCCCTCAATATCTTGATCAACGCCATTCCATTTCTCAGGCATAACGATATTGAAAATAATCCTTTAACGATGGATTTCACTACACGTATAATAAGGTGTAATATATTTTGTTTTCTCACTTCACTCGCTCGCAATATTGGCAAGCCGGAAACATTATATCGGTAAGAGACGACACCCCTGGCGAAATTGTAGGCATGTGCCTAACTTTCTCTAAGAGACTAAGATAATTTACTTTCTTCATGTTATTTGAGTTTTTGTTTAAGAGACACACTTGCATGATTCATTTATTCATTCAAGTATTAACATAAAGCTGAGATGATGATCAATACCTAAAACGGCAAATCCCTTTTGTTTCTATAATTATAGGTGGCATCAGGTACATTAAGAAACTCAACTCCTTTCGTGAACAATGAGAAGGTCTATATATATTTCAAATAATTTGTAGCCTGTAATCGTCGTATAAAGTGTACATTACGCTTTATGCACAATAGAGGGAACAGAAATGATATTCCTCCCTCTCTCCCCCTCTCTCTCCCTCTCTCCCCTCTCACTCTCTCTCTCTCTCTCTCTCTCCCTCCCCCTCCCCCTCTCTCTCTTTCTCTCCCCTCTCTCCCCTGTCCCACTCTCTCTCTCCCTCTCGATGTCTCTCTAAACGTGTATGTATTTTCTAAAAATATATTTTGATCTTCAATCAGGTAGTTGTATGCCTCTGTAGTTTGAAAGAAATGATTAAAAAAAAAAAAAAAATGCTCTATGCTCAGACTGTAAGGTTAATGCCATGACCAAATGTCAGAGAAATGTATCTTATTTTACCAATTTCGAATAGGTCTTTGGCTTCTTGACCAATTTATAGTACACGTACAATCTTTGTAAGAAAAAGAAAAATCGAATGTTTAGCTCCTTATTTCTTTAATATTGCTTCAATTTACAAAAGCTAAGCCCGATGGAATCATCGTACGATAACATACGCGAATGTAATATCATAGTACACGAAGAAAATGTTTATCAGCAAGTCTAATTTTGAACATTTTCGGTCTTCGCACGTGCTAAAACAAAAAATATTATTTGCAAAAATTCTCACACATTCCTTCTCCTTCGTTTATATCTCTGTGGTAACTTATCGGTATAAGTTCACCAAGCGAATGTGTGCAAAAGAGGTTAATGTTATCACCTCTTTATAGCGTTTGAACAAATAGACGTACATGTAGGCCCTACTAGATTTGTAATTGTTTTGGTTTTACCGAATGCGCGCGTGTTGAAACTGAACGGCAGCCCTATATATTCGAGTCCAACTCTTAAAAACATTCGGACTTTGGCAGCGAGCTGAGAACTTTGGTAGCTCTGAATTTTTGGACAGGTTGTGACAGGAAATGTCAAAAAGCGGCAGTTTACTCTTTTTTGTAGACCTGACTGACTACCGATAGCTTTCATCTTCTGATCAGTTTCCATTTCATAGGCTTTCTAAGAGAATCTTTTCAAGGATTAAATCATGGTAAGTGCATTTTCCCTTTCAGATAGCATACGCAGTCTGTAATCAGGTGTTAAGTGCTATTGTTATATGTATGGCTTGAGTGTGTGTGTGTGTGTGTGTGTGTGTGGGCGTTATTGAATTCCAATTATTGCTAATATCATATAAAAAAGTATACCTTGTTCAAAATGAAAACATCTTTGTTTGTTATTTGGTATGTGCCTGAGTGAGAGTTTTTTTAAACTATTAAATAGCTTAAATAATGTAAAGGTGAGCTTTGATAACGTGTAAAATGGGTAGTGAATTTCATCTGGACTGTTATGCAAATGAAATTAATGCCAAACAGACGTGAAATTTGATTTCACATTTTAAAACCAAAATAATGAACAAAGATTTGCCATTTCATTTTGTAACAAATAAACTGTTTTAAGTATTTGCTTATTAAAATGAAGGAATGGGTATTGGAAACGTGTTAGGGATCATTTGACTTTCATATGTTTTACTCATTTTAAAAACTTATTGGGTGATACCTTCTTACTGTGGTACTTTTAACATAATTATCATTATTTTTTATGTTCATATGTAATAATTTGAACACTTATAATGCCCCCGTATCCATCACAATAGTGATGCTCATGGCGCAGTAGAAAATAGAGTAGAAATATGTATGTATATATGTTTTTTATACGGACCACACCAGACCAAACCTAGGCCCTGTTTCATAAAACTTGTTATCAATTACACATGCTATATTTCTATGACAAATTTACTCTCAGCCAATCAAATGACACGATTTCAGTAGCTTATAACAGTTATCGTAACTTGTTATTGATAACAAGTTTTATGAAACAGGGCCCAGACCATTGTTTCATTAACGCAAGTCTATGTGAAAAATGCAATGTATTACTGGAATTCGCTGTATCAATAATCGCGTAAAATCTATCAATTATCATTAAATGTAATATTGCTATTAAACATTATCTTTTTAATGGCTATTGTCACGTCCTTTCTATTTGTAGTAACTATTGAACTATGTACATTTTTATAAGCTTTGTATGATGTTCTTTTGTGTTGTTGCAATTTACTGTAAATATGACAATGTTAATCTTCGGACTCTGCCATATCTTTTTTTTTATATAGGCCTAATGATATTATCCAAAACTGAATTGAATTGGAAAATTGAAAATTACGTTATCATTTTCTCCCTTATCACTTTTTATCACTTTTCAATCATTAATAATTCATCACGGTTTATTTGAATGGTACTAATTCTTGTTCTTTAATTTGTTTCAAATCATCGAAAAGTGGAAGAAAGATTGCCATATAGCGGTCATAGTTCAAAGTATTTCTGAAAACCAAGCCACGTGTGTGTATTACAGCTAATTACTCCACAGCTTTGCTGTTTGGGTAAAAGATTTTAGTTTCTGATGAAATCGTTAGAATAAACGCAATTGGCCATTTTGTGACATATCCCGTGGACTTTACAGACCGAAGCTCAGATATATTAAGAACTGTAATCTTCAGAAATAATTTATATACTGGTAGATTTTGTTTGGACATTGGACGTAAATACAGTGTATACCAATGAGGCATTCTATTTACTATGTAATTAGAAATCATTTTCAAGCTTTATTAACAAGCCTATTTTATTAATCAAAAAGTTATCTAAATCTGTTACACTGGCCAGAAACGGTTTTCATTACTGACTTTTTTGTTTACTTGTAAGATGAATTTTATCACTGGTCTTATAAACATATCGATTGTAAACTCTTATTTTACTATCAACCACGTTCCCTTCTTTCTTTCCTTCATTTTTTGTTCTCATTTATGTTTCTCTTCTTCTTTTTCTTCTTCTTCTTTCTACTCCTTTTATATCAATTTCTCTACTGAATGTCTTGATTTTATATTTACCTATTTTATATCATACTATTAGCGTGTACTTTATATGTTGCATTTTTAATTGTAAATTCAGCTATGAGCTGTGAAACTTGTCAATTCAATTCAATTCAATGATGATTTAATTGCAGATTTGTATCACATAGAATACTTTGTGTTTAATCGACTTCTTGACGGTGCGACTAATTTTTATTTACATTCGCTCATGATTAAAATGATTTTCTATTCATTGTTAGCTAATATGATTGGAATTCATATCTCTTATGTTAAACCATGACACTTTTTTTTTTATGTGCAGATAAAAGTACTAGAACAATGATAATGCGTAATAAATTCAAATTTAAATTCAAATTATTTAATCCTATGGAATCCACAATGTTGGTTTATTTTCAATACACACACAAATATATCGAAATAGTTTACAAAGTAATCACTAGAAATGCTTCTTCTTCTTCTTCTTCTTCTTCTTCTTCTTCTTCTTCTTCTTCTTCTTCTTCTTCTTCTTCTTCTTCTTCTTCTTCTTCTTCTTCTTCTTCTTCTTCTTCTTCTTCTTCTTCTTCTTCTTCTTCATCTTCTTCATCTTCTTCTTCCCTTCTTCTTCTTCTTCTTCTTCTTCTTCTTCTTCTTCTTCTTCTTCTTCTTCTTCTTCTTCTTCTTCTCCTTCTCCTTCTCCTCCTCCTTCTTCTTCTTTTTCTCCTTCTCCTTCTCCTTCTCCTTCTTTCTTCTTCTTCTTCTTCTTCTTCTTCTTCTTCTTCTTCTTCTTCTTCTTCTTCTTCTTCCTCTTCTTCTTCTCATTCCCCACGAAAGCACAGATGCAAATAGTTTCCAAGTTAGGATTCACTATTTTATATGGTATAGTCTATGATTAGACTGTTTTTACCAATCAGGAAACCAGATTGGCGTCAATAGTAAAGTTTGACTGAAAGACAAAAATACGACAACAACACTGTCTTCTTGAATCACTACGCTACACCCGTCGCGCCCCTAATACCTCACTACATGCTCTCTCGAAAAGACCCAAAAGCAATGGAGAACAAACATTTTATCCATTCGTATTGAAAGGACCTTTATTACACCCTTTATCTTTGTATCTGACCACTTAATAAGTATAAATACTCTATCTGTTGGGTACAATGTGCATGCCGAGTAATACATTTTTTGAGTAAATGTAAACAAACGGTAGTCAGTATACTGTTAGTCACTCATACAATGGACCTACTACTCGTAGTAGGTCCATGCTCATACACACTTTTAGATTTTCATACTGCGTGAAAAAGTTCGCCTTAAACAGCACGTTTTTTAAACTGGAGAGTGGAAGAAAATATAAGGGAAGCAAACAAGCAGAGAGAGATATAAATTAAAGAAAGAAAAAGGTTCGGGAAACAATGGAAGAACAATAAAAACACCGCTGACACATTTCGTCATCGATATCATCATGATTATGACCCGACGAATCCGTACATTAATATATATACAATTAACAACTAAATTATTCATACCCATTGTAAATTTGATGTTTTTGTGTTTTTTTCGTTACTCAAGAATGAAATGTGGACTGGTTGAATTAGGGCATTTTATTTTGTTAATTACTTTTTGATGTAAACTTTAACATGTCATATTATTAAGAAATGTCAATCAGAACAAATCAGTTTTAAGCATACTTCAAAAATACACACCTTGGTAAGGGTATGAATAATTTAGTTGTTAAATACACTGTTGGCCTTAAGTTGGAATTATTTTTTGGTGTACCTCTGTCGATGAAAATGATTGTGACAATCAGACCTATTTCTTGATAGATCAAGTTTATATCTTCCTAGAACTTTATCGATTAATCGAACGAGGCTTAGAGATTGATCAATTAATCAAGTTCTGAGTTCTGAGAAGATATCTATCAAGAATAAACCAAATTTTCCCAATCATTCCGTGAAAATAGGTAAGAAATAATCATTCCAACTTTATGGGCGACAGTGTATAATTATGATGGATTTGTCGGTTCATAATCACGCCGACGATATATTACGTCCGCGGTCGTCGTTGTTTTCATTGAAATATGCAGATTCAAAATTCTAAGACTTACTCCAATAATGTTTTGGGGTGCGGGGGTGGAAGGGCGGGGGTTGTTCGTCTTGAAACTTGATATGGCTGGCAAGGGAAGGTTGATATATACCAACATTTAATCTGAAGTTTGCCTTGTTTCCTGACAAAGGAAGGAGTCTGTTAGAGTTCACATTATTTGGCCTCGATTTTGGGGGTCAAATTTAACTATTTAGCACGTTACGCTGTGTTTAAAGTGTTAATCATTTAAAGGGCAATCCAATCCTGAATCCTTGTAATAAGTTCATTTATATGAAAGCAGAAAATTAAGATACACAGAATGGTGAAAGTCTGAAATGAATCGGACCAATAATAAGAAAGTTATGAATGCTTGAAATATGAGATCAATAAGTCAATGCGAATCTCAAATTGGCAGTTTGGTCAGTGGATTGTGACGTAGTCGCGGATTACTCTCCCGTTTGTCATGCACACACAAATATAATCAATTTATGTTTTCTTCTAAGTGTTTTCTTCCTTGGGGCAATACCCGAAATATATTATGGTTAGCATATAATTATAGGTCCTCTAAAGAGAATAGACCTTACCGAGTCATATATATTTTTTGTAATTGAATTTTTTGTCATTTTGTGTGTTGTATAGCAAATGGGAAATTAGTTGTCCGCCACATCATCACAGAGTCATTACCGATTCAGCCAATTTGAAGAGCCCAAAACTATAGTGATTAAAACTTTCAAAAATTCAAAACTTTCTCATTTTTTCTCCGATGTTATTGAGACTTTCATCGGTCTACTTCTTTGATTGTTTGCTTTCCTTCCTCTAGAGGAGTGTGCTATCAAGGTCGGATTTCCTTTTAACTTCTTCATGGACATAAGTCATGTGCAGACGAACATGTATTTGCAACCAATTTATCTCGTAATTTGAATCAACTTATCCTCAAATGCCTATTTTATTTCTCGGGTTTTTTTCATGCTTCTATACACTTTCGTTCCTACCATCAGCTTCCTATAACGTATTCATGTAATGTGGTTCTTGTAAATTGTCTATGCTTAGTTCTTGGCGATCCCAACAAGTTTCGCTTTTTGAGGTTTTTCGACTCCTTATTATATTCTGACATATTGTACCATTCATGAAAAGGAAAAGAAAAAAAATAACACGATCACAACTATTTTCGAGAAACAAAATCAACTCAAAGCCAATTTCAAAACCCTATTGTATAGAAATCATGTTCGGATTACGTAATACGCCATCGTCGTGTTCCCACATATAAAAAGGTTGATTTCTTTTTTCGAAAGTAGTTGCTATATAATGTGTTGAATATATTATTGCATACACGTTTCATCTCTCCAATTGACGTGCTTACTCGATCTACTTTGCACTATAACACCCATGCAGCCCTTTAATTAAAATCATATCAAATTCAGCTTGGATAAATTGCCTGGATATAACTTATTTCGAATAAAATCTGCGTCAAATAAAACACTGACACCTTTTGTTTATTCACGGTTTGATTACCATCAAATAATACGTTGTGTATTCAGTGACAAATTGAGTGCGTATCAAATGAAAAATTGATACAGTTGGTGCATTCATCGCTTAAGTGCGTATACGTAATACAATGGAATCTACAATAATTTACAAGCTTAGCTTTTTACTATAGATTCCCCCATATTTCACTACAAATATATTTGTCTAATTTCAGTTTAGATACCATGCAATTGTATTCATATCTCCGTATGTTATTTCGACTGTAGTATTACTTTCATTGCCTGATATTATTGTATATTTTTTTAAACTTCTATTGAAAGAACAATTATTTTCATTCTTATAATTTGTGGAGATTTATGTAATGAATGTGAATGTGAAATATGAAATAAACAGAAACTGAAAAATACGTTTTTTTTTTTTTTTTTTTTTTTGGGGGCCTACTTACAAAACTTTTGATAATGAGGCTAAAAAGGAAAAAGAAAAGAAAAAAAGAAGACCCTCACAAGAAGTTGTTTTACAGCGGGGGGTGAGGATTTTGAACTTTACCTCATTATTCTGGCTATATAGCCATCAATTATTCGGGAAGCGAGGAGGTCTTTTATAATTTTTATCTTATGAATTACATTGTCATAACTCCGCTATGTGTATTTTTTTCTGTCTTATGAAAGTCACAAAATCTAAGGAATATTCTGGGAAATTTCATGTTCAGGCAAGAGACATCAGCCCTTGGCAATATTGAACCCAAGCGCCATTGCTGTATACCATGGAAGTTTGTTTAAATACAGACAATATTTGGGAGAAAATGTTGAAATCCGGTATATAAAGATTTGCGTGTTCTCCTATAATTTTCTCAATATTTTGCATTATCTTGCACCTGCACGTGTATAAGGAAGCTGTTTTATTTATGGAATTATTATATTTTTAATCCAATTTCATCTTGTCTGTGAAAGTGACCCTTCACAAGGTCATTGTGACCAAACAGATGACCTTCGAGACTGTTCGAGTAACTATATATGCGTGACCATCTAGATACGTTCGTCCCATTTCCCACAATTAAATTCGAATTGAACTCGGAATCGGAGTCAGAACTGTCTCAAAGATCCCGGTATCTGTTTCCTCCTTACAATGTGTGTTTATATGGTCACCCGGAGTGGACTTTTAATTGCCTGATACGGTGTCCTGAAATCACAACAGTGACATTTAACGTAGTAGGTCCATGATTTAACTGTCCTTGTTTTATTTGACGTAAGACGTTATTTCAGGCAGTGTAAGCTTTTCTTAATCTTCTACGTATTCAGGGATTTTAGGAAGAGGTGAAAAGGTAACTGTGCTGTCGGTTAGAGTATGGAGCTATCTCTTTTTAGCTCCATGGTTAGAGTAGGCACGCAGTTGAAAAGTGACATGTGAAGGAAACAATAATCAATTTTAGATATCAAATAAGTGGGGCACTGTGGTCTATTGGGGAAGGTTGTAGACTCTTATATTATGAGAGGTCCCGGGTTCGATGCGGTGCTTACACCCTTACTGCCCTTCGACGAGTTTTTTTTTAAATCCAGGTCTGTCCCTCTCGACCCAGGTGTATGGAATGGCTACCTATGGTACTAATTTTCCGTGCCTCCAGTAAAAAAAATAAAAATTGGGGGCTGATGAGGCTTCCCTGAGTACATTATACATGCGATTATGACTAGTAAAACATTGTGTTTTAATTAAAGCGGGACTGCACTACTTGTAGCTACTTGCGCCCTCTATATAGCAAACAATGCCTAAGCGGTACCCGTTGATCCCCCATGATCCCCCTTTTCTTATGTTAAGTGGGAGCTGATTTGATGAGATAACCACCTGTCAGTGACCACGCAGGTAGGTCTAATCCCTCCTGGCCAAACTAGTGCAGACAGGCTTTAAGGGGTCTAACAATGTTATGTCTACAGGATCTTTTTTCTATCGTTTATTAAGCCTATTGATAGTGTTGGTAAGGTCCCAAACACTCTTTGTCGGACTTCTTTGCTTTTTTTAAAATTCGATAGATGATGAATATAATTTGAAGTCGGTAAGAGCTACTTACGTCTTTGAGTGGAATATTGAACATAGTACAGAAAATTAAAACGAAATAGTTCACCACTTGTAAAGGATATTAATTAACTGGTACGGCAAAAAGAGATTTCTTATCAGAGCAATTTTTCTTCACTGTCTTGTTGTTATTTTTCTCAGGTAAAAGCAGACGACGATTCAACCAATCCTCAAACCTTCGACAATGAAGCCTTCGACGCTCTCGATGTCGGCACAATGAACGAAAACGGAAGCGCTTGCGATGGCCTGCCGGCCAAGAAACCGCAATCAAACGAAGTCGACGTGATCGAACCGGTAAGAATGACTAGAATTAAATGAGCTTAGATACTAGTTTTGTATTGCCATGATTCTAACTGATTTTTCAAAAGAAGAAGAAGAAGAAGAAGAAGAAGAAGAAGAAGAAGAAGAAGAAGAAGAAGAAGAAGAAGAAGAAGGAGAAGAAGAAGGAGAAGAAGAAGAAGAAGAAGAAGAAGAAGAAGAAGAAGAAGGAGGAGGAGGAGGATAAGAAGAAGGAGAAGAAGAAGAAGAAGAAGAAGAAGAAGAAGAAGAAGAAGAAGAAGGAGAAGAAGAAGAAGAAGAAGAAGAAGAAGAAGAAGAAGAAGAAAGGAGAAGAAAACGAAGGAGAAGAATAAGAAGAGGAAGAACAAAGTAGAAGAAGAAGAAAAAGAAGGAGAGGAAGAAAAATAACAAGAAAAAGAAAAAGAGGAAGCGAACGTGATATACTCATAGATATTTTTTTTTTGCATGGCACAGAAAGTAATCCAATGTTTTTCTTTTGTCCTTTTTTTGCAGTTTAGAATAATTTATCACGAAAATGGTAAACGTTTAGTAAGTGTCAAATTATGATAGTAATAACTAAAGTTCTCTTCGTTTAACGGAATGCCCGAGGACAAAATATATTTGCTGCTTTTTTGTTAGAATTTCATTTGCGGTGTAACTTACTGTAAGTTTAGACCATCAATCAGCTACTCAAAAGGATAATACAACCCGGATAATTGCATTTCCCTTTTAAAATAAGGTTATTTAATTACTATGGCCTTGGAAATGGAATGTTTAATTTGAGCAACCTTGTCGCTTGAACTTCACTCGTTTCAAAAGAAATAATTTCTGCAGCTGAACTCACTTATATATCCGGCATTTCCTGATTTCGCAAGACTTTATTTATGAGGGCACTCTGTGAAGGAAATGAGGGCACATTAAAAACTTCAAATTTCCATTTTACGAGTACATTTAAAGAATTGAAGATATCAGTTTTGTTTTGTTTTAGGGTTATCATGAAATACCACGCAAAACATTTATTTGTGAGATGTTCATGATCGTAGGCAAAGGGAATTTTCTGATCGAGCAAAACAAAAGGCACTGAATGAAATATTGAACTTAGATATTTCGGCATCTCGCTGCCTGATATGAGATGGCGGTTGCCCTAAAGAATATTGGTATTTCAAAATTCGTGGGGTTATGGTTGCATCGCCAACCCCTCCCCGCCTTTGTTCATATTTGAGATTTTGAGTGAATAAGTCGTGACACAAGCAAAGAAAATATATTTATCGCTGACTTATAAATCAACAATAATCAACACCATATATATGTTTGTGTGTGCCTCAAATGAGATGTTTATTTACATTCAAGCATAAACATAAAGTTGTGAGAACAAAATAATATAATTGAAGTACAATGTTATCAAGACAAATCACATATTTTCTTAACTGTACAATATTTTGCTCCTTTTTATCTTAAGTGCTTTTAACATTTTTTCTGACAACCTTTGGTCCGGCTTTTTAGCTCCTGATTTACAACAGTTCTGTTTTATATTTCTCTTTCAAATACGTATTTTAGTTTGAAACGGTTTTCATTAAAACCATACAACGACGCCTTTATGACTCTGGATAGACGATGTTTTTTTTATATTTTTATTAAAGACAGGAAAAACTAAGGGCCTCTTGTATCATACCTCGTCGAGGTTTACCAAAACCATGAACTCCTTTTTAAAGTTCACCGTTTTTTAAGGGTGCTTATAAGCTTCTTTTTTATTTTCATTTCGATTGCAGGAGACGAAGAAGAGCAAACTGGACCTCGACATTGAAGATGGCAAGTCAAATGACCATGAAGAGAATGTAGATTTTCAGATGGCATTGTGGAAGGTAAACTTTCTGTTTCCCATAAAGTATCTGAACTCTGCTGACTATTCGCATCCGAAAATGTAAGGCTTAGTGTGAAGGAAAATTAAGAGGGCCTCGTTCTCGCTAAATTTTGATAATTCTATTTTAGTTTATCAAATAATGTAGGCCTATTTTTGTTTCCTTAAATCCCAGGCGCAGACAAAAATGATAAATCACGCTCTCTAAATTGTTTATAAATGTATTTATAGATTAAACATAAAATACTTAAATATTAAGGTCATACATGGGTATACATTTGGTGTAAAATCAGCGCTGTTGACCAACGGGCCTCAGTTGTAACATAGATTTACTTAGGTATCATTAGCATATCACGAAACTGTCACTCTCTTGTATTTTGAAAGGATACAATCATTTGAGGGCATAGTCTGGAACGTAGCTTAGAGGGGAGGGGTGCACGGTGTGGGAATGTATTTCTAACAGGTTTTGCACATCGGGTGATGGAGTTCAACTAACATCGCAGTAAAGAAGTGTGACCAGACTGTTTTGATGTGTTTTGGAGGACAGGTCCGGGGCTGCATAACCTGTCCTTACTCAACTACCAATCTTCGACAACCAATCCAATCTTCTACCAACCAACATTTTGTCAACGGCCATTACACCAATCACACAACCCAACCAACCAACCAACCAACATTACAGATCTGAACTGCAATGACGATCTAATCCTTTCTACGTTCTTACCTCTTACCGATCTATCAACCAACTTTAAACTTCACCAAACACCTGCCACACTCTCGCTCTACCTTACTATCCAATTTCAAGCTCCCATTAAAAGGTAGTAGTCATTTCTAAAAGAGTAAAATTCATGAGATTTATCGGTTATAATAATCATTCTTTCTGTTAAGCACTACTTTAGTTTCTACATGTAATTGGCAGGCGGATCTTCAGATGTTCATTCCGATAAAAAGTACAGCAAGGGAATTATGTTGTCATTCTTTTTGTGACATACGTTTTGCTTCAAAATAATCATTTTCATCTCTTAGTTTTCATTTCCAATTGAATTACTACTTATAGTGATATACACGTTCTTCTTTTGTGATCGCCTTGTTTAATCACCACCATCTTCATCGTCGAAACCAACAACATTAATAACAACAACAACAACATCAATGATAACAACAATACAAAAATATGATTTGAAAACTGATCGCTTTGTTTGTTCCACGGTTCTTTCACACAGAATATATACCGCATCACCGAAAGGGTCGCTCTGGAAATCACAAAGAACAAAACCGTCATCGTCAATGTCATCAAAACAGTCCTGCTGCTTCTCTTCGCCGCCTACCTCATCTACGCGTGCATCTACGACTTCGAAGAGGCTTTCGTCGTCCTCATCTTTACCTCGCTCGTGGCCTTGTCCGCGACGTACGCCCTCGTCAGGGATACGAAAGGTGACGTCATCTTCGAGAAATGCCTCGATCCGATGTGGCAGATGATGGTCAGAGGAGTGGAGAAGACAAAATGGTAATTTATTGACTATCAAATTTGTTTTAGATGATATTTTGTGGTCATTGGCGTAGCCATGCAGCTTCCTAATATTCGGGGGTAGAGAGAGAGAGAGAGAGGTGGGGGCAATGAAAAGAATTTGTTGACCAAAATGCAAAACAACAGACAGAAGAAACACACACATATTGATTTGCTGACACAGTTTTCAATCTGCTGAAAAAAGTTAAATGTGCCGACAAAATGTCTAAAATTCCGGGGCAAGTTCCCCTAGACTACAGTTATGATTTTTGTCACATAAGAAGAATTTCAGATTCTTTGCCCTGTGATATTTTTAAAATGAAATAATCTATTAATGGTCGAGGAATGAATGAAATTAAAAATGAATGTTTCCTTATGGAAGGATAGTGAAGGAAACGAAACTTGTGAAAAGAAAAAAAAAGGAAGAGGATAGAACAATGATATAAAAAGAATTGATGGTAAAGGGAATATGATAAAACAGTGGAAATTATTTCAATGATTTTGCAGGATACTTGCATTTCTAGCAGTCGTCGGGTTCGGCGTCATCCTCTACTTCTTAACGAGAGAAACCCTATTCAACTGGTGTCTTTCGGTGGTCTCATCATCTTCATCGTCCTCCTGTATGTCTTCTCCAAGTATCCAGAAAGGGTAAGACACCAGCGAAATGAATAAGCAAACCTCATGGAAATTTAGTTCAGGCAAGCTTTGGTCATAATTAGTCTTGCCCACTTTAGGTCCGACTATGGTACAATTTCACGTAGGTTTAAAATCGTCCAAAGTTGGTTGTACATTGTTGCCCATAAAGATGGAATAGTTGTTTCCTTAGAGATTGACCAATAAAGTTCTGAGATACAAACTTTATCCATCAAGAATACACCATAATTATTGTCAAAATCATTTCATGAAGAGAAGTAACAAACTATTTTTTCGATTTCTTCTGTTTATGACCAACACTGTACTTACCTTCCCATTGGGCATTTCATTTCGTCCCGAATGCCGTTAACAAAGTGATGCTTGTTTTCTCCAAGTATCTATTGAATTGAATTGAATTGAACTTATTTTCTTCTGCAACGTACAAATCAAATTAATTTTCAGCGATACAACATAATTATACACAATATAAACAAATTGTTTGAACGTGTACACTATATAATAATAATAGGAATGTTAACATTAAAACAAAATGTAACTGATAACACACTACCAAGAATTATTCATTAATAAATCTGCAGAAGAAGGGCTATCACAGTAAACGCTTGCTTGGTAGCGTGATAGCCCTGGGTGGGGAGGGTGCGGAAAGGGTAAGACTCTTTAAAAGAATTATTCATTAATAAATCTGCAGAAGAAGGGCTTTCACAGTAAACGCTTGCTTGGTAGCGTGATAGCCCTGGGTGGGGAGGGGGGGGGGTGCGATGGGAAAGGGTAAGACTCTTTAAAAGGCAGTTAATGATTACACAGAGCACCAATAGTGGATGTCAGCATTATTATTGGGGATGAAAATTCCCATCCACTCGCCAAATTTAGGAAACCCGAAAGAAGTTGATGTATTTGGAAACTGGGAAAATGGACGAGACGTCAGCCCCCCTAAAAGAAGATGATGAACAAAAATAAACAAGATCACCATGCCAATTTCGTTACGCGATAAAACTGCTTAAATTCACATATTAATTACATTCACATTCTTACAATATTTTGAATTATCACTACAATATTATGACGTTTCCTTCACAAATAGATCAATCCCGAAGTGTTGGTCACTAATCTGATTACAGATTATTATATCCTGTTTTCAAAACAAGCCTTAAAATCAACATTAAGCTATTATTTGAACATTTTGATAGTTACAATAATACTTATGATAATAGTGAATTCTTGCTTTTGTTTCCTCTGTATGATGCCCTATTAGGTAAAATGGCGTCCAGTAATTTGGGGCCTGGTCCTACAATTCGTCTTTGGAATGCTGATCCTCCGGACCTACCCTGGCTATATACTCTTCCAGTGGATCGGTAACGTGGTCCAGGCCTTCCTTGGCTTCTCCAGTGCTGGTTCCTTATTCCTCTTTGGAGAGGACTACAACGAACATTATTTTGCATTTGCTGTAAGTTTCATTGAGATATTCTTGATTTCTACATATTAATTCGATTACTCTTCTCCTTATGTATTTATTATCCACCAAGTTCAAAATAAAGGATAAAGAAGAACGACATAACCACTGAGATGGAAAGGTAGAGAAAGACAACTGGAGAAGTGAGAGAGGAAAGGACAGCTGCAATGGATAGATATAGGGGGAAGAAGGGGGAAAGAAAACATGTGTGTGTGTGTGTGTGTGTGTGTATAGTGAAAGATGGGAGAGAGAGAGAACGACAGAGGGAGAGAAAGAAAGAGAGAGACAGAGAGACAGAGAGGGAGAGAGAGAGAGAGATAGGGAGAGAGAGAGAGAAAGATAGGGAGAGAGAGAGAGAAAGATAGGGAGACAGAGACAGAGAGAGAAAGAAAGACATAGAGAGAGAGAACGACAGAGGGAGAGATGATAGAGAGAGAGAAAGAGATAGATAGAAAGTGAGAGAGAGAGAGAATGACAAAGGAAGAAAGAGAGAGACAGAGAGAGAGAGAGAGACAGACAGACAGAGACAGAGACAGACAGACAGACAGACAGAGACAGAGCCAGAGAGAGAGAGAGAGAGAGGGGGGGGGGCACAGTGTAAGAGAGTATCCAGTACCCTCGACAATCCCTTTAAAAATGCTGAGCACTGTGAATAATCAAAGAGATATCACAACATCTCTTTGGAATAATCAACAACGTCTTAACAAACTTTCTTCCTTCATCCATTCATTATCATCAGGTGCTACCAATCATCATCTACTTCAGTAGTGCCATCTCGATCCTCTACTACATAGGTGCCATGCAGTTTGTCATCAGGAAGCTTGCCTGGGTGATGCAGCGCACCATGAAGACATCTGCCTCAGAGTCACTCAATGCCGCTGGTAACATCTTTATCGGACAGGTGCGCTTACTAATAAATACTACAGTGAATCCTGTCTATAAAGACCATCCAAGAAAAGTGGTCTTAATAGGCAGTTGGTCTTTATTTACAGGTTCCTTAAATACATGTTTCATTGAGAAACCATTTTCGAGGGAAACAAAAAATATGGTCTTTGTAGACAGGTGGTCTATTTGTAAGACAGGTGGTCACTAAAGCAGGTATGACTGTAATATACCGTTCTTGTGTAGCGCATATACATTATGATAATTATGTAACGTCTCTATGCGCTTCCAAAAAAGTTTGGATATTATTACCCCGGCTTTAGCTCTGGCAACCGTTGCGCTCAGTGCATTCACACAATGAATCCGACAAGGACGGATTGGTACTTACCACACCTTGGTAGCAGGCGCGGATCCACGGGGGGAAAAAAGATGGTAACGTTAATTTTACCTTTTTAAAACAATTTTTTAAATCAAGGGGTGGGTGTGAATTAGTGCTCACCCCCCGTTGAGCCCCCCAACAAATTAGAGCTCCTTACCCCCCCCCCTGTACACCCCTATCTTTCAGAAATAGATCACGCACATACTGTTGCACATAATCGCAAATAACCACTACCCGCAACCATTAATACAGCTCATCATTGATTATCATTGTTACAACGGGTCCAAATGAAAACCTTAACAGAAAATGACTAATAATTCTCGAGAGCGGGGCATTGTTTCACGAAACCGTCGAAAGTACAAGTTTACCGACATCCCATTGAATCACGGGTTAAATTGAAAACACGCGTTCAATGAGATGTCAGCGAACTTGTAGTTATGGCGGTTTCGTGAAACGCTGCCCTGATCACTATTCAGTGGCTTGTCAGCATAGGATAAAGGATAAAGCCACTCCGTCTCCGTTTACAGGCATAGGGAAAAAATAAACGTGATGAAGAAGCCTATACAACTTTGTTCTACTACCCATTAGTTCTGCATGCCCAGTAGAACCCCATCGCCATAGTCTGTGAAAGATTGGGCCCACCCCTCCCCCTGTTCATAATTTCCTGGATACGCCCCTGTCATTTTGTACAACGGTGACAGTGGCGTTCCCACGACTGTCATTCTGAGGCCGAGGTCTCTATGCTTGTGGTTCTTTATAAGGATGTAATATCATGGAGTCATGACTTTGACACAGAATCATTCAAGTTCATCGACTCGTTCTGTTCGCTCGATTAACTTTGGGTAATATCCTCTTTTGTTGTGGTGGTGGCTTTGCAATATAAACTACTAACGATAGAGTTGAACTAATTTTGCTTACTTCTTTTCATTAAATGACTGCGACTATATTGATCATTGTTTATTGATCAGTAAAGTTCTAAAAAGATAATTATGACCTTTCTCTATCTAGAATAAATCATATTGTCACAATTATTTTATGAAAGGAAGGCAAGTGAAATTTATTTCAACTTTTGGGGCAGCAGTGTATATTTTTGACAATTATTCTCTCCATTATCTTAGTGTCATTTATTTTCGAAATTCTCATGAAACCGCAAACATTTCCTTCTCGTTTTTACAGACTGAAGCACCGTTGCTCATCCGGCCGTTCTTGAAAGACATGACGCGGTCAGAAATCCACGCGGTCATGACCGGAGGCTTCGCTACCATTGCCGGTAGCGTACTTGGTGCGTACGTACTGAGCGGTATAAGCGCGGCTCATCTGGTCTCCGCCTCGGTCATGTCCGCGCCGGCAGCTCTGGCGGTCTCAAAGCTCTTTTATCCGGAGACTGAAATATCAAAGACGGCGAATTCAGACAACTTGGTCATTGAGAAAGGGTGAGACTGACGTTTAGTTTTTGTTTAGTTGCACCGTAGCCGGTATGTTCTTAAAAATTGGGATTATGGGGGAGGGGGGGGGGGCGTGTCTCCTGTGCCTTTATGGAAACGCCTTGAAGTCTTGCTCGAGAAAATTTATGACATCAATTGGAGGTATTCTCCTGATTTGTTAGAACTAACAACTATCATCCGCTGTATAATTTTTAATGATGCTATCACCTTTTGTAGAACCGAGAGAAACTTCATAGAAGCTGCGGCATCCGGGGCGTCAACCGCTATACCTCTGGTACTCAACATCGCTGCCAACCTCGTCGCTTTCATCTCCCTTCTCGCTATGGTCAATGGACTTCTCGGCTATTTCGGAGGCTTAGCGGGATATCCACAACTTACATTTGAAGTAAGTAAAGTAGTACATCAATATCAAGATACAAGGCCTCTGATTGGTCAAAGCTGCGGGCATAAAACTGCCAATTGACTGCTACGTCACGAGGACAGTGACCATGGTGAAGATGGTTAAGAATAATCCACGGTTAATGTATCTCCTCGTGGCACAGACTCACGATCACGTCAAAACATATAGGTTTACTTTTTGTACTATAAATTGGTCATTGTGTTTACTATCTATTTTTCTTTCGGTTAGAATTGGTTATTATAATACAAGGAAATAATGTTTCCGCTATATCACCGCAGATTATCAAAATGATATCAATCAGTTATTTTATTTCTCAATATGGCCCCATCGTAACGTTGAATTATATCATTAACGAAAGCTCTCTCTCTCTCTCTCTCCCCATCTCCTGTTTTCCCATTTCTCCCTCCCCCTCTCTTCATCTCCCCTCTCTTTTTCCCTCCATCCCCTTACCCTCCCTCCCCCTCCTTCCCCTCTCCCCCTCTCTCTCTCTATCTCCCTTTCTCTCTCTCTCTCTCTGTCTCTCTCTCCATCTCTCTGTCTCTCTCCCATCTCCTGTTTTCCCATTTCTCCCTCCCCTCTCTTCATCTCCCTTCTCTTTTTCCCTCCCTCCCCTTACCCTCTCTCTATCTCCCTCCCTCTCTCCCCCTCCTTCCCCTCTCCCCCTCTCCCTCTATCTCCCTTTCTCTCTCTCTCTCTCTCTCTCCCTCCCTCTCAGTTGATCTGCTCATACGTGTTCATGCCAGTTGCTTTCATCATGGGAGTCGAGTGGGCCGACTGCCGGCTCGTCGCCGAACTCATCGGCATCAAGACGTTCGTCAACGAGTTCGTTGCTTACGATAAACTTGCTACGTTTATTGACAACAGGGAGACTGGTGTAGGACCAACGCTATCGGTAAGAGTTAAGACCATAGATCTTTCTCGCCCACCTGGGCCCTGTTTCATAAAAACTTGTTAACAATAAAAAATGCTAAATATCTATGACAAATTTGCTCTCAGCCAATCAAATGCCACAATTTCAGTAGCTTATAACAGTTATGATAACTTGTTATTGATAACAAGTTTTATGAAACAGGGCCCAGATAATCATAGGCGTATGAAAGGTCAAGAGCAACTGGTGATCTTGTGCTCCTACATTTTTCTATTCCTAACTTTATTCAACATATTTTTCCTGCTGATATCTGGTTATCTCACGTTATTACATTTTTCATAACGAAACAAAATTAACTGGAAGAAAGGAGTGTCTGTTCTTTTGCTTACTACTTCAGCTTGGTCGCAAAATTTTGAAACTGGAAACTTAAGTTGATGTTTGAGCGAAGGGATGTCAGCCCTCTGGTGAAGTTATGTCCATAGCCTCGCCTACGTTTGTCTATTCTAGGTGGCGTAGAGTTGGTCCAGATATTGAATGGGCACTGGTCTTACTCAACGTGCGAAAAGCGGATTAGCTAGGCCGTTGATGGGGGATTAGGGAAGGGGTCGGAGTGGATACTTTTCATGATCTCACCCTGTCATTTTTTCTTCATTTTTCCTTAACACTCTTTTTTTCCTCAATTTGAATGTATGCGCATTCCCCCCATCCGGTACACCGTAGTTGCGCCACGTCCCAGTAGTAACTCTAGTTAACCAATTTGACCTGTTGATATCTTCTGCAGGAACGGTCCGAGGTCATCGCAACATACGCCCTCTGCGGTTTTGCCAACATTTCATCAATAGGTGTTCAGCTAGGAGGGTTAGCGCCCCTAGCACCCAGTAGGAAACCTGACCTAGCAGCTGTGGTAATCCGGGCATTAATCGCAGGGACGGCAGCCTGCTTCATGACAGCTTGTATAGCAGGTATGTTGATCAAATATTGGAAGAAAAAAGAAAGAAAGAAAGACAATAACCGGTGTCAGTAGACAATTTGGAATGGGGTCATGGGGTCTCTGTAGATTGAATTCTTCCACAAACAAGCAAAGTAGCGACATCATGAATAGAGGAAAAATATCAAACTCAAGAACAACGACAACAACAACATAAACAAACCAGGTCCTCAGCTCGTACTGAATCTGGCAACATGTGTATTAACTGGTGTTCAGATTTTTGGCAGCAAATGGAGACAAATATTTCGTACAAGCAGCACCCCAGGAACCCCAAAAAAAAAAACAACAACAAACAAACAAAAACAAAAACAAAAACAAAAACAAAACAAAACAAAACAAAAACAATCCTAAACGGATAAAATAAACAAACTAACTAACAAAACAATATTAAACAAAGAGGATAATATACAAACCTGTCTCTGAGAAATTCACAGTTTGCCAAATAGCGACGCCTTCTCATTCTGTTATTATATTCTCTCTCTTGCAGGCGTACTGTACGTACCGGAGGAGGTTGTATCAGGGAACGCCACTACTCCTATCCCCATGACAACCGTCTACTAGCCAATGAAAATTCAAGTCCATCTCTGTTTGGCGCCAGATAATTTCTCATCGGGTTTGACCTTTTTTGTACTTTGAAGTGATGTGTACTGCTCCAATGGTATTTTGAAGTACTATAAATTACTTCCAAAGTACTCGTGTAGATATAATGTGTATAAAATAATATAGATGAATATTGTATCATGTGGATGATCCTGTGTTTCTGCCGAGTGTGGAAGGAAAAACAGAGTGTGGGAGAGAGAGAGAGTGTGTGTGTGTGTGTGTGTGTCTGTGTGTGTGTGTGTTTGTGTGTGTGAGAAAGAGAGAGCCTCATGGGAGAGAGAGAGAGGGACAAAAGAGTGAGAAAATGAGAAAAAAGGAGCAATAATAATGATAATGATAATGTTTGAAATTATAAGGTTATATTAGAGAGTTGGGGTGAGGATTAAATTAAAGTAAATATTAACAAACGACAAAATAATATCATACTTGTCCATCTGACTGCCTTGAAGGAAGTACACAATATCACTACTCACTGCCTGTCTGTCTAGCAAAAACTCCTACTGCCAAAATATATGTATATGATGAGGTGTAATCTCATTGTGTTTTACCAACGAAATTGTGAACCAATAAACAACAAAAAACAAGAAAAAGAAGATATTAATGTAAAGACTTGATACATAAATGGTGAAATTGATTCATGAACCAGATGTTTGATGATTATGGCTTATTATTCAGTCAGCTACCTTACTTGATCAGAAAATGCCATTTTCGGATCGTTATTTATTATAAGAAGATATCTTTTTTTCCCTTCATTTTTTACTGTGACATTCCAACTTTGAAAAAAAAAAGTAACAAAGAAGAATATCGAGAGTTTTTAGAGAATGTAAACAAAGAGATATAAATACCTTACTCTTAATTCTACAAATAAAATGCGGAAATGGAGATTCGGGGAAGGGGCTATGGGCCGTTTCTTTTGAGAAAGAAAAACGCAAAAGTTCCTTTAGGGCTAATAATCGCTGATTTGTGGGGGATCCCCTTTTGGTCACTTGGAGGGGTGGCATCTGTTCCAAAATCATTTTCTAGGGAAGTGATTTTCGGGCATTTCTCTATACTCCTTTTTATTTTTATTTTTAAACGATCAATATTGTTCATGAACTACTGATTGATGGGCTATTCAACTGCGGATTCAAGACCCGATGTTTATCTCAGTAACCATAGAAACTGAGATAAACATACATGTAGTTACTGAGATAAACACCGGGCGTAAACAATGCAAATGGGGTATTTGATAATCGAATTATACCTCTTGATTTGAGTAAAAGAGTTTCTATTTCGTATTGTTTTCCAAATATATGAGGAACAAGCAACCATGATCATGTTGATGAATTCAGTTGCATGTAGGCTATGTCTTTTAGTCTTTCATGGGCTCTACATGTACACAAAAATATGAAGGTATGTTGTGTGAATTATTAGATTTATCATAAGAAATACGACTTTTGAATTGTCAGAACTATGAGGCATGCAGTGACAGTGTGAGCGACTGCATACTGGTAACATGAAATGTACCAAATTAAGCAATGCAATGGAAATTTTTGTTTGTGGAATGTGATATTTTGAACAATTAAATGATGGAATATATTCTGTAAGAAAAAAATATTATTGTTGGGAATGTTTTCTTCTTTCATTACCCTGTAAAGAGGATGTAGCAAAACTATGGACATGCACGTAAGAAGAATAATGTACATGTATATATAAAAAAGGGAGAAAATGGGAATTGGATATAAGAGAGGGGGTAGAGGAAGAAAGAGACATGCAGAGAGAGACAGAGAGAGAGAAAGATAGAGAGAGACAGAGAGAGTGAGAGAGAGACAGAGAAAGATAGAGAAAGAGAGGCAGAGAGAGAGAGAGAGAGAGAGACAGACAGAGAAGGGAAGGGGGAGAGGGACAAAGAGAGAGAGAGAGGAAGATAGAGAGAATGGGAGAGAGGGGAGAGAGAGAGAGGAAGGGGTGTGAGAGAGAGCGGAAGGGAGAGAGGGAGAGAGAAAGAGAGAGAGAGAGGGGGAAGGGGATGAGAGAGAGAGGGAGAGACATTGAGAGAGAGACAGAGAAAGAGAGAGAGGAAGGGAGATATAGAGGGAGAGAGAGAGAGAGAGTGAATGAGAGAAAACATGGAAGAGGGAAGATATATCAAGAGAATGATCCATTCTGTCATCCTGTGCTGCCAATAGACAGGGGAAAATGAGGAAAATCCACATGGCAAATATCAATCTGATTGCAAAAAGTATATACAACTTGTCTAAAACTAAATGTTCTTTATTGGTTGCCATGGTGAGTGAGTATACATGTTTTGAGGCTTTTTGGTGACACAATATGCTATCCTTGCTGAAAGGCTGTTAATATATTGTTTTGAACAGTTGTAAGATTATATCGACAGCCTTTTTAGCTAGGCTACCACATGGTGTTAACGAAAGGCTCTAATCGTGATTTCTCCATAACTACTTTACTGCTAATGTAGATTTGACTAGTTGGATAATTTGCCCTTAAGACAAAACATTAAAGAAGGTATAAAAACAACAAAAAACAAACAAAACAACAAAAAACAAACAAACAGACAATAAAACCAACAAGTGAGATAAATTCATTTGAGCACTGATTGTTTAATTTAATTCTGATACATGATATGTTCCAATGTTATCATGTATATACATATACAGTCCAGAAATACACTATTAACTGTCAATGTCTTAACATCCTAAATTCTGAAATTCTGAAGTTTCACACGCTCGGTCAGCTCATAATATCATTCATGAGCTTTAATCTCCAATCCCTTTCCAATATGTTACAATCGTTGATTTAGTATTTACACATCCTTTTGCTTATTATACAAGGATTAAAATACATGATTTGAACACCACAAAAATAAATAATGCTGAGAGCAGTTTTGTAACTTTTATAATGCACACACAGGCCACACAATTTGTTTAGTACAGCAGATTAGTATAGCAATAGCATTAGGATAACAAGATGATATATTATATAATTTCAAGCAAAATATGAGATAAAATAGAATCTGCAAACAGATGGCAATGATATTGAGGTGGGCTAACATCTGCTTCTGCGACATTTGCTTCAGGATTTTCTTTCGTCAAATATGATATTAATATCATAACTACATTTATTTTAAGCACATCTCCAGCTCATAAGATGGTCAATGCGCCTAGAAAATATTATTATTACCCTGGCTTTAGCCCACCTGCCCTCCCGAGAGGGGTTAGGTCTAGCTTTGCAATTGTGTTTTAGGTTTGAAAAGTGACTTTGAAGAAGCGACCGAGGATTGCAGGATCAACCTCTCCTCGTATGATGATAAGGTTTGCTTTAGGTTTAGGGTAATAGGTATAGTGTTTGGTTCAAATTTGAAGTTAGGAATACTGTTAGCAGAGGAAATTGACCATGAGGCAATTGTAGTTGGAGCATATGTCATAGGCCAACAAATAATAAATAGTATCAGGAATTCATACAAAGCTACTTTTAATATTTCAAGGATCTAGTACATGATTTCCAATTGGTTTGATATGATTTAATCTTGTGCACAATCCTCTACATAAATCCTCTATTATCAAATATGATCATTATTAACATTTCATTACCAACTAGTTCTGGTGAATAATTTTCTAATGATACTATAATGATAACAATTTCTTCTTACTTTGTAAAGAATTTACTGACAAAACACTGCTTTTCAACTAAATGCACAATAAATTCAAACATTTTTGACCAAGATTGTAATTACTGTTTTTCTCACCATTGCAATTCTTTGTTTGGGTGAGTAAGGTTTCAATCAATAAATCCTTTAAAGCCCCACTGCACTACTTGTAGCTACTTGCTCCCTCTATATAGAAAACAATGACTAAGCAGTGCCCGTTGGTCCCCCATGATCCTCTTTTTCTTATGTTAATTGAGAGCTGAGTTGATGAGATAACCACCTGTCAGTGACCAGCAGGGTGGTTTAATCCCTCTTGGCCAAACTAGTGCAGAGAGGCTTGAATATCTTCAATTTAGGAATCCATGCTACATCATGATGTGCCATCCATTATACATGTATAATGGCATTTCTAGACAATAATGTACCTAGAGTCAAAATTTAAAATTGCAAAATTGATGATTGTCATCGCACAGTACATTAACATACATGTAGGCAATATGATTTAAATTTGGGTAATTCACACATTACACTACTAGCAATGGTAAAATACTTGTAAAATACATATTCATGCTGATAACTTACACATAGAGTTGCCTAACATTAGAACATCATAAATACACATCAGTATTTCATTTACCATTACTCCTTAATTTTAATTTATTCATTTACTGTCATGCTCTTTTATTTATATTTTCTTCACACTCATGCAAAATTTTTGGATAATTAAGTACATGTTAGTTTAACTGTTTATGCAATAAAATAGCACAAGAAAGACATTCATAATTTACTCTTATCACAAATAGGCAGTGTCATTTAAGGATTCCGGCAAGTCCAGGGTATTTTGTCCCATAAATTACCGACCGGGCCCTGTATTATAAAGAGTTGCGATTGATTCAAATCAATCGTAACTTTTTATAAGACGGAGCCCTCGATGTCTAAGACTTTAGTATTATTTGATGATTGTATTAAAGGACAAATCGCAGCAATGTTTATGTGAAACTTAGCTGTAGAGGGCCAGCTGATCATGTATTTACTCTGCATAATACCAGGAACTCCAGGCATTGTGCATGGTGTATACATAACCAGCTGGCCCTGCGCAGCCAAGGTGCGCAGGAACATTACTGCGCAAAGTCCTTAATCTGCAAGCCAAACAAGCTTGAGTTAAACCAAACATCATGTAAGACGATGGCATCAATGTCAATTATCTTCGTAATACAGTCAAACCTGCTTTTAATAGTGACCACCTGTCTACAAAGACCACATTTTTTTGTTTCCCTTGAAAATGGTTTCTCATTGAAACATGTACTATTAAAAGGAACCTGTCTACAAAGACCACTTGTCTAGAAAGACCAATTTTTGTGTTTCCCTTGGGCGGTCGCTATAGACAGGTTTGACTGTACCATAATACTAGCTATTGGGACACCAAAGGATGAACTTGAATATATGTGTATCCTGGACTTGCCTGTTTCACACATTCCTTGTTAATTTACATTCTCATATAAAAAAATATCCATGGATTCTATCCATCAGTTTAGGTCCAAGTTTCCAACCAAACCATCTTTCATTTTCGAAACATGCTCGCACAAGGAGTTGGGAGGGTTTCACTCCATTAGCCTTTGAGATGTATAATTTTTTTTTAAATATATAAATTTGAACAACAATGCAAGCTTATTTGAGTAAACTACCACAACTATTTCTTTACTACTGTTTTCACTACTTCTGTAAAAAAAAAAAAACCGTTTGATATGCATTTGAACATAATAAGCAGTATTAAACAGAAGAAGCCTTGAGATCTCTAATTTGAAAAAAATATCATTTAACAACAATGCAGCTTATAAATTCAAGTAACTACCACAAGTATTTCTTTACTACTGTTTTCTCTACTTCTGTTTAAAAAAAAAGTTTGATACACATTTGAACATAATAAGCAGTTACAGAGTTAGCCTTGAGATGAATAATTAAAACCAAAAATTAACAACAATTAATGCAAGCTTATTTGAGTAATTACCACATATATTATTACTACTGTTTAAAACAAACATTTGGCATGTATTTGAACATAATATACAATAACAGAGTTGTGCTACACAATGAACAATAAGAAATAAACATAACTACATGACATGGTCATAAACATTTCCCCAAATTGCTTTTGGTGCAAACCACCAACTAAGACCATCGCTTCTTTTCTAACTCTCGACTCGCTTTGCTCGACCAATTGGAACATACAGTGGATTGCCACGGTCAACTTTTCTCACACATACAGTGTACATGTATAATATATATGCAAACAATGTGGTAGTCCTGGGTTAAATTCATAATGAATCAAGAATTCAAGAAAGTTTTGACGATACAAAAGACGCAAGGTTTAAGTTCTGAAGCAATTCTGAACCAATATGACATGGTAATTAAATTGCAGTAGAAGAGACTTTGGGGAATGTTTACAGCCATGTCCATGTTAATTTAAGTACTGTTAAAATCATTTCCTTTGGCTAAAGTAAAGAGGTGGAATTCAACTCATGCATACTGTTTCAAACTTAACCAAGGTGATAAAAGAATACATAGGTAGCTTTATAGCAAACTATAGTGGCACTAAAAGATGCGACCGGAACGCAAATGGCATAATACATCATCGATGGTTTAAATAAGGGACTGAAAAGGTGTGATTTGACATATCTGAATGAAAGTTTTTTAATTATTTAGTCTATCAAGTTCTACCTCAAAGTCCTCTATTCCACATACCTGTAAATGTTTATCTTAAAAAAATATGCATTTTGCATTCCGGTTGCGTTTTTTTGTGCCACTTCGCAAAGCTAACATAATCAGCTACATATTTTGGAATGAACACAATAATAATGGACGGAAAGGTGGTCTATACTATAATAATGTAAGTACTATGAAATGAAATAGTAAGCACACACACACAATAAATACATAAATATGATTCAGAACAAACAATGGTATATATTGGTTATATATACAATGACTACCTATCCATCAATCCTAGGACCAACATCATTTTATCTATTTAAATATCAGACCAAACAGGTACTTGAATAGCTCTAATATTATGAATACAACTTGTAACTACTGGTCAAATGGAGATAAGACATCTCACCCTATTTCATGATTGTATGATTTACAATTCTAATTCTCTAGTCCATAGATTCATGTAGACATAATGATATGAGTTGCCTATTTTTGTTTGATACCATATTGCACAAGAGATTAGACCAAGGTGTTATCAAATACCTACATGTGAATGTTAATAAATGTATGTAATAAAATATAACCAGACAGACCAGTGAATTGTTGATAGTAATAATAATAATAATAGTAACATTTATGTAGCGCTTCATACTGTTTCTAAGCACTATACTATTATAACCCCAGCATTAGCCAAGTGGCCCTAATAAAGCACTCTGGCAATGGAGGATTTTTTTCCTACCGGGTACCCATGTGCATCACCTGGGTGGAGAGCGGAAATTGCTGTAAGTATGCCTTCACCGAAAGATGGCGCAATTGAAAATACATTACAGCAGTGGTAGCAATGTCGGTAAAATACCCTGCCTTTGAAGAAAATAGCCCGATCCACCATTTACCTATATTTCATTATTTGGGTATCCTGTCCTAACTCATTAGTCTACATAATATTATTTCAAAAGTACCGATTCTAATACTATCTATAGTATAGATAATAAGACAAATTAGGAATCTATCAAAGCAAAAGTAGAAATGCAGTCGATTTTGTATACTTTTTACACATACACTAGTCTGAAAGTAAAAAAATAAAGTGATAGGAATAGTTCCTCCCAACTCGGAATGGTTAGCAGCTACGAATTCTAGCAATTTTTTAAAAACCAGTAACAGAGCAGAACCACGCCAAAATATTGTACAAAGCACCATAACATAAAGGCTGAAGAAATAGCAAATAAATAAATATATCTAAAAATCTATCATAACTTTATAGGTATAATATCACACAGCAATCATAAATAGATACCGACTATAAAAACACATCTTCTATACAATAGATCTCATGTAAAGAAAGCACCTGTATTTCAAGCAAAGAGTTTTAGGGCAATTCGGTGAAATGCATCCCGTAAGACATACATGTATGAAATTTTTCCATATATTTCATCCAAACATGAAAACTACCTTGACCTGGGCCCATTGCATGAAACTTACCATTGATGGTAACTTTGCCATCAATGGTAACTACCATGGAAAACTTGATTTTGATTGGCTGTTGAGCCCTGTGACCATGGTAATTGCCATTGATGGCAAAGTTACCATCAATGGTAAGTTTTATGCAACGGGCCATGGTCCCTGTTTCATAAAACTTGCTATCAATAACAACTGCTAACTTTTTATGACAAATTTGCTCTCAGCCAATCAAATGCCACGTTTTCAGTAGCTTCTAAGAGTTATTGTAACTTGTTATTGATAACAGGTTTTATGAAAAAGGGCCCAGAGGCATTAATAACAACACTCAGTGATACCAGAAAGAAGCAATAGTCAATGTTCACATCTAGAGATTTTCATTATTTAATGAAATAAATGGATAAATGTCATATACCATAAGTGACACATTGCATGGAATCGCCCTTAGTGAGTTGTGAACAAGTTAAATGAGATAAATATTTTCATACATTTATTTTGAAAGTTAGCTCTACACAAATAGCATACCGCGTTCATACACATAGTTTGTTGAATGCGTTTTAATGCCGTTATAGAAACTATATTGCTATGTTAATGTTCTTTGAGCATCTCTTTGTACTGTTTCTCCCAACACAATTAAACCCCTTTCAGACACGATGCAGTCAACCACCTTAAAAAACTGCCAGAGCAAAACTTTGTGTGCAAAGAATAGCAAAGAGCACAACTTTGGTAGGAAGAGGAAGAAAAAAAAGCTGCGTGCATCAATGATCCTTTTGTGTACTTGATCTCATTGATCTGTGTGTTACAAGATATAGAAATGCTAAACCACTATGCTCATCTCATCATTTAGCTACGCAGCGTTTTTTTTTAAAGCGTTTTTTTAACAGCGGTTTACTGCCTCAAGTGTGAATGACACTTACAAAACCCTGTGATCGCCTGATCATTAGCAAGCCTCTTTGTACAGTCTAGTCAATCAGATGGTACACACATTCTGTAAATTCATACTACAGAATATTCACCCTGTTTTTCAAAACTCTGTCTCAAACATCCATTCTCTATAGAATCCTGCATCAACTCATTTGTCACATTAGTTCTATCTTTTGAGGAAGCTCTAATAGCGAAAAGTAGTGGCACGTAAAACATCTTGCCAATCACGTCTTGTGTAGAACTTCATAATAGACATGCACCAATGTCTAAATCAATTGTACACTAGCTGGCTTCAGCTCAGATAAGTGAAATATAATCGTACTTTGGTCAGATGTGGTTTTCTTAAAAATCTGCAGTCTTTAAATACATGCCACTACAATCGTTAAGCTACCTACCATGCCTTTTCTGATTTTATTGGCTGTAGTAATGGGCATTTCTCCTTTTTACAAGTTAGATGAAGCTGGGGACACATTTTAGTTGAATGATGCAATCTCTCAGCCCATAATATCACAAGGATTGTCTGCACAGCATCAGCGTCGGGAAGTTCTATTTCCACAAGTTGACAGACAAAATTGGTGTAGACAACAGCAATACAGAATATATCACAGGTTTTATTTTAGGAACTGCCTACCGCTATGCCGCTATTCAGCTCAGTCCCTGGGTGTTGGTGTAGTCTAGGAAATGTCCGTAGAGTCTCAGTCTGGTTCTCATTCTAAATAGATGTCTTCGGTAGGATTGGTGTAGTCCAGGAACTCAGCGTAGAACCGTTTAAAAGCAGCACTGTGTGTACAAAAAAGAAAAGGAAAGAAAAGAGACAGATATTAGAATGACGCCTATCTTCATGAACCTATAAAACAATTTCAACCCTGTGCCTACAGGAACCTGGTGGTCCCTGGATTAAGCCTATGGGATTTTCACAATGCGGTAGTCAACAGGTTAACATAGAAATGGTTTATACTTTATAGTCAAACCTCTCTATAAAGGCCACCAAGGCAAACAGAGAAAGTGGCCACTGTAGATAGGTGGCCTTCCCAGACAGGTACAACACACTTTTCTTTCTCAAGGGAGACAGAATACTTGGCCACTAAAGACAGGTGGCCTTTATAGAGAGGTGACCTCTGAGACAGGTTTGATTGTAATGAGGAGTATCCAATCCAGCATAGCCAATTATCCTATAAACATGTTTGGACACGAGACAAAATGTAAGAGAGAGAGAGAGACTACTTCCTCTTGGGGCCAATGAAATTTCATTGATACAGTCAAACCTGTCTATAACAACCGCCCAAGGGAAACACAAAAAGTGGTCTTTGTAGACAGGTGGTCTTTGTAGACAGGTTCCTTTAGTACATGTTTCAATGAGAAACCATTTTCAAGGGAAACAAAAAATGTGGTCTTTGAAGACAGGTGGTCACTAAAGCAGGTTTGACTGTTAGTGTTTTTTCACAATGAAATAGCCAGTTATCCCATAAATATGTTTGAAAATGAGACAAAATATAACAGAACAACTTCTTTCTCTTTGGGCCAATAAAATTTTCTGAAATTTCACTCTATAGCCTCTAGTCATACTTACCCCATGGCTTCTGCTAGTGGTTGCCCACTCTGGGCATTCTCTGTTATAAACACATGGCAAGCAAAGCGTCGGTCGTTGGGATGTTTGGTGATGAATCCAAAATATCTGAGAGAGGAAAAACAAGGTTACAATGATAAACAAGGGGAACACTCTCGGCGGTCTCGCCTGCATTACGCAATTTGATATGATGAAAAAATGAGGTTGGGACATTATTTATAGGCAGGGTGGCCTATTAGCAGGCCCCCCAAAATAAAATCCTCTGAATATAATCAGCATTTTGTAGTGAATATTGACTTAGCATCATCAGAAGAATTATTTACTATAATTTGTACCAAGATTGATAACTTTCATGAAATATGAACAAATAACAAAAATTAATTAATTAATTCTCATATTAAGTTGTGAAAACATAATCCAAGTTTGCAGACCTGAAATGACATTTGACCTTGACTTTGTCACCTAAAAGACTAATCACATGATTGGTGATACTTGATAACCCTATGTTCAAGTATCGTGAAATAGGAATGTATACTTTCAAAATTATATTAAAAATTCAAAAACTTAACCTCAGTCTAAGTTTGTTGACCTGAAATGACCTTTGACCTTGACTTTGTGACCTGAAATTCTACTCACATGATTGGGGATACTTGATATCTCTTTAGTCTAAGTTTCATTAAATGAGAACTTATACTTTCAAAATTATATTAAAAATTCAAAAACGGAAAAGCGGCGCCTATGTCTCGTTTTTCCTACGCAGGCGAAATGGGTGACATGCCAATATTATAGAGGACACATATTCCCACTCTATCAATCTTGTATCACATAATTCCGAGTGGGGAAATCAACTAGCTTCATGAAGCCTGGTTCACATGAGATGTAATAAACCGCCATCAGTTTTGAGTTGGTTTACCAAGTCATATCTGAAAAAGGCTTTAGAGAATAACTTTGAGCAATTGCTAAAAAACACTAAAGACTTCTTGAGATCTATAGCTGGACCAGCTCACAGCAGTTCAATTTGAACATTAAATATGGAAAAACAAAAATATGCTTCATGGATATGTGACTAGGAACATGTTTTCTTGAAAATAAGTCAAAATTAAATATGAACATCAAATGATATGTTTACAATTTGTTTATGCCAAAAGTTAACCTTTTGAAGTCTCAAATCTGAACAGGCTTTAATACAGGAGCGATCCGATTCCTGTAGGCATGGGGTAAGAATAATGAAATGGCTTACTTTGAGCTCTGGGGATGGAAGCCACAGTATGATATATTCTTGAGTGAGAAGTAGTAGTTGTGTTCTTTCTGTTTGCCACTCAGGAATTTCTCGACCTTCTTTCTTACAGAATCCTTCTTCTGTGAAAGAGTACAAGAAAACAGAAATTGTTTGTTTGTTCGTTTGTTTTACCTGACTGCTAAGAAAGTATGTGTATGCTTGTAAGTAAGCAACCAAGGGACCAACGGCTTTAAGTCCTCTCCTAGGGACTTGGTAATGAGGATTAATGCCTTATCAAAGGGCACTAGAGCATCAACTTGGTTTTGAACCCAGGACCTTCAGGTTACGAGACCACTGCTCTACCACTGAGCCATCACGCCTCCTTGAATGAATGAATTTTAATTGAACTTTAACTTGGGGAAAGTAGTGAATAATGTGATACATTTAGATCAGCTGTTGTCAGGTATATTCCTATTTCTTTGAAAAGAAAAGAAGAAAAAAATAGAATTCATATTATGATAATGCAAAAATAGATTTAAAAAAGCACTGGGTCCAAACTTATCTGTTGCCTATTAAATACTGAAATAGTGAACTTGTATATCAAGAGTCGTCAAAGGAGATACGTGGTCTTACAAATCATGCAGTCCTTACACACAAGTTCCTCTAATCCAGGTTTCAATTAAGAACGATGATGAAGAGAGACTTCATGTGGTCTTTATAGGCAGGTAGTTTTTTTAGACAGGTAGTCACCACACCATGTTTGACTGTAATACTAGATTAATTTAGGATTCTATCATTTTTGTTAGTTATGATTGACAAATAGAAACAAATCCTTCATTGAAACGGGACTCTGAGTATTCATTGTCATATATCTTAACTCCAGTGATCTTGAGGCAGCAGACAGCAAGAAACCTGGCTTGAGAGAGTCCACAGGAGTGAATGACAGCTTTCCTAATAAATTTTAAGGTATGGTAGGTAGAAGCTTTAATGACATGTTATGTTTACCCCCAACCAATGAAGGTTTTCTGTAACAAACAAATTACAGTCAAACCTGTCTATAGCGACCGCCCAAGGGAAACACCAAAAGTGGTCTTTGTAGACAGGTGGTCTTTGTAGACAGGTTCCTTTAGTACATGTTTCAATTAGAAACCATTTTCAAGGGAAACAAAATATGTGGTCTTTGTAGACAGGTGGTCTTTGTAGACAGGTGGTCACTAAAGCAGGTTTGACTGTATTTAAGGGTTCACCACAGTAAGATCAAAACTATAATCACCTCCTCTGGTTTAGGAGGCTTTGACTGGTCTATCATCCTGACCCCGTTGTCGCTGATTTCTAGAATGCATTTTGTCGGGGGTCGAAGTTCAGGGGTCATCCTCCTGGCCATCACGACCTTCTGCATGGCCCTGCATAGAACCTCGTTGCCACGGTGAAAGGGCGTTTCGACCGAACCTAGGAATTGGAGTCTGAACCTGCTTATATGGACTCTTTTGATTGGTGTACCTGCATGGTGAAACAAAAGAAAGAAGTAATAAATGTCACGAAGTGTTGCTTTAGTTTGTGAGAGCAGGGGAGTGTTTCACAAAGACTAAGATTGACTTTACGTTGGACTTACCTATGGCAGGCCATTCATGCCACTGTTTTCTCTCACCATTTACTGGCATTGGTCTCTCAAGGGACGTACAAATCATGGTCACATTTCTACAGAATTTACATTTTTTGATAGTTCATTATTGAAGGAAAAAATGTTATCTAAAGATCATAATGGTGAGAGCAAATAGTGGCATGAATGGCCTGCCATAGTTAAGTCCAACTTAAAGTCGATCTTAGTCTTTGTGAAACACTCCCCTGGTTTACTTTTAAAGAAATTGGTTTACATGAATAACACCCAATTGAAATGCATAGAAGATGAAACTATCCTATTTAAATTCAGTTAAATACTAAATGCTAATGGTTCTCCGCATTGGGCATTCACAGCTCAATTGAACTTCTTCAATTGTAATGCAATCATAAAATTAACTAGATGGAACTTCAACTGCGCGCAGTCGATGATGCCTCCGCCATAGAGCAATTTTACAAACCAAAATGAAAGCAATTTTTAAAATTCAAGTTTGATTGTAATCCATCTGTCGGTTCTAATGATAACCGATCACGAGCTATTTTAGGATACATAATGAGCCCTGTGACCTTTGACCTCGTGACCCCAAATCTAATCAGTTCATTGGCTCTGCAAGATACATACATGACCCAAGTTTGGCGGTAATCCATCAATCGGTTCTTGAGATAATGTGATCACAAGCTATTTTGCATACATAACGAGCCCTGTGACCTTTGACCTCGTGACCCCAAAATCTAACCAGTTCATTAGCTCTGCAAGATACATACATAACCCAAGTTTGGCGGTAATCCATCAATCGGTTCTTGAGATAACACGATCACGAGCTATTTTTGCATACATAATGAGCCCTGTGACCTTTGACCTTTGACCTCGTGACCCCAAAATCTAATCAGTTCATTAGCTCTGCAAGATACATACATGACCCAAGTTTGGCGGTAATCCATCAATCGGTTCTTGAGATAACGCGATCACAAGCTATTTTTGCATACATAATGAGCCCTGTGACCTTTGACCTTTGACCTCGTGACCCCAAAATCTAATCAGTTCATTAGCTCTGCAAGATACATACATGACCCAAGTTTGGCGGTAATCCATCAATCGGTTCTTGAGATAACGCGATCACGAGCTATTTTTGCATACATAATGAGCCCTGTGACCTTTGACCTTTGACCTCGTGACCCCAAAATCTAATCAGTTCATTAGCTCTGCAAGATACATACATGACCCAAGTTTGGCGGTAATCCATCAATCGGTTCTTGAGATAACGCGATCACAAGCTATTTTTGCATACATAATGAGCCCTGTGACCTTTGACCTTTGACCTCGTGACCCCAAAATCTAATCAGTTCATTAGCTCTGCAAGATACATCCATGACCCAAGTTTGGCGGTAATCCATCAATCGGTTCTTGAGATAACGCGATCACGAGCTATTTTTGCATACATAATGAGCCTTGTGACCTTTGACCTTGGACCTCGTGACCCCAAAATCTAATCACTTCATTAGCTCTGCAAGATACATACATGACCCGAGTTTGGCGGTAATCCATCAATTGGTTCTTGAGATAACGCGATCACGAGAACGGGACGTACGTACGTACGTACGGACGGACGGACAACCAGAAAACATAATGCCTCCGGCTACGTTGTAGCGGAGGCATAAAAATCATATAGCACTTGGTGCTTTACTTATCATAAGTATAAAGTAATCAAACAATTCATAAAGAACAATATAAAATAATCAATATAATAACAATTAATGTTGAATAAGATTATGATCTACAAAGACCAAAATATGACATTAATTAAGAGCATAAGCTAGTATGATCTATAAGCTGATATTTATACTTCTGATTTAAGGATCTACTAGCTAATACTCACCAGGTTCACCATCTACTTCCATGGTATAATCCCTCACATATCTACTCGGGAAACATCCCTCGTCTCCCGTCCTCAGGTTGATCCTTCATACCAAAGGTCGTCACCTTTGACCTCTACGTACACAGCGTCGTCCTTGTCCAGGAGGAGTTCGTCGTCATGGCGAGGGAAGAAGCGATAGAGGGCCTTGTGGGATTGAACCTTGAGTTCTCCGTCGATCACCAAAGTGACAGGCTGGAAGCACGTCTTTTCATTATCTACGCATACACAACATGATAACAATAACTTATGCTGTTGGTTGGTTGGTTTGTTTGTTTTACCTGACTGCTAAGAAAGCATGTGTATGTAAGTATACAACCAAGGGACTGACGGCTGTAAGTCCTCTCCGAGGGACTTGGTAATGGGGAGTAATGCCTTACCAAACAGGACTAACGCATCGAATTGGTTTAGAACCCAGGACCTCCCGGTTATGACACCACTGAGCCATCATGCCTCACTGATTAATAGACTAATAACACAATAAGATAAAAACAGTCATGTGTCCCAGAATCAGATTAACTCTTAAGCTGCCCCACAGTGCTAATCCCTATTGTGCCAGCCACTAATCCCCCTTGTGCCAAGTTTATTTTAGGATTGGCTCAAGTGCGTGTAGTTTAAATTGTTATTATGTTTGATCCACTATAACTTCTCATCTGTATGGTGTATATGTAAACAAAAATTTTCCATTAAAGTTGTAGGAAATTTCACCCTCTTTCCGTTGATACCAATATCATTTCATGAATTTGTAAATTTGCTAAAGTAAATAAGAAATATCAGTGAGCGGTCAAACCAATCCGCCGTCTCACATATGTTTTTTAATGGCCTAAACAATTAGCGTGTGTACTTATGCACGAAAATGTGTACGAGGCACGTGAGCGCATGCACGGAACAGTTTTCTCGGCACGATATGAGTTAATGCTCATCTTCACCGGTTAAAGTTAAATAAAATATTCAGAATAACTGTAAAGGTTTAGAATAATTTGATTCCTCTGTTCATCTACACACACAAAATGATAACAACTCATGCTATTGAATAATAGACTAATTACACAGAGATATGAGAGTGTGCACTATTGCACTATACAGAGTGCAGAACCTTAACTGAATCCAATGACCGGGGTAAGATTGCGATGAAAAGCACTAAATCTTTGAATTGAAAGGAGCTACATTAAAAGCCTTTTGTCTTGTTACTATCAATCAATTCCTGTTGTCAATACATATTTGTGAACTAAGATAGTCAACTTCAAAGAAAAGATCATGTCACATCAGAGGCTAAGAGGTCACATCAAAGGTCAAGAGGTCATATCTCACCAGATGGATCCTCCTCCTTTGGAGGCGGTGGTGGTCTCCGGAACTGAGGCGCTCGTCTGATGGAGAACGTCTTCTTCTTACGGATGCTCTCCGGGCTGGAGTCCTCCTGGAGGAGAAGGTTTGTGTTGGAGAGGAAAGGTGTGAAGTGGGGCGTGATGGAATCCACGATGGGGCGTGGCACCTCCTCATGGGGTAAGACAGGGTCTGGTACGGGGGCAGAGGTGCGGTGGAGGGTGGCGGCTGAGAGGCTGAGCTGGTTGGGCCTTGTAGGTTGAGACGATGATTGTGGTACAGCTGAGAAGAAGAAAACAATAATTTAAAGGAAGGAAGTATATTTATCTAAACTTCTGAAGCTCTTGTTTTCACAAGTAGATCTACTTCTTCACGTAAAAGCAATTAGTTGTGTACCTGCGGGATATGCATGGGGCTCGAAAGGTACACTTTGAAAACAAAAACACTACGGAGTGTGTGTCGACTGAAATCAGTTTCCATCTTTTCTGAGACATCCTTTACTATACAAATAAGGGACAAGGCAAGCAGTATAATTCTCATTTTAAAAATTTTTTATTATCCTTTTTTTAAACCGTGTTTATTTCTAATATCATTCACCACCTCATGTCCCAACAGGAGTTAGGTGGAATGGTGTAAACATTTCAGTGCTGCAGGTGGTTTGCACCATCCAAATTTTGAAAATGTTTCTATTTTAGACAAATAAAAGCATTTCTCCCTTCTCAGAATTGTACAGATTCCTTGTTCAACAAGTTAAAACTCCTAGGGCGATATTCATACCAAGATAAACAATGAAAAGTGAAGAAATTGGAAAACCCTATATTCTTGTAAGCTTGGTGGCAAAGTAATGTTAAAAGAGAGGATGAAAACCCTTTACTTTTAAGAGGTAGATTAGCTTTTCCATCTTACCTTTGACTGGTGTTTCTGGTGATGTTATCGGTGAGGGAGACGACTGGGGCTGGCAGTTGTCCGTTGGTGATTGCGAATCGTCGGTGGGCGAGGCGAGAGGCCTTTGTTCGGCAGCAAGTAACTCGGCTTGGAGGTTGGCTGTATAGTATCAATAAAAAAAAAGTGGAAGTCCACCCTGACATCAAGTTGTTCTCAATAGAAGCAGAAAAATGAAAGAAACAGGTCAGTGAAAGTTTGAGCAAAAACCAACTAAAAATAAGAAAGTTATGTGGAGATAAGTGTGAAGATAAATATTCAATATCTTACTATAATTTACAATAATTTTCAAATCTACACTTAAAGAGATGATTACATAACTAACCTGAAGCTTGAGTTGGCATCTGCGGTAACTTCCTTCCTTTTCTCCTTGATTTTCTCCTCCGCTCCCCTGACCTTTGACCTGAATTGTGATCGTTTTCCTGCCCATGCAAAGAAAAAGAAAATAGGTTTTACTCGTATATGTCCTCACTTTTGTGCTACTTCATTCAAACTCCTTGAATGTTCAAGTGGTTTTCATTCCAACACAGCCAAAACAAGTAAGTAAAATGTGCTCGATAAAAAAAAAAATCAAACTATTAATACAATATTATGAGGAAGGATTTAAACCTGTTGTGCTTTTAGAGAATCGAAGTCTATACACCATTAATAGCTACATGTAGGTCATGGGTTTCTTTTCTAGTAATGAGGTGTTTAATAAATTGAATTTACAAGAATCTTCTTTTCCATATCTTTGATTTTCTACAGCTCCTTTGTCTTCCTCTATACCTAAAAGCACAATGAATTTTTGGACTATTTAATTTCATTAATATTATCATCATTAGTAATAGTAATAGTAATAATGGTCACATTTGTATAGAGCTTAATACTATGATAGCACATGATAGTGCACACGCTCCATTTCCTGGAGATTATTCCAACTAGGCGCCAAAGGACACGAGTGTCGCAGAAGGACTCGAACCGTGTGAACCGCAGTCCTGTGATGTATCCACTAGACCACAACACCCCTACATCATCATTAGCTTCATAATTATCACTAGTACCTCTCATCATTTTCTTAAACTAAAATTGGTTTCATTTCTCACCTTAGAACTTGCTTTCCTTCTTCTAGAACTTTCCTTCGCTTTTACTGGGTGATCCTCCTTCTCTCTATCTTTACACTCTTCCTTTTCCTTCTCCTCTGTTTTCCTGCCCTTCCTTCCTTCATCCAGGATAGAGAGTAGCTTCTGCGCCTCATCCCGGGTCCTCCACGCCTCGAGGGGTAAGACCTGCTCCCCTCGGAGAGCTCTAGCTCTATCATGTCCTCGCGAAGCTTTTCTGCTTGGGAGCCATCTTTAGAGCTGGACGTGGAGCCTATCCTCCTAGGCTTATCTAGGAGAAATGAAATGCGATGCATGGATTTAGAAAATGAGAGGGATACTAACAACAAACACAGACACACACAATTTTGTTACATCTTTACTATTCTTTAGAAGACAATATATACAAAAATACCCCACCTGTGACAACAAAACAAAACAAAATAAAGGTGTAGTGATAGTTCTTATAGTGGCCCAAGTATACAAGGAAAATTCAAATGTTTAGAAGACATTTTGTTTGGACTTAGATTGGCTACATTTTTCTGTCTTTACTTCCATGTCAAATGAGCATACTTTACACTAGATTTCCCATTGAAACAACCTATTAAAAGTCCATATTCGACTCTTGAAAGTTCATTTATATTAACAATTGCTCAAAACTTGGAGGCACAGAATGGGATAGACTTACTGCATAATGTGAATGAGTCGTTACTGAAGACTGAGCCTGTAGGAGAAGACCTCCCTGTATTCTCATAACTAAATATGTCTTCGCTCTGAAAGCTGTCCAAACTCAGATCATGGGTCAATCTATAACTGCAATAAAAAAAAAATACAAACAAGATTGAAATCTACCATAATTTTTAAAAGTTATATGGCACTACATAGTGCCAGATATTAGTAATAGTTATAGTAACAGTAACAGTAACAATAATAATAATAATAACAATAATAATAATAACAATAAAAATACAAGCAATCATAATGATAACAAAAAAATAACGATAAGAAGAAGACAGATAATTATAATAATATTAATAATGGATTCTTGTATAGTGCAGCATTAGTGCCCATGTCTGTCAGGCACTGTCTGGCACTCCACAATTATATGCTTCACAGACCAGCTAATGACTTATCCACTTGACTACAACACCTCTCCATCATTATCTTCTTGTACAAGTGACTTAGTGCTACAGAATTCTTATAATGAAATTGCAATTTCAGACAAGAGTGACACAAAGTAAACTTAAATCGCTTTCACATTCATACAATAGATGGGTCGTTTGGACTTTGGACAATTGATAATACAAAGGAAATAGCAAAAATATGCTGGACTCTCATTCACTGTACTTATGCACATGCACAGACACCATTAGGCTTTAAAAAAAAGATGTTGTATTGCCCTTTAGGTGCCGACACATGGGTCAGTCAGTCGTTTTTTCCCTCTTCGGGCTGATATTCCTCAGTTTTGAATGCTCTAATAGTCTACATATTTTATTATTCATTAAACATTTGGTCGAGGGCCCACGTAGAACTTTTACCATTCCGCGATGTACAATGAGTTTACGCGCTCTGATTGGCCGATACGCTCCAGCTATTTCGAATTTAAGTAAGAGAGGGCCTAGCGCGACTTAAGTTCAATGGCAAAGTCAATACGAAAAATTACGTCACACCAGAGATTTTGACATGACGTGCTTTAAACAGGTGACGCATTTCACACATAGGTGACGCACACTCAGGATAGGTACAAACATAAAATAGAAAAATCAACGAACATTTCAGTACAACTTGCAAGTTTGTACCTTAAATATGACGAAAATGAGAATTTTTCAAACTTAAGACTTACGTAAGTCTTAAACTTAAGTGAAATACTTAACTTTTCAAGGACACTGAAAAAATCATAACAAATAGAAGATTTGACTGGAATATCATAATTTCGGTATCGGTAAAAACGGAAAATCGCAAGCTAGCTCCTCGCACTAATGTCTTATAACATAGAGCCTATGGGAGCCAGCGATAGCCAATCTAAAGGGCCCATCGGCTCGGCTAGGCGCCAAATTACGAACATGAGGCTGAGATCGGATGAACGTTCTGCGCATGCGCTAAATGTAAGCTAAAGTTCTACGTGGGGCCCATAATCCATATGGCCCATGGCCTAGGAATAGGATTAGGAAGTTCTTCAGCAGTCAGCACAATAATTGCATGCAAGTGAACAAACTCAGTAACAGATTGCTTATTTCATGAGAACGACTACAGGCCTAAAACTGTACTATTCTTATTTGCTTCTTTCTTGGTGTTACTGTTAGTAATTGGGACAGTAACAAAATGGGGCGAGATTGAAAACTTAATGAGACCAGCCATTACATTAGTCTATGACCACACAAATTTGAGTACGCGGGACTACAATAATTAATTTGAAACCAATTTTTACAGCTAATACATCGTATTATCATTCTTCATTGAAATGGAAAGTCAAATTTAGGACCAACCTATATGAATCCATCGTTGATCGAAATGCCGAACATTTTTTCGAAGTTTCCCAGTCATTATCGGCAAAATCCAAATCTCCCATCTTGTTCACACAAAAATCCGCATCCTTCGTTAAGATAATTGTGCGCACATAACATATTCACCATCACGAAGCCGGTAGCGTACGAAGGTGCTAGGCTGGTAAGGGCTGGCGGCCTCATGAATAAACATGACTATATGACGTCACGAACGTCATCGCACTTGCTCGTCCGCGCCACGCCTACTCCAGATCCTAGCTTGAGGGGGTGCTAGGCTGAATGGAGAGGGTGCTAGGCTGGATGTAGTTAGTGCAAGTTTAAATGTAATAATAATAATAATACAGTGGCGGATCCAGGGGGGCACAGGGGGCACGTGCCCCGGCCAAAAAAGAAAAAGAGAAAAAGGAGGGGAAAGAAAAAGGAGAGGAAAAAGAAAAAAAGGGAAAGAGAAAGAAGAAGAAAAGAGGGAGGAAAGAAAAGGGAGAGGAGAAAAGGAGGGGAAAGGGGAAGAGAGAGGAGAGAAAAGGCGGAAAAAGAAGAAAGGGGAAAGACGGAGGAGAGAAAAGGGAAAAGGAGAATAATGAGAAGGGAAAAGAAAGAAAGGGGATAATATTATAAGAAGGTGTTTTTTACCGGGTAAGGGGCGGAGGGGGATGCAATTTTAAGTCGAACATGACTAATACCAAAGATTTTATCTCCTTTATAACTTATAACTTAGTCTTGAATTAATTTCCGATATACCTATTCTTAGTGCTCTTTCAGCATGCAGATTTTCCCGCCATTAATCCTGCCACAGTTGCTGGTTTCATTGTCATATTATTTTCTGTCATCCCTGTGGCCGCGAAGAGCCTCCCACAAAGTTTCTATCCGTTTCGCAAGCACTTTTTTCCATCGCCTACATGTAATGCTTATTGCTTCCAGTTTGCAAAAGATCCCAGTGGCGGATCTATGGGGGGGATGGGGAGGGGTTAGGGGGTTTAACCCCCTTGGGCTGCCAAGTGAAAATGTGATGTGAATAGAAAACGCCATCATGTGTCCAGACCCACACAGTATCCGCATCGTCATCGGGTCAAACCCCTTAAACTGTTACTTGATTTAAAAAGACGTTATCATGCACTTCTTTTATGGTCTCCATTATGTTAGTAGATGCCAGGAAAACATCACTTACGAAGGTTCAAAATAGCAACAACAAAAATCGTCTCGACGCTACCCGGCTCGGACTTCGCGGCTCGTGGACAATGTTCCGCATCGTCATTGGGTAGAACCCCTTAAACTGTTACTTAAGTGATTTAAAAGACGTTATCATGCACTGCTTTTATGGTCTCTATTGTGTTGGTATATAGATGCAAGGAAAACATCACTTACGGGGGTTCAAAATAGCAACAACAAGGGGTAGGAGAAAGCAATTTTACGTCATATTACTCCAGAGAGTGCCTGAAAATGCACCTAATGTGGTTCTAAAATTGCAAATGCTTCCTACTCAGGAGGGGCCCTCCCAGACCCACCCCACTTGGTCGCTCCGCTCCTCGCCGCGGGCGCCTCGCTCCATCGTTTTTCATATATTTCACCCCATGCGATTTTGTGCCCCCGGCCAGAAATTCCTGGATCCGCCACTGTAATAATAATACTCAGTTCTTTATAGCGCATAACACATTACAGGATAGCATGTCCCTATGCGCTTTAAATAGAAAGGATAGAATTACAAGAAAAGTAATACAAATTAGAAAATACACTTAGAAGCAAAAAGTACATGTACATGCTAAGAGATAATTGATGTACATTTCTAAGGCTCAATGGAGGGTGCTAGGCTGGATGGAGGGGTGCTAGGCTGGATGTAGTTAGTGCAAGTTTAAATGAAATCATGCTCGGAGATAGATGGAGTTAATTAATGTATATTTCTAAGGCTCAATGGAGGGGTGCTAGGCTGGATAGAGGGGGTGCTAGGCTGGATGTAGTTAGTGCAAGTTTAAATGAAATCATGCTCGGAGATAGATGGAGTTAATTAATGTATATTTCTAAGGCTCAATGGAGGGGGTGCTAGGCTGGATGTAGTTAGTGCAAGTTTAAATGAAATCATGCTCGGAGATAGATGGAGTTAATTAATGTATATTTCTAAGGCTCAATGGAGGGGGTGCTAGGCTGGATGTAGTTAGTGCAAGTTTAAATGAAATCATGCTCGGAGATAGATGGAGTTAATTAATGTATATTTCTAAGGCTCAATGGAGGAGGCTGGATGGAGGTGCTAGGCTGGATGTAGTTAGTGCAAGTTTAAATGAAATCAGAGATAGATGCATGGAGTTGATATTTCTAAGGCTCAATGGAGGGTGCTAGGCTGGATGGAGGGTGCTAGGCTGGATGTAGTTAGTACAAGAAATAGAAATATACATTAATTAACTCCATCTATCTCCGAGCATGATTTCATTTAAACTTGTACTACTACATCCAGCCTAGCACCCCCTCCATTGAGCCTTAGAAATGTACATTAATTAACTCCATCTATCTCCGAGCATATGATTTCATTTAAACGCACTAACTACATCCATGCAGCTAGCACCCTCCATCCAGCCTAGCACCCCTCCATTGAGCCATAGAAATATACATTAATTAACTCCATCTATCTCCGAGCATGATTTCATTTAAACTTGTACTACTACATCCAGCCTAGCACCCTCCATCCAGCCTAGCACCCTCCATTGAGCCTTAGAAATATTAACTCCATCTATCTCCTAGCATATGATTTCATTTAAACGTGCACTAACTACATCCAGCCTAGCACCCCCTCCATCCAGCCTAGCACCCTCTCCATTGAGCCATAGAAATATACATTAATTAACTCCATCTATCTCCGAGCATGATTTCATTTAAACTTGTACTAACTACATCCAGCCTAGCACCCCCTCCATTGAACCTTAAAAAATATCAACTCCATCTAGGTTCAAGGTTCAAGGTTCAAGGTTCAAGGTTCATTTTATTTCTTTCTTTCACAACATTTTTACATATAATAATAGAACAAAAAACAGCATAAGAAAAACAATTTAAGTGCAATTTTAAGTCGATATATAATCCTAATGAAAGAAAGTGGAGACCTTAGAAAAGCTGGGCTTGTAAGAGCAAGGTCCCCATAATCCATCAATGTTTCACTTTTTAAAATGTTTCAAAGTTATCAAAACTACACATGATTAAATATGGGGGAAATATTTACAAATGGGATAGCTTGAAATTTGAAAAGGAGAGGATGAAAATATATACAAAAGGATCGAGAGGAAAAAGCAAACTGGAACGAGAAAACAACAAAACAGAGAAAACAGAGAAAGAAGGAAGTTATATGTATATAGAGGAAAATGGTATTTGGTGTAAAGAAAAAGAAAATAGAAGAGGGGGGGGAGAGAGAGAGAGAGAGAATGTGAAATGCTGACATTTATATTGAATAATCAAACATAACAAAAACAAAAGATAATGCACGTTATCAATAACAATTAATAAATTATTACTTAATATCATTTCTGGTGATATAATTTTTACGTTAATTCTCGACATAGTTACTCAATAAATGTAATTTCAATTTGACTTTAAAAACAAAGACACTGACAGATCTAGTTACATTGATAGGAAGTGAGTTCCAAAACTTGGGACCAGTACAAGCCAGCGTCTTCAGAGCAAAAGCAGTTCTTACACGTGGAATATGAAGTGCAGTTGCCTGCCTTGTATTATAGCTATGAATTTGATTGTTCTTTCGAAATATTTGTACTAACGCATTTGGGAGAGTACCATTTTCAAAACCATACATAATTGCGCCTAACTGTATAAAGTAAATGTCTTCAACCTTCAATAGCTTATTACTGTAGAACAAAACATTAGTATGAGCACGATAGCTCGCATTAAAAACAACTCTAACCACCCTCTTTGGGCAACACAAATCTTATCTAATTGTGTTTTCAATGACTTCCCCATGCCAGCACTCCATAATTGAGATAAGGCAAAATTAAAGTAGAATACAAAATAAGCAAAATTTCTTGTGGGACAAAAGAACTTAATTCATAAATTACACCAGTATTTCTAGACACGACTTTACAAATATTAGTACAATGAGATGCCCAAGACAGCTTCTCATCAATATGTAGCCCAAGAAACTTGGTGGAAGTTACTCTCGCAACATTAACATCATCAAAAAGTACATTTCCAGGTACATCCTTTAGGAGTTACTAAAAAACATATAGTTTGTCTTTTGAAGATTCAAGGACAACTTATTTGCATGAATCCACAAAATAACTTTCTTTAATTCAATATTAATTGTATCTAATAAAACTTCAGGGTTTTTATGAGAAAAAATACACTTGAATCATCTGCAAAGAATATGAAAGATATGATAGATATGAAAGAAAGTACATCAGATGAAAGATAAAAATCATTAATATATAATATAAAAAGAAGGGGGCCAAGAAGCATATGATTTCATTTAAAACGTGCACTAACTACATCCAGCCTAGCACCCTCCATTGAGCCATAGAAATATACATTAATTAACTCCATCTATCTCCGAGCATGATTTCATTTAAACTTGTACTACTACATCCAGCCTAGCACCCTCTCCATTCAGCCTAGCACCCCCTCTAGGATCTGGAGTAGGCGTGGCGCGGACGAGTAAGTGCGATGACGTTCGTGACGTCATATAGTCATGTTTATTCATGAGGCCGCCAGCCCTTACCAGCCTAGCACCTTCGTACGCTACCCACGAAGCCGCGGGCGCATCGACGCGCGCATCAAATAGCTGTGTACATGTTGCGTGCACTCCTCAGATGATTCTCGCAAACGAGCGCTATTATATCCCATTGACGTCAAAGAGGAGACGAAGAGTGGTGACGTTAGGGATGCCATTAGCATCTTATTACTTACTGACATCATCTACGTGCATCTTTTCTTCCTATTGCCCCATCCAACACAATAAGCAGACGACATGAATAGACTTTACACTCGCAATTATTATTCAATAAAATCTGAGAATGTTTCTATTATCTAGATCTACTAGGAATAAATTATTGTCAAAATCATTCCATAAATTGGGGTAAAAAACAAAATTATTCCTCCTTTATGACCAACAGTGTATGTTATATCCATCTGACCTAGGTCGATCTGGACCCACGGTCTTATAAAGAGTTGCAATTGATCCGAACAGAGTCAATCGCAAGCGGATCGCAAGCGGATCGCAAGTCCTCCGATCAATCGCAAGTTTGCAGTCTCCTATCTCTTCAATTGCGATTAATATTGCCAGGCGGACCAAAAATATTTCTAAACTTATATTGCGGGCCTCTACTTGTTCCTCGAGTGATGTAATACAGTTTTCTTCTCCTTCAAATCATAAGAGAGGGGGCATAATGTACGGACAGAATATTAATTATGATGTGCTCAACAAATTCAAATTTTCAATATTCAGAGTTGTATATAGGCCTACATTTTTAAAGCATATTAAGAAGGGCACTCACATAATATTTGTGTTTGCTTTTTTAATTGTCTTTTACATATTATTCCGGTTTACTAGAGCAGCATGCAACAGGCCGCATTAATCGTCTCAAGACAGTACTACCATACGTTAGCGTAGAGTGAGTCTCGCCATTCACGAGGGACAACGATGGGGTACGTGGAGGCATTCATTGGGTTACTCCAAACAAAGAGTTTACAAGGCTACTGGTGAGGGATCTCTTTTTTTCCTCGTAATCTAGCCATCCTACGATGCATATTAATTTAAAAAAAAAAAATTGAAATTTTTTTAAAAATCACAACCCCTTGAGCGCCAGGGGAGGGGGCCCATCTTCTTTTTTATTTTTTACAAAAGGGTGTTTTTACCTGTTTTTTCTAGGGACGGGGCCCGCCCCCCTGGATCCGCCACTGGGGTAGAGATCAAAATTAAATCGGCCAGATTCCGGACTAAACCAGTAGGGGAGACTCAGGTTAGTTGAGCCGGTTGGTTAGCTTTAGTTGAGCCACCCCCTCTAAAATAAACCATGACCATTTTTTGAATTAAATGCTGCCATCTGATATTACCTTATGGTACAGGGAGCACATGTATGTGCTAAATTTGACACAGGGATGCAGACTACAAGCTTGTGTAAATCAACAAAATTTGATTTTTGCTGTTCAAAGTGAATTTCCGTAAAAAGTGGACATGTCCTCATATTTTCGACACCTTATAGAATTAACTGACTATCATGATACTGTTGAAAGGAGTATCATTGTAGACCACTTTTTTAAATCTCCCCTGGCTCTAAAATCAAAAGTGTTTTTGTTTTCATAATATACAGATATAATATGCCTAACATACTGCTCTTTCAATCCCACCCCAAACATCCTTACATAACATTACCCAAGGGCACCAGGTGACCTTGAATAAAAAGTGGCTCAACTAACCTGAGTCTCCCCTATGTCGTAATGATTATGGACAAGTTACGACCTGGGTAGTCATTCGTTTACGGTAAGTCGCAATGTCATTTATTTAAACCCTAATAAGGCTGGGGGGCACTATGCCCCCTCCGAGATTTTTCTGATTGTTCGGGAACGCATACGGATGACGCCCCGCCGCTTCATGACTTTTTTCTTTCGAGTCTTGCGCATCTTTTTAAAACATTTTTTTTGAAAATCGGACCTACCGTTACAAAGTCACTTGACCTTTTGTCTTTACATGTCGGCCCGAAAATCGCTCATTTTCGTGATTTGTGTACAAAACATATGGAAAATATCATTTTTCCTAAAAAGAGATAAAACATTGGTTATTTGGTCTTGTTTAAAGTTTCGGTGTTTGTTTTGGGGTCAAAATAGTTGAATTATAGTTAGAAATGAAACAAAACAACAAAAACAATAAAAAATACATAAGTTAAAAAAACAATGAAATACATAAGAAATTATCAAAACAAGAGATAACATAAGGAATAACCTGGCTCTTCCAAATGTGTTTGTCGTATTATTATTCCAAATGGTCTAACAAATATATGTAGTGGAAAAGAAAGCTTAAATATGAAGAATGTATGATTTACGGGTAAAAATGTGAATTTTGGGGACCTTATTTGCATAATTTACCATAAATATGCAAATGGGTGAATTTGTCAAAAAAATTGAAATTACTATAGTATTTTATACACTTCACTTGACATACATGCAAATTTTCGCGGCGATCGGCCGTTTCACGGCGGAGATCGTAGGGGGAGCACCGCACTCTCTGGAAATACTGTTTACCAACGATCAAAGACGGCTTTATCCCTATGCTAATCTTTCCTGATATCTCTGCCCCTCCCTCTTGCTCTCTCCTTTTCTTTTCTTTCCTGCTTGTTCACAACGTTCCCACTTGTCTTTCTATCCCTTGTTTTTTGTTTTTGTTTTTGTTTTTGTGTTTGTTCTCGTTTGTTTCGTCCTTCTTCCTCCCTTTCTTTTTTTTCTTCTTACTTTCCATTCTCGTTAATCATCTTTTCTTACGTACCTGTTCTCTTTTTGGTTTCCTTACAATTATTCTTTCTTACCCTAATTTATATACAAACCTATTATCTGGGACCTACATAATACAAGCTTTGCTTTTAAGTAGATCCCCCTCTTTATTTAGCCTTTTCTTTTTTTTTGCAATGTACTTATCAAACTAAATTTTAAGAAACTTTCTTGAAACTGATTGATTGTTAGCACTGTGTTCAACAGTTTATATATATTTTTTCATCCACAAATGTAAAATCACATATAACAGTCATAGATACACAAATAGGAAAAATGATAGATAAAAGAATACCTTCAAAAAAGCACAAGGCTTGTAAAACAGAAGGCTACTGACTTTATCATACATAAATTAAACAGAAAGGATACAAATCAAATATAAACATTAAATATTCTATTATACAGACACAGTATTGTATTGTACTATTGTAGATTTATCTGACACAGTGAGACATTGTTGCCATAGATTTAAATCAGAGTGAACGCACCACAGTCTGACCACAGTATAGTACAGATCTCATATTGATGAACATTTACTGAAACTGTGAGCTTCATACAGTGTTAGCCCCATACTGTGATTACAGTGCATTTGAGTTAATGTGTGTTCATACTATTGATTAGTACTGTTGAAGCAGCGTGACATTGTGGTGACAAATGAAATCAGAAGGGTGACGCACCACAGCTAATCTGACCACAGCTGATACACTTTAATATTGATGAACATGTACTGAAACTTTGATCACACTGAGGGACTCATACAGAGTATCAAACACATTATGATTATATACAGTAGATTTGAATGTGTGTTCACACAACAATGGATAGGCGACATAGCGTGACATCGTGATCACGGATGAAATCAGAAGGGTGACGCACGACAGTTTGACCACAGTTGATACATTTACTGAAACTTTGATCACACTGAGGGCCTCATAATATACAGTGTATGCGCCACATTGTGATTACAGTTAATTTGACTTTGTGAATGTGTTTTCACACGTAATCGAATAGGCGACACGTACAGCGTGACATTGTGATCACAGATAAAAACCAGAAGAGTGAAACACCAGAGAGAGAGAGAGAGAGAGTGTGACCGCAGTAGATTTGATACACTTTCATTTTGTTTGAACATGTCTCCAAACCATGTTCACACTCTCTTCGCATTGCGTAACACAATGTGGACACAGTGTCTACATAGGGAATGACATAGTAGATGCTCCAGTTTGACTTTAATAGTGATGAACATAACTTCAAACCGTGTTCATACTCTCTGTACATTGCGTAACACAATGTGAACACTGTGCATAGTGGATAATCCAGTTTGACCACAGTTGATTTGATCACAGTGCTGAATTATATTTAATAATAATAACTAGATTTATATTGCGCCTTTTACCAGAGGATACAAATAAAATGAGTAATAATATATAGTATTTATAAAGCGCTATCAAAAACTGTTTCAAAGCGCAGTACAAAAAAGAAAACAACAATTATTATAAAAAAGTTTTACAGAGAATGCGTCAACAATCAATTACATAATTATTGCTTAAACATTAACATAGCTCAAATAACGGTAATAAGGAAAGAATAACAGGAATACGTGTAAAGCTTAAATATTACAATGCGCTTTCCCTTTAGTCTACGGACAAATTAAGAATGATTGTAGAGGTAGGTTCATACTGCTTATACATTATCCAACACATTGTGACAAATGTGACACTTGTCATATCAATAAGTCAGCATTTATTTCAAAATGGACGGTGATACAAATAAATTACAATTATACAGAGATGTATCACAATATATAGCATATGTGGCACTTGAAAATGGATTTGCCAAAGCAGGGCTTAACGTATAAACATAAAACGTACAGTTGTACAGATATAGTTCAATAAGATAATAAATATGAGGTAATTAACGATTCAGAAATATTAATTAAATGGAATTAATTAAATATAAGTGTTGTCTGTGACAATAATGACGCTTTTTACATTATGACAGTATGTGATCACTGAGACAACTAGAGTGTGATAACGCTCCCGAGTGTGAGCACAGAGGGAACTTTAAACTCTCTTTCATATTGTAGAGCATGTTTTCACATAGGCATGAATGTTTTCACATTTGCATAAATGTATTCACATTGGCATGAATGTATTCACATTTGCATGAATGTATTCACATTTGCATGAATGTATTCATATTTGCATGAATGTATTCACGTTGTCATGAATGTATTCACCACAACGGCTATACATTGTGAGGCTTTTGGTGTGACATTGTGGTGAGGTAGAAACATGGAGTGCATAATTATCAAAAAATGCATGCAGAAATGATCTAGTTCTCAAATATATACTCTGTTTGACACTTAAACACAAATCCATACACCTCAGAGCCTATCTATAGCTGTGCCACATGGAGTGGAGTACACCCTGGCCTCTATGGTGTCTCACAGTATCTCATACTCCTTTAGGCAATAATGACTGACAAGGTTGGTGCACGTTCCTGCTACTTAGAGATAACTTGAAGCAATTTAAGTGTTGTCTATGTGAACACATTCTTTTCATATTGTGTTCATACTGTGTTCTTACTCTGACTCATTTCAGGTATGACTGTGAATGACACCAACAACCCACTAGACCAGAAATAGTAGACCAGGGGGTGTTTCAAAAAGATCCTAAGTTGAACTTATCTCTAAGTTGGACTTAGATATTATGGAGAGCCATTTGTAGCCTTGAAATTAAATATATTCAAGAGCAAACATTCAAGTATTTTAGACTTTTTATAAATTCCACTTCAAGAACATGAAATCTCCTTGATAATAGAAAATATGAATGATTTGAATCAACATTTTATGCCTTTTAAAATAACTTTTACAAAATATTTTCAAAGATGCTAACGGCTTTCCATAATTGTTAAGTCCAACTTAGGATCTTTGTGAAACACCTCCCAGGACCAGATAATCACATTGTTTTATTTCTTGAAATACCGTCAAACCTGTCTATTGAAGTCACCCAAGGGAAATAGAGTCATTGGCCACTGAAGACAGACGGCCTTTCTAAAGATAGGTTCTACAACACACTTTTTTTCTCAAGGGAGACAGCAAAACATTGCCACTATAGACAGGTGGCCGTTAAAGAGAGGTGGCCACTATCACAGTTTTTACTGCATACAGTGGAACGTCATTATAAAGAGCTCTGATGAACGCGTTATCTGATATAACAAGGTGATTTGCGGGTCCGAAGGACTTCGTTATAACGAGATTCCACTGTATCTCTGAATCGTTACACTGTTGCTTCATCCTTCTTCTTCTTTGCTTCCTTCTGCTTTTTCTGGAATTTGGTAAACACTCTGAAAAGGAAACACAAAAAGGCACATGTCAAGTAAAATACAACGAAAATGATCTCAGTGCTATTGCTGGGTGAATATGAATGACATATGGAAACTATCGCTTCAACAAAAATCCTTTATTATTTTACGGTAGATCTAAATCTCCAGCAAGGGTGAAAATGGTCGTGAGAAAGTCATCAATGTTCGCGATAAAACTTCAAAATTTGCGAAAAGAGATGAAGTTAATCATGATGAAGAAGAGAAAATTAAGGGCATGATGACAGAATTCGAGGGTGTTCACTTGGAGGTTGACAAGGACTTTACGCCTCTTATAACTTGAACATCTATCCTAAAAGTCTGCCCGCTCTCAGAATGAAAGTGCCCAGTAATCAAATCCACTCTGTAGCCACACTTTGTTCTTGTCGGCAGTGTTGATAACTTACATCTTCCCCATGTAAGCAATCCCTGCTAGTGCCGCGATGGATCCGATCCCGAGGGCACTGCTTTCACCGGCGGCAGCACCCGTGTTGGAGGGTCCCTGCATTTTACGTTCTACCAAAGAAATTGAACAAGCCATAGCGTATATATTTAGAGATAGTTATGACACGCGCGCATACGGGTACTCGCTGCCATGGAGCTCTATCTGTAAAATAGTAGTTCGATCCCTGCTTTAGGAGGCATATATTTTAAGCATTATGGAATGACCGACCAATCAGAAAGAACTTCCGATAACACAAGTATCTTTCAACTACTTCAGATATGAAGTAATAATGCGCATGCGGGCACGATCTCCTTGCCCTTTAAAAGTCGACTTCATTTTGAGGGAGTAGGGGGGAGGGGGTGTCAACAAATTTTGGAACACAGATTGCTCCTAAAATGAGGGTTATTCTTTAAAATTACCCATTTAAACGGCGATTATTTTTGGGTGTGTTCCTGTGGAGTGAAGGTAGGCCGGCTACGCTGTGAGCTTTTTTGGGGTGGGGGGCGGGGAGGTGTTTGGTCAAACATTATGTTCCCTATGATTCTCTGGGATAAATGGAATAGATTTTTTTAAAGATTTTTTTTCTTAAAAATGAAGAAAGATTAAAGTTATGGTTAGGGTGAAGAAATGATAGAAATTCACCTTTGACCTCTTGCGCTACACGTTCTGCTTCCACTTCTTCTTCCGACAGTTCGCCGCATCCGTCTGCCTCACACGGTACTGATTGGGAAGATTTTCCAGGGCATGCCTCTCGAAACTCTGCTCAATATCATTAACAAATTGACATTTATTTTGACAAACAAGATGAGCAAGACGACGCAACCAGTTGCGCAATAAAACACAACAAAACAAAGCAACACAGCAAAGGGCGAGGCTCATTTTGCCCTTTTTTTCTCTGGACTATATAATTGTATGCATGGTTACACCAAAGTTCCTACATTCGCGATTCACCCCGTTAGGGTAACAATAATTCGGATTTTGTTATTAGGATAGTTTTTGTGTCGTAATAGAAATCTACGACATAGCCTCAATTATTTATTAAATCAGGGGGCTGTTTCATCAACTAAAATTTATTTCAATCTTAAATGTGCCGATCAGAGATTTCGTAACGCGGGGAAAAACACAAACTAACATTGACAGTGATTTTATCGTGGAAGGAACTTTTTCCCCCTTTTTAACTCCCTTTTTTTTCTTCTTTTGATTTTATTTGATTGTTCTTTGTCTTGGAATATCGGAAAAGGCTCTTTATTGTGTGTTTATGTGCCTTTTCTTTCATTCCTGAAGAGAGTGTGCAACTAAAGCTGAGACTCTTTGCTCACAATTTAAATTTTTACTTTTTTAACATATTTTTTTACAGCGAAGGGCACAGAGGAAAAGATTAAAAATGGACCTACCTTTATCGGTAGTGCTGTAAGGACATTCACGATTCCGGTAGCAGAAATCGACATCGTCTTCGCATTTGGTCCAGTAAGCCCACGAGCCCCATGACAAGAATCCTGATTAGAAGCACATAACATCAAAACGGGTTATATGAAATATAATCAAAATCTGAACAAATAAAAGACCATAAAGTACGTTTTGCTACATCTTAGACCCTTTTGAATGGCGAGGTATCGATCAGACCTTACATAATTCCCGAAAACATTTCCCTACATGAATCCAAGCAAAGAAAAGGGGAAAAGAAGGAGAAGGAGGAGGACTAGAAAAAGAAAAAAAAGGGGAAAAGAAGAAGAAGACGAGAAGAAAAAGAAAAAGAAGAAGAAGAAGAAGAAGAAGAAGAAGAAAAGAAAAAGAGGAGGAGGAGGAGGAGGAAGAAGAAGAAGAAGACAAGATTTTGATTTTTCAGTATAGACACCGTTGAAGACCCCCGAGAACTGAGAAAGATGCAAAGATTATCATACATGAACCAATCGGTAAGTACATTGAAAATACGTTGTGGTAATACTAGCAAGCTATAAGAGTAATGGGAACAATGCGAATATTCCTTGAGGACTCTCGAATTAATACGTTTTGCTGTTGTTGTTGTTGTTGGTGGCGGTGGTTGTGGTGTTGTTTTGCTCAGAAATTAGTTTTAATAAATTGCGACCCAAACGGTACGAATAGGTTAATAAACTTCCAGTTTCTCGTCCCCTTCTTCTTCCTTTTTTCGGCCGCCTCGATTATTTTTTCTCATTTTATATATTTTTTTTCAAATGAAATGAATAAGAATCTAAAGACATCTAGACTATATTCTTGACAAAACTCATTAATTATTGCAATCTTGCCTTGTTTTATCTGCAGTGGGTGTACAAATGTAATTGAATTAACAAAATTTTTGCTAAAATTAACCCAACAGCATTCCTGTGTACAAAATATATTAAATATCAAGTAACATAGAACCCCCTTAACCTCATTTTCGGAAAATATTCGGACTAGAAAATAGGAATCAATTTTACCCGGCCTATCCGTTCCATACGTGGGCTTAGGAAGGCCCATTTCATACCTGCATGGGCATCACAGTTTTTGACGGTACAATCCTCGATCTCTTCTGCGCTTCCTACACAGGCTCCGATGCTACTGAGGCAGATCCGGTTTCTGTTCCTGAAACCCACGTCACACGTGGTTGAACAGTCTGCCCAGGAGTTCCAAGCACCCCAATCTGATGTGAAGAGACAAAATGATCGCAAAGACTTTCAAGAAAATATCTCAAGACAATGAACATGTAGTTTAAAGCCCCTCTGCACTAGTTTGGCCAGGAGGGATTGGAGGGATTAGCGTGGTCACTGACAGGTGGTTATCTCATCAACTCAGCTCTCAATGAACATAAGAAAAAGAGGAGCATGGGGGACCAACGGGCACCACTTAGGCATTGTATTATTTATAGAGGGAGCAAATAGCTACAAGTAGTACAGTGGGACTTTAAGCTTCTAACAACCGTAACATTTATTAGCAACCTTTCATCCACTCCTTCGACTTTCTCAAGCTTGCCTACTAAAATCTAGGGTTGATTGATTGATTGATTTTATTCGCAATGCCTCCAACATACAACAATATAAAATAATAAAAGATCAAAATTAAGTCAGATTGAACAGGATAACCCACGAAAGCTCAAGAGCTTATTTTCAGTGGGGTCCCCGACATACATCTACAAAATTAATAAGTTAAAATCGTATTATTTACAGACACATAAGAAAAAATAATTTATTAAAGATAATAATGATGATAATGATAACAACAACATTAAACTGATAATGATAGAAATGATAATAAGTACAAGAAGAAAAAGAAGAAAGAGAAGAAGAAATAGAGGAGGAGGAGGAGGAGGAGGAGGAGGAAGTAGAGGAAAATAATGATGAATGTGTTGAGTTTCTATAACGTACAAAAACATAAGTATATACAAAATTAAAAAGTATGAACCGGCAGAGGAAAGAAAAGAAAAGTGTTGGTAGAAGCTTAAACTACACAATATACTTACCCCAACCAATGAAAGTTTTCTGTATCATCTCAAAAGAATGTCAATACTTTACATACTTCATTTATTTAAAATAATGTCTTCAGAACACCAATATATAAACAAAAAAACATTACAAAAAAAACACCAAAGCCTTGGGATACTGCAAGAATCTATATGTCGAGGTGTGTGTCAGTAGTTATTTTCACTGAGTCTATTAAAGGCAAAACATTGTGGCGCGTAAATCCGCGGTTTTGTTCTTTTTTGTTGTTGCTGTTGAATGAACAACATATTTAAACGGTTGTCCATAATCAGAGATTCCTGATGCTGGCTAAAATAATTTATGTAGGATCAAGAATCTGTGATTATGGGAAACAATGATGCATGAATTTTGTGTACCGAGTTCTACATCACCGTCGACCTCCTTCTTAAAATAATCTTCGAAAAGATGCGCCATTAGTTTGAAAATCTTTTGAATGACGAAAAAATAATGCCTCATATAACTTGTCTTTTCTTCCAATGTTCAATTGATGTAAGCTTACCTAACAAATAAAACAGGGGGAATCTTCTGTGGACAGGCATGCTGACGCCCTCCTTCCTTCTTCCTTGACCCCGGCCCCCAACCCGCTTACTCGGCCGCTGGTATAATGAGGAGAAAACTAAATGATTAACAAACCTCCTCCTGAACTATCCGTCTGACTCACAATGGTCCGTGCCAAACTGTTGATATCGACCCTTAGCCATCGCTTCTCTATTATTATGATTTTTGAAGAAAACAAAACATGGAAAATGGAATATTAAAATATGAAGGGGGACAATAATTGCACGACAAATGCTATATATTTCCGGCAGCGATTGCTCAGCGGTGATTATTCTTTCATTTGTCGAATTCAGAGTTCAGCCATGGATCCAATACTACATCTACTACTGTAGAGGTATCGTGGTCTAGTGGATCGCATCGTTCGTGGTTCGAGAAAAGAAATCAATCTGTTAAATTAAACAAAAGGAAGACGAAATATATTCCATCGCTTTACTTCTTTCATAGGCCTAACATTAATGAGGAAAACGTGGCAATATGGAATGGAGGAGTTTTCTTAAACCTGTGAAAACGTGGTGTATTTTAGTAGTTGTGTTCATTTTGTTATATCAAAAACATTCGTTGAACTGGTAAAGACCTAAGTGCTTTGCAAAGATTCGAATCTTAATTCCTCGTCTGTAATGACCTCCACCATTCATGTTTGTTTATTTATTTGTTTAATATCCCATAATGCCATACCTGATTTTGGGCAGCTCATGATATTACAGTCCGCATACACGATGGCCCTACCCTCACATGAATCGCCGAATGCTTCCGGGTCATCTGATTCGTACTCGCAGTTTCGAGCATTAATGTAATGACCCCCGCCACAGTTATAAGAACAATCTGTGACCTTTATCCACTCGCCCCATTCACCTACGATGGGAGAAAGAAAAATCACAATTTTCTGATAAAACTGAAACCAAACTCATTGTTACTACACAATAAATATTCAAAGTTTATTCTTCCCCTCTTCCCAAAATTGTCTTCGTCTTGTTTTCGCGTTCTTCTTGTTCATGCACTTATTCTCTTTCTTTTTCTTGGTGTTGTTGTTGTTGTTGTTGTTGTCGTGTAAACCCCACTGCAGCACGAACAACTCCCAAGGATTCAAATATATGCAACAACTGGATATTACGTGTCAAACTTCTAGCCAATCGCATGGCAGGACTTATGTATGACGTCATACTTCACAAACATGGTTGTGCCGATGTAGATGTGACCATGGGTACATTGTGAGGCAATGCAACAAATGAACTAGTCACAAAAAATCCGTCTGCTTGGAGGACTTTATTCTGCGAAAAATATTTTATCTTTTGTCACCCTTTCTCTAAGACAGTGAAGTCGGACATAGTCTCAGCCGATATCCCGGGCGAAATAGAGTGTCTTTAAATTTTCAGTCTACAAAATCTTTTTAAGGTTAAGGAAAACTAAGAATTCTTATTTAATCTATTTTCATGCTCATGTGTTTGTTGTTAGCTTTCTCCAATCGTCATGATCATTTCTCTTTGTTTGTTATTACTATTTTTTGTACGGGAGAGCATTTTATACAAATGTCTTCTCACCGTCCACCTTGCAAACCGGTCCAGTACAGACGGCATGCTCTTCATCAGTGCCAGGCCCGCAGAAGACGGCATCTTTGTGGTCGCAGTCCCGCTTACGAATTCGGGTACCATCGTAGCCGCAGGATACGGAACACTTGCTCCACGGTTGCCACATCGTCCACGAAGGCATTGCTGAGGTCGTTGACGACGTCGTGAGGTTTCACCCACGTCGATGACAGCACGATTGATGTTGGAGATGGAGACATGGACGGTAAAGAAAAAGAACGATCTCACTTACTTTTTACATAATTAGCCTACTATTAGCCTTAAAAGGTCATTGAAGTATTCACGAATAATGAGACAAATTTGCTGATTAAACCGATGTCTTTATTTCGACTTCCAGTTTAGTCTGTCACATTAAACATGTTTTGAACGAAGATTTTGGTAATTTACATTTTCGGTTTCGAGACTCGGTCTTGTTCAAGTCCGGTCTAATGAAAATTGCCACAAGATTATGTTCCTATATATAGAGTCTATGGGCATTATGAATTATATTGAAGAAACATACGAACACAATTTCTACATGAGATTGCCCGAACGGCACTACACAAGTTGCACTAAATACCCGGCAAAAGGGCATTAATTAATAAGGATAGTTAAAAAATATATATATATATTCCACAAATAATTCAAGTTTATATAAAAAATATTTACATTGATTTGAGAAAAAAATACCGAGCATACTGAACAGATTGAGATCTAGAACAACAAAGTAATGGGAAAATGTGGAGGGGTCTACCGAGATGCTTATATAATATAGCTTGTAAAATGTAGACCCCCTTACAGACTGAACATTAGAAAGGCCTCTGTCAACGCCTATGTGCCGCGAACACAACGGAATACTCACGTTCATTGCAAGTACCCCTCTCCATTCTAAACTGCAGATACAAGTGGCTTTATTTTGTGACTTGGATGCCTGGCATTCCCCACCGTTCAAGCATACCAAGTTGTCACACACCTGGTTCTTCCTCTTGCAATCTCGCCCTTCTTGGACAGGGTCATCTAAAAATGAAAAAATAAGAATAATAAAAAGAGAGATAGCAATCATCACAGTCATTCCTGGCAGGAATTAATTCTTTGAAATGCTAGCCATAATGGCAGCCATGCTAAAGCCGGGGTTATATTAATGTGGAGCGCCAGGAGTGTCAAGTCTGACATTATTATTATTATTATTATTATTATTATTATTAGCATTATTATTATTATCATTATTATTATTATTATTAAAATGCTTTGTTGGTATAGCACAGGGTGTCTGGAGAAAAAGTATCTCCCTTATTTCGTAATAATATTAAATATACTTTTTGTATTTCAAAATTAATTATCCTCAAAGTGACAGAAATGTGATATTCCATGAAAAACACCGGTTATTTTTACTTCAGAACAAGAGAATGAAATTTGTCATTTTTTGGGCCATAGGCATGGACACAGACGAGTGCGCATCATGGGTTTCTGAGATGTGGTAGGACTTGACTCTTTATTTAAAAAAAATAATCTTCCCTCATATGGCGGATAGCGAATTTCATGATCTTTCTGATGGTATGAAATTTCTACATAATTAAATTTCAGATCCTACTGCAAAATTGCAAAGTGCCACGTTGTATTTATCATGGGATAGATATTCCAAAGTCTTCAATATTATCTTTTTAAATCGTTTCCACTGCAAGATTAATATATACCGGTGTTAAAGGGGTTGGCATGGAAACAAAGACCCGAAATGTGTAACTTGGCAAAGAAATTGTGTACAAAGCAACCTTACGTCAATTGGTGCCCGCTGTTTTGTGCAAAATTGCACGTGTGGCAAACGAGCGACCGTGCAGAGAGTCAAATAAAGCAACTGAAGTGTTAAATTGCAATTAAATATTGATGGTTCTAAAACATTGGCTCAAACCAACAACTATTCATCTTCAGCACAGTTTTAAACCACTGACTCATTTTGCAGTGAACTCCTAACTTGATTATAATTCCTCATATATTTCCTTAAAATATAGCTCACCTCCCCATCCTTCCATACATTTGCACGTCCAAGTTCTTTGCCCGGCGTGTGCGGTACATACCCCATACTGACCGCAGGGGTTGTCGTAATCTACGCAAGCATCATAGGGTATCGTGCACCGCGGTCCCATCCACTTCCGGTTGCAATTGCATTCGTGTTTGTACCCTCTTTCTCCTTTAAAGTTTAGACAGTGATGAGTGGCGATATCATCATGAAACAAATGTAAAAAATAAAGTATACATGTACATGTATAATGTTGGAACATAATTTATCAGCAACTTTTAATGGGTTTTCATCTTTTATCTGTTGTTTTATTACACAGTTATGAACCTATTGATTATTACCATGATCAATATCAATATGACTACTACTATTACACGTTAATATTATAATTAGCACCATAAAGATGATTATTCTTATCATGATAACGATGATGATTATCATTATTACTATTGATAATCTTCGGCAATGAAAAGAACATATAAAACAACAAAACGTATACTAAGCAGAAAGTTAAGACGACCACGTAAATGACGGGAAAAGAAGAGAGAGAGAGAGAGCAAAACAAGTAACTAAAAGTTATTTCGAAGGTCTTGTTTTCCAACCCATTTGACTTTACATAAATTAATAATGGTATAAAATAGATACAGCATAAGAATACTTGAAATTACTTTTGTTTTCAAAGTTTGAATTTATTATAAATGGAATAATTGAGATTTTATGCAGCAAGAAAGAGAATAAAGAGTGTCAATTTGAGTAGCGCTGCACTCAATAACTGTTATGACTTATGACCATATTCAACCAATTGATACCATGTAGTCTAGTTATTAACTTGTCTATATAGTTTTTTTTTTTTTTTTAATTATGTGTTTATTAAGAAATCTAATCATAACATATACAAACTTGCCAAAAAAATACAAAAAAAATTACAAAAAAAAAAATTAATGACAAATTAAGATATTTACAAATGATTGAGATGATCTGGAAAAAAAAGGCAGAGTACACTTAAGAAAAATAATCAGAATTATAACAATTACAAGTACAAAAGCAAGAACCTCGAAATAGCATTGCATCAGAAACTGGAAATTTCGTTGGGCCCAAAATGAAGAAAAAGGAGTAAGATAAGCCATCCACAGGTACAATGGAAACTCTAGACCACCAACAGGTTGGAGGAGCAAAGTCGAGGAATGAGAACTTGTCTATATAGATAGTTCTAGAGTTTTTAACCAATTTATACCAAAACAATTGTCCTTGTTTTTTTGAGGGACCTCACATCTACAAGCTAAGCTTTCCCCGATGTTTTGTCTTTCTTTTATCAATGCATACCTCTTTTTCAATTATACATTAAAAAGTCATGTAGCGGAGGGTGTGTGTATGTATGTATAACTAGTGTATTCTACTGATGAGAACGTTCAAGGAAAGATAAACAAAACGTGAACCTAAACTTGAATAACTTTTTTTGTGTTATCATTACAGGATATACTTACCACGCATTCGATTGTATTTGTCTTAGAACAAAGCTCCTTGGCAGTTCCACAGACTTCTTTATCTGTTCAATAACAAGAAAATGAGTTGAATTTAAAAATAATCTGCCCATCGTCGATATCCTTCTAATGTGTAATAATTATTGTGGTGAATAGAAGGAAGGGCGTTGTTTTTCACAACCACTTTCTCTAGCAGAACTACTTTTTACCTGGGGCCCCCCTTGCATCTTGAAAATATCAATTAAAGGCATCTCGAAGAATCGGAGGCAAGTCCTAGATCCGTGGCTGTGATTGGTTAAAAGTTTAGGTGACGTGTTAATGTTTGAGTAGCGTATCTAATCGCAAACTTTCATGATGAATGCTCATGTAACATAGACTTCTCATGAATATTTAGCCTTATCTTTGGAACTGATTTGATTGAAAGCTGATTCTTTCAAGAATCGGTCCAATAGAGCATTTAAATCAATATTAAAGATAAAGACCAGTTCTGGTCATGCGATTGCATTGTGAAAGAAACGTTGTGGAATCGATCAGAAAAGATTGATCATCTAGCATATAAGTATTGGTGTGTACTGGCACTGCAAGGTTCTGGAATCATCAAAATGATAAGAAATTTGGCCCAGTCTTGGTAAAGTTACAAGCACTGTACACAGAAAGATGTATATGGGACTACGCGACCACGTGCGCGATATCTATTTGGTCCCAATAGATATAATAATTTACCAAATACATCAATTAGTAGGCGGTTTCCCGACTTTCCCGGCAAAATTTGTATCATCACGTATTAGTCAAAACATACTCTTTCACATGATTGGTAGTGAGAGCTTCCATTTCATTTTTTTGAGAGAGGGGCGTTTCCAAAACTGGTCTTTACCTTTAAAGGAGACTTATAAATGCTTATAAAGCGCATTAGGCCTATAACTCATAGAGTTCGTTTCTTTATGCGGTATTACTAGGCCCGTTCACAATAGTATGATTCTTTATTAATACTCGACGTTTATATATAATATGTACCAATTTCGTATAAATGTCGTCTAGTCTGAACAGACCACTAGTTTCTTTGTACAACGTTCTTTTGCAGATAATATACTCATCTCGTGGTAAATTAGTAAACATTTTTCCGTTCCTGTACCAAAAAACACATACACAATATAAATATATACAAATTCAAACGGAAGCGGTGGATTTCCCATATTCAGCCGGTAACCCGACACATGCTCCGGCGACGATTACTCCGGGGACAAATGCTCCGCAAAGAGCGACAATTGCTCCGCGACATTTGCTCCGACGTCAAATGCTCCGCCGACAGTTGCTCCGCCGACAATTGCTCCACCGACATTTGCTCCGCCGACAATATTTCTTTCATGGGTTATTTTTATTTTTATTTTTTGTGTGATTTGTTTTGTTGTTGTTATTCAGGGCCGTAGAGACACTGATGGAAAAAAAAAAAGTGATAAACCTTTGCGAAAGACGCAATCCTTTTTTTTCGAGAGGAGTAGGTGCAGAAGCTTTTAAGTAATAGATAAACTTTTCTCAACCTTGAGTCGACCTTCTTTCAACAAAAAGAGAAAAGTGAATCTTTATTCCCTTTTGGAAAGCGATGGTATAAAGCGAGAGAGAGAGAGAGCTAAAAATGTAGACGTATCATTAATATTGAATAGCATCTTCCTGTTTAATTTCCCTCCTTAATTAAATGAGCATGTTTATACCATAAAATGGCGAGCGAGCGTTTTAAACCAAAGAATTATTTTCAACAATAATGAGTATCAAACAGCTTTTTCTTGCTACGGGATGGGTCGGGCACGTTCATAGTTAAGGGGATGTCAATTTCATTTTCAGCGGGCGGGCGGTTTTAAGCTTAATTTATATTGAATAGCATCTACCTGCCTTCCGCCCTTCTTCGTCAAATGAATATGTTTAAAATTATAATCGCGAGTTAGCGTAGCAAGTGAGCGATTTTGTTAACACTTCTCTTTTAATAATAATAGGCATATTTTTTTCCCATAAAGTAACTGTGTCTTCTTGCCCCGTGAAAGGGAGGGCACAAACACATTTAAGGGGACGTTTTTTGTTTGTTTTTATTTTTATTTTTTTGGCGAACGAGGAAGGTAAAAATCATAGGGTATAATCTTGAATAGAATCTTTCTACATTACGCCCCTTTTGAATCAATTGGGCAAGTATTATTTCAGGAATATTGTTTATTCCTTGATGGCGAGCGAGCTTAGCGAATGGTCAAAATTCTTTGGCTTGCCATTTCATATCGAAAAGCATCTGCGTGCCTAGCATCGCTTTTTAATAACTGATGTACAAAATGTATTACGAACATAAACTAGCGTAGCGAGCAAGCGAATTTTCATCCTTTTCATATAATAACTGAAAAACCATCTGCCTGTCTACCCCCTTTCTTAATCAATGATTATTTCACGAGCATGTAGGCCTATATTTCATACTCCATTTTATTTCTCATTTTCCCCAACGTGTCGCGACGCCGCGCCTGCAGGATTTACCGTCATTAATTACACCGACACCGTTCCAACACAAAGTTATAAGCCAATGAAAAAATATGGAAATTAATCTTCCTATATTCTATTTTGTGTCCCTTTTCCCTTGCCTTTAGCCTTTTCTTTTCTCTTTTATTGACCTTTTCTTTTCCATGTTTTTTTGTTCTTTTCTTTTCTTTTCCTTTCTTCCTATCTTTTTTTTCGCTGCAAAAGGGAGCATTTGTCTTTTACGGGGCACTCCTGATACGTCGGCGGAGCATTTGTCTTCAACGGGGTACTGTGGGAAAGGAGCAATGTTGGAGCATTTGAATTTTACAGGGCACTTGTTGGGCGGAGCTGTCGGACATGTCGGAGGAGCAATTGTCGGCGGAGCAAATGTCGGCGGAGCAATTGTCGGCGGAGCAAATGTCGGCGGAGCAAATGTCGGCGGAGCAATTGTCGTCGGAGCAAATGGCGGCGGAGCAATTGTCGGCGGAGCAATTGTTGGCGGAGCAAATGTCGGCGGAGCAATGTCGTCGGAGCAAATGTCGGCGGAGCAATTATCGGCGGAGCAACTGTCGGCGGAGCATTTGACGTCGGAGCAAATGTCGCGGAGCAATTGTCGCTTTTTGCGGAGCATTTGTCGGCGGAGCAATCGTCGGCGGAGCATGTGTCATGGATTCATTCAGCCGTGCCAGGCATGACATGGCTGCTTGGTCCTCCATGGGGTCCAGGATTATAACAATATTTTTACGACAATTTTGTATTCGAATTCTCTACACGACATTCTTCTTAAAGCTAATCTTGAGCTCTGGTATGGAAATCGTATGTCGAGAGAACATGGCTATATTTCATTCTTGATTTTTTATCCTGCAGTAGATTGATTGTTTGAACCAGTAAAATAAAAACAAAATTAAACGCGCAAAAAACTTACTGGGCATCATCTTCGATAACAACCACAACTCCCATTTGCACATAGTGACCTGTGTTGAGCACATGGTGATGGGCCTATAATTACCCGGATTTCCATATCTTTCTATATATGCTCACTAGCTACTCAGCCACTATATATTTTTTACCAAAATTGTTTGACACATGTCATTTATTTGTAATCTTGAACATTCAGTGTAAGTTTCGTTGGATTCTGTGAGACTTTAGTTTCTATATTTACAAGAACTCAAGTTTATCTTTAATGTTACCCTCTCTCGTGTGAACGTCCCGTTGCTTACCTTCACATGTCTTTTTCCCGGCGTAGTAGTGCCAACCAGGATCGCATTGGCACGTGTACGACTTGGAGACGTCCGTACCCGTCTCTACACATTTACTCATGTGAGGACCATTACACGGATTGCTTGAGCATGGTTCTAGTTGGAAACAAATAACGGTTCGGTCATTTCAAACAAATAATTTTCAGCTTAAAGTATTAAAATTATTAACTTTTATAAAATTCCGCTTAAGTAACGGATGTGGTAAGACTCAGTCTTTTTGTTTACATCACTCTACAAAATCTTCTTACTGAAATGGGGGCGGTTTACATTGTCGAAGCTGGTAGTTCCATTATATAGGCTTTGTTAATACGACTCGGTCCGAGGCCAAGGCCAATAAAATTTGACCTTTAGGCCGAATTAGATTGAACACTGGTATAGTATACAAATATACACTGTCTTGAGAGGTTCTGGTTAAAACTCAGTGCGCAAGAGGTGACTCCAATAGTACTGTTTGCTGAGGGGCGCAGCCCCTAAGCAAATGGTAATTTTTGAGTCGAAAAGAAGGCATGGTATATTTGTTTTATATCCTGCATCAAAAAATTTATCTTAAAAAAATTTAAAAAAATTAAAAAAATTAAACAACAATTTTTGGGAAAATTTTTATCAAAATTTTAAAAATTACAATTTTTATTCAACAAAAAAAGAGAATAAAAAATATAAGAAAATTATTAGATTAAAAATAATAATAATTAAAAAAAAAATTTTCAAATTGAAAAAAACAAAAAAAACAAAAAAATGTCAACCCCCAAATAGTACTCAGTACTTCTACTCCCAAATAGTACTTTTCAGAGCAACATTAAAATAGTTGGAATATTTCTGGTCACGTGACGAGCTCTCAACCAATCAAAAATCAATACATTTTTGATGCAGGATATGAAAAGGTATAGAGGAGGTGAGTTGGCTCGGTCGGTAAAGCATCTGCCTGTCAAATCAAAGATCGGGGGTTCGAATCCAACCCAGGCGGATGATTGAAGCCTGCACTGTGTGTCAACGTGCCCCTCTACTGTGTCATAGACCAGTGGCGGATCCAGGGGGGGGCCCGGGCCCCTCCTAGGAAAAAACAGGTAAAAACACCCTTTTTTGAAAAAGAAGATGGGCCCTCCTGGCGCCCAAGGGGTGGCGGTGGAAAAAAAACAGCCTCCCCGGAGGGAAAAAAAATTTCGGGTGCCAAAAAAAAAAATTGTGCTCACTACCCCACTGAGCGAAAAATCGACCGGCACGATTTTAAAATTTTCGCACGAAGTGGGCCCCTTTTTTGGCCCCCTCCCTTGCCGCCGGCTGGATCCGCCCCTGTCATAGACGCAGGCTATGTTAAGTGGAAAACACTCCGTCCCTCGGATAGGATGTTAAATGGAGGCCCAGTGTAGAGGAGAGTCACCACCTGTGCATGTTGCGTCGATAAATCTTTTTTGTTTTATTCTTCTTCTTTTTGTTAAATACCAGAGATCTTTAGATTTGGTCCTTGGCCTATCTAGTGATCTTTATGCATCCACGTGTAGACCAAACAATCCATTTTTTGAACTTTTATACCGGTAAAATATTACAACTATCAACTCATTTAAAATGTTGAACCATATACCATTTTGGTACATGATTTTATTTTTAATACTAAAATGGAAAGAAATTTCGTAAACTTACTTTTAAAGCCAAGAGCTGCTATAGCAAGTTTTATTTATAATGTACTGTTATCGTTGCATGCCCGGCCCCCCACTCAGTGTTATTTAGGGTACGCATATGCGTGTTCCCTCCTTTTGAAAACACCCCCTAGGTCCGGTGTGTAAAGTCAATTTTGTGTATATGTACGAGCCGGACTTTGGTGCGTGAAAAGTACCCCTTTACCCAGGCACGGGGCTACACTACAATTATCGGTGCGAAAGCTTTCGTCCTTGAAGCCTAATTTGCATAAAGTAAACAACTTGTTTACGCTAAACCGCTACGAAAGAGTCTCAGCTAAACTGTAAAATCTAGCTTTAGAAACCACCAAACGAAATGATTAAAATGTCAAATTGAAGAAGAAGAGTTTTTCTAACTCATAAATATTGCAGTTAGTTGTCAAATTCTGTTTTTATAAGGAAAACTGTGCGAAACGAAGCGCCATTTTTTGAGATTTTTTTCCTGAAAATATTGCAGTATTTTTCATATTTCCCGTCATTGCCCAAGATCGAGACTGTCTGATATGATAAATCAAAGTATATTAAAGCTCTCCTCCGAATATCTTTTCATGATTTTATGTCCCACGGTTATGTCTGGAAAAAATCGAAGGCAATGTCATCAACGAACCCAGGGAAAAACGTTCGCGGAAGCGTAGGACTAGTCCCATGTATAAGGGTTCGTGCTGTGAATTGTAGTCACACGTACCGTAGATACGTGCAGGGGACTCGGTTGTGTGTGTATGAATCTCATGATCGAAGCATCGACGGTTTGGTCTTTGTAATGATGTGAGTAAAACATGCTGATGTGTGGTCCAAATTTAGCAAAACAATGACTTATAAATAAATAAGTACCTGTACTAGCTGTGAAAATATGGTGGAGTTCTTTGCTGTAATTGTAACTTTACTAGATTCAGCTCAGTAGCCATTCAGTAGCCTGGCAGTAGCCACAGCGTAAATACAGCTGATCGATGACGTATTTTCCATATATGGTATGCACCATATGCAGGCATGGCCGGTGAAGCAAACAGCGCATGCGTACACCTCCGATATAGTTGTAGTTTCCAGTCTTTTCATGAATCTTCCCCTAGTTTTGAAAGCAGTTTTACACAAAACTACTAACTGCCCAAACACGAAACTCCGCTGAGAGTGAGACTGGAGTTTAAAGTCTAGTATAATGTGAATTGTTTGCATATTCATATTGTCCCGGACTTATGTCTGGAAAAAACGAAGCCCCTTTTCACAGACCTCTGAAACTGAAAAGTACCTATATCTTTATTAATACCCAACAGTTTTGAACGAAAATTTTTTGAAGAATAATATTATCATTATGTTGGTGCTGTAAAAATTCACGATCTTTGGTGGTGAAAAAAAGGAGATACGCGAAAATGCATTTTGGACAAATTTTGCTCCTCTCTGCAAACGGGGCTTCGATAGCCGTTACGAATTCAAAAGCTTTTACGACTTTTCGGGGTTTTAATTGTACCCTGGCCCCGCGCCTGTACCGGACATTTTGGTAACACGCATGCGGTCATTCCGACCCCGGAGTGGGGGCGGGGTTGCATGTCAGTCATTTTTCAGAATAAATTTAAATGAACAATTCAACGTACTTGGACAGTTGTCCCTCTTAGCATTTGGGTCATCAGTGTTCCTTAAACAGTTGATATAGGCCATAGTCGCACTCTGAAAGCGAAACAAAGAGCGTTAACATATCAACGAGTTTATTTACAATATTCATAGCTGGATGATACGGTATATCCATACACAAAAAATGACGTTGTTGATGAAAATGACCAACTACACCACGGACTACACCACGGGGGCGTTTCATGAAACAATTAGTCGGTGGTTTTCACCGACTAATATCATTTTCACCGACAATTTTATTGTCACCGACTTTTTTTTCCAGGCCTCTGATTGGTCAAATTTAGTCAGCGCTGACAGTTGTCGGCGGACAAAATGTTGATGAAACGCCCCACGTCTCATCATTTACATCTGAGATCCAGGGATCTGTAAAATATAAATCTACATGTACTTACAATCAATCTTAAAAAGCTATTGTACCTCCGATAAAATTTGGTTGCCAAGTATAAGAATAGTTGTAAGTTTTGTAAAGTTTTATGAAAAGTCACAATTGATTAAATGAGATCCGATCAATTTCTGGAGATGCATCCAATCGTAACTTTTGTTTCTTCTAATTAAATTACGTGTCCCCCTTCCCCTGCAGACGCAGTTGTTGAAGAATTATACAAAATATGTATATTATTTTGGGGTGGTTTCTTTAGTTTCTTGTATTCATTTTCTAAATGTATACCTGTCTTAAATTCATCTATAATCACAAGATTGTCTAAGGGCGGGGGACTTTTTTTTATTGTTTTAAATATAGAACCGCAGCTGCAGCTCCCATGGCTTAATTTTCATTCCCAGTCCGCCCCCCCCCGACGGAGGGGGTGCCCCAGTCCTTACGGCAAACTCGTAGGAAAATCCTTCTTCTTGGTGCCCTTTGTGTATCTCGTAGACCTCTTCCCACTTGCACCACTTGCGCCATCGGTTCTTCCCCGCGATACCCTCGAACCTTCGACCTTTCTTGTACACGCACATCTCCCACACTTCCACGTACTGAGAGAGATAGATAACACAGAAAAAAGGGGGAGAAATCATGAACATGTGACGTCATGGCGGAGAAAACGTAAAGAGCTGATAATGTTCTTGGGGAAAAAATTAAAATCCTGGATCCACCTGCATACGGATTGCTGAATTAATTATTCAGCCCCCCCCCCCACCCCCAACTTGCCATTTCCCTTGCCCTCATACAGCTTTCCTTCAATCTTATGTCTTTAAACGCAAGGGACATTTTCTGGGGATGTTTAAAATGAAAATGTAGTGTCACTAGTCATTCACTCAGTTTTTTTTCTTCGTTTTTTCCTTTTATTTTGTTTTTTTGTTTTCTTTTTAATTTTTGTTTTAATTTGTTAAAAGAAAATATTGACAGTGTTCATGGTTTGAATATTTTACATCATGTCTATTAAATATATCAAAGACTTTTGTTTACAAATTTCAAAGTACTTGTTTTTTTATAGAATAAAACGGTACTAGTTTTATTTCATTTCATTCATTCATTGTACATGCATAAATAGTATTTGCATACAAGAACAATCGTCCTGTTATGGACCGGGACAATTTTCCCACAATTGCCTAAGGCTCACTACCCTCAGTCCCCTTTAAACATCTGCTTGCATGCAGTCCACTGAATTATATAGTATACAGTTTTAATTATTTTGCACATTGTGCAATTTCGATAAATAAAAATTTGGTAAATTTAAAGATACATATACATACCGATGGAAACCATTCTGTTCTCTCTGGAAAGCGGTACCTGTTTAAACAAAAACGATTAATCAAACAGGGGGGTGTTTCACAAAGACTAAGATCGACTTTACTAGTTGGACTTAAGTATAACAGGCCGTTCATGCCACTGTTTGCTCTGACCATTTACTGGCATTTGTCTTTCAAGGGACGTACAAATCGTGGACTCAAATGTCAAATGTACAGAGTTTACTTTTTTTGATAGTTCATTATTGAAGGGAAAAATATTATCTAAAGATTATAATTTAGAGACCAATGGTGATAGCAATCAATGGCATGAATGGCCCGCCATACTTAAGTCCAACTTAAAGTCGATCTTAGTCTTTGTGAACACCCCCCAGTGATGGTAACTTTGCAATCAAAATGCCATAGCAATATCACTCAATATCAAATCAAATCAAGGTTTCCATGGAAGTTACCATTAGTGGCGAAGTTACCATCAATGCTAAGTTTTATGCAACATCGCCCTGAAATCACTTTCCTTTTATTATTTATTATCACTATTATTATTGTTATTATTATTATTATTATTATTATTATTATTATTATTATTATTATCATTTATTTATTTATTTATAAATATATACATTTTTTTTTTTTTGGAGGGGGTTCTCTTTCAATCCAACCACCTATTGTTTACAATTCAATATGTTAATCAATGGTCATTATATACAACATATAACATACATAATTGTTTTATGATATCTCTCTCGGTTCTACATGTACCTACTAATTTGTAAAAGAAAGAATTATGTATGACATAAAATATGACAAAATATGAACAATGATAAAGAATTTGGTTTTTACAAGAGGTTTCTGAATTCGGCTATATATATTTGCAAAATTAATGGAATGAAATACGACAAATATAAAATATGTATCACTCGTCTGCACCCATTTATTATAAGAGAAAGCAGTAGGTACAATTGTATGACATTTCAAAAGTAAACCACTCAAAAAAAGTTTGGAAACTCAAGTTTGATTGACTATATCTCTCGTGTTAGGGTATAATTATCGCTATGTGTAGTATAATTAGAGAGTGTGTTTATTCTTCTTTAAAATGATAAAAATTATACCCCATTTGTTATGATTTTTTGAGGCATTAAAATAACATCAAACTAAAGGGCAAGGTCAAAAGTGAAAAGTTGGAGTGAAAACGCATTGCTCTTGGTCAGCAGCTGTGCATTCTTCTTTCTTTGAAAAGTGAAGGGCTGCTATATGGAGTGCACTGCATAACAATACCAGTGCTAGCCAGTGCATTTTGCAACTTTTCACTTTTAACCCTGCCCCTTATTCTGATGTACTGCTCATTCCATGGCTGCAAAATCATAAGAAATATGGTATCATCCTTAAGAGGAATAAACATACCTTTTAATTATACTAAGTAAAACAAAACTTGGGTTTCCAAACTGTTTTGAGGGTTTATAGTAAGATGAACCAACCTGAAGTTTCGGAATTTGTCTGTGTTTAGATCCTTTAATGGAATAGGTCCTTTGTTGGGAAGAGGTCTAAGTCTAAAGGGGCGAAGAATTGACACGCAAGTCTTATCATTTTAGTTAACATCACAATACTTTTGTGTAAAACACAAGATACAGCATATCATTACTTGACAATGGCTTATAGCCGAAAATTTGCACATTTTGTATACCCTACGGTTGTTTTTATTAATTATTCTTCACTTGTCTATTTCTTGACAACCGCCGCAGGACTATTTTTATTTAATCTTAATTTGTATTCATATTAACAAAGGTATACAAGGCCAAGTAAACTTAATTTCAAATTTCCCGTCCTTATTTTCGAAAATGAGGAGGAAGAGGTTGAAAGAATTTCCATTTTATTTGACATTTGATATATTTGTTTTCATACATAAAAATGCATTTTAATGGAAATATTACTCAAGAGCAAATATTAAATTTAGAACGAATTCAAAAGAGAGTCCTTAGAATAATATTGAGAGGTGACTATATAACATATGTCAATGCTCTTTCATTGTGTAACTTGACCACACTTGAAGCAAGAAGAAAACAACTTTGTGAACATTTTGTAATATCTTTAGAAAAACACCCTGTTTTTAATGATTGGTTACCGGTTAAAAGAGAAAATAGATACAATTTGAGAAACTCAAACAAATATGACACTTTTAAATGTAAAACTCTAAGATTTCAAAATAGTGCTCTTCCTTACCTTGTTCGCATTTTAAACAATATATAGTTTAATTTTTTTAATGATCATTTTCTTCTCCTATGTACAATTGTGTATTTGCTGGTTGTATATGCATGGGCATTCTCTGGGTGATGGGCGCCCTTTCCTTGTTGGTGGGATCTAATCTAAATTTATTCATAGCTCTAGCTTTTAGTAATCAGATCTAGTTTAGGGGGGAGGGGGTCATTCGATGAATTATTTTTTTGAAGGGAAGGGCCCTCCTCCTGGACATGTGTGCCCATCACCACGAGAATGCCCACTGCCACTCATCACTTTTAAACTTTTAACATTTACTATTGGTTTGTAACGTGCACTTTGCAATTTTGTTTGTATGTATTTATTTTTAATAATTTATCTTGTATATCTTTAAATGTAACAAATGTGCAATTCAGCCTTTGGTTGCTAATCATTTGACGAATAAACTCTTTTTAAATTGAATTGAAATTGAATTGAATTGAAATGCTGATCGGTACTTTTAAACACACATTTTGTATAATTATACACTCACAGAAGTTAATAACAAGATAAATTGCGACATAATATGAATGATTTCTTTTTAATCCCGTTGTCTAGATGTTCTAAGATTGTGATTTATTTAACGTCAGAACAAAACATATCAAACAACAAAATATCTGAGGCGGGCTGAATTTTTAAAATAACTTGAGTGCAAGGGGATTTACAACACGGGATCAACTTTATATCATTATGTACATTTATTCAAAGTGCAATTTTTGTCTCATGAATCATGCTTCCCCTCTATTTCATTCTATAGATTTTCAGCATACCTTTTTCATAAATGGATATTTTAGTAGTCAAAATAGGAAGATGGGGTAAAGGTTGGAGTTAATCCATTTCAACATTTTTTAAAAGTCATGGTCAATTCTAATAAGTTCAAATTTTCTTTGAAACATCATTACCTTCGTCGTTTCCGACTTAAGAACGATGAACTCTCCTCCTTAGATATAAAGATTTCCTGGGGACGAGGTTGCCGCCTTCGTAAGCTCTTATTAGATACCTCAAGCGATAACACTGTCTCATTTGGTAACAAAATCACGCCCACTTCCTCTCCAGACTCTTCGTTTAGTCCGTAATCTCGGTTGAAATGAGCTGTTTGAATTCAAGTATTCATGGAAATCAGGTCATCGTTTTTAGCATATAAATTTGGGGTGAGAGGAATGCAGAAAGAATAATATCAAATAATCTGATATGCAAAAGTTTGAGATTAACTAAAGAGCAATGAATTAATCAATTGATTAGACTTAAAGAGGAGATCATTGATAAAGAAAACATCCTATTAGCCATGTGATCATGATTTAGGATACCATTTATATGTTATTCATTAGTTTAGTTTCTTTAGAACTATTATAATTATATATATCTTTGTTATTTGTATCTAAAAATTTCGCAAGGCAAAATGTATATTCTTTTAAAGAATAGAAAGTCTATAATCGGAGTCTATCTACAAAATTAAGAGACATCTTTTTACATTCAAGATAAAGAGTGTAACAATAAAATGCCATTAGAAACCTGATAAAAGGGAATAAGTATTTATAGATTATGAAATTATGACAGTTTTGGAAGATCGGTCATCGGCATCCGATACGATGACACAACTTTGTCATCGCCACATTAGCCTATGTTTCTTTCTACTTTACCTGTCTGTAAATCAGTGGTGTTCCCTTCTCCGAATGGCGTAGCAGACATGTTTCTGTCCGAATCTACTCTTGATGGAGAAAATGGTTGCCAATAATGCTGTGCCCTGCTCTCATTCTCAGCATGGATCTCTGTTGAAAGAGATGCGGCATCTGCAACACCCTCGATCATGTGAAAATGATATCCAGGTTGGGTACTAAAAAGATCTTCACCGGTCATCGCGTTTTTAGAAGGCGATAGACCTGTATTATATGAAAATGCTTTATATGATAAATCATCATTGTTATCATTATCAGCTACGTACGTATACCCAGACGTTGTGTGTCCGGACAGGTTGTGTATCCGGACAGTTTATTTAAAACGGTGATTTGAAGAAGTTTACGTGCAATATTTTGCCAATATTTCAAGACTGTCTAATGTTAAACAACATTCTGAAAGACAAATATTTATGATTTTGGGTGATATTTGACACATAAACGTTTTGGTTAAATACTGAGGCAAAATACACGGGTTTATTTTGTTAAGCGTCCGGATCGACACAAAACCCTCATCACATATTAACAATTCATCCATTTATTGAAGCCTTCTCGTTTGCCTTCGATTTTACACATTCCACAGATATATAGTTAAATAGAGAATGTTCTGAATCAAATTGCGTCATGAGTTTATATTCCTAGACTATGTGTGTATGTGGGGCGGGGGTCATGACGCGGGGAACATGTGACATTATATAGCGGGGGTAATTAAAAAAACTTATATGTTCTTAATGGGAAACAACTCTGGAAAAAGGGCCTGGATCCACCACTGATACGGTTCGCTGAATTAATCATTCAGCAATCCCCGCTTGCAATTTTCCTTGTCCTCATGCAGCTTTCCCCCATTCTTATACATTTAAACGCAAGGGGCATCTATATCTTCTGAGGATATTATGAACTCTCTGGTGGTTAACACTGATTTTATATGTCACGTTTGCACCCCTTCTCGAAAATTGATTTTGTTCGATTTAGGACCCCCTACCAGACACAGTGGCGTAGCTACTGGGGCATGTGACCGATCGCCGCCCCTCCCTATCCATTAAATGGTGTTCAAAAAAGATAGGGCCCGTCCCCACCCCCATGGCTGGATGAAGCTAGTCTGACGAAGTCCAAACATACATAACATACCGTTTGTGCTGTTGACGTCACCTTTCTCCAGCATCCTCGTAACTTCCACCTCGCTTTCATCCACCCCTTCATCTTTGGATCCCTGTGCCACGATAGCATGACCCAGCTGAATACCCGAAACTTCAGAATATTCGTGGAGTCGCGAGGATAAAATCCCAAATAAAATGACTGTCACAAGTTCAAAAATACGACAGACATTCATGACTTTTCTGGTGAAAACGAAAGGCGATAACACAATTTCTTCATCAGTATGGTTGTTCTAATAATCACAATAATAATCCTGAACACGTGGATTTTTATCCCCCATCCACTCAGGTGCAATGCATGCCTGCCTGCCTGAAACGCACCAAAGACATGACGCGCATAAGTATTGCGTATTAATAACCAGATGCGCTTTAAAATATACGCAGTGAATAATTTGCGCATTATACACGCTTATTAACGCGCGCTAACATTTTTTTTTTATGGGTAATCCCCCCAATTAATAAATTTTATAGATCAAGTCTGAATTCAACCAATTATCCCTTATGGAGGAGAAGGGGCGGGACGGGTGGGGGGGGGGGGCAGTGCAAAATGTTATCCCAACATGAAAACTATCTCCCGAGAATACGACTTCAAGTGGAAGCCCATCCTGATATTAAGTATTTTTTCTTTCTTTTTTTATATTTAAGAGTCAATGGCGGATCTGAAATTCTCTGGCAGGGGAGGGAGGCACAAGTCCATACATTTTTATTTGGTGTGCCGTTTGGCTAAGAAATTCTTCCTTTCATTTCTTCAACATTAACCTTTGTCTTATCGATTTCTAATCTCATGTCTCTATTTTTCGGTTATTAGCACTAGCTTTCCGTTTCTGTTTCCCTCCAAACAACGTTCTTTGTCTACTTCGTCATCAAAATCTCTTTTTTTAAAACCGGCTTTGCTAGCTTGCACTTTATTACATTTACTCCATCTGTCTTTTTTCCATTTTTCACTCACTCTTATTCTGTTTTACTAATTCTTTTACTTTTATTCTTTCAGTCAATTTATTTTATTTCATTCTATTACTCTCTCTCTCTCTCTCGCTACTCATTCTCATTCTAGTTTTACTCAGTCTTCACTCTATTCACCCTACTTCATTATTTTACACACACACACACACACACGCGCGCGCGCACACACACACACATACAAACACCCTCACAATCCCCCTCGACTCTCTCGGCCTCATTCTACTATGTGCTCCGTCTTTCACTTTTGATCATGCTCCCAATTTATTCATCGTTGTTGTTTGTATTTTTGGCGTTCTGTCAAATTTGACTATTTACGCCTAGTCTAGTTCATTAGTCGTGTCGAGGTAGTCGAGTCGTAAAATTACTAGCTTGGAAACTCTGTGCGCCTGTGCTTCGCTGGTCCACTGATGGGGGAATGTATCATCCCGGCCAACCCTGCTACGTATATTGACCGAGCTTATCAATCCTTCGGATCTAGGCCACTCAGATACACAGTGCACTGCTATAACATGACACCACTTCAGTTTCCATGTTTGGGCCGATGTCGTTCTGTCAAGAACGAGCAAAGAAACTGTTTAACAAATTTTACATCACACAAAATAAAAACAAATAGAACAGAATCATATGTACTGGACATATATATTATAGACGGATAGACAGTGACTAACATTACAATTACGTTAACAGTTACATAATACGTTCATAGTAACTAAATATAATGCTAAATAATTAGGATTAGGATTTATATATAAAAAAGAAAAAAAAAGGGAGAGAGAGAGAGAGAGGAGGAAGGGGGTTAGAGGATATCGTATTTCTTTGTTTGTCGTACATATCTTGATTCGTTGATTCTTTGGAGAGAGTAGATTTTCCAGGCTTAGTGATGCATTCTTAATTCTTTGTCGTAGTTGTATTCTTTCTCTGTCGAACTGTTTACATTCAACCATATAATGTTGTACATTTTCTGTTTTGTTACAATATATAAACAAAGACCATTTGGATATTTGCCTATTTTGAAAAGAGGCAACTACTGACTCTCGGTCGATGGATTAAGCTTTCGTCTCTTCTACTATAAAGTGTATACGATTGACCCCACTGGAGAGCTAAAAGAATTGCCATCTATTCAGCGCGGAATATTAACACTGAAGATATACTTTTCGTTATTTTTACTTCATAATTATTTGGGAATATACACAGCAGAACTTGTTCCTCCTTCCAAACTCTTTGATCCATCTGTATGTATATGCAGGTGTTTTGACCATTTTTCATTAATGAGTTCAATTGTCTTAATTCTCATATCGTAGTTAAAACTTTCTTTCTTTGATATAATTTCTGACAGGTCAGTGGAAATGTATTCATCCATTTCATTCTCTATCTTTATACTCTTTCTGTCTACCCTATCTATCAGTATTTATATTTCACGCTATCATTCTATCTAGTTTAAACAAAATTCTTTCACTCTAAATGTATCTCATTCTCTTCCATGCACTCAATACCACAGCTCTCATTTTCTGTCTTAAATCACACTTTTTCCTTCTCCATCTATTATTTGTGTGTTCTTTGGCATTTCATTCATGCCGAATTACTGTTCTTTTTATTTAGTGAACCCAGGCAGTATGATGGGGATTGTGTGTCCGGACGCTTAGCAAAAATAAGGCCGTCACTTTTGCCTTTGGATTTAACGAATAGTATGCATCAATAGCACTAACGATCATGAATATTCGTCCTTCTTAATACTGTCTGACACAAGTCACACAAGATTTATGCAAAATGGCATGTTAACTTCTTCAATATTATCATCACCATCATCATCACCACCATCCTCATCATCACCATCATTATAATCACCATCATCCTCATCATCATCACTATCATCATCATCATCACCATCATCACCATCACCATCATCCTCATCATCCTCATCATCATCACCAGCATCATCATCATCACCATCATCATCACCATCACCATCATCCTCATCATCGTCACCATCATCATCACCATCCTCATCATCACCATCATTATCATCACCATCATCATCACCATCACCATCATCCTCCTCATCATCACCATCATCATCCTCATCATCACCATCATCATCACCATCATCCTCATCATCATCACCATCATCATCATCCTCATCATCCTCATCATCACCATCATCATCATCCTCATCATCACCATCCTCATCATCACCATCATCACCATCATCATCCTCATCATCACCATCATCCTCACCATCATCATCCTCATCACCATCATCATCACCATCATCATAACCATCCTCCTCATCATCACCATCATCATCCTCATCATCACCATCATCATCATCATCCTCATCATCATCATCCTCATCATCACCATCATCATCACCATCATCATCCTCATCACCACCATCATCATCATCCTCATCATCATCACCATCATCATCATCACCATCATCATCATCATCCTCATCATCACCATCATATCATTGATAACATTTATTGAAGATCAGAACAGAAAAGGTAATATAATGACTCAGTGTCAGACATCATTTTAACATCACAGATAGCTCTTTATGACATACAAATATTTACATAACCACAAAGATATACACACAGATAATATCAATATCACAAATATATAATCATATGTAAAATTCAAGGTGAATAGGTTTAAGCATAAACATTTTCTTTTAAAGAAAGAATCTGATATTTTTTTCAATTCAAATGTTTATACAACTAGTACAGACATTAACACATATCTAATTGATGTAACTACACATTGTAATCCATTACTGTAATCTTAAAATGTGACTATCAGGTACTTTTATATCAAACCATACTAACAAGTCCATACTACATTATTCTCTATCTTTTGACATAAAAGTGATCAAAAGCACAGAATCGGTTTGTTTGGCAATCCAGGCATTATCAAACTTTTATTTATGACAACATTAACCAGAAAAACATAATGCAATCATTTTAAAATGAATTCCTGAATATTTTCAATGGCCTCATCATAAACAAAATAATTGAATAATTGCACATCATTAGTTGGCCAATAAACAACTTTATACATTCAGGATATGTAATTGATTTCTGTAGTCTTTTAATCATTTTAAATATTACAGGCTTGAATCAATTCGTCATTGCTCATTATTTGGATGGAACATGGCCTTCTTCTATTCAAAATGTATTTCACTAATGTTCATTTACACTTATTCTAGACAAACTATATGCTGGTTTAATAGTCAGAACATGAAGTATGATGTGGCTTTGGACCGATTCTGCTTTATAATAATCTGGATTTATATAGCGCTTAATACGTAATACCATCTCTATGCGCTTTACAGATATTATTACCCCAGTCATTGGATTCATTCATGCACAATGTGCACCATCTCCACTCCCTTGAGAGTATTCCTACCATGTGGTCACCATGAGGTCACCATTAGGGCATATGGCAATTACTAACACATAGGCTTTCGTCATCCTACCAAGTCCCCATTTCTCTCCTGGGTATGGAGTGGCACATGTAGATTAATACCTTGCCAAAAGACATTAGTGCCGTGTTGGAAAATTTCAAGTCAAGCACTTAAACCACTCGACCACGACACCTCTACATATTAAGGAGATTAAATACGAACAAGCTTTAGAGGCAAGATATTCATTTCAGTAGGTCACTTTATCATTTTGTCAGGTACTTAGTCAAATATATGCTTACAGCCTCAAGGATAATAATAACTAGATATTTTGAGGGACAGAATTAATGCTCTCAGAAGCATTCATATGTATATTACCTTTATAAGATCTGGGCCCCGTCTTATAAAGAGTTGTGAATGATCCCAATCAATCGCAAGTCCTCTAATCTATCGCAAGTTTGCAGTCCCCTATCTGTCATGTACATAGTTGCGATTTATAATAAGTTGCGATTAATATCAACTCTTTTTTAAGACAGGGCCCTGCAATATGATAATGAATTAAGATACAAGTATAAGCAGCCTTTTAGTACTGAGTGTATTGAGGATAACTGAGTTTTCTTCCCTTCAAGAGCAACAGCCAGCCACATGTGATATTTGCAATATTTGCTGTAACAGATATCACGAAGTACTGTAACTAATATGTCTCTCAGAGATGAATTCCTTGCTTTGACCCTTTATTTGCCTGAGTACTGACTGACACATTCACTGGTGTGCCACTAGTGCCGATTGACACAAACAATAGACAGTAAATAAATGGAGGAATAGCCTGTGCAAAACTACAAGTTACCACATCTTCTAGCTGTAATTGGCTACATGACATGCCTGTTTTTAGTCGGTAAATTTGATATATACTGTAAATTTTCAAATAATGTAGAAGCTTTATCCGCTGAGATATACAATGCAGGTAAAGTGCTGAGGGAAGAAGGATGTTTTAAGGGATCTTTTGAAAGTGGCAAGATAGGTTCATTCTCTGATGGAAAGTGGGATATTGTTCCATGTTTTTGAAGCAGCCACTGTAAAATGTTTTTCATTAGATGAGTGTCTGGATTTGGGAATAACTAGTTTATATTCTTTATCTCTTATCTTTATATTTCCATTAGTAACGATCAGCTAAGGGGGTATATTGACTTGAATACCAAACTGTTGACCTAGGTTTCTCAGTTCATCTTCATATTGCACGTTCCTCTGTACGACCTCTCGGTAGTTGAATTTCAGATCTTCGATCTCCTCAAAGAAAGACGGGTCAAACTGCTCCAGTTCTTTCCGCAACTACAAAACAAAAACCAAGAAAAAAGTATTTGAATATCAAACGATTAAAGACACATAGAAGTTGGCTCTCATGGGGAATTTGGAATCATTCAGGTGTTTACCCAATAACTAGTGTGGTCAATCACCAGGATTAGCCTTCAGTTTTATGACCAATAGGCTTTATGTATTGCTTTACCCCATATGGCAAAGTCCTCATCTGACATTTGCATCATCCTAAGACTCTCCGGGAGACAAGGGGGTATTTCTTGATTGGCCTACGGGTTTGCTGTGTGCAGACTTGTACACCCATTAATGATATTCCACCAAGTCTGGTACCAGCGAATTATGACCTTCTGCACATGGAAACTACCGACCCACTGGCTTTTACCCGACTCTCTACAAGCAGACAGTTAAACATCGCATTTCATTCGAACAATAATTGTAGCGATATTCTGATTTGGTACCATGCATAATTATGACATGTAGTTTCTTTGGACTTCCAAAGGTTCTTACCTTATCATTCTCCTTGCGGAGCCTCTCCTTGTCCAGGTCCATGGTCTGTAGCTCCATACGGATCCTGACATTCTCCTCCATCACAGAGTTATAGTTATGAAGCCTTTCCACTAACTCATCATCCTGTTACCAGACATTAAGAAAATAATATAAAAATGAAAATATCCAAAATTTGCTCAGCGCTTCATTTTGCAAAATAATAACAATCAGCAACACTTGGAACTGGAATGAAATCTAATACAAATGTAAGGTCCACTATCTATTCATAAAGTTTCATAATTTCTGAAAAAAATCTGTGAGAGAGATCACGTTTATTCTCTGTCAGCTGTCAGCCAGAGAAAGGGACTTCCCCTCGTCCTGGCTATCAGTCCCTTTAGTGTTTCATTCACTCGTTCATTTACTTTTATCATTATGAAACTCACTGCAGCCTGAATGGCTGCTCCTCTCTAAGTCCATGGACTGAAATGGTATATTCAAACTTTTAGACAAAGAAACAAGGGTAAATATTTAACTATGATAAAATTAATAATAATAATATTCCGTTCTTGTATAGCGCATAACACATTATGATATAACGTCCCTATGCACTTCCAAAGAGCTTATTACCCTAGCTTTAGCTCCGGCAGCCATTATCAGCGCACAGTGCATTTCAAGGCATAATCCTACCAGGTACCCCTTTACCTAACCTGGGTGGAGTGTGGCAAATGTAGATTAACGTCTTGCCAAAGGACGTTAGTGTTGTGGCAGGGATTTGAACCCAGTAACTTGTGGTTCACAGTCCTGAGATCTATCCACTGAACCACAACACAAATTATAAGAGATTCTAATGATCTATCAGAAATCTTACCTGCATGGTGGCTGATTCGCTATGTGATGCTCCCTTTAGTCGGAATAGTTTCAGTTCATTGAGAAGCTCCGCCTTCTCATTCTCCAGCCTGTGATTGGTCAATCTAACATGGAATGAAAATATGGCACATCTTTAAAAAAAGAAGATCTTTGCATTGAAGGTTGAACATTTCAGATTTTATGAATAAACACATTTCAAAGTTAAAGGTACAGTAAATTTCTTGATAAAAACCTTCTAAACCGTGGACAAGTCTTACATTAGAAAAATCTTCTCTCTAAACCCTAATTTTTAATGTACAAATTTACTGAAAAGATTTGAATAGTGTAGCTCTATTTAATGAAAGGTTTTAAATGGCAGGTGTCAATAAAATTTCAACTTCACAGTGGAATGATAATGCAATATACTTTGCTGATATCACAAATATGCATGTATATATCATTCGTTTCAATTCATATTAAGCAAACACTATATAATTCTTTAAATCAATCTTAGAATATAATGTAAATTTGCCCTTTCCAAAAAAAAATGGTACTACCATAGTTTTTATGGTATTACCATCATGTGGTTGTACCATAATAATTAACCATGGTATTTCCATGGTACTAACATGGTACACATGATTCTCCTATGGTATTACCATGGTACTAACATGGTACACATGATTCTCTTATGGTATTACCATGGTAGTACCACATTTAAAGAGAAAATATGATACACGAAATGAAAATATTTGGAGAGTGGGAGAGAGATGAAAGGATGGCTTAAAGGGATTGGGTATCTTTGTCTCAGATTCTAAACAAAATCTTAGATTTAGCTCATGCTGCAATCATAATTATAAACCTATGATGTTTACAAGTCGATCGCCCGTCTGATTATCAAGATATTTATGATTGGAATTTGAAATGTCAAAAACCGTATTCCCAACGGTTTTTATAACACTACAGTCTTCAAAATGATCATGAAGTGCCTCAAAAAAGTAAAAAATCTTTGAGTGACCGGTTTTACCATACTCGTTTTCCCCAATAGACTGTAGTGTTATGAAAACCGTTAGGAAAACGCAAAATTTGGTTTCGATTTCCAAACTTAAATATCTTGATAATCAGACAGGCGATCGGCTTATAAAAGTCATGGGGTTCCTGACTGACCTAAAGGTTTATAATTATCATTGCAGCACGAGCTAAATCCAGGATTTTGTTTCAGAATCTGAGACAAAGTTACTGGATCCCTTTAACGAGAAGGTATCCCAATAATGTACATGTATAGGCAATGACTATCGGTATGTGCATTCACTTTGTAAATATACGATACCTTGTCTGTTGGAGCTGTTGAAACGTGTCTCCTTCCATCCCACTTCCATCCACTGGGAATCTCTCTAAGATGTTTAACTTTTCTTTGAGCTCTCCTATATTTTTAATCATCATCTGCTCTCTCTGGGCTGAGTCTTTCAGGAGCTGCTTCATGTCAGAAATTACACCATTCTGAAGAAGAAAAATGGAAAATAAATTCTCAATAAACAAGAAGAATATATCTTGTGGTTCTACTTGCAAGCAACAACAAAAATTCTTCTACATTTATTAAATGATGTATAAAGCAATTTAATCACCAGTAAAATTACATTTATGCTTTTATCACAATAAAACCATCATTTTTATCAAGAAAAAAAACCCACCATATTACCCTTTGCCACCTGGACCACAAAACATCTGCAACCACCATCATCATCGTCACTATCATCATCATTATATCCCCCGATATCATCATCATCACCATCAACATCATCAATGATAATCACCATTACCATAATCATCACTATCATCATTATATCCACCACTATCATCATCATCATCTCCATCATCACCATCAAGATCATCAATGATGATCACCATTACCATCATCATCATCGTCATCATTATCATCACCATCACTACCATCGCTATCCTTACCTTTTTCTCCATGTCTTTCTCCATACCCCTCATCTTATCTTCATACATCCTGGTGACAACAATAGACTTCCAACTCTTACTGTCTGTTCCTTCTAGCTTTGGTCCTCTGGCCTGTTCTATGGCAAACTTCTCTTGAATCTAAACATAGGCAAGCAATAAATGGATGACAAGTAACTACATATATAACAATGGCAATTTAAATGCCTGCTTAGCATCGTATTTATTGAGGCAATACAATGTACCTACAGAAGAAAAATTATGTTCCACTTCTTAAATTAATCATTTCTTCATTTATAATTGTTATGAACTGAAATACATAGTGTTTGAATAATTGATAGGCTTGTCAAAGCTTTCATTACGAGTTGCTATCATCCATCGGGTTGTGATGTCTGGTAAAGCTATTAATATACAAATAATACACAGCAGTGAGGGCATTAGTAAGAATTACCCACTCAAGGTACCTTTGGAACAGTCTAGCTGAGGGTGTTTGGCCTGTTTTGGGTTTGGGTAATTTTACTAATGCCTGAACTAAATGATGTATATTATTTGTTTTATAAGATGATATTTTATAACATGATTTTACTAAAGACCGGTCATTAGTACAATTACGTGTTAGGCAAAATAAATGCCTGGTCACGTGTACGCTCTCAACCAATCATTTGATTAGGATCCGCTTCATCATCTTATAAATACAAATAATTTCTCTCTGGCTTCTTGTATTGTTCATTTATACATATTCTCTTTTCTTCAATCTCCTCAAACATTCATGATTTTGGTGCCACTTTATGTTACCATTTTATTCATTAGCCTTTATCATGTTATTAACAATATTTACTACTACTTGCATGAAACATGAATAGCACCAAACTGGTAGCATATATATGTATATATATATATATATATATCTTTTTTTTAAAATATGAATAAAGGAAAACTTACCTCATCCAGTTGTCTTTGCAACCTGTTTTTATCTGTGGTGATCTCGGCAAGATTGACCCTTAACCTTTGACCCGAGTCGACCTCCCTCTGTAGCTGTTGCCTGAGTCTCTCATTCTCTGCCATGGCCTTAGCCACGCCCTTCTGGGTGCTCTCATACCGGGTCGAGAGCTGACCTCCGATCTGGTGCTTTGTCTTCGTTAGCTCCTCCTGAAAGTACAAACAGAAGAAAACAAAGGATTATCAAGGATCATGTACATGTATAACCACATGATAAATCTATGTATGATAATACTACTACTGCACATTCATTATATATCTAACCCTAATCCATTATCATCATCAATAACAACATCATCATTTTCAACATTATCATCAACATCATCTCCATCACCGTCACCATCTTATCATCACCATGAACATTACCATCTTCATCCCAATCGTAACCACCACCATCATCATTATCCTACCCTTCTACCTCCTCATTCTCCTTCTCATCAACATCATAAGTATAGCCACCATCACCACCACCATCATTGTCATCATCATCATCACCATCATCTTCATCATCATCTTCCTTACCTTTAATGCTTTATTCTGATCCTTGAGAGCATATATCTCAGTCTGAGTAGTGACACCAGGAGCTTTAAGCTGTTCATTCTCCGTTGAACTCTCTCTCTCAACGACTTTCTTCATCATCATCATCATCATCATAACATCCTTACCTTTAATGCTTTATTTTGATCCTTGAGTGCATGTATCTCAGTCTGAGTAGTGACACCAGGAGCTTTCTTGAGCTGTTCATTCTCTTGTTGAACTCTCTCAACGACCTTCTTCATCAGACCTATAGTTCTCTCAAGCTCCGGGACGGACTTCCCACTTGTACCCTAGAAAACAACGGTAAAAATGAACTATTAAAGAACTCACAACAAAATAAAATGTAAAAGACAAGATTAGAACAAATTATGGGTTGATAAGGATTGCAGACAAACTAAGATTAACTTATTATAGAGCAGTGGTCTCGTAATCCGGCGACCCGGCTTCGAAACCAAGTCGATGCTAGTGCCCTTTGGTAAGGCATTAATCCTCATTACCAGGTCCCTCGGAGAGGACCTAAAGCCTTCGGTCCCCTGGTTGCTTACTAACAAGCATTTATGCTTTCTTAGCAGTCAGGTTAAATAACCACCACCACTACAAACTGTATACTATAACTAATTTAAAAATTAAGAAAATAGGTCTCTGCATTAAAAAAAAAATCTATTTAAAGGAGCATCTCTTAGAACCATGTAAATTTGAGGGTTTAGTCAAAAGTGCTGGCGTTGTTTAAAAGGATTGTCACTGGTATATTTTCCTCTTGTGCTTAACAATGATTTTTGTTTCTTCTTCAAATAACAAGTACCTTCTTAGTAGTTCCACTGCTTGATTTACTGGCTAGCTTACTTGCCGCTGCTCTACTCTTCTTTCTCTCCTTCACCAAATCAGACTTCAAAGCTTAATTATACCTCTAAAAATATCTGTGCATTTCATTCTCTCTCTCTCTCTCCTTTCTTTTTCTTTCCCTTCCTCCCTCCTCTCTATTTCTCTTCCTCTCTTCTTTTCTTTCTCTTTCTCTCTCCCCCTCCCTCTCTCAACTATGAAAAATGTATGTATGCTTAAATACCTTCTTAGTAGTCCCACTACTTGATGTACTAGCCAGTTTACTCGCCGCTGCTCTGCTCCTCTTTCTCTCCTTCTCCAAATCAGATTTCAGAGCCTCGTTATACCTCTCCAGGTCCTCCACCCTCTGCTTGAGACGAGGGACATCCCTCGTAGCCTGCTCCGCCTCAAACCTCAGCTCCAGGTTCTCCTGCGATACCTCCAGGAGCTGACGCTGGAGCTCTGTCTCCCTTGAGGCAGATCTGAAGGCAGGAGCGCTGGCTGATGTTCTAACTTCATCCTGGGGAGGGGAGACAGGAATTAGGCTTCATGTTTATTATCTCCATATTGTCTGCTAAATCTATTTCTCATATCTATTACTCATGACAAACAAATGAAAATCGAACAAAATTTACACGGAATGTTATAGGTACCAAAGGTACAATATCTACTGATCGATTTTGACGGAAAAAGAATGTACTTTAGGAAAAATCAAGAAAGACTTTATGACTGATTAGACACTACTTACATGGAAGACATCACCATGCAAATAAGTACAGGTACATGTACAGTCATGCAGTATTTTGTCCCATTATATGCATGATGCATTTCACCTTATACTGTTATCAGGAATATTTTTAATGGCACAATAACATATCAGAGGATTCATTATTAACTAGAAATATCGCAATCTGTATTGCCGCGCAATGCGAATGTATCCCCCGGCAGTGGCAGCGATTTTGTGTCGTCCTAATGTTCGAAGGAGGGACAAAGATCCCCTCTCCCCTCCCTGAAACAAAAGGATGATGTAGAGATCGCCACTAGTGGCTCGGACTATTGTCAAGACTAGGATAGGAGCAGCATCACCAAACCAATATGTGTGTAGATTTATAGAGTATAATGCATCTCTGTAGAAAATTTGAAAGAAATCCTTTAAGAAATGTAGCAGTTAGAGCGCACAAAAGACAGCCACCAAAATACGACCTTTGACCCTATAACAGACGGAACACAGGTGGCAGCATCACCAAACACTAAAGATGTGTACATTGTACTAAGACACACCTCCATACAACATTTGAAAGAAATCCGTCAAGAAATGTGGCAGTTAGAGCGCATAAAAGACATACCATATAAAAGACGGAACAATGAAGGCAGCATCGCCCAAAAGTGTAGATGTGTAGATTGTACCAAGATACATCTCCTTTCAAAATTTAAAAGAAATCCGTCATGAAATATGACCTGCAGAGCGCACAAAAGACAGCCACCAAAATACGACATTTGACCCTATAACAGACGGAACACAGGTGGCAGAATCACCAAACACTAAAGATGTGTACATTGTACTAAGACACACCTCCATACAACATTTGAAAGAAATCCGTCAAGAAATGTGGCAGTTAGAGCGCATAAAAGACATATGACCTTTGACCATATAAAAGACGGAACAATGAGGGCAGCATCGCCCAAAAGTGTAGATGTGTAGATTTTACCTACATACACTTCCATACTCCATTTGGAAGAAATCTGTTAAGAAATGATGTAGTTAGGCCACACACTAGAGTGCACACAAGATATCTATCAAAATATGACCTTTGACACTATAAAAGACGGAACACTGGAGGCAGCATCAACAAAATCTATAGGCTTGTAGATCGTACCAAGATACACCTTCGTTCAAAATTTGAACAGAATCCCTTGAGAAATGTGGCCTATAAAGCGCACACAAACCATCCACAAAAATATGGCCTTTTACCCTATAGAAGACGGAAAAATGGGGGCAGCAGCACCAAAAGTTATAGGTGTGTAGATTATACCAAGATACACCTCCATACAAAATTTGAAAAAAATCTGTCAAGGAATGTGGCAGTTAGAGCGCACACAAGAATATGACGCGGCGGCGGACGCGGCGGCGTAACGCTGCTGAATCCAAAGTACCCCTCCGGCATACTGCCGGGGGATACAATTAAAGCTTTCAGTTTTGCTTGAAAAAAAACTTCATGACTAGAATTCAGCAATACATTCCTATATTTTCATTTTAAATAAATATGTCATCTTACCGTTGCAGTGATTCTTTCTCTTTCAGACACCTCCAGTCTCCTCTGAAGGTTATCTAGTTTGTCATTCAGGAACTGGTTCTTTTGTTGCAGGTCCTGGACTACAGACCCATGGCCTAGGGCCTGGTGCCTCTGGAGGGATGAGATCTGTCAGAAATAGCCCAAATTAATTTTATAAGTTGTTTTTTTCTTATTCTTTTTATCAAGGAGACAAGAAGGATTTTTTTAAATACTAAACACAGATTAAAACATCAACAACAGTGAATGTATCTGTACATTTTACATAATTCAAATTTAACACTTTTATAAGGAGAATAGGTGAGACACATGTTATTTTCTCAAAATGTTTGTATTCTAAGGACAGATTAAAACTACAACAGCAACAATGGATGTATCTGTATTTTTACATATTTCAAATTCAACAGACTTCTATCAGGACATCAAGTGAGATACATGATATTTTTTCAAAGGTGTGGCCATTTAAATGACATGGTTGCAGTACACAGAAAAAGACAGCAAATAAAAATTGGACAGTATACCCCTTCCTCCACTTCATAGTTCTTTCTGAGATTTTCATCAGACGACACCGTTTAATCAACCTTTCATTCAATGATTCAATAACTACGTCAATTATAAGCATGCATTCCTTCATTCAATCATAGAAACATGAAAATGAACATTTATTCATTAAGTCAGTCATTTATTCAGTCAATTATTTATCAATTCTTATATCTATGAATAATAATAATAATAATAATAATAATGCACTTTACATTTTTGTTAAAAACAATAATACAATTCAACCAGAATTAATGACATAATGAAAGCAATAACTATGTATGTGTGAAATTAGCCTATATTGTGAGGTTGGCTTTCAGAGATTCTACTTTTTCCTCCCATCTTTTCTTTCTTCCCATTTAGCTAACTCTACCGCAGACTGAGTTCATTCATTCATTCCTCATCCCTATTTTAAAATATTTACCTCTTCTTCCAATCGATGGTTCTTCCTTCTAAGATCCTCCATATCTACCAGCGTTGCTGATGAAGGTTCATCTGATGATGGTCTCTTGAAGGTTTCACTGCGGACGCTTGTTTTCTGCCTCTCACTCCTTGAGATTAAGAAAGAAATGAAAAAAAGCCCCCAAGAAGACGTTATTGGATTGGCATATAACTTTTCTTTCTCTTAACTCATATTCAAATTTATACTCGTCTATCTCATATTTTGTTTATTTCTGTGTCTTTTTTATTCTTTCTTTATTTTGTCCACTGCATTATTAATTATTTATTTTTCATGATTCTTTTGCTATCAAATTCTCACACGAAGCTTGATAGTGTGATAATGATAAGTAATTTTGATTGATGCCTCGGTCTGTACCAACATGTACCAGATTAATCTATTCCGTGCATTTGAGCAACTAATCAAGAAACACTTAATGAATCTTTAAAATTGTACATTACATTTTTTCTTCATTTTGTCTTTAGTGAGACAAAGAACATTAAAATACAGCCTGAATATACTTAAACATTATGTTTCGTTAATTTTTTCGAGTAATTAAGATCCTAACACAAAAGAAAAAAAAAAAATCCAATTTGAATATTGTTATTCTTATACAGAAATTGTATAACTCACCTATTGAGGGCCTCCTTCATCATCTTGTTGTTTTTCTGCAGTTGTTCGATCTCTTTGTCTTTTTCTCTGAGTTTGGCTTTCAGAGATTCTACTTTCTTCTCCCATCTCTTGCTTTCTTCCCATTTAGCCACCTCCACAGCAGACTATTCGTGTATTATAAAAAATGAAATTGAAAGAATATACAGAGTGAGACGTTTCAACCTATCACAAATTGAACAGTATCAGAAATAATAGGCATAGAGGTGTCGTGGTCTAGTGGACACATCACTGGACTGTGGATCACATGGTTTGCGGTCCTTTGAAAGACATCAATCTACATTTGCCACTCTCCACCGAGGTGTAGTAAATGGGTACCTAGTAGGAATTTAATCCTTGATGCTTTTAGCGCCTAAAGCAAGCTGGGCTAAAGCCAAGGTATTAATACTACTTTGTAGGTGCCTTGAGCATCCCCTGGGATGGATACGTGTGCAATATCAATGTAGCTATTATTATCATTACATGTACATCAAGAATAATGCGAAATTGAGCTTATAAAATCTAAACAACTAATAGGTTTACACCCAGGTTTTTTCAGGACTACACACACTCTCAAGAAAGAAAGATTACCAACAGTCCTTTTCAGGACTCCCCAATCCTCACCCCTCTCTCACATGGTGCAACCGTAAGCCTACTGTAAATCTACATCACTATGCAAGCCGATACTTATAAGCAGCATCTAACTAATAGGTTGCGCTAAATACAGAAAACATAATTGGGAAGAATGTGTATCTCTTTCAAAAATCAACATTCTCTGTTCATCATCTTCTTACTTGACTCATTCTTTTGATACAAATATATGTTTCATCCATGTTTCATGATACCCCATCCACATCAAAGAGACCAAATCAAGACGATTTTACAAACCTAATGATAAATTTTATTATCGAAATTGACAAAAATCAGATGCTTTAGAGTTTGTTTGGTGGTGTAAACCAATTATAATATGTTCATTTATTTAGCGCCCTCAGGCAATTGGTTTCACAGCGCTTTACAAGGTATGAAGGTGGGAAAATCAGTTAAATAAACACGTCAACCAAGGCATACAAGAGGATGTGGAAAAGAAAGTAGAGCAGAATAGAATGAGAGAGAAAGGGGTTCAGTAAAAATAGTGAAGAAAGGAGGGGATAGATTGAAAACAAATCTACTCAAGTGATTGGAGATGGAGGGAGAAAGAAGAGCAGATAAAGGAGAGGGAGACAAGTTTGAAAGTATAGTAATTCACCTGTTCTTTCTTACTGCCCGTCTCTGTGGTCTTCTTGCTGCTGATAAGATGAGCTTCCAGATGACGTACCTTTCTCTTCAACGCGGAAACCTCATCAATATCACCTACATCTCTCTCTGGTTCCTAGATTTATATCCAGAAAAATACTTTAAAAAGTTGGCAAAATATCACACTTCACCATACATGGTCACACATAACATATATAGAGATCTGATTATAGACACAAATTTATTACTTTCTCACATGACAAAGAGTTTCACTAAGTCAGGAAAGAAGAAGAAGAAGAAGAAGAAGAAGAAGAAAAAAAGAAGGAAAGAAAGAAAATAAGAAAGAACAAGAAGAGGAGGAGAAAGAAAAGAGGAGAAGAAAAGTGACACTCATTCACTGTATTTTTACAAACCTAATGAAAACGCGAAGTTTTAAAAACAGCCAAACTGCACTACTTTTCTTTTCCTTTTCTCTAATAGAACTAAGCAGGGTCTGACGTTGATGCTGTTTAGAAATTAACTAAACTTAAACTAAACTTGATGCTCTGCAAAACATTGGGTGGTACATAAAGGTTTTAAAAATTAAGTCTAAACTTACGGCTCTCAAGGAAAGCCCTTGTGTCATAATTGGTGCCTGCTGCCTGTCCAACCTGGACAGATATGACAAGTGAGCAACTTTTCTTATCATCTTTTCTTCCTCCTCCTCCTCCTCCTCTTCTTCTTCTTCTTGGAGCACTAAAAGAGTTAATAAAAGATATGTATCTTACCTGTTGAGTTGTTTGAAGCTTCAAGACTTCTACTTCTCGGCCCAGATCATCTCTCTCTGACTCCATCTTGTTCACTCTCTTCGTCTTCTTTTGTAACTCCTGTCATGACAACACCAACATAGGAATTATGTAAAAAGGTATTTTGGAACGGAAACGGTTTACAACATCACTTATGATAAATTTGGATTACTTAGTAGGATAATGCAGAATTAGTCTCAAAATCTAGGTCCAAACAAACAGCAATAATAAGGAGATCTATATGAATTGCTGAATATCCTTTCTTTGTTTCTGAAAGGATTATTTTAATTCTTTCGCTGACATTTCATTCTTTTCCCTCTTTAAATCAAAGTGCTGTGTACTACAGAACACTGTTGCTTTACTATTGCTACAGTATATTGTAAATCGTATTACGAGCTTTAATACTTGCAATCAGACCTCAATAAAACACACATTCATATGTTAAAAGAGTAACAGCCTGACATGGCATCATCATCATTTATTAAAGTCAGCATTTTCCCTCTTACCAGTAATTACTGACAGTCGTGTCATGATGACACTCCCTCCCTCTACTTTTTCTTGTTTCGAACATCCTCGTCATTTAGACCAACCTTACTGCTTTCTTTCTTCACCATATCTTTCCATGAAATCATTGGTCTTCCTTTCCCTCTTATGCCATCCACTTCCAGATCCCAGGCTCTTTTTACAGGTTCATCATCTTCCCTTCTCAAGGCATGACCCATCCTTTTTAATCAACTTCTCTTTACCACTCCCACCAGTTTCTTCCAGACCCAACCTTTCCATGAGCTCCCTTGTGTTTTTTCTATCGGACAGCATGTATGATGAATTGAAAAACGTGCTTTGCTAAACATGATAGATTTAGACTAACCTCTTTGACCTCCTCCAGCTCTGTTGTCATATTTGACAGTTGACCTTTGAACTTCTTGACATCTCTCCTAGCATGGTCTAGTCTCCCCTGAGTCTCTTCCAGGACGTCTTTAATTTTCTTGGTTTCCTTCTCAATCAGCTTCTGGACATTGATCTGTTGCTCCTGCTCCGAGGCCTGAGACTTGGCGTTCTGCTGGGCGGTGTCGACCATGTCAGCTCGTAGCCCTAACAATGCCTGGCTTAGTGACTGGAAAGTGTGAATAAAAGAGCACAGAAATCAATGTATGGGACTATACTAGCATTTATCTATAAAAATTTCTGACAGGCAAAAATATAGATACGCTCGTACTCTCACTAAATAAAGGCTTGCGACTTGGCATTTCATTGGGCAGTACATATCTTCCATGTCTGCAGTTTCTGTAACAAAGTCTGGCTGTATAGTGATGGCTGTCTGACACATTCTGAGAGGTGGGAGCCTGTGAAGTCATTGCTTTGTTTGGTCTTTCATACAACTAAACTCACACATACCAATCCCTTTCCCAAGAATAATAATAATCACAATAATAATGGACATGAAAACTGTCTCATAAGATCTCTATCTGCTGCGACGGGTAAATCAAGCATCACATAATAAGACAATAATTGCTCAATTAGGTGGAAGCGGTATTACACCATTGAATTTAATATACAGAAACAAGCAATTTGACATGCGTCACATGAACCTACCTTATGCTGTTTCTCTTTGAGAGAGAGTTCATTCTTCAGTCTGTCCACCATGTTCTTCATGGTAGTAGTAGGCGCCTTAGAGTTTGCCGCCCTCTGTTGCTCAATCTCCGTCTCTAAACGTTCAATCTCCGCCTCTTTCTCTTTGATGGTCTGGAGATGGTTGGAGATCTCAGATTCTAGCTTTGTGACTTGGCCGTTGTGTACTGCTGTGAGCCTGAGATGAATCAGAAGAAAAATACAAAAACAGTTTTAGACAAACTAGAAAAATTAAAGAATAACAATTTCTAACCATTCAAAAAGCATCTTTTTGATTAGAAACTGAGCTTTGGATATAAGAAATAAAGATCAACAGATACACATGTTTTGTTTTTCTTTTGTATTCATGAGAGAAAAGAGGTGGTTTATATAGCGCTTTTCCCATTTCGAAAAAAAGTTGATAGATAACAAATTCATTACAAACATTACAGATGCAAAGTGGAAACCAAATGATCATTGATATGCATATCTCCTAGATCATCTTTGAAAACTAAGAAGAGAATGAATATTTACATTAGCTGTATATATACATATCATATCTACCATATTTTCCCCTTTATTCTATTAACACTTTCAGGACAGGATTTGTTTTAGGGCTAAATTGATCACATTTTGTCCTTCAAATTGGCAACACTAATATTTTCTGTTATTGCTACATTGTTAAAATGAAATGAAATGTCTCTGAAAACAATATGCATGGGAGGGAATGTTGTTGACAAGTTGAAAAATGGCAAATTTTGATTGAAAAACAATGATTTTGAAATTGTTGATTTATTGCCAATTCCTGACATCAAACGCAACATAGTCATAAAACAAAAATGAAACAAAGGAAGTTTAATTCAAACCATGGTGAAAACACTGTTTTAAAACTCCATTGTGGACTAAAATATGCGTAAATTAGTGCATAATTTTAAGCATTTTATTGGCCATTGGACATGAAGATGCGCGCATTCTTTGCTTCTGGAATTTTAAACCATGAATTCAGATAACCCTCCTTTGTGAATTCCTGCAAAAATATTAGTCTTACTTTTCAGTTTTCCTCTGAAAGTCTTTGGTCTTCCTGTTGAGGACATCTTTCCACTTAGCGACCTCTGTATGAGCAGCCTTGAGTTTGACCGACATAGCAGCCAGGGCGTTGTCCTGCTGGGCTACCAAGTCTTCTAACTCCTGCAGACGGGCAAACTCTTTGCTGCCAGGGACTGGTGGGGCAGGCTTGTTCGCTAGGTCCTGAAATAAACACACACATACATTAATAGAGCAAGGAATATACAGGCAGAGGAACGTAAGATTTAAGAGGTATGGGAATTTCCTCAAATATGAATTGTACATCACAATACACATAAATGAATTGCTAGAATAATATTCCATGGTTAAGAATAACTGGTCTTATGTAATATGCATCATATACAATGATTTCAAAGAAACTGTTTTAAATATTTTTTCTATGCGATATACTTTTTATAGAACAAATGCATCACTCATTTAGTTATCGCACGAGATGCTGACGCTGAAATACTGAACTTGTGTTATTCCACCTGCATACATGTACATGAATATCTTGACACTTTCACAGGTACAGGTAGACTAAAGAACCAGAAACTTTCATTTGTACCATTATTTCTTTCTTTCCTCTTGTTTCACACAGAAAAGCTTCAAATTCGTAAAATAGGCTCAAGAAATTATGAAGTCTAATATTGTGGAATAAAGTTTATGTAAATGGATAGTTACAAATATATTATGATTAAAAACTTTCATCACAAAATAACTCAGTGAGACCTGTATGTAAAGACCACTCAAGGGAAACATGAGAAGGTGGTCTTTATGTACAGGTTCCTTTAGTACACGTTTTAATGAGAAACCATATTCAAGGGAAACAAAAAAATGTGGTCTTTATTGACAGGTGGTCTTTCTATACAGGTGGTCGCTAAAGCAAGTTCGACTGTACATGTTTGTAATATTGGTGGCACTTTCAAGGTTACAAACACAGTGAAACCTGTATATAAAGACCACTCAAGGGAAACATGAAAAGTGGTCTTTATAGGCAGGTGGTCTTTATGTACATACCATTGCTGCTTTCTTGAACTTGTTGAAAGCCAGATCATTCTGAGCATGAAGTTTGAGCTGCAAATCATGTATCTCTGTCATATATTTTGCGCTCTCATCAGCCGATTCCTGTCACAAGAAAAGACATACCGGTAAACGAGTTAAAGGTTAAAGGTCATTCTGTGTAGCTTGAGCTGTAGGTCAAGGTATACCATCAGGGAAATCACCAGGGCAGTGTTTCACAAAACCGTCATAAGTACAAGTTCACCAACAACTCATGCGTGTATTAAATTCAACGTGTGTTTCAATGGGGTGTCGGTGAGCTTGTCCTAATGACGGTTCTACGAATGCCCTGCGCCCTGTCTTACAAAGAGTTGCGATTGATCCAAATCAATCGCAAGTCCTCCAATCAATCGCAAGTTTGCAGTCTACTATCTCTTATGTACATAGTTGCGATTGATATCAACTCTTTGTAAGACGGGGCCCAGAAGTGCATGTTCGCCGACATAACGATAAAACGCATGTATCAAAGTTAACAGGCGTTTAAATCGGATGTCAGCAAACTTGTTCTTCTGATGGGTGAGTGAAACAATGCCAGTGTATGGTATCTCTCTCATGCAAAATGCCCGCTCATCACCTGATTTCTACAATAACAGAATTATACAAACAAATACTGTAACAAGTAACATACATTGAGAATAAAAAGAGTAATTGATAAGCCAACTACCAAATCTACCCAATAAGGGAGGAGAGACCCAAGGATGTGTAACACACACCCAGATATGTAGCAATGCACCTACATTTTAGATTACATGACACTAAAATAGAGACAATAAATATAAAGTCAATGACTATTTTATAATATAGAGAGATAAATAAAAAGTACATGCACAAGGAATCAATTAGCTTGTAAACCTATGAAAAACAATGAAAAACATATAAATATAAAAGATAATATTCATTTTACAATAAAAATATAGAATAGAAACAAAATGTTTTCTTTTTCTGTTGGTTGTCTTACCTTCCTTGATTGTTCTAAGAGGTCAATGTACTTCTGCAAAGCTTCCTCCTTCTGTTGTATACGATTCTGCATAAATTAAGAGAACAAATTAAAACAGATTCAGCACATACGATCACTGTAATATAGAGGAACCCTCCTCCCACTCCTGTACGTAAGATTTTACCTGCAGAGTGGGAAAACTATGAAACTTCCAAGGCATATGGACAGAGCATCAATATATGTATTCAAAGTACACATTCAATCTATCACAGAAGCTAATAGGAAAATTCATATTTATATCATGTTACATGTACATTCAGATATTATATATAGACAAACCAGGGTAGTTTGCTGTTTGAGAAATATCTGTTTTGGGTGCACTTACCTGTAAGCCTTCTATCTGAGTCTGTGCTTCTTTATTGTTCTGTGTGTTTTCATGTTTCTTACTATCATATCTGAAGCCTTCTATATAAGTTGCGTTCACACATCATATCTAAAGCCCTTCTATCTCTGTATATGCTATTATATCCTGCATCAAAAATTTATTGGTTTTTGATTGGTTGAGAGCTCGTCACGTGACCAGAAATATTTCAACTATTTTAATGTTGCTCTGAAAAAGTACTATTTGGGAGTACTATTTGGGAGTAGAAGTACTATATGAGAGTACTATTTGGGGTTGACTTTTTTTTTCAACTTGGGAAATGTTGGTGTTTACACAACATACCTGTAAGCCTTCTATCTGAGTCTGTGCTACTCTGAGGGCCTGTTTGTGTTCACATGTCTCATGGATCTCCTTGAAGCGGACCCCTTCAGACATGGCATCCTTGATGACCTCGTCTCTGTCAGACGATGCAGGCAATCTCATACGGCTCGTTGATCACTCGGTCTCTAGCCAGAAGGTTTCTTTCGGTCTCTGCAAGACTCTTCTCCTTCTCTAATAGTTTCTGTGAGAGAACGAAAAAGGAGGAGAAAACAAAGAGGGAGAGGAGAGGGGAAAGGGGGAGAGGGAGAGGGATAATGAGAAAGAGTGAGAGTATGAGAAAAAGATAAGAAAGAGGGAGAGAGGAAAAGGGAAGAAAGCGAGAGATGTAGAGAGAAAAAGAAAAAGAGAGCAAGGGAGAGTGAGAAAGAGATGTTTTGTGAACATAAAAACTGTAGTTGTTTTGCTCACTTTAGATCGAAATTGACAGAGTTAGAAAATATGCCACTTCCAAGTGCTCTTTATCAGACACTTTCACACATTGAATATACTGGCCCATTTCTCTGCTGGAAACTTTCAAGAATCTGGACCACAATGAATTTGTAAACGTTACGAGCATGCCAAAGTTTCTAATGTTACAGTCTAAAGCATTGAATATTTTGAGTTTATGAACAGATCTCCTATTCAGAAGGATGCTGCTTCAAATCCTGGACTGGTGTCCATCTGTTGCATGTCAATAGAGATGCAAAATCAACAACAGCAACCTACATATACAGTTAACAACGAAATTATTCATACCCCTTTTAAATTTGATGTTTTTTGTGTTTTTCTGTAACTCAAGGATGAAAGATGGCGTTGTTGAATTCAGGCGTTGTTGAATTCGGGCCTCTGTTGAAAACATTTAGATGTAAGCTTAAATATGTCATATTCTCAAGAAACATAAATTGGGACTAATCAATTTTCACATACTTAAGAAATTACAAAACTTGGTAAGGGTATGAGTAAGTTAGGTGTTATCTGTATATGTATTGACAGACAGTATTCTACTCCTTACCTTGTGTAGTGCCTTGATCTCTGCCCTGGAATCCAGGATAGTCTTGACATGTGTCTTAATGGTCCTGATGGAGTACTCTAGCTGATTGGCTACAGGTAGACTAGGGTCTGGTAGAGAACCCGTCACCTCCTCAAACTGAATAGGGGAAGAAAATGAAAGCATGACTATCAACTGGTCGGATTATGTAACAGGGAGCCAATAGCTATTTGTACAATGTGTAGCAGCATGGGGTGAGGTATTTGAATCAAGGTTAATTTTGACATGAGTTTAATGGTCCTGATCTGATGGAATACTCTAGCTGGTTGGCTACAGGTAAACTAGGGTCTGGTAGAGAACCTGCCACTTCCTCAAACTGAAAACAGAGAAATAGGAGAAAGAATAATAATTGATTAATACATCCACATTAAACACAACCAAACAGAACAGTGTGAGGAAAAGAAGCCTGTTGCCCCCTAAAACTAAAAATGTAGACATATTAATCTTTACAAGGCTGCAAAAAATTCATATAACAGAGTTCATTTCTCTTCTATTTCGAAGCTAGAGTTATCGAGAAAAGACACATATGTCAATTTTCATGGCAGTTTAATCCTCTTAATTTTGTTTGTGTGTGTGTGGTTTGTGGAGGGAGTGACTCCTACACAAACACCAAAGTACGTATCTACGGGTGCGTTCAATCGACACTTTTTCACCCTAGAATCACGGTTTTCAAAGAGTTTAGTTTAAAACACGGTTGCGTTTAAGCGATTTTTCGTTGGTCGTAAAAATAAACGCGTTTCAAAACTCAAACATGGAACGTTGAAAAAGATGCGTTTTGTATCGTGGGTCGCTAAAAATCGCTTGAACGCAACAGAGATCTCAATCATGATTCTATGACGTCGTTATCTATTATATATATTATCGCTATCTATATCTATTCTTCATGGGTACGGGTGGGCTTGAAATGAGCGAGAATCAGCATTGATGGAAAATTGCTTGAACGATCTCCCGCAGTAACCGTGTTTTGTATCGGCATTTTGATTTGTGATTCTAGCTTCAAAAAATTGCTTGAATCGCTTGGAAATAGCACCCTACAATGGGTAACAGACTCATTCCTATAGGCTTAACACAGGGACCACCCAGGCAATTCACTAGGAAACTGAAGCAAATTGAAGAGGGGACATCAAAGAAAAGACAAAGAATAATTTACCTTGACTGCTGCATCAGCAATCTCTCTCTGCTGCCTCTCTAAGTTATCAATCATCCTCTCAAGCTCCGCCTCTCTCTGTTCCCATAGCAACTGTCTCTCCTCCGCCTGTCTGTTGATGTGAACGTTCTCCTGCTCCAGGCTTGTCACCGACTGTTCGTGGGTGGTCACCATGTTCTCAAAATACTTCACCTGGAGATCATAAAGAAAATAATTTCAAACTAGAATTGAATTACAATGGTTACATTAGTATAAGGCTTCATATTTGATACTCTTACCATATTGAATTCAATTTAATCTCAGCTTAATCGCTACTAATTTGAATGTGTGTGTTTTGGGGGTGTTTTTTCAAGTAAACCTTACTAATTATCCTAGAACAAGTGTTTCAGTAAACTTCAACCAAAGCATGTGGGTCTTTTAATAAATGAAAAACACACAGGTTGCAGGTACTTCTATTGTTCATTGTAACATGGCAAGATTGCATTTGCATAAACTGTTGCATATCTGTACGACTACCCCATGAACAACTTTTACAAATCTTGAACAACTATTTCCTCAATATCCCCTGTAAGTACATGTATACCCATAACTATTCCTAGAACAATAATCTCCCAGGCAACTGCCTAGGGGTAGTTGTCTAGTGGAGCTATTCTAGAATATATATCTTATTTCTTGATTTAAAAAAAAAGGCCATCAAATGTTAGGATGTTTCTCAAAGATATCAAGCATTCCTACCTGTTGTTGTAGCCTAGTGATCTGTCTGTTGAGTTTCATATCTTGGAGTCGTGTCTCTTGCATTTTGGCGTGCCACTCTGCAACTTTCGCTGCTCCCCTACTGTCCTTCAGTGTCTGCATCAGTTCCTGTAGCCCAGAGTGTTTCAGCTCGAGATCAGCAAACTGCTCAGACACCTTCTCTCTCTCATGCTTCAGCTGAAAAAAAAACAATGCAATTAAGGAATTGGAGAGCTTGAAAAGAGCAGAGAGATTTCTCACTTCTCAGTTGTTCCCAAAGGCACTCATGAGGTAAATCCTAAGCTTAAAGCCTATCTGCACTAGTTTGGTCAGGAGGGATTAGACCTCCCTGCGTGGTCACTGACAGGTGGTTACCTCATCAAATCAGATCTCAATTAACATAAGAAAAAGGGGATCATGGGGGACCAACGGGTACCGCTTAGGCATTGTTTGCTATATAGAGGGCACAAGTAGCTACAAGTAGTGCAGTGGGGCTTTAAATAGAAGATAACCTACAGCAGAGTGAACAACAAACCATCACAAAAGATACGTCAGGAATAAAACAGGAGATGGGATTCTAACCGTTTTATATGTAAGCTATAAAGGACAACACTAATAGTGTATTATTACCCGGTACTCTACCATCAACAGATAAACCAACTCCACAATGAAATCCTCGACTTGTCTCTTAGTCATTTTACTTACAACTTTCATTTCTTTTTCCATTCTCTCTTTATCCAGCCTAAGTTGAATCATAGCTTTAGAAAACTTCTCCTGTTCTTCTAGAGGAACTGCTCCACTGAACTGTCTCCTCAGTCCCTGCATAGGAAAGAAATTGATATCTTCATTAATAGTAGAAGGTATACTCATGAGCCATTCCAACTGTTATAATGCCACCTAAACCCATGTAACATATATCCAGTACAGATAATACAGAAAAGAATACAATAATACAGTATTTTAACTGTCGAAGCATCTCAATCGATCCATGTGAAGTTTTAAAGCCCGTCTGCACTACTTTGGCCAGGAGGGATTAGACCACCCAGCGTGATCACTGACAGATGGTTATCTCATCAACTCAGCTCTCAATTAACATAAGATAAAGAGTATCATGGGGGACCAACAAGCGCCGCTTAGGCATTGTTTTCTATATAGAGGGAGCAAGTAGCTACAAGTAGTGCGGTGGGGCTTTAACATAAAATGGTGATAAATCCAATCTCCAATTTCACTGTTCATAAAACATAAAGATGCATATCTTTACTGTATAACAAAGTGTTTGGTTTCCTTCATTCAGACATTCACAGGAGTACCTGACCATTTAAAATAATTTCAAAGTAATGAATGATTTCATTTTCAATGAATTACATCACAGTGAACATACACTCATCATACAAATTTCAGAATATCACTTATCAAATCACAAGGTACATTGGGCTACTGTAAGTAAGTAAACAATGTGCCATACCTGAAGTTGACAACTCCAATTCATCAACTTCAATACAGTGTACATATTATACGTGTCTTACGCGTGAGCATTGTAAAGTACTATTTTCACGTACTTCCAAATGTGGATGAAGAGATTACCTGAACAGTTCCTCTCAGATGCCTAGCTTTGTTCCTAGAGTCGACCTGACAGTGATAAAGACTCTGTGCTTTCTCATCCAGCTGTTTCTCTAATCTTAAGACCTTGGCCTCTAGCTGTCTGTTCTTCATGGTAGCAGCCTCCAGCTTCCTGACCGCAGTCCCTTCGCTCACCTGAAGGGCTACGATGTGGTGGTGAAGCTTCCCTGATAGGAAGAAGAAAAAGGATAGATAGTTTATACAACGAGTAATAAGAATGGCATAATCAGAAGGAGTCTCTCAAGTCCCGCTGCGGCGCTAACGTCTTTTGGCAAGCCATTAATCTACATTTGTCACATTCCACCCAGGTGAGCTAAATGGGTACCTGGTAGGAAGAAATTCTCTGAATGCTTGAGCGCCTTTTCATGGTAGCTCGGCTAAAGCCAGGGTACTAATATGATTGCAGAGCCCTCAGGTAGAACAGTATTAATACTGATGAGGCTACCCTGTCTACTATCCATATGGTCTAATAATCATTAGATGATTAGTATTATACATGTACCGTAATTAACGGTGTATTAACCGCACTTTTTTTACCGTTGGTAAACATCAAAAGTCGGGGTGCGGTTTATACACCCATACAGACATGCATCATGCTGAAAATTCCAGGTATGTTACAATCTCCGCGTTCAGCAGCGGTCAAATTGTGTCACAGAGAGTGCTCGCGCTTAGGAGAGGATGGGGATGTCCCCCGAAATGCAGATTTTTCATTGGTTATCGCAGGAAATTCCTTACTACGTCATATTTTTATGTAGAGGAAAATATAATCTTCAAAATGATGTGCAACAAATATCCTGAAGTTCCTGGTTTAGTTAGAAACCATCGTCCTGAAAGTGACACTCGTTTTCAACGCTTTTCAAATCATCCATTGGAAGTTCTAACATCAGAAAAAATATATCTAATGTGAATGTTATATGTTAATCTTGATCTGATAATTTTCATGTAATTCCTATGATGCGAAATGTGAAATTTGGGGCCCATAATTGTGCTCTGTCACTACCGAGTCGATCATAATTGTGTTGGAGTGTTGACGTACGTGCGGTGGATAAGAATGTGCGTTGCCCCATGTGTAATAATATGTGTAGTGGTATGAAGAAATGACGTGACGATGGAAAAATTGTTCGTCTTTCTAGCGAGATTTTGTATATAAATACTTGTCATCAACCTACAAATATGCAATATTTTATTTTGTGAACTATTATTATTGTAATATTTCTGGTTGATTGATGATTTTAACTATCCTGAAGAGAGATGTTTGTCGATTCTTAATAAATGTCGGGTGGCGGGCGTTGGGATTTCGAGTGTATTTCGGTACGGTTACATGATACATAGTCTCGTCTTCAGAGCTCTTTCAATAATTGAATAAAATTATAATCATGAATCAACCTCCTTTCTTAAAAAATTAAAGGGGGAAAATGTTTTTTAATTTAAAGAGATAGATTTGATGATTTATAAATAACATTTTATTCAGAGACTTCTCGAAAAGGGGGATTATGTTGTATAATTTTTAAATACTATTATTAATTCAATGATTCGTATTGATGTGAGCCTAGGTCATTCTTACGATTTTTTTGTGTAACATAGACTAATCATAGTCATAGACTCTAGATCTAGTGCAAATTGTGTGAAGTCCGTCTATTCTAATGTTGTTTTACTTATTCCACCGGTGTTATTATTATTATTATTTAATAAGTAAACTAAATTTAATGAGAAATATCAGTGGAATGACGGCACATTCTGGCCGAGAAGCCACGCTTTCTAGAGCGGGTATTTGGCAGCCCATCGCACACCGTAGCCACCCCTAGCCGTCGGGCGTGCCTAGACAAGTCCGATCTCCTCTTAATCCGTAACCAACTGGAGAGAAGGACAAAAGAGACGTGTACTAGACATAGACTGACGCTATCCCAGTCAAAAGGTTCCCTATGTTTTGTCCGAGATCTCATTGTTTCATGTTAAACATTGCTAAGACTCACCAACCTTTTGTGTTGAGTTAATCTCCCAATAACAATAAAAACAATATGGCCGTCTACCTCCGCCGGCGTCCCGCTCGATTGATCAAGCTACGGTAATACAATAGCAGGCTATTTCACAGCCGAATAAAATTCTTGTTGGGCTGGCGCATGCTAGTCGTTAGTCGTTACTGCTTTTAGATTGTGAATTTTGTTTATCACAAGACGTCTTTGTTTCCTGGCGCGATGTGCCGTACTAATTTGTATCAGTGATAACTTTGAATCTTACTTTTAGTTTTCATATTTTATTTCTTTCCGTCGGCTTATTTTTTGTTATAAAATTAAAAGCCTAATTATTAAATATCAGCGATTGTTTTCGCTTCTCTCCCGCGATGTCTCTGTTTTTTCTCAAACGCTGGTGGTATCGGCAATTATTTTCTTCATTCATTTCTTGCTTTCCGTCGGCATGCCTTTTGTCCCTCTCTCTCTCCCTCGATCTGTCTCTTATGTTGTTCCTCAAATGCTGCCATGGTGGTGTCGGCAATCATTTTCTTCATTCATTTCTTTCTTTTCGTCGGCTTACTTTGTGTCGTAAAGCCGGTAAAATCAATGATTTAAAAAATTTTAAAAAATCTTCCCGCGGACGAAATTTTTTTTTTTTTTTTTAAAGGGCGAAAAAGAGGGGTGCGGTTTATACACGAGGGCGGTTTATACAACGTTAATTACGGTATATGATTAAATTATTAATAAATTAAGACCATATGGATAGTAGACTGGCTGGGTGTAGACCATATGGGAATAGACTTATTGGGCAGTAGACGAGCTGGTTTTAGACCGAACAGCAATTCACGTCATCATCAGAGGTGTTGGAGGTGTTGGTTGTATTGGTAATGATGACATACATGCTAATAAAGCTACACGTTAGCAGGGATACAGAATTCTTATAAAGAATATTCTCCAAGAAAACTAACCCAGGATGTGCTTATTTTCTGTCTTAACATTTGCATCACCCAAACTAAAGTTGTGATCCATATTTTTCAAACCTTTCTATCACAATCATTATTATCACTTATTTTCAAAGTACCTATAATGGCCTTCTCATCACTCTGGGTCTGTATGTCTAGGAGCTGTTGCCGTAGCGATTGGACCTCCTTGTCTCTAGATACCTGCTGTGCTTCGAGGGCCTTGGTCTGGAACGAGGCTACGTCAACCATTTCCTGAAAATGGGAACAAATCAAGTGAGATGAGATAAGGGTACATCTACATTGAAGAAAAATCCAACTTTGATAGTAAACTACTCTAGAGGAAAGCAGAAAAAATCAGAGAAGTAGACTGGTGAAAGTTTGAATGAAATCAGATACAAATTAGATAGTTATGAATTTTGAGTTTTAATCACTAAAGGTATGGGCTCTTCAAATTGGCTGCATCTCAGGCTGTAGTGACTCTGTGATGTAGTGGCAGACAAAATGCTCACAAATTGTTTTTCACCTCTCCACAGAACTCAACCTTCTCTTTAAAAAGAGCCCCTCTCTACCAATCCTAGATCTGTCAATATGTTGCAATCGTTGAGGATAAGATTCTCAGGTCATAAATTTACCTTTAGCTTATCATTTTCATTTCTGAGTGCAGCTGCTGATCTCTCTAGCTCAGTGATGTTTCTCTTGTCGACATCACTTGCTGCCTTGGTAACGCACTGTGAGAGTTCATCCCTAAGCTCCTGCTCGCTGCGCTGTAACTCAAGGTTCAGCTTCGTCAGCTGGTATTCAACATAGAAAATTAAAGGGATATATCTTATAACAAGCATCAGAAATATACATACATTTAACACGTTACAATATGACAGTTTACAAAGTGAACATCTCAAATGTAAACCTGCTTTGAAAGTGTGTACATTATATCTGTTAGTTCAATGCCACCACTGGGAATTTTATCTCGACAACCACCACCATCATCATCATCTTCTTCACCTCCAATCCAATATCACTGACATCAGGGTCACCATCACTTCCATCCCGTTATAGTAACTGTCTCAATCAAGATTACTTTCATAATCTATCCAAGATCATGACTGACACCATGACCACTACCATAAACATTCCTATCAGAAACAAATTTATCACCAACATCATCATCATCATCACTACCACCATCATCATCATAACAACCACTATCATCATCACCACCATCACCATCATCATCATCACAATCACCATCATCATCACCACCACCATCATCATCATAACAATCAAAACCAACACCACCAATATCACCATCACCACCATCAATACCACCACCATCACTATCACCACAATCACCATCATCATCACCACCACCATCTCTATCACCACCATCATCATCATAGCAATTAAAACCACCACCACCAACATCACTTCCACCACCATCACCATCATTATCACCACCACCATCACTCCCACCATCATCAGCATAACAATCAAAACCACCACCACCATCACCACCACCACCATCGCCATCATTACTTACATCAGCAAACTTCTGCTCAAGCTCGGTATTTCTCATTTCCATGGTATGAAGACTGTTTCTCATCTGATTCTGCATCCGGACTGCATGCTCTGCCCTCTGTCGCTCGTTCAACTCCTTCATCTCCATGGTAGTCAGCCTCTTAGCCAATGAGAGCGTCTCGCTGCCGGGGTAGACACTCCCACCTTTCTTGCCAAGAGCCTCTGTGTCAAGACCATTTGGAAAGATGGAGTAAGTAATTCTGTAATGACACTCCAGTAAACTTTCTTATCTTCACTCAGATATTATTTATATACTCAGATTATTTCCGAAATAGCCAAGTCCAAAATAATTGCCAGATTAAAATCAATCCCCTTTGCATACAAATTTCTTGCATTCCTAAGGCATACACTGAATATCCTTGGACCTAGTGTTTTAAATTCAAGAAAGAAAAGTTGGGCTTAATGTATATCAAAGCGTATTGAGGGAGATAGTTGTGACACGCACACACGTACAAACTCAAGGTTCTCTTCATGGAGCTCCAATTAGTTCCCTCCCATCTACAATCCTGCATTGCTTGTTCCAGTAGGTAGTTTCTTGTTCTCCATAGTAAGCTCACTCTCTACCCCCTCCACTTCTCTCCTTCTCTCCGTCTATCTGTCTGTCTGTCTATCTCTCTCTCTCTCTCTCTTTCTCTATCCCCAACATACCTTGTAAGTTGCCATAGTCCTGCATGGCTTGTTCAAGTGTATGGAGTTTCTCTTTCTCCATGGTAAGCTCTCTCTTCAGGCTGTCGAGGTCATCTTCCAGTCTTTGATTCTCACTCTGAATAAAAACAAATATATTATTATTATCATTATAATTACTATTACTATCATTATTATTACTATTACTATTATCATTATTATTTTTATAATTTCTATTATTTATATTTTTATTATTATTATTATTTGTATTATTTTTATAATAACTATTATTTTTATTTTTATTATTATTATTATTTTGCTTTAAAAAAATTATAATTACTACTATTTCTATTTTTATCATTATTATTACTATTACTATTATTAGTATTATTATTATTATTATTATTATTAAATTACAATAAATTATATCTCAGTTAAAGGTAATATTTTTAATATTCTGGTACTGATGGAAAGTAACAGTTAAACACAATCCAAACAAATCTAACACTAAATGTTTTAATAATATAACCAATAAATGACATATGCCCCAAAATTTGATGGGAAAATGTATCACGGCTGAGTAATGAGCAAAAGTGGTGAGAGCCATGATACTTTTAATATAATAATAATAATAATAATAATTATCTTTTAAAGTCCACTCCAAATTTTATTACACCGAAAATGGAAATTCTGTGTGCCCAATTGATCGTGAGCCCGGCAGCCACTGAGCAGCGCCAGATCGACATTGCTCTATCCCCTTATTGTTGAACGCCAAACAAGGTAGCAGCGACTCCCATCTTTTAACGTCTTTTGGTATGACGTTGTTTTATTATTTTTGTTTTTAAGTAGACATACTTCATTGACTTATGTTGTCATAAAAATATGCTTGTTTGAATGCTCAAGCCTGCCCCCTCAGAAACACTCCGCAGCACCTGTTGTACATACATACAGAACAAAGTCCCAAAAGAAACAACACCAATCTTATTTCAATCCCCATTTTGACTGATACTCTCAAATCTCACCAAGTTATGTTTGGTGTGCTATCAAATGTTTTGGTAAGTCCAAAATAAATTTTTGGCCGATGTTTACAAGTGGTTATATGAGTTAAAGGTAATAACTTTACCACTTTCTAAACTAGATATCTGTTTTGGCGTACAACCAGGAAACATTTTTTAAACACAGTTATATCTTATGGTAAATACTTTATTCATAAAAAAACAAATATTTTGATAAATTGTTGGTTCTCAGTCAGTTTCAGGCAAATATGCTTTACCTTAAGAAAATTGAAGGAATTATTGCTTTTACGTAAAGGAAAACTTCATGTTTATCTTAAAAAATGGAAACCCATATAGTAGTTTAAAAGGATGTACTTATTTTTATTTGACTTCATCCATTTTTGTTCACATTTATGATTCTGACTTGTGTACTATATGGAAGTTATTAATTTGTAAAATGCCTGTATTTCTGTTATTTCCTTGTTGAAATGAAGAAGCAATAAAAGTTTTATGTATTTAAAAAGTTTAAAAAGCTGCAACATGTTTTTAGGAAAGAAGACGATTGACTAGCCACACTCTACGTGCATGACTTTCCAAATGGAGAACCTATTAGACTCACCTCCAGCTGGTCAATGCGAGTGTTTCTAGTAACCAGCTGGTTGTCTGTCTGCAGTAAGTCTCTGTATTTGGCAGCTAATTCATTGTACTGCCTGTTGGCAGAGGCTAGCTCGGCTGCAGGTACACTGTCATCTAACGCTCTCTGTAAGGCAGCAACTTTGAACTGTGATGCTTCCTGTTCAGAAAAAAAAGTCCAACATAAAATGAGATGTCCTTAAAAAAAGATTCCAAAGATACGTTAATACTCCAATACATTACTATTTCAAAAATTAAACAAAAGCAAAGAAATTACTTTAAAGATAAAGGCCAGTTCTGGTCATGCAATTGCATTGTGAAAGAAATGTTGTGGAATCAATCAGAAAAGGTTGATCATCTAGCATATAAGTATTGGTGTGTACTGCAAGGTTCTGGAATCATCAAAATGATAAGAAATTTGGCCCAGTCTTGGTAAAGTTACAAGCACTGTACACAGAAAGATGTATATGGGACTACGCGACCACGTGCACGATATCTATTTGGTCCCAATAGATATAATAATTTACCAAATATATCAATTAGTAGGCGGTTTCCCGACTTTCCCAGCAAAATTTGTATCATCACGTATTAGTCAAAGCATATTCTTTCACATGACTGGTAATGAGAGCTTCCATTTAATTTTTTTGAGAGAGGGGCGTTTCCAAAACTGGTCTTTACCTTTAACAAAATTTGGATGTTCTGGAGAAAGCCCTTATGTTTGATTTTGATGTGACATATTTATCTGATGTGTTCTTTAAATATTGTATTATAAAACATACACGTATAAGGCATCAAAGTGATCATCCTAAGTTCAAATATTTCATGCAGGTCACCAAGTCTGATTTTTTTTTTTGTCGTACCTTGTGTCGTTGTAGATATCCCATCCTCTCTGTGATGGCACTCTCCATCTGTACCATCTCATTACGAAGCTTATTAACTTCCTGTCATGGTAAAGAATAATAATAAATGGTCTTCAGTACATTATTATCACCATCACAATCATCAACATCAACATCAACATCATCATTACCACCACCACTACCATCATCTTTGTCGTCATCATTTTCCCCTTCATCCTCACCATTATCATCATCATGAACATTCTGTTTCATCATCCTCCTCCTCCTTACTATCACAATCATCACCACTACCACCATATCTTCATCCTCATCCTCATCTCCATCACCATCATCATCAATACCACCACGGCCATCATCATCACCATCACCGTCATCATCATTATTACCATCATCATCATCATCTTCATCACCATCATCATCATTATCACTACCGTCACCACCACAACCATCACCAGCACCAACATCACCATCACCACCATCATCATCATCATTATCATCATCATCATCATCATCATCATCATCATCACCATAGCAACCATTATTTTCTCACCTTCCTGAGAGTTGCCTCTCCCTCCTGGCAGGCAGTGAAGCGTCTTGTCAGAGCTTTCTCATTCACCCTCAGTACAGTAACCTTTCTAGTGGCCTCAGCTATCCTCCTCTGCTGCTCATCACCATTCACCTCTAAGGATTCCAACAGACGCTGCCAGATCAACAAAACAAGATTCAAGCCCTTTTGAGATGTTTTATTTGTCAAGTCTGGGCCCTGTCTTATAAAGAGTTGGATTGATCAAAATCAATCACAAATCTTCTAATCAATTGCAAGTTTGCAGTCCCTGATCTCTTATTTATATAGTTGCGAATGATGTCAACACTTTATATGACAGGGCCCTGTATGATTGTAAGGATGACTCAAGGGGAAATAATATTGAGGTCTTTCCAACTTAAAACTTTTGTTTGGGCAAACCAAGCAAGTGAAATCTATTGTAGACTTATTTTATAAGCTTATTCACATACATACAAATGTACACGCCATCTCAGATATTGTTCATGATGACTGTGGAGTGCCTCAGGGGTCCGTTATTGGACCCTTGTTGTTCACTCTCTATGTCACTCCTATCCAACACATCATCCGTGCTCACAACTTCAAATCTATACTGTACACTGATGACTGTGATACAGCAGTCACTCAAATTTACAACTGCCTGCGGGACATCAGAGCATGGGCCACAATGAATAAACTGATCTTGAATCACAGCAAGACTGAAATGATACATTTCGCGTCAAAGTTCCTCGTGAGTTACACTACCTGTCTCAAAATACACCATATGTACATGTAGATTGTAGTATAAAATCTGTATATTAAAGAACTTACATTGAATTCTTGTTGTCTAGCTTCATGGCCGTCTGCGGCATTCGTTAGTTTCTGCTTCTCCTCTCGCCAAGACTTCTCTTGCTGCTGCCAACCATCAACCTACGAAATACATCACAATGACAAATCAGTAATGAGAGACCAGCATCAAATTGGCATCATGATGTCATAAGTGCAATTTAAATCATGTCTACATGCATTAGAGTTGCCGAGAGTTACAGCTAAACTCTCCAATCCCTTTGGCCGAAATGCTACTAAAATTTAAACCCGCTACCAGGCTTCAGCTTTTGTTCGAAATCTGGTTTACCATAGGTAACACAGTTGATAGTCTTTGAAGTCTAAGATTTACCTTTGTTAAATGTGATTTTAGACACAGGGTAGTGTTTAACTGAATTAGTAGAATACGGACCTTAAAGTTTGCTTCAAACAAGTGCAGACAAACCTTACAAATGTATCAAAATGCATTACTATGGTGAAATAAAAACCTTCTTAGCAACGTTTGACTCTTATGCTGTCAATTGACAATCCTTTTTTTATTTTTTATTAAATAATATCTTCATTTTACAAATTGAAAAAAAAATATATATACATATAAATCAATACTTCTCGAGAGCCTTGAAATGAAAACTGAGTAGAAACAATAAAGCAATTTCAATTTCACTTCTATCTTGTAATCATATTCATGAACAAGTTAGCTATGCTAGGGAAATAATAGTTTCATACAGTTAAAATAACCTTGACATAATGTTAGATCTTCTCTTCATATAATCCAAGTACAGTCAAACCTGTGTATAAAGACCACTCAAGGGAAACAGATAAAATGGCCACTGTAGACAGGTGGCCTTTCTAGACAAGTTCTACAACACACATTTCTTTCTCAAGGGAGACAAGATACATGGCCACTATAGAGAGGTGGTCTTTATAGAGAGGTGGCCACTAAGACAGATTTAACTGTAAAAGGTAAAGTACTATAGGGCATTCACAAATATGAGGTGAACTTTGCAAGAACTGTAGTTTCCATGGCTTTGTGCAATATAGAGAGTGTTACCTTCTGTTGGTATTCTTGATAGAGTAACCCTTGTTGATGACGGAGCACAGCAAAGCGTCTCCTGTACGTCTGGAGGGCTGTCTCACACTTGCCAAGCTGGTCTTCTCTTACAGACAATTCCTTTAATACAAATATACAAACAATTAATGCAGCAATTAACTGCAAATCATCAACAGATTATTCAACTTGAGAGAAAAACTATGAAACATATTTGAATGGCCCTGCTCAATGGACTTTGTCTTCAAAGTTTTGATATTTTATAAACAATGATTCATTAATTTGAAAATGGAGAAACTAAAACACATAACTTTTTCCGCTACAAGCTTTTGTGATGTTAACCATTTCCTTAAAAATGTTTGCATATTTACCATTTAATAGTTTATTGTTTTGATTGTTTTATTTTTTGTGCTATTGGGTGGATGAATGGTACGATCAGAGAGCTTTAAAATTATTACCCCGGCTTTAGCATGGCTGCCATTACGGCGCTCTAGCATTTCATGGAATTAATTCCTGCCAGGTACCCATTTACCTCACCTGGGTCGAGTGTGGCAAATGTAGATTATGACTTGCCAAAGGACAATATTGCCGCGGCGGGACTCGAACCGCGGACCTTGTGATCCACAGTCCGGTGACATATCCACTCGACCACGACACCTGCACAGAATCACCATCATCATCATCACCATCATCATCATCATCACCATCTTCATCATATTTTTATCATTATCTGTATAAGGCATCTCTCACTCACCTGTAGTGCATGCACAAGCTGTTCATTAAGAGAAGCAATGATCTCCGCACTGGAGACAGCTAGGCCCTGCGGTAAAGCTGTCTGATGAAGGGTCATGACCCCTGCCCCTTGACCTAGGTCACGCAGGTCCTTCAGGTCCTGCTGTAGCCTTGTGATCTAAGGATAGATTGAAATATGATTGCGTTGTGTAATTGTAAACCACCAGTATATAAAAGACGAAATACGTGGTAAGTGGAAAGCATTTAACAGGACACGTACAATGTTAAAACTGAAATTTACATACATCCTGTTTGATACAATTGAAAGCTGTTTCCTTTAAGAAGGCAAGTGCATGTATGAAAGTGGTACTAAACAATCATTCTTTTTGTGATTATATATTGTAATGAAGTTTATAAGACTATTTAACACATTTCAAAAAAGATAAAATCAATATATAAAAACAAATATGATAAAATCAATATATCAAATCAAATCAAATCATATCAAATCAGTTAAATAAACTTTGTATAAGTTCAATTTACATGTAGGTGCAGTATTCAACACCACAATACCTTAGTCTCTGCTCTATCCAGTGCAACACTGGTCTTCTCCGCTTCATTCCTCGCCTGTCTAAGTTCTCTTCTTAGTTCTTCATTCCTTCCAGTCAGCTGATCAACCTGTGCTTTCAGGTAAACCTGGGCTTCGTATGACTCCTTAGAATCTTTAGATTCGAACAGCTGGAAGTATAAAGGAATAGTAATAATGAATTACAATAATAATCTGTCAGACTTGACACTGCTGGCACCAATTATTACCTGGCTTTAGCATGGCTGCCATTACAGCGCTCTAGCATTTCAAGGAATTAATTCACATCACCTTGGTTGAGTGTGGCAAATGTAGATCAATGTCTTGCAAAGGACATTAGTGCTGCGGCGGGACTCGAACTGCGGACCTTGTGATCCACAGTCCGGTGACGTATCCACTCGACCATGATAGACATGAAATTAACTCATCCCTCAGCCCCTCCGATACATTTAATCCTCAGCATGTCCGAGTTCTCTCCAAAGTTATAAATTCCTTCCTATTTGGGCTTTCAGGTGAACCAGGCTCCGAAAGTCGTTGTAGAGTCTTTCGATTCAAACAGCCACAAAGACATTGTAAAACAGATACACTGATTACACACACAGTGTACATGCATAACATTCAACCTTGTTTTGTACTGAGACATGTCAACTGAAATTCAATATCATCCATACATTCAGAGTAAATGGATACAAAGGCACAAAGCAAAATAGGAACATGAATAATGATTTTTCATATTCAAATTTGTTATCATTACTATTTCTAAAATATGTAGGAGACTAAGCGAGATCAAGATAACAAAAGACAAAAACATATGCATACTGTAAATGTCTGTGTACATGTATTTATTTGAATGTATATGTTATAGTCCTCAGATTAAAATGGACAAGATCATTTTGTGGATTAAAAAACAAAAAACAATCCATGACCTTTTCTTATTTTGTTTTTCCATGAATCTGAACTCTTCAGCATGTTCAGTCTTTTGTAAGATGATCAAGGGTGTAATGATGTAGCAGTGACTACTAGATAAAATACTGTCTGAGTAATGATCAGTTTATCATATTCTCTACCCCCTATGCCTCCATTTGACTCACCAAGCACAGTCTCTCAAGGGTCGGTCCCAAGACCTCTGGATCCACCCCTCCTCCTCCTCCACCTCCTCCTGCCTGCCCCTCCTTCAGAACCTGGAGAATCTCTTTCATGCTCTTCTCCACCCGTTGATTGTCATTGGTGAGCTTCTTGTTCTCCGCTTTCATCTCGGTGAGCTGGGTGCGTAACCGCTCCATGGACTGCTCTGACCGGGCCACCTCCTGCTCTAGCTGGTGGGTCTAAGATGGGAGAATATAGTAAATGATCAGTTATGTAGAGTGTATTGACATGCATCATGCAGGAGAAAGTTTGTTATCTTCTCCTATGAGCTGATGGGTCTAGTAAGGGAGAAGATTAGGAATGATCAGGCATGCACATAGCCTGCTCTGAAAGGGCCACGTCCTGCTCTAGCTGATGGGCCTAGCATGGGAGAACATAGAAAATGGTCAGGAATGCTCCAACATTTACTCCAGGAGCAAGTGCTGCGGGATTTATCTAGTAAAAGTACAAAAGGAAAGGGTTAGGGTTAGGATCGCAATTAGGGTTATGTTAGGTTCATGTATAACATTTGCTCCAAAGTTGAAGTTTGGGATTTGGCTTGTGTAGGAAATCCATTACGGAGCAATCAATGCTGCAGCATGTAACATACAACCTAATCAAGAATAGCATTCATTCCAATATTTATATCATGTCAGCAATTTACTTTGATTTTTGCTTGGCTGAAAGCCATTGCACACCTGGCCTGACTAAACTTAGATTTTTGAAGAAATTGAGAAAGATGAGAATCTATAAAATGCAAATTCTTCCTGATGACTGTCCTGAATCATTATATGAATAGTTTAATATGTTGAAATAGCAAACTGCTGTAAGCTTTTTGATCACTAGACGAAGGTCAAGGTATGGTTTAGGTCCTCCTTCATACTTTCATTATTTTTATTTCCTTTTTCTTCCCTTTTGTTCCCTTTTTTCTTATGATGTCACTATGATTTGCAGCTCCTAGGGAACAGAAAGCAAATTGATTTGCTCTGATTCACATTGAATATGGAATAAGACTGTACCTCGACCTTCTACTGGTAAATAGAAAGTAAATTGGTTTTACCCTGACTCTGACTGAATCTGAAGGTCCCAGGCCTTTGTCTTTGATAGCTTCAGCAACCTTTGAGGAAGCACTACCAGGCTTGCGGCTATTCTTCAGCTCCTCGGCAAAGTCGTCGACCGCCAACATCTCATCAGATGTGAGGCCTAGAGCAACACCCCTGATACGATTGGATTAAAAATTGTGATCATCAAAAACTGTTATGGACATCACACTTTGTTATCAACCTCACCATCCTCATTATCATCACCGTCATCACCATTACCAACATCCTCATTATCACATACCTGCCAACATTTGAAAATAAGAATTAGGAATTTTTAGCACGGTATGCCTTCAAAAATAAGAAATCGCCCATGGCAATACACGAAAATTTGTACAAAAATGAACTCTCAAATCGCGGCACATGATAAAACAAGCTTAATTCGGCTTTAGCGACTAAAAAACTATTTAAAAAAATGGAAATTTTGATAAATCAGAATATTCCGAATTTGTAGGTTTTTAAAAGCCAGAAAATCGGAATAGAACAGATTATTCGGAAGGATTGGCAGGTATGTCATCATCGTCATCACCATCATCATCATCACATCATCATAATCACTATCACCACCATCACCATCATTTATATCATCATTATCACCATAATCACCAACATCATCATCATCATCATCATCATCATCAGCTAAATTGACATCATCATCCCTACCTCTGTGCTCTCTTCGTTGCCAAGGCTCTGATCTGCTTCTTAAGAGTAACCCTCTCTTCTTCAAGTCTCTCCACCTCTTTGGCCAAAACCTGGAGCACGAGCAAGAGTTTTCAGAAATTCAGGTGTTAGAATCTGCTTATTGTCCTTTTCATTCATCTACAAGGGTTCACTAGGGTATTGGGTAATCCCCTCCCCTCTTCCTCCACCCAAGAAATATCCTTGCTCATTTATAATCCTCTCATATCAAAAGGATTCAGAAAACATTATGACTGATGTCCTCAAAATTCCCAAGCATTCTCATAACATACTGTAAATCTATTCAGACTGCTCTAACTCTTAGGTTTAATGACATTTGTTCATTCATAACAATATGTATTATGTAGAATATATATCATCTACAGCAACCCCTGTATTCAAAGTCTATCCCACCTAATTCAGAGCCGTATTTTGCTGGTGTTGCTGCCCTCTATAAAGACGAGTTTGCTTCATATCGATGGGCTGCTTAGGATCAAATCTCAGCCTGCTTTTCAATTCTTTATTTTCTTCTAACAGTTCATTCATTCACAGTAAATAAAGTACATATAACAATTCAAGAAACACCTGAATTCAGAGCCTATCATACCTGATTCAGTGCCCTGTCTTGTTGGTGTTGCTGCCCTCTATAAAGACGAGCTTGCTCCATATCAATGGGTTGCTTAGGATCGAATCCCAGCCTGCTTCTCAATTCTTCGTTCTCTTCCAGGAGTTCGTTCAGCTGGATCTCGGCTTTGTTCACATTCTGTGTCAGCTGCTCAATATTTCTAATGGATAAAGAAAGAGTATTTTCTGAATAACAAATTTAGATTCAGGTTCAGACTCAAAACATGTGTATTTCCTTCTTGTATTAAATTAATATAACATCAATGTTAATATTTACATATATAGAGGAAGGAGTCGAGGTTACCTCTAAGCACATGACTTGTAAATACAGCATCCAAATATTACTGAATTAAAAAATTACTCTACATGTAAATACTTTTATGGTTTGAAATGACTGTTCAGTTAAACCTGTCAATAGCGACCGCCCAAGAAAACACAAAAGTGGCCTTTGTAGACAGGTTCCTTTAGTACATGTTTCGATGAGAAACCATTTTCAAGGGAAACAAAGATGTGGTCTTTGTAGACAGGTGGTCACTAAAGCAAGTTGGACTGTACAATGATTTTAAAATGTTGTTAAATATTCACAACATAAATAATTTTCTCGACTGAATGAATGGTATGAAATGGATATATGGAGAGATAAAAACATAAGGCAGCTATGTTCTGAATACATTCTGAATACAGTAGTGGAATTACATGTAATTACTTAGTTAATATTTAGAAGTAATTACATTAATACATAACATTCAGAGTTAATTAGACTGGAGGTTGGAAATATTAAATTTAATCATATCTGAATGAACTTTAAATCAGAATAATAATAACAATAATAATGGTAGCAATATTAATGACAATTAACTTAATTTTCATAAAAGTCAAATCCTACATTTCATTATGATAATAGACCAGTTCACGGTTAGCACAAGTCCCAAATGACCCTGAATATCCACAGATCTTCCAAACATGAAGAGGTCCCACTTTGTACATTTTGAAATAATCACTCCTACAGCAATGGAGGTGCTACATAAATAGCCTTTGTTTCCCTTTTTCAAAGAATACTTCCACCTGTGTATCATGGAGTGCACTGCTTGTGCATAAATGAATAATGATTACATAACTTTCATGAGCACGTATCCAGTATTTTGTCTCTGTGTATTTCACAATTTGGTCTGCAATGACCTTTATCTGCTCATGCTCAGACTGCAACCGTGAACTGGCTTATTAGATATCTATGACGATGAGTTACCTGTCTCGTAGTGCAATCTGTTTCTTTCCAAGTTTAATCTCCTGCACAGCTTCAGCCAATCCATACTCTCCCTGAAATGTAAATCAACATGCAGAAAACACCTCTCATCAACACAGTATCTTTGATCTCTCAAGTTATTATATGGAATTAATTTCCACCTCCACATAAAATGAATACAAAGTACATTCAGAAAATAATATTCTGCTTTTATATAGCGCTTAATACATCTATGATGTCTCTATAAAGCGCTTTACAGATATACTATTTCCCCGGTCATTGGATTCAAAACTTGCCCACAATCTCCACTCCCTGGGGAGCATTCCAGCCAGGCGTTACTTGACAATCAAAAACTGTTTGACCAACAAGAAATGTACAGAAGCAAACATTCTAGCAATTTCACGTGATCTATATATATAAACTTTGGTTGGCTGTATAGTAAATTGGTTTGAGATGGAAAGGTAACTTTGAAGGTTTTATCATTTTTCATATATCTGATATTAACTATTTAGCTCCAATCCCAGTATATACCCAAATTTAGACTACAACCATGATATTAATAGTAATGAATTAAGAAAGACATTTATTTTTCTACACTGAATCAGGGTCAGGGAATATCCTGCAAAACTATCAGAGTATACTGGGGAAATACTGGGAAATTGTGAAATAAACTACAAGGAAAATTATTCCATCGAAATTTGTATTACAAACCAATATCCTTTATCCAATTAATTATTGTCTAATTAATTCTTTAATCCAACTAGAACATTACCTCTTCATAATCCTTCATTCTGTTGATAGCTTCATTCAGTTCTTTATCTTTCTTTCTCGCATCGGTCTCGGCTTGCTGGACCCTCTCCTCGGCGGCTTTCATATCTTTCTCCTGTTCCTTCAGGGTCTCTCGCAGCTTCATCACCATGTTCTGAAGGCGCACAGTGGGAGCTGATAAACAATAGACCAATTACATAGTTAGCTTTGGTACAAATGATCCCCAAATACCCACAAATCTTTTACAGACCTGCCAACCTCTGGAGTTCAAAAACTGTATTCTTTAATCCCAAAAGTTGTATTTTACTGAAAAAAATTGTATTAAAAAAAAAAAACATGGATCAATACCTCTTATAGTTCTTCATACAGGAAGAATATTTTTTATGGAGCATTGGTTGAATATGCATGATTTCGTCATGACTGGTGTGTTCGATGAACCAATGAAAATCCCCAAATTGCCGATGTGAGATGCTTGTAGGATACTTTACAGGACAGAATGGGCATTTTGACATTTTGTTGTTGTGGAAAATCGTACTATCGTAGTTACTTCTAAAAATTGTACTGGTTGGCAGGTCTGCTTTTACCCTTGGAGACATCCCACTTTGTGCATTTTAGAATAATCGCTGCCATAGTCATGGGAGGTTCTTCAAGACTACCTTTGATTTACTCTCTTGAGAAGAATACATCCACCTGTGTATCAGAGAATGTACCATCAGTGAATAAATGAATGATTATCTAACTTTGATGAGCACTTATCAGTATTCATAGGTTTTAAAATGTTGGTACAAATGGCCTTTATCTGCCCATGCGCAGATTGTATCTTCCAACTGGGCCCCATCTTATAAAGAGTTGCGAATGATTCAAATCAATCGCAAGTCTTCTAAACAATCCCCTGTTTGCAGTCTCCCATTTCTTATGTACATAGTTGTAATTAATATCAACTCTTGACTCTTGCTAGAGCTCTTTGGTAAAGCATTAATCCTCATTACCAAGTCCCTTGGTGAGCATT
>CP137681.1:23188174-23210796 GCA_037976565.1 Mesocentrotus franciscanus
AATCACTGGAAACTTTTGATTGTTAATAACTCAAAAGTTACACTCAAATCAAAATGAGGTTTTCACAGCTTAAAGTTTAATGATGTCAAATTTATTTGAGTAAATTTATGCCATTTCTATGAATGCTATTTTTAAAACAATGGTCTGAATGTTTGATTAGATCTTTTACTCAGACATGTAGTATATTAGTAATAAAATGCATGTTTGGCAATATGGTATTTCATTTCAGACCATAATGAGAAGTAATATTTTAATCTGGGATCTGTCGTTGGCTAATAAGCATGAAAAATAAGGAATGTACTCCTGTCGAGCAAACAGTGAATTTATATAAAACTAATAGCCCTTGAAGATTACTAGAAGAAGAAAACAACAAGTAGAAAAAGAAAATAAATATACTTGTGATGTCAGCTTTAGATCTTAAAGTGCTTGTACAATATTGATTTTTTTCTTCTTTCAATTAACATTTTATTCATGAACAGCCAGCTTATCGGAATTGGTTACAAAGATGCAAGTGGATTCCTCTTGTAGTTGCTGAAGAGAAACAGTCAGCATAAGGAGCGTGTGACTCTAAACAACGTGGGTACTCTCCCAAGTTCATCTCAAATCAATGCTCTACAGGAATCAAGACGTGACAGTGGAGGTAGAGAAGGAGTTTGTGACCCTCCAGATTTGACTACTCGCAATACACATAATCAATGGATTGTAGCACTTCTGCACAAAACTCAACAAGTCATGATTGAGAAAACGCAACAAACTCTCGTGAAGCATTGATTTATATGACTGGTATTTGGGTAGGTTCAATTATGTCCCAAAGAACCTCACTGGCCCTTATGGTTCCATGCCACAAGCTGCCCCTCCTGTTTATGTAAACCCAGACAATCAAGGATCAATGAATTAAAATCCACACTTGATTAGTAATGAATTGATCTTTTAATATTGTCATCATTTCAGGTGGTTTTGGTTACGGGTCAGTGTGAGCTTTCTGTGGGTAAAATTTGAGGGTACTTGTGCTGGAGATCAGTGGATGGATATTTCATGTACAATGCAAGAGAGGTGTTATCTTCATTGAATTCAAGATGTGAATTCCAATGAAGATGGCTTGTTTATAAGAAGAGAAGCAAGATAGATTGATGTAAACTTAATGACATCAGGGAATGTTTCCTGTATTGTTTGATTGATGTTTGAACACAGATATTGAATAATGTGAAGTTTAGTGAAAAGAATGGCAGAATATATTCAATTTGTACACCAGCCTATTGAATTTTTTTAATAGCATTATTTGAACACATTTGTGCACAGGTCATGGAAAACCAGCAAGTGGCATATACAATAAGATCATTTACCGCAGCTCAAGGAGCTACCTTAAATGTACCGTAGATATCACTTACTGCTATTTGTGCCCACATGCATATTAATGTCAAGAAGTTGAAGCTACAAGTAATATAATCTAATTAACAGGGTTTTTTTCAATTATCATAACAATAGAGAAAACATACTTTTATAATAACTTCCATTATTTGATATTTGAAGAGACCGAGTAGACCAGCCTTGTGAATCTGTGTTTTCTCCAGATTTCATTGTCAGGGCCTATCCAATGGGTCTACTCGGTCTTGGAAGATTCTTTCCTCCGTAGTCGCCTACCAGCCTCTTCCTGCAGGTGTAGCATGGCTGCCATCTTCGATCGTAACTTTATGCTTAAATTTTATTAATGTTTATGGATTAAAAAAGATATGTTTGATATAAAGTAACTTTCTTTATAAGATGGATTTTCAATGAAGCGTAGTTACGCTTAATTTGATGAGATACGCTTGATTTTTCAAAGTTACGCTATTTAAACTTATGCTTAATCAGAATCTTATAATAACGCTGCCCTTATCAGATATCCTACGATTCGCTTTCTACTCTTGGGAAAAAAATTGATTCATACTTGGTCAACAAAATTTTGTCAATTGAAAAGAAAAAACACGTATCAATAGTTTCTTCAGAATACTAGCTAGGTCCACAAAGTGACATGGCAATATGGCCTTATCCAATAAAAACAATTTTAAAATGTCATAATTGCTGATTATTTGAAGAGTTGCTGTCTGTGGTATAGACATATAAAGTAGTGGTGTCACGAAGTAATCTTTGAAAAGATTGATATAATCACTTAATCAGATGTTATCTGTATAATCAGTCCATGGTGGCCCAAAATTTTAAAAGCAAAACAAAAGAAAAGGAAAAAATAGAAAGGTGGGGTATTAGGGCAGAACCAGGTTATATTTTCTGTAGGCAAATTCAAGTTTTTTTTGTTGTTGTTGAACACAAATGGGAACCTTCGACGTTAAATTTGAAATTAATTTTTCTCGTTATATAGTACTTTTTCTCAGTTATATAATTATAGTACTATAAAAAATGGAGGGAAGGGGGTGTTCTGCTAACTATAAACTTAATTTGACTCCCCTCCCACTTTTTTGAGAACCCAAACAAGTGTCATTTTATCAGCTCTTCCAAACCCTTGCAGTTGGAGGGAGCGGGGGCAATTTACATGAAACAGGAACAGAGGATTTGATGGTATCACCCCCCACATGCTCCAACTGTTTATAATACATATGAAAATTATATTGGCAACTGTTTTCACTCTTCCTCCCTTTCTCCATCTTTTTTTTTTCTCTCTCTCACTATAAATTTCTCATTTTCAGGACATCAACATCTCTCACCATTAAATAGTTCTCTCATTTCCTTCCCCTTCTTTTGCTCTCTCTCTCTCTCTCTCTTTCTCTCTGAACTCTCATGTTCTCTTTCCAGATTTTTTCCACATATAATTCAATTCATCCAACCATATGCACACTAAAAATTAAAATATATGAAGGCAATATTGTATATAAGATAATAAACATTATGTTTAATTTATTCATTTATTACAACAAACTAATATACTGTACATGTAGTAAACCGAACGGGCACTTATCAGAGATGAAAAGGTAATTATGAGAAGGGGAAGGGGCACTTGTAAGGAAAAAGAGCATTTATTAGAAAAGAAAAGGGGTTCGTGTCAAATAAAAGGCAGTTATTAGAGGTGAAAAGGGGACACTCGTCACAGATGAAAAGAGCACTTATCAGGAGGGGAAGGGGCACTTGTCAAAGTAAAACAAGTATCTCTCAGATTGGTGGCTTTGTATTGTGCACTATAATTGTTATTGATTTAAATATATCTTCTATTTCTTAACAATTTTTTTAATTAAAAAAAAAATTTATATATATATTTTTTGTTGTGTACCAATCATTATTGAATATTTTGATAATAGTTCTGATTTAATAAAAATACAAATAAAATTAAAAAAGTGGCACCTCTGATTTGAATAGCACTCGTAGTTGAAAAGGGGCCCTTACTAGAGATTAAAAAGGGCACTTACGAGAATGGAAAATGGACACTTATTGTAAAGGAAAATGGGAACTTGTCAAAAAGGGGCACTTTTCCTATGTAAAAGGGCTTTTTTACGGTACTTGAAATTGTGCTCCACCTCGAGGGCTCTGGTCTGCAACCTCCATAGGCTAACAACAGAAGAGGATAATAATACCAAGGTTTTGATCCCCAGTCGCAGCTCCAGAGGCTAAGTAGAACTTTATAGTCCATACATGTATGTCTGTTGAATGAAAAGAGAAAAGAATCAAAGTAAGCACATTGGTACCTACATGTACATTATCTCTGTTGTTAAACATTAAAAAGGTCTTGCATGTACATTGTGATTAAAGTGGACATGCATGCACATTGATATGAAATCATTGATAGGTAAATGTGAAAGAACTAATGACATCCTCAAAGTACCTACCGTAATTAGCTGTATGGACATACAAACGACTTATTCATACAGCCTACCTGTCAAAACCTCAGCAGGTCAGTAGTTCTCTTCCTATCTGAATTTGTCTCAATTCTCAGGGAAATTAATTGCCTTCATCATTTATTTTACTGAAGAAGAGCATCATCCTGAAACAAAAAGAAAAGGTTCATACATCATGATCATGGAAAAGTTATAGATCTACTCCATTGATAATTGATCTTACATTCCTTATAGTTTATAGTATCAATCATAATTCACCTTTAAAATTAAAAAAACGGAGGCTCCTTTTATGTAGGCACCCTTCCCCATTCAGTTGCTAGTAATCACTGATTCACTGAATTATTTACTTTAAAATCAAGAACAAACATTCACATTCTTGCAGTACTATTTCATGAATCTGCTTGCCCCAAGTTGAACTCGCCATGTCATGACCCAAGAAAGCCTATAATTAGCCAAGTTAGACCCATTCCTAAATTAAAATCAAGTCTAGATAGTAGACGGGTACATCTAACTTAGTATAGTCTTAGATAACCAAATGAAAGTTGGCCTAACCTAGTACACCCTGTATAATTATAAGTGTCGACACAACCTGGAATGTAGATTTTAAAACTAAAATGCCCTAACCGTTCGAGCCCAACTTTTCAACTCCCTAGCACGTACTGACAAGCCGAGTTGAGCCTGGGACTTTCATAGATGAAGAGTAAAGACCTGTTTCTATGCTGTGTGTGTGTTTGACTTTAAGACCACGCTACACGTACTAGTTAAATCTAACGTTAGACCCAAGTTAGATTGTCTCTTTTACGTCATCTTCCTAATTGAGCTTTATGAGAGAGGAAAAAGTGAACAGAAAATTTACTGCACTGTACTCTGTAGACCGAAAATTCTGTCTCTTTCGTTCGTTAGCCTCTGATTTGGGTAGGGTCGGCTCAGAGCCGACCCTACCCAAATCAGAGGCTAACGAACGAAAGAGACAGAAATTTTCGGTCTATGTACTCTGTAGTGCAGTGTACTATGTAGGTCTCTAAGTAAGCTTAGCTAACTCTAAGTCTAATCTGGTCCAAATTTTTGAGTGTTAGCTATTCTTCTGACCCAAATATGAAATAGTTAATCAACAGTTGGACCTAAAACTGTAAAAGTAACAAAAAGCTTGGATCATTGATGCAGTGAAGTGATCTACTCGTATCTAATTTTCAGAGATAGTCCGCCCGAAAGTTTGGGCCTGGGTGACGATGGCAATCGAGCTGAAATATTACTCACGATAAAAACGAATCAAAAGTTCGAGTGTAGATTATTCCTAAATTCATCACATATAACAATTTTAAACCACTTCATGATGCACAGACAAACCGCAGATTCATACTATCAGCAGATATGTTTATAAATATTATTCAATTTACGAGATTTTAACGTAATTACAGCTGTACTCACCATCAAACTTTCAAAGAAAACTCAAACTCTCACTCTGTGCGGGTGACGTCATACATTAACTATGCATTCAGCGAAAGTCTTGTCTTCAGGCAATCGTACGTAAAAAAAATTCCATCACAGATATGAGAATAATTTCTTATTAAAATCATGGGAATGATTACAGTTATCAATCATTATACCCACATCTGCATACAAAAAAGAAGGAGAATAGTGATACAGAGACTTATTAACCGCACGTAGGATTTCTGATAAGAGCACAAAATGGAAAGGTGCCTGGAATAAAGAATAATAATAACAGTCCAACTCATGAATATTGATATTATGGGTGGTACCACCATTGCCACATTTGCATGTACAATCATTATTTATATATAACTAGCAGGACCCGTGGAAAATCCACGGGATTCTAGGGAGGGTGGGGGTTGAAAATAGATATGTGCTAAAGATTATTATTATCGATATTATTATTATTATTATTATTATTTTTTTTTTTTTTTAATAATATTTTTTAAAGATAATTTCTTTTTATCATTTTATAATTTTTCTTCTTCTTTTCATTAATATTGTACTCGTTAGAATATCAACCTTTTGTTTGCTGTCCCATGTCATTTTGAATTTTTTTTTTATAAATATGTATCATGTAATAAAACTTGAAAATTGGAAGAAAACAGTGAAATCAATAAGTTGTAATTAAAATTGATGCATATATTTTAGACTAATACTTTCTTTTTACTTTCGTTAATTACGATTATTGTCGTCACTTAAATTCGTTCCTACTTTTTCACTATCCCTTTCCGGATCCTCACTCGTTATCTATACGAATATTGTTGTCATGCATGCACTGAAAATAATATACAAATATACAAATATAAAATGACACTCGAGGATCTAGCTAAAACTATTCGCATCGAAGGAACATCAAATCGTATTATATTCTCCCGAGGGCCATCGCGGCCCGGGGAACAGTACTATTGATGTTCCTGAGTGCGAATAGTTTTAGCTTGTTCCGAGAATGAGTCATTGTATATTTGTTTTATATCCCTTCCACCCAGGCGCGGATCAAGGATTCCTTAGGGGCCCAAATTTGAAGTTATGCGAGCCAAATATTGGTACGTAATGAGCAAAAACGTTTTTTTTTTGGGGGGGGGAGGCCGGGGCAGACAAAACATCCGCATCACCCCACTCTTACATGCAAGCCCCGCTCAACGTTTTTCATAGTGATTCGGGGGTCAGGCGGAGCCCCAGAAGCTCAGGGGTTTTAGGCATTAAATTACGGTCAGATAAGCATCCAGGGGTCCGCCTTAGGGCCATTGAGTGGGTCCAGGGGGCAGAGCCACCGGAAGTTCAGGGTTTTTAGGCATTTAATTACGGTCAGATGAGTATAATTTGATACCTTATTTGTGGCACTGGCAGGTCACTCATTGGCGTGGGGTCCAGGGGGCGGAGCCCCCAGAAGCTCAGGGGTTTTAGGCATTTAATCACGGTCAGATGAGCATATTTTGATACCTCATTATTTTGTGACACTGGCAGGTCACTATTTTTCTTTCTTTCTCTTTCTTTCTATTTCTCTTTAATATACTTTTTCCACAAAAAGTGGGGAGGGGGTGGAGCTCGAGCCCTCCGAGCCCTGCCATTCCGCGGACCCTGACATGTAGGCCTCTAAATAAGTATATTTTTGCCCGACTGTAAATTTGGGAATTTGTCATTTTCCAACAAACGCAATCAAAAGTATAATGTACTAAAAATCTCGGAAAATTATGTCATTTCAGCAACATTTGTAAATCACCGGTATCGAATTAGAAATAAACCACGTTTAAATTTCATTTGGGGCAGGCCCCAAGCACCCAAGCCCCGTCAGTATGCAAGCGCCCCCGATCTACACCTTGTTGGCGGGAAAAATCGCAACTGATCTCCCTACCTTTCTTCTTTCTCTTTTTTTCTTCTTTCCTTCCCTTCTTTCTCTCTCTTTTAGGTGTGCTGGGGAAGGGCGCAAGGGCCGATTCACACGTTTTTGGCGGGATTAATCGCAACTGATCTCCCTTCTTTTCACCCTTTTCTTTTCTTCTTACTCTTTTTTGTTCCATTTTAGCTCTCTTTGTTGGCGGGGGCGGGGGGGGAGAGGCAAGGTTTTTGGCCCTCGATTCACAACTTGTTGGCGAGAAAATTGCAACTGATATCCCCTTCTTTTCCTTTCTTCCTCTTTTTTCTTTCTCTTTATCTCCTCTTTTCCTTTTTCTTTCCCTTTCCTTCCTTCTCTCTTATTTTGTTGATGAGGGGGTGGGGAGGCAACAGCCCGGGAGGCAAGGCCCTTTCGCCCCCCATCTCCTTCTTATTTACACCTTTTCTTTTCTTCTTCCTCTTCTTTCTTTCCCTTTCTCTCCTTTTCCCTTCTTTTCCTTCTCTCTCTCTCTTTTTTTTCTTTGCTGGGAGGGGACCAAGGCCCCTGCCCCCTGGATCCGCGCCTCCTTCCACCTGTAGGCCTATCATTCCTTGCACACTTCTGTAATAGCATGTACGTACCGTACTCACATTCACATCACATTCAAAAAAGAAATAAAAGAAAACAACAATTGCACGGCTCAAACATGAAACATTGAATGATCTAAATACACGCTATATACAGGTACTACATGCAGTATAGCTAGAGTGCTGCAGTTACTGCATAGGTTAAATTGCATTGTGTGAGCGCCGTGACTGGCCTGACACCGGGGGAGTTGCCCGTGCGGAGGCATGTGATATTACCTAAGCTCGCTGAATTTTTCTTCTCTTCAGTTATATGGTCTCGACATTTACAATCTATTTGCGTTATTATTGTTGTGATTTCAATGTAGTTTTCATAAAAGACCAATAAAGCAGAAGCTTGGACTATGATTATGTTGGCATGGTCCACAGAATTTGTACAAATATATTCAAAGTAAAGATTTTACGCGAAAAATCGGACTGTTTGTGCCAATATATTGTAACCGTCGCACGAATTATCTCGACTGTGTGTGTACGTGTGTGAGCGTAGAACCACGTATTACGTTGACGTCAGTTTGGCTGATGCGTATATATAGCAAGATGCCTCACACGGGATAGGCCCAACCCATCGCATCATGCATGTGCTACGCTACATGACGTGAGTGGAGTGTCTCTTGATAAAGTATCTCTTTGATTAGACTGCATATAGCAAGATGCCTAACACGGGATAGGCCCTACCCTTTGCGACGTGCATATTTGCTACAACACATCATGGACTGGACTGTCTCTTGATAGTGTGATCTCTTTGATTAGACGTGCAGAGGGCGGGTGCACGCCTCGCCGACTCACTCGCGGGTTCGTCGCCTCCTTGCACGGACGACGCCGGCCGTGCTCTCGTCCGCCCGTCCTCCGGGGACCCCGAAACCACCTTTTAACGACATGGACGGCGACCACGGGATCGACGTGGCACGCGGCATGGGCGAGCGGGTCCGCTTGGAATTGTGTCGCCGTTCCCGCGCGACGGCCGAGGCGGGCAGGGTCGAGGAAAGACGGGTTTGATGTCCAAAAATTCACATTGGCAGACCGTTACGTACCCCCCGCGGCGATTTTGCGTATTAATATATAGATGGTTTTGCGCTTTTCATTATATATTATATAATGGAAGTGCGCTTTTCATTATATATATAATGGAAATGCGCTTTTTATTATATATGTATAAAAGGTTCGTGAACAGTTATTATTTATAAATAATAAAGAGGGGAATCGTTATTATTTATAAATAATGGAAATGTGAATTGCAATTATTTATAAATAATGGCAATTATTTATAAACAATGAAAATGGGAATTGTAATTATTTATAAATAATACAATTTAGAAATGTAATTGTTTATAATTAATGAAAATATGAATTGTAATTATTTATAAATAATAGCAATTATATATAAATAATGATAATGTATTTTGTCATTATATATAAATAATGAAGATATGATTTGTAATTATTTATATATAATGGCAATTATATATAAATAATGAAACGTACTTTGTCATTATTTATAAATAATGGAAATGTGAATTGTAATTATTTATAAATAATGGCAATTATATATAAATAATGAAACGTATTTTGTCATTATTTATAAATAATGGAAATGTGAATTGTAATTATTTATAAATAATGAAGTATGAATTGTAATTATTTATAACTAATGAAGTATGAATTGTAATTATTTATAAATAATGAAGTATGAATTGTAATTATTTATAAATAATGAAGTATGAATTGTAATTATTTATAAATAATGAAACTGGGTTAAGAATTATTTACAAATAAAATTGTACATTTACTTGCATTATATGTAAATAATGGTTATTATTTGTTAAATAATGATTATATAACATATAATTTGTCTATATAATAGTTTTACAAACCGCGCCTCATATGTACGTAGGTGCTCAGCTTACTGAAAAAAAATTCACGTCAAATATTCACGTCTGCGTGTGAGACGCAGACGTGAATATTGGACGCAGATTTTCCAGCCAAAAAAAATCTGCGTCCAATATTCACGTCTGCGTGTCCCTTTCGGGAGGCGCAGACGTGAATATTTGACGCAGATTTTCCAGCCGATTTTCACGTCTGCGTGTCCCTTCAGGGCCATTGAGTACAGAAAAATGAAAAATTACCATACAAAGGTATACGTCAATTTTTTGATTTTCACGTCTTGGACGTAAAAGACAAGAAATTTGTTGCATAGGTATACGTCAATTTTTTGATTTTCACGTCTTGGACGTAAAAGACAAGAAATTTGTTGCATAGGTATACGTCAATTTTTTGATTTTCACGTCTTGGACGTAAAAGACAAGAAATTTGTTGCATAGGTATACGTCAATTTTTTTGATTTTCACGTCTTGGACGTAAAAAACGAAAAATTTGTTGCATACGTAAAATTTTTGCGTTTGCGTGTCCCTTAGGAGCCACCATACTCTGCCCCTATCATTTAATATTTCGTTAGAAATCTTCTCTGTGTTTCTCTAAAATACATTTTCATAAAACTGTTTTTTGTTTGGCTAAGGCTGTTCTTCGTCGGCAATGTAATCTGTATGCGTACATTTAAGTCATATTCTTATTTTTTCTTCTTTCTCTCTTTCTCTCTCTCTCTTTCTCTCTCTCTCTCTCTTTTCTCTCTCCATCTATCTTCTTCTCTTTTACCTCCTTTTCTCTCATTTGTCTTCCGTCGCACTTTCTTTTTCATTTTCCCCGCGATAAAAAGGTGGGGCCGCGGCCTATTCGACCCCCATGCGCCCCTCGATATCCGCCAGTGATTTATACATTTAGGCCTACGTATGCATTACGAATAGCTTGCGGTGCATGGGGTGCGGTATATCCATCCCGTCCAATACGTTGCCGACCCGTATACTCAGGGTAGCGATTTTCCCCCTCTCTCTTCCTCTCTGTGTACGTGTCTCTTTCATGTTCATCTCTTCTTATCTTTTACATTCTTTTCTATTTTTTTCTTCCGTCGATCGCTCTCTCCCCTTTTTAAGTCGTCAAAAGGGGTTGGCCGTGGCCGAATCGCCCCACCCCCTGGATCCGCCACTGACATAACAATTATTATTCGAGATCCTGAAAACTTTCTTACCGAATTCAATCTATAGCTATAGGCTATAAAGTGCTGTGTAAAAAAAAAAAAAAAACAACAACTAGCCTATAGCCTTAAAGGCACTGGCGTACTGGTGGGGGGGCTTGGGGGGCGCTAGCCCCCCCAAATAAAATTAAACCATGACTTATTTACAGTGGCGTAGACAGGTTCGTACACCTGGGGGATGACTGGGCTGCCAACGCTAGTGAGGGTGGAGGGTGGGCGGGGAGGGTGTGGGAGGGGGTGTCCCCCCCACGGTAGGGAGCTTTTGCAATTTTGAACTTGAAATCGTGCAATCTGATGCATACTTAATGAGGTAAAATAACACACACAAGCGTGCACGCACACACACACATACTCACACAAACACACACACACACACACACATACTACGCCTTGAATGGACAGACATACATCGACAAGACGAATACAGAATGGACTGACACATAGTATTGCATATTGAACCACACTACGTATTTATTTATCTCTGTGAATTTTGCTGTTACACCTCTTCAGAAAAAAACCAATGTCAACTGTGTACACGCAGGTATAGTCTTTGTTGTCTTGATAGGGGTATGTGGTTATGAATGAAAACAGCCTCTGTGGCCATTTGTGAATAGAACACATAAACAACAAACAAATAACGATTAAACTTTGAACAATATCATTATGACTTATTAAGTAAGCAAATATCATTCCCCAAAACCTGGGGGGGGGATGATTGTACATGCCATCCCCTCATCCCCCGTTGTCTACGCCCCTGCTTATTTTCAATTCCATACAAGTGATTTATAAATGTTCGTGATATCACATGATTTTCAACAAAATGCGCGTTTCTCCATTTCTGTTGCAAACTGACACATTCCCAAATAGCCAGGAAGAGCCTATGTTTTTTATAGTCACTAATGGGCCTTAGTGGCCACTAACAGTAACACTAGTAGATGACCGTATATCCAGTTTAGCGAAAAGTCTAGATACCCGTATGTCCGGCCTAGAGAAGAGCTTATTAGAGAGAAGAGCTTGGAGAAGATCTCGGCAGCTCTAGGCGGTACGCGGGGGAATGCGCAGTCGCCTTTGGATTTGGCGAGGAGGGTGATTTCCGGAGGGAATGTTCCACATGCGAGGATCCAAGGGGCGGGCCTCGCCCCCCCGCAAAGAAAAAAAGAGAGAGAGAAGGAAAAGAAGGGAAAAGGAAATAGGAGAGAAAGGGAAAGAAAGAAGAGGAAGAAGAAAAGAAAATGGGGTGAAAAGAAGGAGATCGGGGGGGGGGCGAAAGGGCCTGTTGCCCCCCCCCATCAAAAAAATAAGAGAGAAGGAAGGAAAGGGAAAGAAAAAAAGGGAAAAAAGGAGAAAAAGGGAAGGAAAAAAAAGAGGAAGAAGAAAAGAAAAGAAGGGGGATATCAGTTGCAATTTAATTTCCCGCCAACAAGTTATATGGATCGGGGCAAAATACCCTTGCCTCCCCTCCCCTCCCCGCCCCGCCAAAAAAGAGAGAATAAGAGAAGGGAAAGGGAAAGAGGAGAGCTAAAAGGGATGGGAAAAAAGAGGAAGAAGAAAAAAATGAAAAGGTTAAATTCCAACGGCATTTGAAAGACAATACTAATTTAGAACTTCCCTAAAAAACAAAGGGGGGGGGGGCTTGAAAATGTATTTAAGTGGGAAAATAACGACTATTCAGTAGTTGTCGAATCGACCTAGGAGCTATCCTAGAGCCAGTAAGTAATAGTCTGATTTTTCAGACCATTGTACCGAATGGTCGTACGTTTTATGCTGCGCAAAGATTCAATCAGTTTAATTTTGGCCATTTCAAGAAGTGGGTTATTGATGTAGACAAATGATGATCATACCCTTTACAGCTCATTTTATGCATGTTATTACCAAAGATGAAAAAAAGCCAGTCAGTCACTCAATAGTGTCTGACAGTGAAGTCTAGCACTCAATAGTTGTCACATTTAATGTACATCAATAATATTATATGCTATTACTGTTATTTGAATATTTTGTATTTGATTTTTCAATAAATGCAGAAAAATCTGCAAAAAAGAAAGAAAAAAAAGATTACCGCAAAGTTCTACAGAATTTGATGTTGGCTGCAAAAGGGACATATAGTATCTTTAAGAAGCGCAGAATTTAGTGCTCTGTTGAAAGATTTTTTAAGAGACTATGTAGGTCATCACAATTTCTAGTCATACATAGGCCTACAGCTAGAGTGTAGAAGCATGCATAGCCTAAAACAACAATAATGATTACCACACTAGAGATATGAAAACTACACTGGTCATGTCTGTCGGTTCATGACTTTTTCATTTTGTATATACTTATGTTTTTGTACGTTATAGAAATTCTACAAATTCATCATTATTTTCCTCTTCTTCCTCCTCCTCTTTTTCTTCTTCTCCTTCTTCTTTTTCTTCTTGTACTCTTTATCATTTCCATCATCAGGTTAATGTTGTTATTATCATTATCTTTAATAAGTAATTCTTTTTATGGTTCTTATCTGTCTGTAAATATTACTATTTTCACTTATTAATTTTGTACATGTCTGTAGGGGACCCCACTGGAAATAAGCTCTCGAGCTTTCGTGGGTTATCCTGTTCAAGCTGACTTAGTTCTGATCTGTTATTATTGTATATGTTGGAAGCTTGTCGAATAAAAATCAATCAATCAATCAATTATGTGTATACCCCGCGCGAACGTAGAAGACATCTTGCTGAAGTGATTAGGCTGTACAACAAAAGCGCAGCCGGGGATTCCCCTTTCAGTTTACGCCTAGCCTACTATACGTAGTACGTGCATTAGTGTATGGATATGGTCGCCATTTTTGTGGCGGAAATGTGCGCTTACAAAGCCTTACATGACATGTACTGCCACGCCAACTCGCTTCCGAGTTCGATTCAGTGATTGATCTCACTAAATGTTAAGATATTTCTTCAGTTGTAGTAGATTTAGATTTAAGTCTGTCGACGAACTGCTGCCTTTGTAAACCTAATCAGACTGAAACAAAGTGAAACAAGGTTAGTCTAAAACTCTAATTTTATTAGCTATACTACTTACTAGTATTGTTAGTACTAATAAGTAATAGAGCTAGAGTAAGAGTAAGACTAAGACCGCCAAACTTCGGACGTTGCCAAACTTCGGACAAAAATTACTTCAACGGGCACGGCTAGACTATGATCTGGATCTGGATGTCTGGCCGTGTACGATGCAGGGCCCTACTTAGACCGAAAGCTTCAGTCTCTGATATCGACGGTTGTTCCGCTGAGATTGCATCTGGCTCCTCTGACCGCCTCTATGGGGAATGTCAACAAATGTCAGTTTTATTAAAGAATGACCCATACCAGACGGTTATTTCTGTCTAGGCTAGGCCCTACTGGGCATAAACACATCGGTAGAGAGAGGGCGCGGGGGTACTTAATTAGAAGGCTCTGTCAATGGCCTTCCTGAATGTACTGGTTGATGTGGAGTTTATGGTGCTTTCGTCCAAGTGGTTCCACTCAATGATGGTAGATGGAAAGTATGAGCTCCTGTAGTTTTCAGTTTGTGCTCTGATGGGGTTGAAGCACTTGCTGTTGTTTGTCACTTGTCTGTCTATGATATTTGAGGTATTTCAGTTTTCAAATTGTCTTGCACGGATACATCGTTTTGATTTGATTGGTTGAGCAAAGTTTTGAATTGGGAGAGCTGGCACCAGCTCCCGACCACTTTAAAGAAGAGGGTGAGTTTGAGGTTTTTCCTTCTTTCCTTTGGGCTAGGGAGCTGGAGCTTGACAAGCTTGTTTGTAATGAAGCCCTCATCTCTGGTCACATAATTTCCTGTGATGAAGCGAACTGCTCGTCTTTGGACGTTTTCGAGTCTGTCGATGTCCTTCTGCAAATATGGATCACAGGATGTAGCCCCATACTCGAGAGAGATCTTACAAGTGCAGTGTAGGCTGTTCGCTTAATGTCTGCTGGAAAGAAGTGGAGGTTTCTGCGAAGGAGGGAAAGGACCCAGTTTGCCTTTTGGGTGGTCTTGGCAACGTGTTTCTCCCACTTCAAGTCCTCTGAGATTGTGACTCCCAGGTCAGGCGGGTAACTTGCATGCATTTGATACTACTATTTACTACTACTATTAGTACTAAGTACCGGTACTAACCTATTACTAGTACAGAAAGTTTGGGCAGGTTGCTGTCTACAAAACTCAAAACAAACATCGAATCCAGAGACAGATTTCAGACCTATTCAGGTAACCTAGATTTTTTACAGTCCGTTAACAGGGGGGTATGGGTTAAGGTGTAGTGACTCCATTAATAATTATATCGATTACAAAAAACCCTTCGTATATTTAAGGTGGTTTCTGCCAAATTTTTTCTAATGGCGTCGGTTACTGGGACTGGGAGCTAATAGGGGTATGTAGGCCTATAGACCCCCCTACCCGAAGATGGCACTCTTCCAAACTTCGGACAGGCAACATTGAGTGTCATTTTGACTACGAAAAAATAGCACTGTCGTAAGATTTTAGCACCAAAATATTGTGTGAGTGTTGTGAAAATCACCTTTCTTATAGTACTACCTATAACTTAAATCTGCCCAAAAAGAGAAATAATAATTTTTTCATGAAATCAACGTAGTCAAACTTACCCCCGTCTTACGATTTTTGATCCGGTTTAACCTCTGAGTCTGATGAATGCGCGTATTATCCGCACCTTAGCGTGTGCGCTATACATGTACATGCATGCGTGTCCGAAATTTGGCAAGTGCGTCCGAAGTTCGGAATGAAAAAAGGGTCTGCGGGTAAGTAAATAATTCTAGTTTTCCATTTCCGTTAGGCTCCTACTAATTTTCTTTTACATGACATACATGAACAGTATTTGCACAATAATAGTATATTTGGTCTTTCAATAATTAAAAGAGAATTTAATGTTTTCCCCCGTTATATGTCTTAAGTGTCCAAAGTTTGGCGGTCTTACTCTACTATTAAATAATACTAGAGTCTAGACTATTAATAATAGTTGTATAATTTAGTCTACTATTTGTATAGACCGAAAGCTTCAGTCTCTGATATCGACGGTTGTTCCGCTGAGATTGCATCTGGCTCCTCTGACCGCCTCTATACATATCACTTTTAGTAAAGAATGACCCATACCAGACAGTTATTTCTGTCTACTATTTGTAATGATGGGGGGTTGGGACCCTTGCCATGGGCCGGCCTCCGGTAGCCTTCCCTTGGCTTAAAGAGAAGGTTGAGTTAGAACTGGGGAGAGGTTGTAAAAATTCTATGCTGACTAAAATGAGTACGAGCTAGACTTTTACTCACCACTGTCTTTTGTTGTGTAGAAACTTGAGAGTGATCCTATATATGTAGTATGAAGATGACAATGGCGATCGCGATGTGTGTTGATCAATATACAATGTCGAGTGTAACACGTTGAAGAAGAATTGTAGAAATTGACACTCCTAAATGTTGGGGAACAGAGGGAGTGTTCGTAGGAAATGTCCCCGACGACTATATACAAAATACTAGACTGAAGACTGAAGAAGTGGAGTCTAGTTGTGGCAAGAGTTGGTAAAACAAACGCTATCTAATAACCGGAGGCCTCGGCTAAAGTACGAGAAGCGGATCGCGTTCTTCTAAAGTTGTGGCAAAATGAAGTAACGTAAATATAAACACCTCGGGCTAGCACAAGCGTAAATCAAAATATGCTAGCCCAGGAAGAAAGTACACGAAAATAACCACTGGCGCGTTGTAAATAAACCGCGTATTCCAAGTGAAATAAGTGTCAGAATTGAAGTCACGAAATGTCGAGTCGCGAAGAGAAAACAAGCAGTTCGCTATTAACAGTTGTCGTGAAGAAATCACAGGCGTGTACTAGAGAAAATCCAACGGAAAACGCTACACTATGTCGCCGTAGCTGCTGGATGAAAAATCGCGAAGATCGCTATAAAAGTGAGTCAATCCAATACGTGATGATCTTACAAGATCATGCAGGCTAACTAACGAAAACCCCAGCTCCGTGGCGAAACGTGACCAGCGGAAGCTGTGATTGGTCAAATTACGAAAACAAACCATGGCGACGAGATATGTGAAGGCAGGTGCCAAAATGTGTCAAGAATGTGAAACATACGACATCGCAGGAAAACTGCATAAATTATCAGCGTAAATTTCTCAAAAGTTGTCGGCACAACAAGGCAATATCAAAACATTACATAAAGTTCGTTGACACTATAATGGAGCATAAATTCACTACATATAATCCCCTCTAGATTGTTGCTTGAGAAGATATGAAAAAGGAAGCAATCGATGAAGATATACAAGTAGTGTTCAACTCACTGCAAAATACTGTACAAAACGTGCAGGCCAATGAACGTGTCTCCCTGACCTGGTCGTCTTCACTGGAGGAGGAGTAGGCGTTGGAGAAACAGGAGGGCGTACATCCTTCAAACGTGATGTAGGAGCCTTGACAAGAGGAGGAGCCTTGACGGGAGGAAGAATCTTGTCAGAAGGAGGAAACTTGTCAGAAGGAGGAACCTTAGAAAACTCTGAATCGATGTATGCCGGCTTCAGTCTGTCGACACTGACACTACCATGTTTTCCACGCACATCGAGAGTGAAAACTTGTCAGAACGGCGAAGAATCCGAAAAGGACCATCATACGGAGGTTGTAGCGGCTTCCTCACAGCATCATGTCGCACGAAAACATGTGTACAAGTAGATAAATCAGGATGAACCTGTGACTGACGTTGAGAAACACGAGGAGGCTGAGCTCTCAAGTCCTGCATCTGTTGCTTGAGTCTATCCACGTAATCGCTGAGATCAGCACAACTGCTAGTCTGACTGGGAGCAACAAATTGCCCCGCAACCGAATGGTGGTCCCGTAGACAAGCTCGGATACACAACAACCCAAGTCAAATTTCACAGTCGTACGAATGCCCAACATGACGAGAGGAAGGGTCTCAGACCAGCGAGCGTTAGAATGAGCTTTAAGTGAAGCTTTCAGTTGGCGGTGGAAACGTTCCACAAGTCCATTAGAAGCAGGATGATAAGCTGTAGTTCTAGTACGCTTGCTCCCTAACAGGTCGGTGAGAGACTGAAACAACTTGGACTCAAACTGGCTACCTCTATCTGTGGTAATAGTGGAGGGAACCCCGTAAAGAGCAACCCAGTTGGCGACAAAGCCCGTGCGACGGACTCTGCTGTTATGTCCTTGAGTGGTATAGCTGCAGGCCAACGAGTAAACCTGTCGATGCATGTAAGTAGATATGCATAGCCCTCTGAAGGAGGAAGAGGTCCTACCAAATCTATATGAACATGGTCAAATCTGGCATCCGGAGTCGAGAATGTGCCCAATGGCGCCTCGTATGACGGTGTATCTTACACTGCTGGCACTTAAGGCAAGTTCTGGCCCACTTCCTCACATCAGTGTTTATGCTGGGCCACACGAAACGGTCGGTGACCAAACGCTGAGATGCTCTGATACCAGGGTGTGACAAATCATGAAGAGCACTAAAAACTGTGCGCCTGAACGATGGAGGGACGTAAGGACGAGGATTGCCCTTAGTAGTATCACACAAAATAGTACCAGGTGAAGAAGGAAGTGGTATGGCGTCCAGATGAAGAGATGAATGTCGTAAACTATCAAGCTCCAAATCAGACTTCTGAGCTTCAGCGATAGCCTCAAAATCGATGACGGAGGATGCATCTATATGTAGAGCATGGATGTCAGCTCGAGAAAGGGCGTCAGCTGCTGTGTTGTCTTTCCCACTAATATGACGCAAGTCAGTAGTGTACTGGGAAATGAAATCCAAGTGTCTGATCTCTCGTGGCGAATACCGATCAGGCTTGGCGTTGAAGGCATAAACTAGTGGTTTGTGATCAGTATACACACAGAAATGCCGACCGACGAGAAGATGGGAGAAATGCTTGATGGCTAAGTAGATGGCCAGAAGTTCTCTGCCAAAAGTTCCATATCGAGTCTCTGCAGATTTAAGACGTTTGGAGAAAAAGGAAAGTGGCTGCCACTCCCCATGAACCAGCTGCTGCAAAACTGCCCCCACCCCATAGTCCGAGGCATCGGTAAGTAGACAAACAGGAACGTCTGACCTGTGATGAACCAGAAGAGTAGCACGCGACAAAGCCGACTTCGTCTCGTTGAAAGCTAAAAGTGCCTCAGCGTCGAGCTCGATTGGTCGATTCTTCTTCTTCTGATTCTTGAGTAGGTCAGTGAGTGGACGAGCAATATCTGCGCAATGGGGTACAAAACGACGGTAAAAGTTCACCAACCCCAAGAATTCCCGCAGCTTACGTAGAGAAGTGGGTGGTGGAAACTCCTGGATAGCAACTACCCGGTCTGGAAGAGGTGATATGCCTTTCTCGTCGATATGATGACCCAGAAAAGTGAGGCTAGAAACTGCGAACACACACTTGGATGGGTTGATTACGATACCATGTTGAGACAAACGGTCAAAAAGCTGCTTAAGATGCCGCTCGTGCTCATCCATATCCGTACTGCTAACTAGAAGATCGTCAATATATGCATAGACGAACGGCAAACCCTCAAAACTTCATCTATGAATCGTTGAAAAGTCTGTGCAGCGTTTCTGAGTCCAAATGGCATGCGGACGAATTCAAAAAGGCCAAAGGGTGTCGTAATGGCAGTCTTGGCAATGTCACCTGGTTCTACCGGTACCTGATGATAGGCACGAACCAAGTCCAACTTGAAAAAACCTGCTTGCCCTGAAGTGCACCAGAAAAGTCTTGTAAGTGAGGTATAGGGTATCTGTCTGGAACCGTGGAGGCATTGAGAGCACGATAGTCCCCACAAGGACGCCACTCACCTGGCTTCTTCTTAGGAACCATATGTAGAGGTGAGGCCCAGTTACTTGAAGATGGCCGTATGATTCCAAGCTCCTGCATATGCTGAAACTCTGCACGGGCGATCTCGAGGCGATCTGGCGCAAGGCGACGAGGCCGAGCCGTAACTGGAGGACCTTGAGTGACTATGTGGTGAGTGGTAGCATGCTTCACTGATATGTCATTGTAGGTAGGACGAACTATGTCCGGATAACCTTGAAGAAGGTCGGTAAACCGTGACGGTGTAGCAGTAGCCTGTCGGACATACATGGGGCTAATGGTACCCGTGAATGAACCGAAACCATGCACAGAAAGGCTAGTAGTCCTATCGATAAGCTTGCGGAACTTAACGTCAACCAGTAAACCGAAATGGTCCAGGAAATCAGCTCCGAGAATAGGCGTCAATATGCTGGTCACAATAAACACCCACTTAAATGTCCGGCGAAGTCCCAGGTCGAGTGAAAAAACCCGCTCTCCGTAGACTTGTATAGGGGTACGGTTAACAGCTTCAAGCTCTATCTTGGAGTGAGAAGGTAGAGAAGAAAATGATTTCCCAAGAACAGACCGTGGGAAAATACTGACCTCGGCTCCAGTATCTACTAAAAAACGAGTTCCGGTTTGCTTGTCAGTAATATAAAACAAGCGACTCTCTGGGTTCGGACCGACACTACTAGTCGCTTCAATATGTCGGTCTAGTCGTTTCCCTGAACAGGACGAGGAGTAGACTGATGAGAAGAAAATGTACAAGGTAATAAACACCTGTGAGCCTTGGTACCAAAATTGGAGTGATACCAACAATAACCGTTCTTATCTGGCTGTCTGCGAGACCTGCTCATTGATCTGCTCTTCAACTGTCGAGAGTTGGCCTTGGCACCACGCTCCCTGGACCTGCCGCGTTCTTGAATGTTCGCGGTCAACGCCTGTACCTGTAGCGTCAATTGATGGACTGAAACCTGTAAATCCTTAACAGACACACTATCGGAACTACAAGCACACGCTCCTGTGGTACAAACTGTAGCTGACTGACTGGGTGTAGCAAAACTAGTAGTAGCCGCAGGCTGAGAAACTGTAGCTAAAAAAGGTGATGGTGCTGCTACCTCAACAATCTTATCGGCGATTAAAGCTAACTGTTCGATTGAAACTTCGTCACTGTAGATGCAAGAATTAACTGTACATTATTAGGCAATCGTTGTAAAAACAACTGTTTCAAAATGTTATCCTCTAGGAAAACTCACCCAAGAGCTGCCTCATGCGACGCAGAAATTGACTCGGCTTCCGGTCACCTAGTTCCTCCGAGATGAGAAGTTGGTGTAGACGGTGCTGTTGAGATGCCGAAGTGCGCTTGATAAGTTCAGTCTTAAGTAAAGTATACCGTTCTGTAGTAGGCGGACTGATCAAAAAATCACGCACTTCTTGCGCGATCTCTGGCTGCAACGAACCAACAACATGTGCAAATTTAGTATTCTCGGTTGTAATACCTCTGGTTAAGAATTGTGCTTCCACTTGTGCAAACCACAGGGACGGATCGTTCGGCCAGAAAGGCGGAAGTTTAAGATCGACAGCCCCAGCAATGCTGGGCGAAGAGGAAGAAGTAGAAGTATCACCGGTAGTGGTAGGTTCGACTGGTTCTGTAAGATCAGGCATAACGATGTTGATAATGATAACACACAGCGAGTAAAAACGTATCACGTCGGGGTCACCAATGTAAAAATTCTATGCTGACTAAAATGAGTACGAGCTAGACTTTTACTCACCACTGTCTTTTGTTGTGTAGAAACTTGAGAGTGATCCTATATATGTAGTATGAAGATGACAATGGCGATCGCGATGTGTGTTGATCAATATACAATGTCGAGTGTAACACGTTGAAGAAGAATTGTAGAAATTGACACTCCTAAATGTTGGGGAACAGAGGGAGTGTTCGTAGGAAATGTCCCCGACGACTATATACAAAATACTAGACTGAAGACTGAAGAAGTGGAGTCTAGTTGTGGCAAGAGTTGGTAAAACAAACGCTATCTAATAACCGGAGGCCTCGGCTAAAGTACGAGAAGCGGATCGCGTTCTTCTAAAGTTGTGGCAAAAATGAAGTAACGTAAATATAAACACCTCGGGCTAGCACAAGCGTAAATCAAAATATGCTAGCCCAGGAAGAAAGTACACGAAAATAACCACTGGCGTTGTAAATAAACCGCGTATTCCAAGTGAAATAAGTGTCAGAATTGAAGTCACGAAATGTCGAGTCGCGAAGAGAAAACAAGCAGTTCGCTATTAACAGTTGTCGTGAAGAAATCACAGGCGTGTACTAGAGAAAATCCAACGGAAAACGCTACACTATGTCGCCGTAGCTGCTGGATGAAAAATCGCGAAGATCGCTATAAAAGTGAGTCAATCCAATACGTGATGATCTTACAAGATCATGCAGGCTAACTAACGAAAACCCCAGCTCCGTGGCGAAAACGTGACCAGCGGAAGCTGTGATTGGTCAAATTACGAAAACAAACCATGGCGACGAGATATGTGAAGGCAGGTGCCAAAATGTGTCAAGAATGTGAAACATACGACATCGCAGGAAAACTGCATAAATTATCAGCGTAAATTTCTCAAAAGTTGTCGGCACAACAAGGCAATATCAAAACATTACATAAAGTTCGTTGACACTATAATGGAGCATAAATTCACTACAAGGTTAACTCCAGGTAGACCGAAAGCTTCAGTCTCTGATATCGACGGTGGTTCCGCTGAGATTACATCTGACTCCTCTGACCGCCTCTATACATATCAGTTTTATTAAAGAATGACCCATACCAGACGGTTATTTCTGTCTAAACTTCAGGGAGCTCCGCCGCCGCCGAAGGCATCGGAGCTGAGCTCCAGAGCCTGCATAGGAAAACGATTCAAACAGCGGGTTGGGCACACTTTTTCGAAATGTAAAGAAGTAG
>CP137681.1:23211296-23335193 GCA_037976565.1 Mesocentrotus franciscanus
CTCATTGTGACTTAATAATGCCCTTTCCAACCACAATCTTTAATGGAATTGTGTTAAATGATACTATTGAAGACAATCTTTAACTTCTATTTAGGTAAAATGACAAAAAAATGACATTTCGGACAATTTACTCACAGCTCGCAATCCGCATTGCCGCACGTACATTAAATGTGCGTTGTATCGACTCGGACCACTGAAATTCGAGCAGTGTTTTTGTCAGTAAATCACTGCAAAAATATCATTTTATCTCGTATGAAGGTCTATTTTTTATTCCTGACACAAATTTCGTTACTGAGAAGTCGATGTAGTACATTTTAGACGAGATGGTTGATGTTTGTTCACACTCTTCGAATTTCAGTGGTCCGAGTCGATACAACACATTTAATGTACGTGCGGCAATGCGGATTGCGAGCTGTGAGTAAATTGTCCGAAATGTCATTTTTGTCATTTTACCTAAATAGAAGTTAAAGATTGTCTTCAATAGTATCATTTAACACAATTCCATTAAAGATTGTGGTTGGAAAGGGCATTATTAAGTCACAATGAGCACAAACATATACACATTGTTATATCTCGATCGATTAATCATGTCGGGACAATTCGGCCCAGTTTTCCAGCTGGGCCGAATTGTCCCGTGGTCCGATTAGCCGACTCCTATTACTACTACTAACCTATCGTTAGCTAACAAAATTAGACTAACCTTGTTTCACTTTGTTTCAGTCTGATTAGGTTTACAAAGGCAGCAGTTCGTCGACAGACTTAAATCTAAATCTACTGCAACTGAAGAAATATCTTAACATATAGTGAGATCAATCACTCAAATACTCAATCGAACTCGGAAGCGAGTTGGCGTGGCAGTACATGTAAGCGCACATTTCCGGCACAAAAAATGGCAACCATATTCATACACGTAGGCGTGAATGAAACTGAAAGGGGAATCCCCGGCTGCGCACTTTTACAGCCTATAAATCACTTCAGCAATATTGATTGATTGATTTTTATTCGACAAGCTTCCAACATATACAATAATAACAGATCAGAAATAAGTCAGCTTGAACAGGATAACCCACGAAAGCTCGAGAGCTTATTTCCAGTGGGGTCCCCTACAGACATGTACAAAATTAATAAGTGAAAATAGTAATATTTACAGACAGATAAGAACCATAAAAAATTACTTATTAAAGATAATGATAATAACAACATTAAACTGATGATGGAAATGATAAAGAGTACAAGAAGAAAAAGAAGAAGGAGAAGAAGAAAAAGAGGAGGAGGAGGAAGAAGAGGAAAATAATGATGAATTTTTAGAATTTTTATAACGTACAAAAACATAAGTATATACAAAATGAAAAAGTATGAACCGGCAGAAGAATACAAATTTCAATCATATAACATGTCATTCACTTTTTCTTCTCTGACTCTCAAGTATTAGGTATTCCTTTAATTTCCTCTTAAAATGAGCATAGTTTTCTATTTCCTTTACACCATTGGGAAGGGAATTCCAATGTTTTATGGCATTGCATGTAATAAAACGAATTTCCAATACTTGTACCTACTCTTTCTGGTAAGTTAAAGTTGAATCGGCTATTTCTTGTACATTGTATTATAATCATGAACGTCAGTAACAAGATCGAAGTTGGATCGAATATATGTCTTCTACGTTCGCGCGGGGTACACAGTGACCAGTGTAGACAGTTTTCATAACTCTAGTGTGGTAATCATTATTGTTGTTGTAGGCTATGCATACTTCTACACTCTCCGATCAATATGACTAGAAATTGTGATGACCTACATAGTCTCTTATTAATCTTTCAATGCTGGGCACTAAATTCTGCACTTCAAAGACCTATATAGGCTAGCCAAGTTGTTGTTGTTGTGTTTTTTACACAACAGCCTATAGCTATAGATTGAATTCGTTATAGTAAGAAAGTTTTCAGAGTCTCGAATAATAATTGTTGTTGTGTCAGTGTCGGATCCAGGGGTGGGCGATTCGGCCACGGCCAGCCTTACCCTTGGCGGCAAAAAAGGGGAAGAGAGCGATGATCGATCGCATTGGAAGAAAAAAAGAAAAGAATGTAAAATATAATTAAGAAGAGATGAAAATGAAAGAGAGAGAGAGAGGAAGAGAGAGAAAAATCGCTACCCTGAGTATACGGGTCGGCAACGTATTGGACAGGATGGATATACCCCAACCCACCGCAAGCTATTATCTGCAATGCCCCATACGCTCCAATATACTGATCCTCTGTTTTGGAAAATAACATCTTAAAAATTAAGGACTTGTACTTATTCCAGCTCAGTCAATTTATGTTCAATCACAATAGTGGTATACTGCCTTCTGTGTTTAATGATATGTTTCTAAAAAATCATGCTGTTCATAGATACCCCACTTGACAATCCGATAAGTTTCACTTTAATACCTCTTTTGAGAACATGTTCTGCCCAGAACACGTTTTTTTTTTTGAAGGCCATAAATTTTGGAATACTCTGCATAACGATTTGAAAACTTCCCCTTCACTAATTGCTTTTAAAAAGAAGTTAAAATTTTTCCTTTTTACAATCATATAATATTGAGAAATTTATTGTGGTAGAACATCTCCTTCCCAATTTCCCCCTCTTTTCCTCTTTTCTTCTGCCCATCTCTAAAAACAAAACTACTTAATTGCCATCATGTTCTTGCTCTTTTTCTTTCAGCTATCTGAAGGATTTTGTGCGCTCCCTATATTTCGTGCTCGATCTCTACAATTTTCCTTCTCCTCTCCTTCCCTCCAAACGCAGCCCACATTTTTTCTTCTTCGTTTTCCCTTTTTCCTGTTCTTTCTTCGTCATGTAATTGTTTACGTCTTCTTGTTTACAGTCATTACGTGTTTTAATAAATGTTGTCTCTGTTGGCCGCTATTCTTCTTTGATTGATTATGTATTCCATACTCTTTTCACACTCATTATTATCTGAGGGTCCACAATTTACAAGCTCTGCTTTTCAGTGGACCTCTCCATTTTCTCAAAATATAAATGCAATTAAATTTAAAATTAAATTTTGTCTTCCTCAAATGTATAAATTACTGTTAAGATTTGTTTATACAAATGTAACTTTGTTGGTATACATTTTACATTGTATTCGTTGTTATGTATTGTATTTTGTTGGAAATGAAAAATAAAAATAAAATGAAATGAAATGAAGCTATTCGTAATGCATACTTAGACCTAAATGTATAAATCACTGGCGGATCGAGGAGTGAGGTCGAATACAAATGAGAGAAGGAGGTAAAAGAGTAGAAGATAGATGAGAGAGAAAAAGGAAAGAGAGAGAGAAAGAAAGAGAGAAAGAAAAAATAGAATTAAGAATATGACTTAAATGTACGCATACAGATTACATTGCCGACGAAGAACATTAGAACAAAAAACAGTTCTATGAAAATGTATTTTAGAGAAACACAGAGAAGATTTCTAAAGAAATATTAAATGACAGGGGCAGAGCGAATCTCAAGGCATATATTACAGTTTCTATCGCTCAAGACGGCTGTCTTGAAGGTATAGGCCTACTGAATCGCTTAACCTCGAGAGACCGGGGCTCAAAATTGTCCTTAAAAGGCAAGAGTGTGAGTGAGAAGAAATTGATTTCAAACGATTAAACCAGTAGAGGCAGTGCAAATTTCGAGGGATATATAGAATAGAGTTTAGAGTGTCCGGGGTTCCGCCCTCTAGACCCCGGCGAGGGCTCGTGCCCCTGCGAGCCGAAAAGGGACCCTGAAGCGTGCCATTGGAACCCATTCGTAAAGATCGAAGTGATGATTCCCATGCAGGACATCATGATATAAAGTGATTCCCAAGATTCCCAAGACAACGGCTGCTATTGACACAAGCATTATGATAGCTGGCCTCTGCATTTATCTTGATTCTTTGATTTACCTCCATACTTTCAAGTTTTAAATTAAATATATGTTTTTGTTTGTTTTTGTATTTCAGTTGCCACATTTTATGTAAATCAATTATATCATTTACTATTATTGTTAAATGAATATTTTGTATTTGATTTTCAATAAATGCAGAAATGATAAGTATGCTTTAAAAAGCGCTTTATTGGAAAAATAATTGTCGTTAGGAGAAAGTGTGTGTTTCTATCTATCAAGACGGCTTACTTGAAGGTTTTGAATTGCTAAAACTCGAGAACGTCAAGGGCTCCGCGCTCCCAGGACCCCAACCCTTGACAGGGGCCCTTAAGACGTGCCACTGGACCCCACTTTTTAGGCGCCTAAAAATTAAAAGGAAAAAGTGAGAGCGACGGGAGAAAGAGATTATAGAAATAGAAAAGAAGATTAAAGAGAATATAGAGGGAGGGGAAAGGAGAGAGAGAGAGAGAGAGGGTTAAAGAGAAAGACAGTGACGTACATTAGAGAAAGGAAGGGAAGAAAGTGAAATAGAGAGAAAAAGAGAGAAAGAGAGACAGAAAGAGACAGAGACAGAAAAAGAGACAGATACAGAGAAAGAGAGAGAGAGAGAGAGAGAGAGAGAGGGATAACGATCGAGAAAGAGAAAGAGATACAGTCAGTGGCGTATCCAAAACATTATCTAATAAATGAGCTTTATATTTTTTTTCTTTCATCTTTAAAACCCTATAAAAAACGCATTTTCAAAATGCATTTTATTTATTAAAAAATTTAACTAACTGGTGACAAAGCTTCCTATAATTATACGGATCTTCGAGATAGGCTGCATAGCCCTTTGAAGATTACCAGAAGAATCGGAAGAAGAACACTGCAATCATAGGCGTATATATACGGCCATATTTTCATCAGGGGAGGTTGAGGCCTCTTGCCACTAGAAAGATAACTTTTGGGGGATTGTAGTTTCTTTTTTTATGGGGAGGGGGGAGGGGGCTTGAGCCCCAAACCTCTTTAGAACCGCTTCTAATATGGTTCTATTTAGAACCACTGCATAATGTCAGGAAACCTAGTAAATGCTTCAATCCATTATGCAAAACAATTATAACTTTATTCCCCAACATTATTTTTTTTTGAAGAAAAAAAAACAGTATTTCCAACAAACAATAATTACTGGTCAATAAAATTGAGAAAATGTGATTTGCATGCTCTCTTAAAGACAAGTTTATAGAACAAAGGGTTTTTCTTGGGAACCACACAAACCTGTTTTGGGGCTCTATCAGTTTGCAGAGGCAAGGCCGGGGGTCCAGTGGCGAAGCCCCCGGACGCTCTGGAACCTATTCATAACCTTCAAGATAGCCGTCTTAAGCGATAGAAAACACACTCTCTCCCAGGGGCGGATCCAGTCGGCGACGAGGAGGGACCCAATTCGTGGGAGGCGTCTTCTTTTCTTTCTTTTTAAGGTAAAATTGTCGTTACCATCTTTTAAAACTTTTTTGCCAGGGTTGGGGCCCCATGCCCCCCTGCTCTCTCTAACGACAATTGTATAGAATGTTGTCTTGCATGGGTCCAGGGGCCGCCTTAGAGCCCCTGCCGGGGCAGAGCCTTTGCTATAGGAAGCCCCGAAGTTCTTCAGTTTAAACAAATTGATTTTAGAACCTTTAAGATAGCCGTCACGAGTGATGGAAATTGTTATTTTCTCCTTGAAATTAACATAGCCTACATCATCTCTTAAATACTATTTTATACAACTGTTTTTCGTACTGTTCTATTTTCCTCCGAAGTGTTCGTAAGCCCATGTCGAGCAAACTCGTCGGAAATCAGTAATCTGGATGTGTATAATTTAAGTTTCGTGTTTTTGTTTCTCTCTCTCTCTCTCTCTCAGTCTCTCCCAACACTTATCTTTCTTTCGTGTCTCCTTGATCCTCAATACTATACTAATTACGTCACAGAGTAGCGGAGTGCTAACATCATTATTCGCTCGTCGTCCCGGTTACTGGTTCTAAACAACAGAGCTTGCGCATGAGGTTCACCGCGAAATCATTCAAGCAACGGGTTGTTCGTTCATTCGTTCGTTTATTCATTTCATTTTCATAAAAAAACACAGCAAATGTGAATAAACATACAAAGAATGTTCAGTTTATACGATAACTTCAAATGAAATATATAGGAGAACAAAGGAAAAGCCCATGGTGGCCTTGTTTTAAAAAGTTCCCGCATTATAATTTATATGACTGAGTATACATTAGTTAAAGATATCACAAAAGACAGCGATAAACACAATATAGCCACAAAAAAATACAAAAACATGTATGAAATAATTTAAAATTGGAGGGGGGGGGCAAAAAAAGCTGTAGCAATGTCATGCAGGGCAAATTAAGAGTTTGGGGCTGGTGGGATCACCACGCTATTGTTTAGCACAAAATTGTTTTCGAACCAGCAACATTAACAACTTGGCTAGTATGACGCCACACTTCGGTACTCTATATATGATACATAAATGCAACAACAAAAAATAATAATGATAAAATAAATCAATAGCCTCATGCGTCACCTAAATGTGCCACCGGAATGAGAATCGTAAGATTCCCAAAAAGATAAATTAGTGAGAATCAAAAATCGATGTGTGTGAACCTGAAAATCTCATTAAAAAAAAAATATCAAGATCAGAATCTCAATAAAAGTACGTGATTTTTTTGTTGATAATCGCGATTGTTTGGCCGAGCTTTTCGTGTAAACAAGAGTGAGATATCAACAGCGCGTCTCGGGAAGAGATTGTTTCCCCGAGTATGAACGATGGCAAAAAAGAAAAGTGAGATTTGAATCGCGTTCCAAATCTCACTAAATTTGTGCGTGTAGACAGATTGCGTAATCAGTATTAGGCAATACAAATTAGTATCGAAATTTGTGTCATGAGAAAGTGAGAAAGATAAAGTATTATTTTACAAAATATGCCGTTCTTGAATATTTAAGTATTAAAATATGATAAAGGTCATTGACAATCCTTTAGGTCTTTACTTGCCTTTGTATGTTCCAGTTAATATACACGGTCAAAGATATCGGGTGAGGAAAAATGATGCTCAACAGTCATGAGGGTAATAATGGGTCCAAACAACTTTTGGACAATCATGCATATGCCAACTCAAGGTAACTTTTTCTCAATTGATAATGATAATGATGATAACGACAAAATAACTTGCCGACCTCGACGTCGGTAGCATTTGCATGATTTAGGTTAACGTTGAGAAATTACTCTCATTCAAAATCATTATGTCCAACTTCCATGAACTTTAAGACAAAATTTTTATATAGTAAAGAGCACCATTCTACATACACCTTAGTATAGCAATATCATAATTCATTGATAACAGTTTGACTAAGTATCAAGGAAGACGGAGGACCATAATAATATCCAAGAGTTTATACTTAGTATCAATTTAAATGATGAAGAAGAAGTATACATTGATATATACACTTTACTGTGGCATAGCTCATTAATAACAGTTTTACTTAGTATAGTAAAGAAGACGAAGGACTATAATAATATCAAAGAGTTTACTTAGCATCACTTTATAAGATGAAGAAGTATACATCGTTATACAGTTTATCGTGGCATAGCTCATTAATAACAGTTTTACTTAGTAGCAAAGAAGACGAAGGACTATAATAATATCAAAGAGTTTACTTAGCATCAGTTTAAAAGATGAAGAAGAAGTATACATCGTTATACAGTTTATCGTGGCATAGCTCATTAATAACAGTTTTACTTAGTAGCAAAGAAGACGAAGGACTATAATAATATCAAAGAGTTTACTTAGCATCAGTTTAAAAGATGAAGAAGAAGTATACATCGTTATACAGTTTATCGTAGCATATATCTCATTAATAAAAGTTTTACTTATAGTATCAAAGATGACGAAGGATTGTCCTATCATACTTTTTATTGAAAATATGCTAGTTTTATTTATGTTCTTAAATGAGAGTTTCGTAGCAAGTCGGGACCTTGGTTATGCCATCAATTATTTCTACATAATCAGATTCAGTACTCATGGTCACTGTTGTTGGCAAGATCTGACGTTGATCTAGTGGTCCGATGTCTTCAACCATTTCTTCATGTTCATATAGGTTGTTGTGTTATGCAAAGAATGGGAGAGAGAGAGAGAGAGAATGAATGTATATATATATATATATATATTTATATATATTTATATATGATGTATAGAGATAGACAGACAGACAGACATCTCGGAGACAGAGAGGGGGGCAGAGGGACAGAGAGAGAGAGAGAGAGAGCAAAACAAATACGGCCCAAAACAAGGCCTAATAATCGAATTTAAAACAAAGTTTTCAGATCCGATTGAAAAAAATCTGAAGAGACTTGATCACTTTTGTAGATTTGAAATGTTGATTTTATATCAATTTTAATGAGTTTAGATCAAAGAGGATATATCACCTTTTGCCTATAGGGACTCACGGCTTCTTTAATTATTCATTGATACATGTCGTTTGCCGAGATTCATTATTTAATTGAAAGCGCTCTCTGTTGCGATTTATCAGAAGTGGTGAAAGCATGGACCTAACACAATTTAATGGTTAAAGGGGCGGGGCGTGGGAGAGGGGGGTCACGTGTAACCGGACTTCAATACAAATCTTATTTGTAAATATAATTGGCACATAATTTTATGACGCACTCTTCTGCCCCGCTTCGGGTAAAATTCTTTCTGAATCAGGACTATAGAATCGAGCCAAAAATACGAACAGAACGGTTTTGAGGTAAATATAGGCTCAAATGCTTATACTGTATAGCTGCATCTATTTCTATCTTACCCAGTTTTACGTCGTTTATAACAGAGCAACACTATCACTATACAGGTGATGATGAGGAATGCAGGAAGAGCAACAACGACAATGAAGAAATCTGAACAGGAAATAACATGAATAAAATCACTGAACATAATCTCATAACATTATTGAGGAAATGGAAGGGCGACTTCCTTCAATAAGCCTCAGTTTCGCTATCAACTATTTTTGTTTTCAAACATGAAATCATTGTTCAATACGCAAACATAGTAAAATAATTCAAATTAAAGAAACGCTGACATGGAAAGTAAACAACATCCTGATCTTTAAAAATAATTTATTCATAAACTTGCATGTCATCACTTAAACAACGCTATAATAATTATTGCACTACACAAACATGATAAATTGAAATTGAACAAAATGATGACATACAAACAAAACCCACCTCGATCCTAATAATCAATATAAAATGATTCATAAATTTAAGCTTACACGTGATCACTTGAGCAGTGCTGACATCACTCTGCTTGCCGTTGCTAATGGCAACCACTGACATCCAATGATGCACTCCAGTAAGTGGTAGATCGGTACAATAAGCTATCAACGTCTGACCAATGTCACTGCTGTTCACGGAGATAGATGCCGGGAGGCAGTACCCTCTCTGCATGTGATATTGAAGGCATCCACCACACCATCTGGGACCACCCACTTTACCGAAATTGGCGGGACGAAGAAGAAACTCCCTTGAGGATCACAGGCTCTGGTACTAAATGCAGTTTAGATAAATAAAAAATAAATATATATATAATATATAGTAGCTTATAGTAGCTTATCCTTCACATTGAATATATCAAATATCAATTTTAATCGATATCATTATAGTGTAGTATTTATATTAATATACCATTTTATAATTTTCAATCGTTTTTTTTTTTGTTGATGTTTTCCTACTGTAACTTATTACTGAATTTTAGATCCACTGTTTTAATGCATTTTTATATGATACAATGTGAACCAGGTATTGTTAGTCTTTGGACTTTTATTTGGTATATTTTCAATAAAACCGAAATTGAATTGAATTGAATTGAATAATTATGCATCATTTTTCATTCAAATTCATCTTTGTGCATTTCAATTTTGTCCGAGGAATCAGGATCGTGCAAATGTCAAAGTTAATTTAGGCATTTGGCATTCAAGTTAGTTGATGATCAATCAAAATCAACACTGTCTTTCCCATTCAGATTATAAATGAATCAGAAATTAAAGAGAGTAAGTTAACGGAACAAACTTTTATCCTATTTCATAAGATTTTAACAGATAAATAATTATCTATAGTTTGTCTTCAATCTTCTGAAATGTTATATGAGCGACTGTTTTGTTGTTGAGGGTTTTAGATTCTTTTAAATATCGACTTCCAACTTAAGATCAGAGAAGGCATGATTATCAGAGCCTCAGAGGTGTAGCTACTAGGGGTACTCGGGGCACCCCACCTCGCCACCTCGTGACAAAGATAAAACGAAAGGAAAGGCGAGAAATGAAGAAAAAGTGAAAGGGAGAAGGGAAGTGGACGAGAGAAAACGCATGGACCACCTCCCGCCTTTTCTTTTCTTCGTAAATTCGCATTTCATTTTCCAAGCAAGACTGTTAACCTCCCCCCCTCCCATCGCCCAGTGCCCCTTCAATGAGTGGACTCGTCTACCACTGATGGTTATCTACGACCGTTCAAAGTTTCTGTTATAGCAAGCTACCCTGATGTTGTCAGCAAAACAAAATTAAGAAAACGACATTCACGCGGTCCCCAGCTTTTTTGTTCTGCTTGTTTTTTTTTCTTCTTCATTTTCTTGTTCTTGTCGGAAAAAGAGAGGAGGGAGGAGAGAGGGGAGGGGATGTGGAGGGAGGGCGAGAGGGAAGGGAAGGGGAGAGAGGGAGGAGAGTCAGCATTCATCTTATTCTACAAATTCAGCACCCATTTATTCTGCAAATTAATGGTTTAGCAACGCCCCTAGTGTATACCATGACCTTTGAAACATACATGCAGTAATTCTGATGGCAGACTTTTCACTCCTTTGACCATTGCTGACTGACGTCACAAAAACGTCATAATCATCGCCTGGGGTCGGTAGGTCGGTACATGATGCTCTGATGTCATTCTGCAGGGGATACACCCGGGCCGGAGAAGGTGACCCAGACGGACAGGACACTTCGTAGTATTCCACCGCTGTGACCGCTCCCATGGGGACATGCCATGCCGCAGTGATGGACGTCGTCGTAACTGCGTCACTCTCTTCTGTTAATGTGACCGCGTCAGGCACTAAAAGAAACCAAACCGAGAGAGAACGAGAGAAAGAGAGCAAGAGAGAGAGAGAGAGGGAGAGAAAGATAGATGGGGAGGAGAGAGTGAGATAAATTAATAAACAAATTAATCAAGTTTATTTATTATCCGTCGTAGGAGGATAGTTGTCCAAGGGTTAGATCACAAACTTACATGCCGTGATTGAAATAGTGTCTCTCACTGTGTAGACCATTGCTGACGGACGTTACAGACACGTTGTAATTTTCACCAGGTCTTGGCAGGTTCACACGATGCTTCAAGTTCGCCTGACTGATCAACTTGGGCTGGGGAAGGCGATCCGTCTGAACAAGACACTTGAAAGTATTCCACAACACCTTCGGGTCTGCTCCATGTTGCAGTGATAGACGTCGTCGTTACCTCATTTCTTTCCTCTGTTAAAACGACTGTTTGGGGCACTGCAAATGAAGGGTAAAGCATTAAATTGCTTTATTCATTATTTTGTAAACTCATTTCATTTCTTTTTATTTTATTCATTTATTTATTCGTTTTTTTTAATGCAGACAATTTATTTATTTATTGGGTCAGATTTTCAGTGTCTATTATTTGCTATATGGAGTTTTTCATTTTGCAATCACATTTACCCAGGTGGACCCAGCCGGCGGCGAAGGGGGACCCAATTCTTGAGAAAATATTTAGCGGAGAATTAGCCGGCGAATAAGCGGGGAGGAGGGGTTATTGAGCTCTATTGTTTTTAACTCAACACCCTTGAGCAAAAAAAAAGAGGTAAAATTGTGGTTCCCATCTTTTTTAAAACTTTTTTTTTTGCCAGGGGTGGGGGCCCGTCTCCTTTTTTTTCTTCATAAAAAAGGTAAAATTGTGGTATCCATCTTTGTTTTTTACTTCTTTTTTTTGACAAGGATGGGGCCGTGCCCCCCTGGCCCCCACCATGGATCCGCCACTGCATATACCTGTCTACCTAACCACTTTATTGAAAGGCCTTTTCAGATATATGAGGCGACAAAAGCGCCGCATTTAATAAAAAAATTGTGATGACGTGAAATGTTAAACGTGCGCTTCAAATTTATTAATCTTATAGGTAAGCACAGAGCTCTGTGAATACGCATAGGACCTTGCGCGCAGTTGTCATTTCTTTGAAGAAAAAAAAACGCGGCAGCTTTTTCGCGGCGGTTTACCGCGCCATATCTGAACACGATTTGGATGACACTACCTTTACCGGGTGCGGAACGAGCGCTATATGTTCTTGACCTATAGCCATGATAGTGCCTATAGAGGTGTCGTGGTATAGTGGTTCATTCACTTGACTCTCCATCCAAGTGGTGATGGTTCGAATATCAACCCGGCACTAACCTTCTTTGGCAAAACATTAATAATCCACCTTTGCCACTCCTTGCAGGTATTCAAAGGGTACCCGGTAGGATGCGAAAGTTGCTTCTGTAAATGGCGCCTGGCTTGAATGCTCCACAGGGAGTGAGGAATGTGCATTCATTGTGTGCGGGCAAGCGTGAATCCGATGACCCGGTTATTAAGATATAGGTTATGCGCCATTGTCGATGTACTAAGTGCTATACAAGCCATGCAGAATACTATTATCATTTTCATTTTTATAATAGACTAGACCAGGGCTTCTCAAAGTCCGGACCGCGGTGCATGTCAATCCGGACCGCCGGGAGGTTCTGTTCACCCGGCCCCATATCTTTTTGTACCAAATTGCGCGCGGCCAAAATGCCAAAATGTATTTGCCCAATGTTTCGGGCCTTTTAGCATTCATGGAAATCACATCTGGACGGTCAAGGAAAAATTTGAGAACCCTTAACTAGACTATCTTAATCAAACGTCACAGGGATGATTTAATATTAATATATATGATAAAACATTATTATTACATGCAAACATTACCGCGGTTTTGGTATACATCACTTTATCAGAGGTAATAGACACCACGTAGAGGTTATACTGCACGCCGGGTGTGGGAAGATCAGTACAATATGCAATCAAGGTCTGACCAACGTGACTGATGTTCGTAAGAGAGATAGATGCCGGGGAGGCAGTACCACTGGTGCACGTGATATTAAAGGCATCCACCTCATCGTTGGGGATCTCCCATGTCGCTGAAATTGATGTTTCGTTGGAGATACCTTCCGATAGCTTCACGGCTGGCAAAGAACAATAAACAAAGAACAAACGAACAAAGAAACACACAGTAAATCTTTTTTTTTTGTGAAACAGAAATGAAGAGCATTATGACTGACAGACTAGTAGTAGAGTATAATTGTATAAAGTATCATTGCTATCTTGGTCAACCGACAACCATTCAATCGGTTAAAATGAAGTCAGTTTTGATTGGCCAATGTCTTTTGCTAATTCAAATAAATTCATCATTTCATTTCTATGTTATAATTATCCTCAGTAAATTGAAAAGTCAGGTATAACAAATGTTTTTTCGTGGTCGGAAATTTGTCGGGGATGCCTGCCTTGCCCCACTCTTCAAGTACGCTAGTGCCATTAAGCTTTCAACCCTATAGCTCTCACCTCCTTCTATAAGTTCTGTCGATACCTCCTGGGAGAGCGGTCCTTCCAGTTTACAAGACCATGTTCCCACGTCCCTAGAAGCATTCACCTTGTTTATCATAATAATCCAATGAAACACAGATGGTTTGCTCAGATCCTGTATGACATCAAGCGTATAAGCGCCCCTTCTATTCCTCATAAGTCTGGGGCCATAGCTGATGACAGCACCCTCGTGATACCATTCAACGTTTTCACCACCTTGTGCGTCGGTCACTGGACATTCCAAGGATGTCAGGTCGCCATCATTGACCCGGTGGTACAGAGGGAGAGGTTCTAGGTGAGGCCCGCGCCATGCTTCCGCCAGTCCTGCAGAATGATAATCATGACTGTTGTTTACTGTGATAATGGCGTAACATGGGCCTATATTGTTGTGAGGCAACAGACATCAAGGTAAAGGGTCCGAGGGGCGGTTTATTGCCGTTTGATCTACAACAAGATGGCCTACTACCCAATTGGTCTATTCCCATACGGACGGTCTATACCCAGTCCGTCTACTATCAACATGGTCTAATAATCATTTTGGTTATGGATGGTAGACGGAATTGGCATTCGACAAACTAAATTAGACCAAATGACCATTAGCCTAAATGGTCATTAGACCGAATGATAAGTAGACGAAAATTATAATTAGACCATGTGGACAGTAGACGAACTGGTTGTAAACCAAACGGCAATTCATCCAAGGTGGGGGTTCTGTGTTTTGTTTTAAACATTCGGGGCGGCGGCGGGAGAGGTGTGTAGGCCGGCTCCACCCTATATGCTGGTTACGCCACTAATTAAATACAATATTGTCCGGTGATGAAATTGTTTCCATTAAAGATAGTATGGTATTAGAGGTGCCGTGGTCCACTGGGTAAGTCATCGGACTGTAGATCACAAGTCATGGTTCGTGGTTCAAGTCCCGCCCCGGCACTTATGTCCTTTTGTAAGACATTAATCGTCATTTGCCACTCTCCACCCAGGTGTGAAATGGGTATGCGGTAGGATGTGAACGTTAATGTGGTTGGATTGGCATGTGCGCGCGTGTAGAATGCTCCCCAGGGAGCGGGGCGTGTGCACTATCACATGCGGCTTAGCAATTGAATCAAATGACCGGGGTAATAATAATTACAATGTAAAGTGATTAGAAACGTAGTATTAAGCGCTATAAAAATGTGACTGTTATTGTTATTATTATTTGAACATCGAAATTAATGCCCTTCTTCATTATATAAACCATTGCAATAATCATCTAGGATCTAGGAAATGGAAAGAGGCCGGTAGTTTTATTATTCTCGTCTACGAATTAAATCTAATCAAAACCGAAAGCATAATAGCCCAATGACATACAGACAAAAACAATGACCATCAACAAGCCCGTACAAGCTTTTTTTAAGGAGGGGTTCTTGGAGTTGCCAACTTGTTTTCATGAGAAAATATTTAGCGGGAAGGGGGTAGTGAGCACTTTTCTTTTCTTTTTCTTTTTAGCTCAACGGGTGGGGGGTATGGAGTACCAATTAAAAAAAATCAACACCCCCCCTTTTGAGCACAAAAAACAAACAAAAATAGTGCTCACTACGCCCCGAACCCCTAGTTTGTACGGGCCTGATCAATTCATGCTTTTGTCGGGGCGCAGAATGGCTGGTGATAATAATTGTCACCGGCATCGTGTGCTTTAACAGCTATGCAGTTTTGTATATAGTAAATGTTATAATAAGTATTTATTTCATAATCAAAATAGACAGTGGTACAAATAGATCATAATCATACAAAGATATATCACACTATTGCATATTGGCCCATGACAATAGATTTGCCAAAGCAGGGCGTAACATAATGGATATAAAATATACAGTTGTACAAATACGGCACATAGTTCAAATTAGATAATACACGAGATAATGAACATTCTACAAATATTAACCAATTTGAAATCAATTAAATATGAGTTTTGTTTTTAACACATTAAGAGAATGATGTGGTACCTAAGTGACGTGGAGTATATTGACGACCAAGTGCGGTAGACTCGTGTCAGTGAGAGAGAGAGAGACTGAGAGAGAGAGAAAGGGGTGGTGACATATTCAAATTAATAGATATGAAAAAAACAAGTAAAATTAATCTATCCCGCCGTGTATATTAACGAGGATGTAGAGTGCAAAATATTAATATTTTGAGATTTGTCAGGCGCCAAATCCACTTGAAAGCAAATGATCAAGGCGCACTTGTGAGACAAAAAAAGAAAAAAGAAAGAAAAGATATCACTTAAAAGTATCTGCATTACAAACAAAGGAAGGAAAGTAAGGTAGAACAAACGAAAATGAAAGAAAAATATTAATTATAGGCTGAATTAAACCGATACGTTTTAAGATTAATGTTAAAGATAAAGTTGAGTTCTGGTCACGCGATTGCATAGGCCATTGTGAAAGAAATGGTGTGGAATCGATCAGAAAAACGTTGATCATGTAGCATTTGAGTATTGGTGTGTACTGCAAGGTTCTAGAATCATCAAAATGATAAGAAAATTGGCCCTGCCAGTCTTGGTAAAAGTAAGCAGCACTGTACACAGAAAGATATATATATATATATATATATATATATATATATATATATGGGACTACAAACACGTGGAATAAAAATGTGGCCCACATTTTTAATCTGTTACATGTCATATTTAGAATATGAAGGCATTTGAAAAGTATTGCTTTTCAGGAAAGATTTTTTTCTCTGATGTTCTCCCACACTTGCATAATAACAATGACAACGCTCACAAATTCTTTTTCACCTCTCCCCAGAAGTCAGTCTTCTCTTTTAACTCTTCAACTGAGCTGATATTACGAATTTATCGATGAAGAGCAATCCAAAACGAAGGCACTGCATGAGCGAAGGTTCTTTTCCTTTAAAGCCCCTCTGCACTACTTTGGCCAGGAGGGATTAGACCTCCAAGCATGGTCACTGACAGTTGGTTATCTCATCATCTCATCTCTCAATTAACATAAGTAAAAGAGGATCATGGGGGACCAACGGGCACCACTTAGGCATTGTTTTCTATATAGAGGGAGCAAGTAGCTACAAGTAGTGCAGTGGGGCTTTAGAGAAACAATCGTTATGACTGATCATTCTAAAGTAGATGATAGGCCTGCACTATATAATGCGTTCAAAAAAGGGTGTAATTTATAATGCTTTCGTGCATAATAAGCTCAAAAAACCAAGCAACATGTGAGATTTAAAAGATAAATCACTCGTGAAAAAGCACCTTATGGAGATATAAAAATGAGCAATAAAATGAAACCAATTAGATCGAAAGTCGACATGCAAGATTCAGTTTTCTGATGGATTGCAAACGTCTGACAAAAGTCTTCTACCCTTTTTGTATTTCTCATTGCAACAGACTTTTTAAACGAAATATATATTTCATACAATTTCGTAGAATGATAACCATGGTGATAATGACTCGAATAGCAACAACAATAAATTAAAAGGATAAAAGTACTACAAACATTAAAAATATTATCACTTATTTAGTAGGTTTTCACTCATTGTTTCTCAGCGATTAAAAGTAACGATTAATGTAAAGACTAACATAACCTATCAACATGATATCATTATTAAAAAAAACAAGTAGACATAATTATTAGAGTACACGAATTATACAAATTACATCTCATTTAAACAATTAAAAGTAAATATTCGCTTTCAAATTAATTCTAGGCTTACCTTCAAGTAGAGATAAACTCAAACAAAATAATAAGAACAGCACATTTGAGCTGCCCATCTTTTATCGATGAATTTGGTATTCCTTTTGTATAGCAGGAAAATAAAATTGCAAGCTTTGGAAAGTTAACGTATGAGATGTTTAGCAGTTTCGATTTTAACCTAATAAACTTGAATGATAATATATCTATAAGCATAAGTGCCTACTGCGGGGAGGGGGTGCCGAGAGAAAGAGACAGAGATAGAGACAGAGATAGAGACAGAGATAGAGAGAGAAAGAGAGAGAGGGGGTAGAGAGAGAGAAATGGGAGAAGTGCATGTGGTCATAGAACACTCTGTTCACTTTTCCTCTTAAATTCTTCATATTTTTTATTTCCTTTTTCTTTCCTTGTCCTCTTCTTTTTATATGACATCATAACAGATTAAAACTATCATTTTATCAGAACCTTTTTGGGGATGGGATATATATAATTTAATGTACCGCATTTAGAGTCAAATGTTTTCCTCAGTGCCCAACCCATTCATTAGATCAGTAAAATCGTGACACATCTGACTGATAAAAACACATCAAATTGTTGTACTTAGAAATTATTTTCTTTCAAAGTTTGGACCAACAAAAAGTGCTACAAACCATGTGATACCAAATACAGTATAATTACTATTAACGATTATATTTATTTAACTGGCCAAGCAAATGACTGTCGCAAACGTAATTATAGCCAAGTCTGATAATATAAAATGTCATGTATCATGCAATATCAAGTATTTCACCACAACAATAACAAGTAAGTTTATATCTATTTTCCTTTTATTAAAGCCCTCTGCACTAGTTTGGCCAGGAGGGATTAGAGGGATTAGTGTGGTCACTGACAGTTGGTTATCTCATCAACTCAGCTCTCAATTAATATCAGAAAAAGAGGATAATGGGGGACCAACAGGCACCGCTTAGGGATTGTTTTCTATATAGAGGGAGCAATTAAGTGGCTACAAGTAGTACAGTGGGGCTTTAATATGTAGTTTGTTTTAATGTACCTTCCATTTTCCTTGAAAGGTATGTGGTTTTATGCTCAGAAAGCTAAAAATGTATAATCCACATGAATCACTTATGTCTTCTCACATGTGATGGAACATATAGCCATTATCTTGATGACGGGAGAAACATTTATAATCGCTATATAATACATCCAGGGGCGGATCCAGGATTTTCCAAAGGGGGCGTGAAATGTACGAAAGTAAAATCATGCTTCTATAGCAATGGAGCGTTTTTGTTTTGTGTTTTGCTATTTTGTTATTTGAACCCTCACCCTATACTATAAACCAGACTTCCTCGTGTATATACGCCAAGAAAGCAACAGGATACAGGAAGAAACGATCAGACACGCTACTGCTGCGACAAATGCGACCTTCCAATGTTGCCTGAAGGACTGTTTCAAAGATTACCACACCAAAGTGAAGTATTGGTAGAGGGTCTACAAACAATGAACAATGAGTTATGTAGATCAATGATAATTATGAACACTGCTTTCACAGTAGTACACTGTACAACATTGAACCATTTATATATTGTTTGCATAAATTTGTTCTAAAGAGTATTATATGAGAAAACATTCTATAACTTGCCAGAGTTTTTTTTCTTCTCTGTTTCAGGCATGATATATAAGTATCTTTTTGCTTTTCCCAGTGATCAGCTGAATTTCTGTTAAACAAGTGTGTAATATGGTTTCTACATGTGGAAAAGTAATTACTGTAATGTTTGGTATATATATATATATATATATGGGAACCTTGTTCGATATTAATGTTTATACTTCTATACTGAATGTTTTGCACACAGAAATTTTTTAACTTGTCTTAATTTTTTATCAAGTGAATATGGTAGCGTGTGATGTTATATAAATATTTGACTGAGTATTTTGATTTGACAAGTAGTCAAGTGCTGTGCCTTATTGATTGAAATGTTGTACAAGTACTGTACATACGTATATGAACACTGTTTCTTACTGGTTTGCATGCTTGAGCCATGTAAATGTATTATTTTCATAGTTTTGAAAGAAATGAAAACAAATCACAAGTGAAATTATAATTCCGTACCCTGCTGGGGTTATTATTTTTATTTCAGGCATGAAATATTCATTGTTTTCTGTACTAGAAATTTCTTAAGTTATCATACAGGGATTGAAATGTTGTACCTGTACATTATTTTTGTAAATATTGATGCATTTTAAATTTTTACCATAACCTGCAATATATTTATACTAGGTGCTTGTATGGTACTACATTTTGCTTTAGTTTTAGTATGTAGATATGATAGCAATGTACTTTCAATCTGACAGTTACCCAGTCCAAACATCAGATTTTTTACTTGCCATAATTCGTATTGCCAATTGTTTATTTATAAATGTGTGCAATAGTTACGAAGCACTGATGAGCAATTTCTTTTCGAAAGCAGTGCATGTCTAAGAAATGTTTGACATGGGATGTATTGTTCAAACATTTCGGCATTGGTGTATACATGTAATGTGGAAAGTTTCATTGACATATTGTTCCATTGTCTTAATATGCTAAGATAGACAGATATTGATATCAGATAATGAAGTTAATTTTTTTTCTTCTGATTTTGCCGATTTTTATTAATCCATGCTGTAATCTATCTGTGTGCCTTCAACACAAAGCTGAATTGAATGTATGGGTTGTATGGAATAACAATATATTTGTAATTTTCATAATCTAATTGTCCTGTCTAACTTGTATGTTGTGTACTGAATGAAAGATGAGAGATATTGAATGGTGAAAAAAAAAGAAAAGAAAGTTCAGATGAGAGAGGAGGTAAGGGAAACGAGTGTTTAACAGCAATTGAGAATAATTCGCAAAAAGATACTTCATTGAAAAGAGTTGAATGGGCTAAATTTAATTCACCTTATTATCCTTTTATTTCACATCTCTCAGTCTCTCCATCTCTGTATTTCTCTATATCTCCCCTTCTTTTTTCCTCTCTCTCTCTCTCTCTATATATCCCTCTCTCTATCTTTCCATCTGTATATTTCCATCTATCTTTCCATCTCTCTCTATCTCTTCCTCTCTATCTCTCTCTCACTCTCTCTCTCTATATATATCCCTCTCCCTCCCTCTCTCTACCCTACCCCCCTCTCTCTCTCTCTCTCGATGTATTGATAAACAGGGAAAACCCCTTGCTTTTGCTTCTTCTATCTTGTTATTGATTACTCAACTATTCTTTCAACTCTCACATCATCATTTTCTGATATGACTGGACTAGAAATAACATAAAATAACAAGAAATAAATACATTGACAAACAATATATATAATAACAAGCATAAACAAACAAGTAATGTTAGAGAGAGAGAGACTGAGAGAGAGAGACTGAGAGAAATACAACAAATAATGGCAGTCACTGTGGTAAAATCTACAAAAGTTCTGAAATTCATAAGAGGTTAGTTCAATAAAATATGCATGTATCTCTTTTATGTTCACACCTATTTCGTATCTCGTTTTCTCTGTCATCTCTCATTCTTTTATCCATGCTTTGCTGCTCCTATTTTCCAAATAATCACAAGTAAGATGAATCATATTTCATTTGATTTTCAGATTTATTCAAACTTCGCACTCGTAGAAATTTGAGTCTTATCAAGCTTCAATTTATCAATACAGTATGTATTATAGGGGTATATATATAGATTAAATCAAATTGATTAACAATATCCCCTAAACAGACGTATTGAACATTTCAATAAGATGAATATATACTTGTATGTTTGTATGTACATGCATACAATCGTATTTTACATAAAAAGGATATGCTTTACATCAGCTTCCCTCACTTCAAAATTAGCATAGGCTCCTGCATTTATGAACCGAAAAATTCAGAATTTCCTGAGTGATGTTATATTTTACTGAGGCCATAGGCTGTGGATGAAATAAAACGGCACTAGGGGAATTCTGAATTTGGAGGTGAATACATGTTACACTGAATGATGAAATTCATGCAATATTTGTTATATAAAATTGTGGGTATTTGCGAAATTTTGGAGTCATGCCCTCTTGATCACTTTCAGGTTGCCTTCGCGTCAGATGCGTGCAGCTGAGACAATGCAAGCAATGGGTACACGTAGAGAACTAGAAGAGATGTGCGCAGTCAAATTCACTTTTGCACGCGTTATAACATGCAAAATAAGGTTGTTATATTACAGTCGTGCAAATATAACAAAATGTCGATGACACCATTTCAGCTATAGGATACAAATACACCATCATAAAACTACATGCAACTAGTACATTCTTTTGTCTCCTTTGTACAGCATCAAAATTTTGAAATATCTAAGGCACTGCAAACTTATTTCAGTAATTCATGATCATCCAATATACATAGAAAGACCTGTTTAGTACATCCTTTTGCATGACAAAATTCAGAATAGACTCACAGATCTGAGCGATTCGCATTGTCTATTATGAAAATCAGAGTTGATTATAAAAATGACATCACTTAATCAGGAGAGGATGGTGATCAAAAGGCAAGGTAATGGAATGCTCATAAGAGTACTGCTTACGTTTGTATCTTATAAGCCAATCAGGAATGCAAACTTACTACAATATAAAACTTATTTACAAAAAGTATGGCAAACATACAGTTTCAAAATAAACAAGTATGATACCATTGCATAATCATAATCATAATGATGCAAAGAAAAGCCTGGAATATTTGTCATAAAAATTATTGAAATCCAGTACTGAATACAATTAGAATAAACATGTATCGTACAATTATAGTAGCATATTTACATGTACACTGAAAGGATGTAAAAAAATCCTGGAAAATATTTCCTTGAATGGATTTATTACATAGTACTGGTGAATGTAGTTAAACATATACATACAATAATCCATGTCAAATTAAATATCAAACTGATAACTCAGGCATGTTGAATTGACAAAAGAGACATGTATCTTAACATTATAGCAGCATATTTACATATAAACTGGAGTGATGTAAAGAAAATCCTGGAAAATATGGATTTTAAAATCTAGAACCGGATGTGTTCTAAATTTACATACAGCAATCCACATCAGACAAAATGTTACACTGATAACTCAGGCCTATGAAATACACCCTTAATACCAGACAAAGCTAGTTCTCAACTATCATACTGAGTTCTATCAAGTTCATAGACAAGATAACTAGAGCAATATGGCTCTTAACATCTGGGTCATTTCTGGTAACAAATTCACAACTTAATTTAGATTTTTATTGAACATGTGCGATGACATTGACATATACAGTGACATTTTGATAAGATAATTTGAAATATTACATACTTCAACTCATAACTCACTTTGTGAAAGTTGGGTGGTATTTCATACATTGCATACAAATCACCTAAAACAAAATGGTAAAAGTCTACAATACACATATACTTGGTACATGCACTACATAAACTGTCTAATGCACTAACATCCTTGATATGGCATTAATCCACATTTTCCACTCTCCACCCAGGTATAAATGGGCACCCGATATGCCAAAGCGCTACATAATTGGCCGCCGCCTAGAACCAGGGTAATAATATTTGAGCGCCAGGAGTGTCATGGCATGACGGGCGTGTGTACTATATCAGAAGCCACCGTTATTATCATTATAACTACTAGTCCCTGGTGTTGTCACCTTCTATACACAGGCATAATGCATGATCATAGCCGAGTAAAAAATGACCCCCTATTTAGAGTATTTTCAAAAATATTTGTTGTGAAAAACATACCCGGTAACCCCTTTCTGCATAAAACAAGTACATAATGGGCTCTTGACACTACTCTGTTTTGGGCTTACTGAGTACACATTCACAAAACGTATCCAATTTTTGCACCACTTTCTACATACTGGTAGGCCTTTCACATGTTTTCGAACATCGTGACAATGTTATGTTCTCTTTCTCGTAAAATGTATACATTACCACCAAATAGTGGACAGTACTTATCAAGGTGAAAAAGAAGAAAACGGCTTTTTTACAAATATTCTAACATTTGGAAACATCGCCTAAAATTACCCCCTTTTAAATTTCTTGGTATCAGCCCTGGGCTTGAAATCAGCAGGCTAGCTGGGACACATGGACACCCAAAATCTAGGTCTCGACCACCGAATTTTGAAGATTTTACTTAGGGCTCATGCATACAGACTGTAAAAAGCTTAGTCTGAACCTCTTTTCCAAAAATAAGTTAGTGTGGAGCCCTGTATCATACATACACAAAGTCAAGATGAAGTGTTACCAGTGGGACACTGTCTTACTCTACCAATACCATAGCAACTAGACTTCATACTTTGATTGCTTCTCTGGAACTTCAGGATCATCCTGTGGAGCTGCTCTTGACTGAGCATAAGTAGATTCCCTCTTGTAAGGCCATCAAGTACCCAAGCCATCTGAGTCAAGTTTGCTGTAAAGGAAACAGATTTTTCTTATTAATCTGAATGAAAGATGAGAAATAAAAATCAACTACTATTGGCATTATTGAATTGAATGTACTAGTCTCAAGAAACATTTTGATCTGTGAATGAAGAAGAAAAATAAATAGAAGAGACTATAGTCCCCCTGCCTAAACAAAAATGACATATATATATGTCGCTAGCATCATCAAGGCGCACAACAAGCAGATTTCATCCATGGGTGACCAAACCAAGCCGAAAACCTGCAACTGCCGAAAAAAGAATGTGTGCCCCCTACAAGGAAACTGCCAGGCCAGCAGCATCATCTACAGTGCCAAAGTCTCCGGTCAAGAAAGCCCTAAGCAATATATTGGACTCACTGAGCCCCTGTTCAAGCTGAGGTACGGTAACCACCTACAGTCCTTCCGGCATGAGAAACACAAAAACAGCACAGAACTCTCCAAATACATTTGGCAACCCAAACAGCAAAGCACCCCATTCACCATCGACTGGTCGATCTCCAGCAAGGCCCAAGCGTACTCCAGCGAAACAAAGAAATGCAACCTGTGCCTAACTGAGAAGCTTGCCATCATCAACGCCGAGAAACAGACACTCCTGAACAAAAGACCAGAACTCATCTCCAAATGCCGCCATGAAAACAAAATTCTATCTCTGCAACTTCAAAAGAGACTATACTTAAATAAATAAGTAAATATTTATGTACTAGCACCTTGGTGTAGTCTATTTTGCGATACCCTTCCCATAACATACATGTTTAAAAATCGAGCATAGTACCTGAGCAATTACGATAGCCCCTTCACCCATGAGTAAATCTTATTGTATTGTATTGTATTAGTTAAGTCTTATTTTGAACGTATTTGTTCCCAGGTTACATAGAGTAATCATGTACTTTTAAGAATGCTATCAGTTGCCTGATGATCGCTTGCAAGGCATGAAACTCGGACAAGCAACCATGTTCTATTAGTCTGCCTTATTCAATATATCTTTTTGCTCTGCCCAGGCATTGAGCACTGTATGGAAGGATAGAGCAAATCTAAGTATATATATACATGTATATATATATATATATATGTATAAAGAACACAAAAATTAAATTTTAAGTTGATTGATTCCACTTTACAGTAGGGAATTTGTTCAATAAAGCTGTTACTGAATATTTAGTTCTGTCAGACAAATAATCAATAATTATTTTTAAAGTAAACAGTATCACAATATTGCATGGTCCCAGCAGAGGTATATATCATCATTATATCTTTTCTTAGTATTCCATCAGAGGTTCTTTATATTATTTCTGTATTGCACTACTCATGAAAATGCTACATGCTGTTATCTGATTTTTTAATTGTTTTAATCACATATAGGCCTACAGTACTGTACTAACCTTTCCAAACATGTGAGGGTGTGGAGAAATGAGTTCAAGTCATCTTGAGCAACTCTATTGAACTTGAAGTTTCCCTTACTAATCTGAGGAAAACAACCCTGTAACATATAACAGCAACATTGCATCAGTTACAAGTAAGTGGATCTATTTCATTCTGGCCATATAATCTATTTTCTTGGGGAGTATACACCCAAGAGCTACAGTAACATCCCATAAACAAAGGAAGTATGGAGAATTAAAACAAGCTAGAGTAAGACCAAGTTTGCACAAGAGATTTACAAAAAATTCTAAAAGAAATTGATCCAATTTATATTCAAATTTCATGAAAACTGTAATATATTAATAGTTTTACTGCAGTAGTACTGGTAGCAGTATCCACTATAGCAGCTGCAGTAATAGAACCATGATATTGACATCAAGTTTTAAAAAAACTACATGTTAGGCCAAATCGTTATCAGAGGCCAACAGCAGAGAGCAGAAGAGCATTACTTTCACGATTCAACCTAAAAGGTGGAATCTGCCTCCTTTTAAAGGTACTATGTCCCATTTGCAGGCCAAAAAATGAAAAGGTTAAGTTCCAACGGCATTTGAAAATAATACTGATTTTGAACTTCCCCAAAAAAGGGGGCTTGAAAATGTCTTTAAGTGGGAAAATAACGAATATTAGTTGTTGAATCGACTTAAGTGCTTCCAAGTCAGTAAGTAATAGTCTAGTTTAGACCAGTAATAGTGAATGGTCGTACGTTTGTGCTGCGCAAAGATTCAATCAGTTTAATTTTGGCCATTACAAGAAGTGGGTTATTGATGTAGACAAATGCTCATGTACCCTTTACAGCTCATTTTATGTAGTATGTTATTACCAAAGAAAAAATGCCAGTCAGTCACTCAATAGTGTCTGACAGTAAGGTCGAGGAAGTAAACAGGTTTTCTTGCATAATTTGAATATTAGGACACTGCTAAGGTTTAAATTTCACAGATAGGACATACATGACATATTCATAATTCCTGCAAAGTTCTACAGAATTTCATGTTGGCTGCAAATGGGACATAGTATATTTAAGCAATGTGTTTGGGAATAGTTTATTTCCAAGATCTGTCTAAACATTGCCAAACATGGATATTATGTCAAATGTCGATTTATTTCATTGCTAACTAACGTTACTTATAAGGGGCTTATAATATTAGAATCTTGTGCATCTTTGATACTAAATTTATAGAATTTATCCATTGGTTACTGTGCAGCATCAAGAATGATTGCACTGTGCACAGCCAAAATAGACATTTACCCATATGTAATGTACACAATGCAGAATAAACAAGATGAATGTCACTGCATAAGAGTAACTGGGTACATTTTTTATTAAATGGGCCTGCTTCTCATCTATTGTTAGTGCTAATCACTGCACTATGCTCGAATCCACTGCTATACTGCTTTATACCGCAGAGGGCAGTAGAATGGATTCTAGTGTAGTGTTCAGCATGAACAGTACATGTGTAAGAACCTTCCAGCAGGTCCATTCCCATAAAAATGTACCTAGTAACTCCTCAAATGTCACTTTTTCTGTGGCATTTCTTGGACAACTATTGAATACTTTTCCAAGTTATGTATCTGTTAACAATAATTTTGAGTAGTTTTTATCTCTTTCTCATCATGCTCTCATAGTTTTAAATGATATCTTGGTATGATTACATTGTTTTTTTTAAAGAAAAAACACATATATATGTGTGCATCATATAACTGTTAATGCTTTTTCTTTCTTTCAATGACCCTCCATGACATTTACATTTGGACACACATACCTTTATGGATGATGCCTTTGCTTTCAATGTTGAGTAGAACTCCTCATTCGTGAGATCCATTTCAAGTGTCAGGTCAGTCAGGTTTGGCATATAACACAGTGCTTCTGCAAGGTGATGCCATGAGGCTGGTATGAGACACTGGACAGCGTAGAGCATTAGAGTCTGGACCTGCATTCATGGAGAATATAGTTAAGTAACTCATCTACACATGCACATATTTTTCCTTACCAATTTCTAACTGTATTCTTTCATTTCACACAAATGCCATTATTTACATTGTTGCATTTATAATGACATTCTCAACAAAATTGATTGAATAGATTTTAATCTCAAATTCAATTCTTGTCTATTGAGAAAAAGAACACACTCAAGTTTCTATGGAGAGGATGATTTAGTAAGAGTGATTTTAAAAAAAATCTATGTGCATTCTTTATAGGCCTTCCAACATGTTTGCATTGATATGTCCTACTCCTAATAACACTGAAATTTCTATCTCTTTCAGTATCGTTTAATTATGTTTCTATGATAAATCCTCATATATTGTGGTTGACTATGTTGAATTACATTATCGAGTAGCATTATGAATAGGCATTCAAGTTGCAGTTTATTATGGTTCGAAATCAAGAAAATCTTCAGTATTTACGTATCAGAATATTCCTCACTTAACAATAATTACAAAAATAATAATAATTATGAATCTATTATATTTGTATCATCAATTTGTTTGCAAGTATGGAATATGTAATAAGTTGTGATGTATTTTACTGTGTATTATTTGTACTTGTCTATATCAACATTTTGTTGAAATGCTTTTAAAACTGAGCTTGTAAAACTTGCAATGTAATTTAGCTCTCGGGCTACCATTTTGCAGTTGTTCTAATAAAACCATTCTACTACTACTACTACATTAATAATACCAAGAAATATTAATTTGTTATTAATGTATTAAGGTATTCTTAACTCTAGATTTCATTAGTAAGAGTGATTTAAAAAAATCTATGTGTATTCTTTATAGGCCTTCCAACCTGTTTGCATTAATATGTCCTACTCCTAATAACACTGAAATTTCTCTCTCTTTCAGTATCGTTTAATTATGTTTCTATGATAAATCCTCATATATTGTGGTTGACTATGTTGTATTACAATATCGAGTAGCATTATGAATAGGCATTCAAGTTGCAGTTTATTATGGTTCGAAATCAAGAAAATCTTCAGTATTTACGTATCAGAATATTCCTCACTTAACAATAATTACAAAATAATAATAATTACAAATCTATTCTATTTGTATCATCAATTTGTTTGCAAGTATGGAATTTGTAATGAGTTGTGATGTATTTTACTGTGTATTATTTGTACTTGTCTATATCTACATTTTGATGAAATTTTTTTAAACTGAGCTTGTAAAACTTGCAATGTAATTTAGCTCTCGGGCTACCATTTTGCAGTTGTTCTAATAAAACCATTCTACTACTACTACTACATTAATAATACCAAGAAATATTAATTTGTTATTAATGTATTAAGGTATTCTTAACTCTAGATTTCATGTGCACAAGACCCCTATAAAGTCAGGAGGTTTGTTGCTATGGTTCAGTTTGGTCAATTCAAGCCTTTATTAAAATTGGCTCTTAAAAACTATATGACATATTTTTCCTATCAATCAAACTTGTTAAAGGTTGGATATTGATTATTGATCCAAACAATGTCAATCTTATACACACTTGAATTTCAACTGAACCAGTACATGTGTGTTTGCTTTTATTCTATGTATCATGACTCTTCCAATTTACCAAGTGAATGGCCTAAACAAAAAGGTGTTTGGAAGAAGAAAAAAAAAATACATATGTGTGCATCATATAACTGTTACTGCTTTTTCTTTCTTTCAATAACCCTCCATGACATTTACATTAGGACACACATACCTTTATGGATGATGCCTTTGCTTTCAATGCTGACCAGAACTCCTCATTCCTGAGATCCATGTCAAGTGTCAGGTCAGTCAGGTTTGGCATAGAACACAGTGCTTCTACAAGGTGATGCGATGACGCTGGTGTGGGACACTGGACATCGTAGAGCTTGAGAGTCTGGAGCTGCATTCATGGAAAATATAGTTAAGTAACTCATCTACACATGCACATACTTTTTCTTACCAATTTCTAACTGTATTCTTTCATTTCACACAAATGCCATTATTAACATTGCCTATTAATGACATTCTCAACAAAATTGATTGAATAGATTTTAATCTCAAATTCAATTCTTGTCTATTGAGAAAAGAACACACTCAAGTTTCTATGGAGAGGATGATTTAGTAAGAGTGATTTTAAAAAAATCTATGTGCATTCTTTATAGGCCTTCCAACCTGTTTGCATTGATATGTCCTACTCCTAATAACACTGAAATTTCTATCTCTTTCAGTATCGTTTAATTATGTTTCTATGATAAATCCTCATATATTGTGGTTGACTATGTTGAATTACATTATCGAGTAGCATTATGAATAGGCATTCAAGTTGCAGTTTATTATGGTTCGAAATCAAGAAAATCTTCAGTATTTACGTATCAGAATATTCCTCACTTAACAATAATTACAAAAATAATAATAATTATGAATCTATTATATTTGTATCATCAATTTGTTTGCAAGTATGGAATATGTAATAAGTTGTGATGTATTTTACTGTGTATTATTTGTACTTGTCTATATCAACATTTTGTTGAAATGCTTTTTAAAACTGAGCTTGTAAAACTTGCAATGTAATTTAGCTCTCGGGCTACCATTTTGCAGTTGTTCTAATAAAACCATTCTACTACTACTACTACATTAATAATACCAAGAAATATTAATTTGTTATTAATGTATTAAGGTATTCTTAACTCTAGATTTCATTAGTAAGAGTGATTTAAAAAAAAAATCTATGTGTATTCTTTATAGGCCTTCCAACCTGTTTGCATTAATATGTCCTACTCCTAATAACACTGAAATTTCTCTCTCTTTCAGTATCGTTTAATTATGTTTCTATGATAAATCCTCATATATTGTGGTTGACTATGTTGTATTACAATATCGAGTAGCATTATGAATAGGCATTCAAGTTGCAGTTTATTATGGTTCGAAATCAAGAAAATCTTCAGTATTTACGTATCAGAATATTCCTCACTTAACAATAATTACAAAATAATAATAATTACAAATCTATTCTATTTGTATCATCAATTTGTTTGCAAGTATGGAATTTGTAATGAGTTGTGATGTATTTTACTGTGTATTATTTGTACTTGTCTATATCTACATTTTTGATGAAATTTTTTTTTTTAAACTGAGCTTGTAAAACTTGCAATGTAATTTAGCTCTCGGGCTACCATTTTGCAGTTGTTCTAATAAAACCATTCTACTACTACTACTACATTAATAATACCAAGAAATATTAATTTGTTATTAATGTATTAAGGTATTCTTAACTCTAGATTTCATGTGCACAAGACCCCTATAAAGTCAGGAGGTTTGTTGCTATGGTTCAGTTTGGTCAATTCAAGCCTTTATTAAAATTGGCTCTTAAAAACTATATGACATATTTTTCCTATCAATCAAACTTGTTAAAGGTTGGATATTGATTATTGATCCAAACAATGTCAATGTTATACACACTTGAATTTCAACTGAACCAGTACATGTGTGTTTGCTTTTATTCTATGTATCATGAATCTTCCAATTTCCCAAGTGAATGGCCTAAACAAAAAGGTGTTTGGAAGAAGAAAAAAAAAATACATATGTGTGCATCATATAACTGTTACTGCTTTTTCTTTCTTTCAATAACCCTCCATGACATTTACATTAGGACACACATACCTTTATGGATGATGCCTTTGCTTTCAATGCTGACCAGAACTCCTCATTCCTGAGATCCATGTCAAGTGTCAGGTCAGTCAGGTTTGGCATAGAACACAGTGCTTCTACAAGGTGATGCGATGACGCTGGTGTGGGACACTGGACATCGTAGAGCTTGAGAGTCTGGAGCTGCATTCATGGAAAATATAGTTAAGTAACTCATCTACACATGCACATACTTTTTCTTACCAATTTCTAACTGTATTCTTTCATTTCACACAAATGCCATTATTAACATTGCCTATTAATGACATTCTCAACAAAATTGATTGAATAGATTTTAATCTCAAATTCAATTCTTGTCTATTGAGAAAAAGAACACACTCAAGTTTCTATGGAGAGGATGATTTAGTAAGAGTGATTTTAAAAAAAATCTATGTGCATTCTTTATAGGCCTTCCAACATGTTTGCATTGATATGTCCTACTCCTAATAACACTGAAATTTCTATCTCTTTCAGTATCGTTTAATTATGTTTCTATGATAAATCCTCATATATTGTGGTTGACTATGTTGAATTACATTATCGAGTAGCATTATGAATAGGCATTCAAGTTGCAGTTTATTATGGTCGAAATCAAGAAAATCTTCAGTATTTACGTATCAGAATATTCCTCACTTAACAATAATTACAAAAATAATAATAATTATGAATCTATTATATTTGTATCATCAATTTGTTTGCAAGTATGGAATATGTAATAAGTTGTGATGTATTTTACTGTGTATTATTTGTACTTGTCTATATCAACATTTTGTTGAAATGCTTTTTAAAACTGAGCTTGTAAAACTTGCAATGTAATTTAGCTCTCGGGCTACCATTTTGCAGTTGTTCTAATAAAACCATTCTACTACTACTACTACATTAATAATACCAAGAAATATTAATTTGTTATTAATGTATTAAGGTATTCTTAACTCTAGATTTCATTAGTAAGAGTGATTTAAAAAAATCTATGTGTATTCTTTATAGGCCTTCCAACCTGTTTGCATTAATATGTCCTACTCCTAATAACACTGAAATTTCTCTCTCTTTCAGTATCGTTTAATTATGTTTCTATGATAAATCCTCATATATTGTGGTTGACTATGTTGTATTACAATATCGAGTAGCATTATGAATAGGCATTCAAGTTGCAGTTTATTATGGTTCGAAATCAAGAAAATCTTCAGTATTTACGTATCAGAATATTCCTCACTTAACAATAATTACAAAAATAATAATAATTACAAATCTATTCTATTTGTATCATCAATTTGTTTGCAAGTATGGAATTTGTAATGAGTTGTGATGTATTTTACTGTGTATTATTTGTACTTGTCTATATCTACATTTTTGATGAAATTTTTTTTTTTAAACTGAGCTTGTAAAACTTGCAATGTAATTTAGCTCTCGGGCTACCATTTTGCAGTTGTTCTAATAAAACCATTCTACTACTACTACTACATTAATAATACCAAGAAATATTAATTTGTTATTAATGTATTAAGGTATTCTTAACTCTAGATTTCATGTGCACAAGACCCCTATAAAGTCAGGAGGTTTGTTGCTATGGTTCAGTTTGGTCAATTCAAGCCTTTATTAAAATTGGCTCTTAAAAACTATATGACATATTTTTCCTATCAATCAAACTTGTTAAAGGTTGGATATTGATTATTGATCCAAACAATGTCAATGTTATACACACTTGAATTTCAACTGAACCAGTACATGTGTGTTTGCTTTTATTCTATGTATCATGAATCTTCCAATTTCCCAAGTGAATGGCCTAAACAAAAAGGTGTTTGGAAGAAGAAAAAAAAAATACATATGTGTGCATCATATAACTGTTACTGCTTTTTCTTTCTTTCAATAACCCTCCATGACATTTACATTAGGACACACATACCTTTATGGATGATGCCTTTGCTTTCAATGCTGACCAGAACTCCTCATTCCTGAGATCCATGTCAAGTGTCAGGTCAGTCAGGTTTGGCATAGAACACAGTGCTTCTACAAGGTGATGCGATGACGCTGGTGTGGGACACTGGACATCGTAGAGCTTGAGAGTCTGGAGCTGCATTCATGGAAAATATAGTTAAGTAACTCATCTACACATGCACATACTTTTTCTTACCAATTTCTAACTGTATTCTTTCATTTCACACAAATGCCATTATTAACATTGCCTATTAATGACATTCTCAACAAAATTAATTGAATAGATTTTAATCTCAAATTTAATTCTTGTCTATTGAGAAAAAGAACACACTCAAGTTTCTATGGAGAGGATGATTTAGTAAGAGTGATTAAAAAAAAAATCTATGTGTATTCTTTATAGGCCTTCCAACCTGTTTGCATTGATATGTCCTACTCCTAATAACACTGAAATTTCTCTCTTTCAGTATCGTTTAATTATGTTTCTATGATAAATCCTCATATATTGTGGTTGACTATGTTGAATTACATTATCGAGTAGCATTATGAATAGGCATTCAAGTTGCAGTTTATTATGGTTCGAAATCAAGAAAATCTTCAGTATTTACGTATCAGAATATTCCTCACTTAACAATAATTACAAAAATAATAATAATTACGAATCTATTCTATTTGTATCATCAATTTGTTTGCAAGTATGGAATATGTAATAAGTTGTGATGTATTTTACTGTGTATTATTTGTACTTGTCTATATCTACATTTTGTTGAAATGCTTTTTAAAACTGAGCTTGTAAAACTTGCAATGTAATTTAGCTCTCGGGCTACCATTTTGCAGTTGTTCAAATAAAACCATTCTACTACTACTACTACATTAATAATACCAAGAAATATTAATTTGTTATTAATGTATTAAGGTATTCTTAACTCTAGATTTCATGTGCACAAGACCCTATAAAGTCAGGAGGTTTGTTGCTATGGTTCAGTTTGGTCAATTCAAGCCTTTATTAAAATTGGCTCTTAAAAACTATATGACATATTTTTCCTATCAATCAAACTTGGAAAAGGTTGGATATTGATTATTGATCCAAACAATGTCAATCTTATACACACTTGAATTTCAACTGAACCAGTACATGTGTGTTTGCTTTTATTCTATGTATCATGACTCTTCCAATTTACCAAGTGAATGGCCTATACAAAAAGGTGTTTGGAAGAAGAAAAAAACATACATATGTGTGCATCATATATTGTTACTGCTTTTTCGTTCTTTCAATAACCCTCCATGACATTTACATTAGGACACACATACCTTTATGGATGATGCCTTTGCTTTCAATGCTGACCAGAACTCCTCATTCATGAGATCCATTTTAAGTGTCAGGTCAGTCAGGTTTGGCATAGAACACAGTGCTTCTACAAGGTGATGCGATGACGCTGGTGTGGGACACTTGACAGGGTAGAGCTTGAGAGTCTGGACCTGCATTCATGGAGAATATAGTTAAGTAACTCATCTACACATGCACATATTTTTTCTTACCAATTTCTAACTGTATTCTTTCATTTCACACAAATGCCATTATTAACATTGTTGCATTTATAATGACATTCTCAACAAAATTGATTGAATAGATTTTAATCTCAAATTTAATTCTTGTCTATTGAGAAAAAGAACACACTAAAGTTTCTATGGAGAGGATGATTTAGTAAGAGTGATTTTAAAAAAAAATCTATGTGTATTCTTTATAGGCCTTCCAACCTGTTTGCATTGATATGTCCTACTCCTAATAACACTGAAATTCTCTCTCTTTAGTATCGTTTAATTATGTTTCTATGATAAATCCTCATATATTGTGGTTGACTATGTTGAATTACATTATCGAGTAGCATTATGAATAGGCATTCAAGTTGCAGTTTATTATGGTTCGAAATCAAGAAAATCTTCAGTATTTACGTATCAGAATATTCCTCACTTAACAATAATTACAAAAATAATAATAATTACAAATCTATTCTATTTGTATCATCAATTTGTTTGCAAGTATGGAATATGTAATAAGTTTTGATGTATTTTACTGTGTATTATTTGTACTTGTCTATATCTACATTTTTGTTGAAATGCTTTTTAAAACTGAGCTTGTAAAACTTGCAATGTAATTTAGCTCTCGGGCTACCATTTTGCAGTTGTTCTAATAAAACCATTCTACTACTACTACTACATTAATAATACCAAGAAATATTAATTTGTTATTAATGTATTAAGGTATTCTTAACTCTAGATTTCATGTGCACAAGACCCTATAAAGTCAGGAGGTTTGTTGCTATGGTTCAGTTTGGTCAATTCAAGCCTTTATTAAAATTGGCTCTTAAAACTATATGACATATTTTTCCTATCAATCAAACTTGAAAAGGTTGGATATTGATTATTGATCCAAACAATGTCAATCTTATACACACTTGAATTTCAACTGAACCAGTACATGTGTGTTTGCTTTTATTCTATGTATCATGACTCTTTCAATTTACCAAGTGAATGGCCTATACAAAAAGGTGTTTGGAAGAAGAAAAAAACATACATATGTGTGCATCATATATTGTTACTGCTTTTTCGTTCTTTCAATAACCCTCCATGACATTTACATTAGGACACACGTACCTTTATGGATGATACCTTTATGGATGATGCCTTTGCTTTCAATGCTGACAAGAACTCCTCATTCATGAGATCTATTTCAAGTGTCAGGTCAGTCAGGTTTGGCATAGAACACAGTGCTTCTACAAGGTGATGCGATGACGCTGGTGTGGGACACTGGACAGCGTCGAGCCCGAGAGTCTGGAGCTGCATTCATGGAGAATATAGTTAAGTATTAAACTCATCTACACATGCACATATTTTTTCGTACCAATTTCTAACTGTATTCTTTCATTTCACACAAATGCCATTATAATACATTGTTGCATTTATAATGACATTCTCAACAAAATTGATTGAATAGATTTTAATCTCAAATTCAATTCTTGTCTATTGAGAAAAAGAACACACTAAAGTTTCTATGGAGAGGATGATTTAGTAAGAGTGATTAAAAAAAAATCTATGTGTATTCTTTATAGGCCTTCCAACCTGTTTGCATTGATATGTCCTACTCCTAATAACACTGAAATTTCTCTCTCTTTCAGTATCGTTTAATTATGTTTCTATGATAAATCCTCATATATTGTGGTTGACTATGTTGAATTACATTATCGAGTAGCATTATGAATAGGCATTCAAGTTGCAGTTTATTATGGTTCGAAATCAAAAAATCTTCAGTATTTACGTATCAGAATATTCCTCACTTAACAATAATTAGAAAAATAATAATAATTACGAATCTATTATATTTGTATCATCAATTTGTTTGCAAGTATGGAATATGTAATAAGTTGTGATGTATTTTACTGTGTATTATTTGTACTTGTCTATATCTATATTTTGTTGAAATGCTTTTTAAAACTGAGCTTGTAAAACTTGCAATGTAATTTAGCTCTCGGGCTACCATTTTGCAGTTGTTCTAATAAAACCATTCTACTACTACTACTACATTAATAATACCAAGAAATATTAATTTGTTATTAATGTATTAAGGTATTCTTAACTCTAGATTTCATGTGCACAAGACCCCTATAAAGTCAGGAGGTTTGTTGCTATGGTTCAGTTTGGTCAATTCAAGCCTTTATTAAAATTGGCTCTTAAAAACTATATGACATATTTTTCCTATCAATCAAACTTGGAAAAGGTTGGATATTGATTATTGATCCAAACAATGTCAATCTTATACACACTTGAATTTCAACTGAACCAGTACATGTGTGTTTGCTTTTATTCTATGTATCATGACTCTTCCAATTTACCAAGTGAATGGCCTATACAAAAGGTGTTTGGAAGAAGAAAAAACATACATATGTGTGCATCATATAACTGTTACTGCTTTTCTTTCTTTCAATACCCTCCATGACATTTACATTAGGACACACATACCTTTATGGATGATGCCTTTGCTTTCAATGTTGACCAGAACTCCTCATTCATGAGATCCATTTTAAGTGTCAGGTCAGTCAGTTTTGGCATAGAACACAGTGCTTCTACAAGGTGATGCGATGACGCTGGTGTGGAACACTGGACAGCGTAGAGCTTGAGAGTCTGGAGCTGCATTCATGGAGAATATAGTTAAGTAACTCATCTACACATGCACATATTTTTTCTTACCAATTTCTAACTGTATTCTTTCATTTCACACAAATGCCATTATTAACATTGTTGCATTTATAATGACATTCTCAACAAAATTGATTGAATAGATTTTAATCTCAAATTTAATTCTTGTCTATTGAGAAAAAGAACACACTAAAGTTTCTATGGAGAGGATGATTTAGTAAGAGTGATTTTTAAAAAAATCTATGTGTATTCTTTATAGGCCTTCCAACCTGTTTGCATTGATATGTCCTACTCCTAATAACACTGAAATTTCTCTCTTTTAGTATCGTTTAATTATGTTTCTATGATAAATCCTCATATATTGTGGTTGACTATGTTGTATTACAATATCGAGTAGCATTATGAATAGGCATTCAAGTTGCAGTTTATTATGGTTCGAAATCAAGAAAATCTTCAGTATTTACGTATCAGAATGCTCCTCACTTAACAATAATTACAAAAATAATAATAATTACAAATCTATTATATTTGTATCATCAATTTGTTTACAAGTATGGAATATGTAATAAGTTGTGATGTATTTTACTGTGTATTATTTGTACTTGTCTATATCTATATTTTGTTAAAATGCTTTTTAAAACTGAGCTTGTACAACTTGCAATGTAATTTAGCTCGGGCTACCATTTTGCAGTTGTTCTAATAAAACCATTCTACTACTACTACATTAATAATACCAAGAAATATTAATTTGTTATTAATGTATTAAGGTATTCTTAACTCTAGATTTCATGTGCACAAGACCCTATAAAGTCAGGAGGTTTGTTGCTATGGTTCAGTTTGGTCAATTCAAGCCTTTATTAAAATTGGCTCTTAAAAACTATATGACATATTTTTCCTATCAATCAAACTTGGAAAAGGTTGGATATTGATTATTGATCCAAACAATGTCAATCTTATACACACTTGAATTTCAACTGAACCAGTACATGTGTGTTTGCTTTTATTCTATGTATCATGACTCTTCCAATTTACCAAGTGAATGGCCTATACAAAAGGTGTTTGGAAGAAGAAAAAACATACATATGTGTGCATCATATAACTGTTACTGCTTTTCTTTCTTTCAATGACCCTCCATGACATTTACATTTGGACACACATACCTTTATGGATGATGCCTTTGCTTTCAATGCTGACCAGAACTCCTCATTCATGAGATCCATTTCAAGTGTCAGGTCAGTCAGGTTTGGCATAGAACACAGTGCTTCTGCAAGGAGATGCGATGAGGCTGGTGTGAGACACTGGACAGCGTCGAGCCTGAGAGTCTGGACCTGCATTCATGGAGAATATAGTTAAGTAACTCATCTATACATGCATACATTTTATTTACTAATTTCTCATTGTATTCTTTCATTTCACACAAATGCCATTATTTACAAAGTTGCATTTATAATGACATTCTCAACAAAAATGAATGAATAGATTTTATTTTCAAATTCAATTCTTGTCTATTGAGAAAAAGAACACACTCAAGTTTCTATGGAGAGGATGATTTATTATGAGTGATTTTTATAAAATTATATATGTATTTTTTATAGGGCTTCCAACCTGATTGCATTGGTAAGTCCTACTCCTAATAACACTGAAATTAATAATACCCAGAAATATGCATTTGCTATTAATGTATTAAGGTATTCAAAACTCTGGATTTCATGAGCAAAAGACCCTTTAAAGTCAGGAGGTTTGTTGATATGTTCAGTTTGGTAAGTTGAATTCTTTATTAAATTTGGCCTTTAAAAACTATATGACATATTTTTCCCTATCAATCAAACTTGGAAAAGGTTGGATATTGATTATTGATCAAATCAATGTAAATCTTATACACACTTGAATTTCAACTGAATCAGTACATGTGTAGTTTGCTTTCATTCCATGTTTCATGACTGGTCCAATAAACCAAGTGCATGGTCTTTATTAAAAACAGGGTGTTTGGCTACTTGAACTGCTATACTGCTTTTTAGCGCAGAGGGCAGTAGAGTGGATTCTAGTGTAGTGATAAACATGAACAGTACATGATTGTGTAAGAAACCCGCAGCAGGCCCATTCTGATAAAAATGTACCTAGTAACTCCTTAAATATCACTATTTCTGTGGCATTTCTCGGACAACTATTGAATACTTTGTCCAAGTTATGTATCTGTTTACAATAATTTTGAGTAGTTGTTGTCTTTCTCATCATGCTCTCATAGTTTTGAATGATATCTTGGTACGATCACATGTTTTTGCTTAGGTTTGTTTCAGCATGTAATACAGCTAACATACTATGCATATACCAAGTTCTGTGACTAGTCCAAACTTGCCTTGCAACAGCTATGAGAATCGAAATTTGTTGCAATTACTAAGTAAATATATCAGGTTTTAAAAGAAACACAAGGTATTTAGATTAAAAGAAAAGCACTTAAAATTGCCAAACATGGATAAAAATAACTTCTGATGAGATAAATTCCAATATTAGCCAAAGCATGCATGTTTATTCAAAGGTATGAGGCTGCTATAAATGGTAAAATTTAAGCATGTTTATGGAAACATTTAGATCTAACATCACTAATAGATCTAGCTGATCTTTTCAGTTCAATCATTTTCACAAACAAAACATAATAATATACATGTGCACCATATATTAATTACTGCTCTTTTTTCTTTCAATGACCCTCACCATGACATTTACATTAGTACACACATACCTGAATGGATGATGCCTTTGCTTTCAATGTAGAGTAGAACACCTCAGTGAGACCCCTAGAAAGAGTGTCAGGTCAGTCAGGTTTGGCATAGAACACAGTGCTTCTGCAAGGTGTTGTGGTGAGGCTGGTGTGGTACACTTGACATCACAAAGGGTGAGAGTATGGACCTGCATGGTTTGTCAATATAGTAAAGTAACCCATCTATACATGCATATATTTATTTACTAGTAATAATTTCCCATTGCATTCTTATATTTATCACCAAGTATATGCATAACACAGTTCTATTAATATTCACATTCTTATAATGTCGGAAGACAGAAATTCCTTTAAGATAATAAGAATGATTTATTTGATTTGTACACAGGTGGTCGGAATGTTAAGATGATCGGCCTGATTACTTTCAGTTATCTTAGGTGTTTGAAGTCTCTACACCATAGTAATGGAATATGATGTTTTGATAATAATTTCTATATCAATTGCTGAAATAGGAAGGTTTCTTTATCAAAGGTTGTTATCGATGAATTACGTGTAAAAGAATTTTCTTTAAATATTGGCTTTGTTACAGTAGCTCTGATACAGCAGAGTGATATTTTGATAGGATGGTTACATGGTTGCAATAAATTTCGGCAGCGTGGTTAGTTACATTTACATGCTCTGATTCTAGTGCAAGTCGGGCATGTAATCACAGCCGGCCAAGAGCAAAGCCGATTAAGTTTCTATTTTATCTCATTTTTGTGGAGTGTGTTAATGAAATGTGATTATAACAAGTCAACGCAAAGCGTAGCATCCCCTCACAGGGTACAAATGGCCTATATGCGTCATAACAACTTACCTCCATTAGACTATACTATTATATTACTAGGCAAGGAAGTTAACCACATGTTAACATATATAATTAGGTTTTTTGCATATATAATGAGCTATGACCTTTCACCTTTGATCTACATACTCCAAAATCGAACTTAGGCTGTATTTTGATACCATGTACCTTCATATTAAATTTCATTAAAATTTGTCAAACATTACTAAAGTTATCGAATGGAAACCAGATTCGCATATTTAATGAGCTATGACCTTTGACCTACATACTCGGAAATCAAACTTACGCTGTGTTTTGATACCATGAACCTTCATATCAAATTTGATTAAAATCCGTCAAACATTACCAAAGTTATCAAACGGAAACCAGATTTGCATATTTAATGAGCTATGACCTTTGACCTACATACTCCGAAATTGAACTTAGGCTGTGTTTTGATACTATGTACTGTCATATCAAATTTGATTAAAATCCGTCAAACATTATTAAAGTTATCGAACAGAAACCAGATTTGCATATTTAATGAGCTATGACCTTTAACCTACATACTCCGAAATCGAACTTAGGCTGTGTTTTGATACCATGTACCTTCATATTAAATTTAATTAAAATTTGTCAAACATCACTTAAGTTATTGAATGGAAACCAGATTCGCATATTTAATGAGCTATGACCTTTGACCTACATACTCTGAAATCGAACTTACGCTGTGTTTTGATACCATGAACCTTCATATCAAATTTGATTAAAATCTGTCAAACATTACTAAAGTTATCAAATGGAAATCAGATTGATTTGATTAAATCCGTCAAACATTATTAAAGTTAGCGAACAGACAAATGACCTTTGACCATATAAAAGACTGATCAATGAGGGCATCATGGCCCAAAAGTGTAGATGTGTAGCTTGTACCAAGATACATCTCCATACAAAATTTGAAAGAAATCTGTCATGAAATGTGGCAGTAAGTGCGCACAAGAGGTACAAATAACCTTTGACCGTTTAAAGGATGGAACAATGAGGGCAGCATTACCAAACACTCAAGATGTGTAGATTTGATCAAGATACAGCTCCGTACAAAATTTGAAAGAAATCCTTCAAGAAATGTGGCAGTAAGAGGGCACAAAAGGGACAAACGACCTTTGACCCTATAAAGAATGGAACAATGAGGGCAGCATGAACAAAAGTGTAGATGTGTAGCTGGTACCAAGATACATCTTTATACAACATTTGAAAGAAATCCGTCATAAAATGTGGCAGTAAGAGCGCACAAAATGTACAAATAACCTTTGACCCTTTAGGAACAATGAGGGCAGCATCAACAAACACTCAAGATGTGTAGATTTGATCAAGATACAGCTCTGGGGCGGTATTCTGAACATTGTTGTAAGTTTTGTGTTATCTTTTGTTGTATCTTCCAGAGATAACACAGCGCTAATATTGTTGTAAGTTCGTATTCTGAAAATCATTTTATCTCTGTGTTATCTCTTGAAGGACCGCCTCTATCTTATCTTTGACCACTGTTGACACGCCCATTTTTATGGACCATACCAATCAAAATCTATTTTATATAAGCATGATAAGTAGGTCAACCAATAGGAATACTTTATGCCATATCTAATGATGCGCCTAGCGCATACTAATCTTGGGCGTAATTAGTAAATTGAGTGCTTATTACGCGTCATCATATGCGCTGTGGCATGTGGATCATGAAGACAAGCCACGCTTTCAATTAGTGGTTATAGATGAGAGCATTAAAATCGTCATATTCTAGCATGTAATTTCTTAGAAAGTTCTCATCTGTCATGTCTCCGGTCAACACACAATCTTTTTCTAACTCGTCTATTGGCACGAAGTTGGTTTTGGGCAAGAAATATTGCCGCCATTATATCACCCCGAAAGATATAACAACCCCCTACCTATTGTAAATATTCTTGTAAATACCACGCAAGATAAGATAAGATAAAAGATACAATAATTTTCAGATGCAGCATCACCCAAATCTGTAGGCTTGTAGATCATACCAAGATACACCTTTGTTCAAAATTTGAACAAAATCACATACCGGTAAGATTTGTGGCCTGTAGAGCGCACACCCATCCACAAAAATATGTCCTTTTACCCTATAGAAGAAGGAACACTGGGGGCAGCATCACCCAAAATCATAGGTGTGAAGATTATACCAAGATACACCTCCATACAAAATTTCGGAGGAATCCGTCAAGGAATGTGGCAGTTAGAGCGCACACAAGAATATCACATGGCGAACGGGGTGGCTTCTGCGCAATGCTGCTGAATCCAAAGAATCCTTCGGCATACTGCCAGGGGATACAATAACTAAGAAAATGAAAGTTTATGAAATTTTCTCTACTGATGACAACATCTAAAATTCATAACTTTCGTATCTTTAATCGGATATTGCTCAAACTTTCACTAATTTCTTTCTCTTATTTTTCTGCTTTTATTAAAACCAACTTAAAGATACTACATGTATGCCCCTTTTGCAGCCAACATCAAATTCTGTAGAACTTTGCAGGAATATGTCATGTATGTCCTATCTGTGAAATTTAAACATTAGCAGTGTTGTAGTATTCAAATTATGCAAGGAAACCCGTTTACCTTGTAGACTTCACTGTCAGACACTATTGAGTGACTGACTGACATTTTTTTTTCTTTGGTAATAACATACATAAAATGAGCTGTAACAGGTACAAGAGCATTTGTCTACATCAATAACCCACTACTTGTAATGGCCAAAATTAAACTGATTGAATCTTTGTGCAGCACAACACGTACGACCATTCGGTACAATGGTCTGAAAATCAGACTATTACTTAGGTGATTGCAATCACTTAAGTCAATTCGACAACTAATGATCGTTATTTTCCCAGTAAAGACATTTTCAAACCCTTTTTTTGAGGAAGTTCTAAATTAGTATTGTCTTTCAAATGCCGCTTGAATTAAACCTTTTCATTTTTGGCCTGCAAATGGGACATAGTACCTTTAATATAAGGGTGGATTTTCCTTTAAGTATGTTGTGATCTTCCTACATGTGGGATTCTTTTAGAGCGTTCAAGTTGTATAAGCAAACAACTGTTTACATGGTGTTCCCTGCCCACCCTCTAGGTTTCCAGTTAGTATTCACACTAAAAGGCTTCTGTTAACACTGCTGCCGCCTTAGTGAGAAGACCATTGATTGATATATCTTTCTTTCAAAATAACCAGCGCATATCAGACATTCAAAGGAAATAAAGAAAAGTAAATTAAAAATGTAGATTAGAAAAGGAAAGAGATGGTAATGGAATGAAATTAAATTAAACAGTCATACACATACATCACAATTGTGGATGAACTGCTCACCTTTGATTCTTTTCCTTCCCTTGCAAGTTTTGCAAAAAAACAAGGATGTATGTATCCAGCGTGATGGTTAACTTTCTTCAAGGATGGCATGGAGCATGTTATCTCTGCCAAATCTAGTGACATAGTAGGTCCACAGTCTCTCAAAATGTCGAGTTCAACCTGAATAAAATGACAAAGTGATTACTGACATCATACAGAATAAAGATGTTCACTTGAATGTTAGGCATACATGTGTAACCTACATGAGCGGTTGCCCTAGATGTGCTGCTAGGACTACAAAGAGTAAGAGGGGAAATAAATAAATAAGGGTGCAGACTGAAGAACTATTCCCATGACATTTCATATCAAATTCCTTTTTTTGCGACAATAGGAATATCTCGTCTTAGTTTACCATGTACTACATGAAGTCACTCGCATACCAAAGTGGTCTGCGTGCTTGTCATAAAAAACGTCGAAAAAGGGTCGATTTTTGGCCTTGTGGCGTCGTCGACGTTTTCAGAAAAAAGGGTGCTTTTCAGGTTAAGTTTTGACGTTTAGGGTATCTTTTTTCAATTTCAAGTTCGACGTTTAGGGTCACTTTTCGGCCATGCCAGCGCCGACATTTATTTGTGTGTATATGTGAATGTGCGGGGTATTCTGCAGTTAAGACAAAAAATTTCGGTGCGAAAATCTGGCAAGCCCGCAGTGTAGCCGAGTAATAGAGGTACAACACTGCCGGCCATAGTAATCTTGTTGTGTATGTTTGCAATGGAGTAAGTTTTTAATTTGAAATTGAAACTAAGCACTTTTTACTGAGCCATGTTAGTTTATTAGATGCATTAATAAACTTGAATGAAGATAAAGCATAGCTTCCAGTGTGTATCTATAATGCCTCAGTGTGAAAATTAACATTACACTAATAGCTTGGTGAAGTGGGATTAAGGGGCCCATTAAAGTAAAAGTTCTGTATGTATTCCGATATATATTTATATGCAAGATTTTAATTATGAAAGACCAAAATTGAAATAAATTATGTTTCATGTAAATTTCATGGGGCACATATGGAACTCTTTCCTGGGATTCTTTCTTAATTACTGTGTAGGTGTGTTGCACAATTTATGGGGTTGTTTTTAGAGTTTACGCCATTTAGGGGTCCATTTTAGAGTTTACGCCATTTAGGGGTCCATTTTAGTTTCTTACGCCATTTAGGATTGATATTTACAGAACCGTACGCCAACAAGGGGCAAAATTTTCTACACTGATTACGCCATTTTTGAGGTGCTGTGACAAGCACGCATACCACTTTGGTATGCGAGTGACCCGGAGGTTTTGTGTCTGTTTTAATGCCTTAATGTTTTAAACCCATCTCCACTATCCTAGATGCTACAGACTACTATAGATAACTTGCAAAAATTGTTCTTTATCTCTGTATGTTTTTGGTATATATATATATATATATATATATATACATGTATAGATACATATTGCCTTTGCAGCAAAATAACAAAAATACACCCTACCATTGACCGACATTGCGAAAATTGCTCTCGAAACACTATAATTTTCAGGAAAATTCTGTAATAAATTTATACTTTATACCTAGGTCTATAAAACTTGGCAGACATGTGTATACTATCAACCTACTTGACAATTGTCTGCAAAGTTAGGTCAAATTTCATGATGTGTTCACAGTTATTGTAAAAAATGCTGAATTTGTTATGCATCACAATACAATGCGTGACATGCTTGTATAGTACCTCAGCGTGGATGAAAATGATGTCAAAATGCCCTTTGAAATGATAGCATACACGGTATACATGTATATGTCCACACAGAAAGTTTTGAGTAAATCAAAATTGAAAGAAGGTCACAATTTGGATTACTTTGGGTTTCCCCCCAATTGTAACATGTACAGAACTTGCTATGACGTAAATTTTCAGACCGATTTTTGCCCCCTTTCCAATTTTTTACTTTATCTTGAAATTTTGCAAATATTTCTGGTGGCCAGACGCAGGGCATCTTATAGCCCGATTTAAAACTTTTTCAAACAGGACTTTTTAGATGCCATTTTATATCCTTCATTACAATTTATCGCACTATATGAGTCACGTATTAGTATGTTAGCATGCAAGGCCATGTACATGTAGGCTGAAGTATATGGAAAACCATACATGCGTAACAACGTGTGTCTTGTTGCGTGTCGTCGATCATCTAATTGCTTCATTTATTTGATCAAAGAAATAGAAATACGGGCATCAATGCGATTGCAGTTCTAGTTTCCAAATTATTACAGTTCAATCCGCTTTGAAGCACCTTTCCATAATTATACTGTTGTACTGTAAGAAAACTGGAAACAACATAAAAGTAAGAACTCGTACAAAAATGGATGAACTAATTTTATTTATCGAACTATGATCAAACTTACCACATGTGGTCCAATGAATGCATAACCTGCTAGAGTGTGTGCTGTCATGTATGCGTCCACGGACAGCAGAGTCTTCTCTGACAAACCCCTGTCCTTCACCAAGGCTGCTGCATCTGGGTCCTGACTCTCAAAGGCTACATCAACAATGAAATGTAACTTTCGATCTATGTCCCATCGATTCATGCTTGGTCCCTGAAGCATAGAGCTTATTACATGGGTTGCAATAGTTTTGCTTTGTGACACAGTGAAGTACAGGAGATACCTAAACTCCTCCTTCCTTGGCAGCACTACTTGCTCAATCAGCCTGTTGAATTCATTACAATCTGATTCATACAAGGAAGCAAAATGGACTCCAGCCATGTACTCCTGAAACAGTTTGTGAGGGAAGAAGACTGGCAATTGCACATGAGCATTCCTCTTATGTGTATCCATGTCAGCGTTAATTCTGTCCTCCTGAGACAAAATCCCGACCCGACAGGCAGTGTCCTTGGATTCTGGGCATATTTTGAAATCATCTTCACCGAAAACCAATGTATTTTCTAGCAGACCATTGAGGGCCTGTTTGGCAATCGGTCCAAGGAGCTCATCAATTTGTTTCAAATAGGTAATAAGTGAGGGGCTGCCTACTTTCTTCACCTCTTTCTGAGCATAATGTTCTTTTAGAAGGGCAATCATTTCTTTGAATATCTGAGAAAAAGTTTTCAGTGATCTCATTTCCTTTAGTTTTTGCTCGTCAAGTTCTTTCCACATAAAACACAACATGGCTACATATATAGGATACTGGGCCATGTTTTCAGATACAACATCATTATCATTGATGAACTGGATAAGCTGATTTGCTTTATCATCATTCTTTGGAAAGTATTTGTGAATGTACTCTGACAAATTCCTTCTGCTGAAACCCTCAACATTAATAAATATGTAGGGCTTAATTAGATCACCATCTGATCTAATCTCTACTGCTCTCCATGGACGAGTGGTCACCAAGACTGGGCAAGAGGCAAGTTGATCTGAATAAAGAATATCACCAAGTCTAATATCACATGTCCCAGATGAGCTTCCACATGCCTCTGAGGAGGTGACACTTGACTGTGATGGCTGATGTTGCATTTGATCGGTAGGCTGTGATTCGCAAGATTTTGTCTTCATGATTTTGTCACTGACTTCGTCTAGCCCATCGAATGCGATGAATACCTTGTCAGGATTTGACCGGATATACTCAGTAATCTGAGAAACCGTTGCTGGATTGGTTTTGGCCAGATAAGACTTTGCAATCTCGCCAATAGTGTGTTGCTTAAATTCACGTAGAGGAACAATCAAGACCCACACAAAGTCACTGAAATAGCTCCCTTCAACCCAGTCCCAGGCAATCTTAGCACAAAATGTAGTTTTTCCAGCCCCTGCCTCTCCCTGAACCATGATCCGCTTGGGGAACTCTCCATTGACTTTGAGATCAAGGATATCATTGTAATCTAGCATTCGCTTCTCTGTCCCATGTTGTTTTTGTAAGACGAGATTAGTATACATGTCTTTAAACTGCACAGTGGAAGCAGGATTGAGAGGATCAGCTCTGATCTTACAGAGAGTTGACCTGTACTTGAACTTGATTTCCTTTGCACACCGCTCAACCAGTTCAGGAGAAAGTGGTTTGGTCTGAGATTCAGCTGAAGGAGGTTTGGTCTGTGATTCGAGCAGTCTTGATGGCCCTCCTAAAAATGCATAAATAATCCATATTCACATGAATTTATATGACTTCATTAAATTTTAAGGGCATTTAAAATCTGAGTAATTTGTGTATACATGTACTTGTAGATGAATATCACTGGAATAATTTTTCCTAGGACATTTCAGCAATGCAGAGTTTCCCTGACAATCACATATCTTATTTTGAAAAACAAGACAAAAATGACTGCATCTCTAGAATGCCTCCACCTACTGTACATTCATTTAATATCAGGGCTTGAATCAATCTTTAAATATCACAATGAGAACAACAAGCCTATATATATAATATATCTATATATATATATAAATAATAATAACAATAATAATACAGCATTTGTTATGCGCCATCGATCTAGTAAACTATTCTGAGGCGCAAATACATGTTGATTGATCTTTACAACCTTTGACTTGACAATCCAACATCTGATCACTTGTCTCCCTATGGACCCTATGGTGACGCATACCATGTGTACTTTTTTCCAGCTAAAATAGCTTAAAGTATTTATTGATATGGTGATAATCATTTCATTTACTGACCTTTGACCTTTTTAACCCAAAATATATATCACTTTGTCTCAATATGGTGATGCATACTAGCACCAAATTTGAAGTTCATACCTGAAGTGGTTCTTGAGATATCGCAATGACAAAAAAGCAGGACGGATAGACATACAACCCCAAAACATATTTTCTCCAGAACCACCTTCGGTGGGCGGATGCATTATTACAGTTATCATAATGGAATGACGCAAAAGAATATAATTTGTTTGTAGAACGTGTGCACGTAAAGAAAGCTGACATACATTGAATTCTCCTGTCACTCAAAGTACTAGTAATATATTGGTGTCCAGAAAATATATGTAGGATTAACAAAGTTAAATTAGTAAATTATAAACCATGCATGGGGCCTGATAAAATTTGACACTTCTACAAATTGTGGCAAAAGTATAGAACACAGAGCACTCACTTTCTCAATGGTAAAAACTGACTGCACTTTTATGCATGTTTTCTATGTCTTCTGGTGTAGCAAGAATCTGTTTACCTGGGCTGTTTGGAATTGGAGGTCCATTGAGTATTCTGTCTGATAGGTCACCCAAGTCAATCTCTCGAAGTTTGTCTGCCAAAAGCTGTCGTTTGTTTGAGTGTGGAGGTTGCTGCTTAACATTCCATTTCATAAAGACATCCATTAAGGCATTTTTGGAGTTCTTCGACTTCTCACTTAGGATTGCCTGTAGCTGAGCATAGGGAATCCCTAGAGATATCCCTACATCCTCATAGTAAGATGGGGGGATTTCCCGGGCCAACTTCAGGAACTCCATTTCACTGACAGTACCGGTACTGTAAAATGAATAATAAATCAATTGGGTACAATAAGATATTGGTTAGAGAACATTCTATTGGCTGAGAAGTTTTTATGTGATACATACTCTACAATTTGTGTTTTACATATGTGCCTGGGGATATCAGAATATAATGCCTGAAATATTAACATTTGAAACTTATTGCCCCAAATTGTTCTGGCAAAGGTAATCATTCCCCCAAAAGCAGCGCCTGGCAGTAAATACAATTAATGATGATGATAGTAATAATAATAACAATAAGAAAAAGATTACTACTACTTCTAATAATAACTAGAAATATCGCAATCTGTATTGCTGCGCAATGCGAATGTATCCCCCGGCAGTGGCAGCGATTTTGTGTCATCCTAATGTTCGAAGGAGGGACAAAGATCCCCTCTCCCCTCCCTGAAACAAAAGGATGATATGTAGAGATCGCCACTAGTGGCTCAGACAATTGTCAAGACTAGGATAGGAGCAGCATCACCAAATCAATATCTGTGTAGATTAGAGTATAATGCACCTCTGTAGAAAATTTGAAAGAAATCTTTTAAGAAATGTGGCAGTTAGAGCGCACAAAAGACAGCCACCAAAATACGACCTTTGACCCTATAACAGACGGAATACGGGTGGCAGAATCACCAAACACTAAAGATGCATGTACATTGTACTAAGACACACCTCCATACAACATTTGAAAGAAATCCGTCAAGAAATGTGGCAGTTAGAGCGCATAAAAGACATATGACCTTTGACCATATAAAAGACGGAACAATGAGAGCAGCATCGCCCAAAAGTGTAGATGTGTAGATTGTCCCAAGATACATCTCCTTTCAAAATTTGTAAGAAATCCGTCATGAAATATGACCTGCAGAGCGCACACTATAGACACCCACCAAAATATGACCTTTGACCCTATAAAACACGGGGACCCTCGTGGCAGCATCACCAAAAACTATAGGTGCGTAGATTTTACCAACATACACTTCCATACTCAATTTGAAAGAAATCTGTTAAAAAATTATGTAGTTAGACCACACACTAGAGTGCACACAAATATCTATCAAAATATGACCTTTGACCCTATAAAAGACGGAACACAGGAGGCAGCATCAGCAAAATCTATAGGCTTGTCGATCGTACCAAGATACACCTTCGTTCAAAATTTGAACAAAATCCCGTGAGAAATGTGGCCTATAATTAAAGCGCACACAAACCATCCACAAAAATATGGGCTTTTACCCTATAGAAGACGGAACAATGGGGGCAGCATCACCAAAAGTTATAGGTGTGTAGATTATACGAAGATACAGCTCCATACAAAATTTGAAAGAAATCCGTCAAGAAATGATGCAGTTAGACCGCACACTAGAGTGCACATAAGACATCTATCAAAATATAACCTTTGACCCTATAAAAGATGGAACACTAGAGGCAGCATCACCAAAATCTATAGGCTTCTAGATTATACCATGGACCTACTACGAATGGACTTTCGACGAAGCTGTCCCTTTGATCCTATGAGTTCCACCGCTGGGTTTAAATTTCGCGCCGATGCAAAAACCCAGCGTGTGGTCCCACCACAATCTGACAGCTGGATGCGATCATGACACTTGCGCAATCTTGCATAATCGCGACAGCAGGCGCGCGATCTTGGGTTGTTCGCTGCTCCTTCAAATCGTTAAGAACCTAGTCTTAAATTGTATGAGCGATCTCCGCAATGCGGACATAGCGAACATGTTTTTTTTTCTAGCGACTGATATTTCCATATTGTCATTGTTTTCAGCGCTGTATTTACTAACAATTATTATTTATTTTGCTGTGCGTATTATTCCATGAAATTTATTTTTCGTACTCATGAGTCATGTGTTGTTTGTAAAGTAATTAGAAGAGCAGGATTATCGTTAGATGACATAAACATGAAAGAATTGTATGATTGGCATGGGCAGTCAATATCGACACAGACGACGTTGTTGTTGTTGTTGTTTCCGACACAGACGACGGAAATTACGGAAGGCAAGCCCCTAATTTTATGTTGAATATTTTGCAATGTTTGTCAATTCCCAAATTTACGGACGCGGTCATATATCCCAATTTCTAGATTCTCAAATAACCCCGTACACATATAGTACATCAAGATAAAATAAGATAAAATCTGAGGGAAGAAAAAAGCAGTCTCACTCTCCAACTATAAATAAAAAATTAAAAATGCACCCGCCGATGTCTATCAATGGGACTACATCAAACTAGCAGATGTAGTCCCATTGATAGACATCGGCGGGTGCATTTTTTTTTATGCGAAGAAATCACACATTACCACAGAATTTCCGAGCACTCATGAAAAACAAACCTAATTCTTTCAATGACTATAAAAAAAACGCACGCAATCGCAACAACTAACGAACGATTGTATTCGACAAACGAATGATTTGTGATCATCACAATGTCGTTGGTTTCACAGAAAAATCAACGGAAACAGGAGAAAAAAACACTTTTAAAACTGTAATTTGGAAGCTCTTGTGGTGATTTCCTTGCTTATATGATGAGTATGCTGCACACAAACAAAAATTCGTAAAAATCGAAGAAATCGCCGATTTCAATAGCTTTTTACAGATTGGCGATCATGAAGAGGACGTAAACTTCATATTTACATCCGGGGCACCACTGACGTAGTATTTAACTGCGCATGGGCAAAAGGCTCTCCTGTCACGATTCATTCATGAAATAAGAAGTGCAAATCGTGGGAAGCATTGATCAATGCGGCGACTCAGCTGATAGAGGGCGGCAAAATCCGGTGGAACTCATAGGACCAAAGGCCCCTTATCGGAGCTTATCAAAACATGCCCGCGGCGTTGCGGTCAGACATAAAACATAGAGGAAAGTAAGACATAAGAACAGGTGGTAGCTATCATTAGTTTTACTACTCTCGCCGTCGAAAGTCCATTCGTAGTAGGTCCATGATTATACCAAGATACACCTTCGTTCAAAATTTGAACTAAATCCCTTGAGAAATGTGGCCTATAGAGCGCACACAAACCATCCACAAAAATATGGCCTTTTACCCTATAGAAGACGGAACACTGAGGGCAGCATTACCAAAAGTTATAGGTGTGTAGATTATACCAAGATACACCTCCATACAAAATTTGAAAAAATCTGTCAAAGGAATATGGCAGTTAGAGCGCACACAAGAATATGACGCGGCGGCGGATGCGGTCATGACGAAAACTCTTTGTTTAAAATTTAAACCCCATTTGACTTTAACACTTCTAGAGCTGAGATAGCATTAAGCCTAAAGTAAACACTAGCACTGTCCAATGTAATCCCCCTCCCGCCACCGAGACCCTGAAGGGGTGATAGAGAGGGAGAGAGGGAGATAAGCCTGATAGAGGGAGAGAGGAACGGAGAAAGAGTGATAGTCTTCAGAGTTAAAATTGTTGTTATATATCGCCAATTGTGGGTCATTTTGCTTCATTCAAACTTTCATTTTGGTCTTCATCTAAATTATGAGTGACTTTTGGACATGAAAATATCTTAAAACAAGCAAAATATATATTTCCTACTTCTCATTTCCTTTCAGCTAGAGCCCCAGTAAGAGTTTGTTTACACTGTTATGTAAGATGATTAAGAGTACAGCTGCAATCCAATATCATAATCTCTCATGCACGCAGAGCTGCAAGGCTCTGTCCAAGTTTTTAACGAAAAACGAAAGTGGGGTCTTGATACCCTACCTGATTTACATCGGTTCCTGTGTTATAGTGGTGGGGTATAGTTTTAACGAGAGCTTTTCGTAATGGTGGCAAACGCGGCGGCGGCGGCAGCGTAACGCTGCTGAATCCAAAGTACCCCACCGGCATACTGCCGGGGGATAGAATAATGATAATGAAGTTTACATTATTATTACTAGAATTGATGATGATGATGATGACTATTAATGCATTGAATACTTTTCGTCAATGCCTTTTCTTCTTCTTCTTCTTCTTGATCTTAATTTCCAAAATCCCATTCTTTTTGCATGCAGTGCAAGTTATTCCAATCTAAGTCCCTCCAGCGTGATTCCTTTCAAACTTTCTGAGTCTGGCATCCCTTCAAGGTCACCTGACTCTTCACTCATGCGTAACCGTCCAGGCGCCATTTTGTCCATTTCTGGTCCATTTTAGGGCCTTTCTTTCTTCCTTGGTATCTCTGCTATCCTAGATGTTACAGAATTTTAACAAATTCCTCTAGATAGTCCAAGAGATGTTCTTTCATCTGCAACATATATATTTAACCTGCCCTTCAAAATGCCATATTCATATTTCAAATTTAAATCCGAAATCGAATCCGTCAAAAATAGCTAAAATTCTTTAAAAATTGACCCCTAAAAATGCAAATTGCCATATACTTTCTCATACCAATTCGGTTTTGTCTAAAATTCTCACAGCATCTTGATCCGCTCCAATGGTCAAGCATGATTTAAATAGCACCATCTAAAGTTCTAAAATTGGCTTTCTTTCTGTGGCTGTAGCTCCATCATGTCTGACCAAATCCGTACTTTTTTTGGATTTAGATACTTCAAGATATGAATTTTGAAGAATTGATACTATTTTCTGAATATTGTATTTCATAATTATTGATATTTCTATAAATAGTTGAAAATATCAAAATTCAATTTTTCATGATTTAACTGGACAAAAATTACTCTTTATTTGTGCATCCACACAAAAACATATTACTAACAATCTAACTTGGATGCTGATGTGAAGAAATAAGATTCTTAGGGTGAAAATAGGAAATTTATGTTATCAATATATAAAGAAAATAATTAGTGGATAGTGAGGACCATACATCACAGACTCATGAGTGAGTTGCCAATTTGTGTAGTGATTTTCAAAGTTTTTCATGTCATTAAAAATTCATAACTTTCTTATTAGTTATCCGATTTTCCTCAAACTTTTTTTGATTGGTTTGTCTGATTTTTCTAGTTCTATTGAAAGTACCGGTAAGTTATTTTTGGAGTGGACTTGGGCTTTAAGAAGGTTGAGTTCTGGAAAGGTGAAAACAAATTGTGAGCTTTTTCACACTTTTTATGTTAGTGTGGAAGAGAATCACAGAAGAAAATCTTCCCTGAAAAAGACAGCTCTTCAAATGACCTATTTTTAAAATATGACAAATATTTTCTGCCATATGTTTGTGTAGTCCCAAATACACATTTCTGTGTCCAGTACATGTGACTTTTAGCAAGACTGGGCAAAATTATCATTTTGACAACTCCAAAACCTCACAGTATACACCAATATAAATGTATGTGCTATATATGATCAACCTTTCCAATCGCTTCCACATTGTTTCTTTCGCAATGCAATCACGTGACTAGGACCCTGTTTCATAAAACTTGTTATCAATCACAAATGCTTAATTTCTATGACAAATCTGCTCTCTGCAGATCAATTGTCACAATTTCAGTAGCTTATAACAGTTATTGTAACCTGTTATCGATATTTACAAGGTTTATAAACAAGTGAAACGCTCTCGGCGGTCTCGCCTGCATTACGCAATTCGATATGATGAAAAATTGAGGTAGGGACATTATTTATAGGCAGGGTGGCCCATTAGCAGGCCCCCAAAATGAAATCCTCTGAATCTAATCAGCATTTTGAAGTGAATATTGACTAAGAATATGCAGACCTGAAATGACATTTGACCTTGACTTTGTCACCTAAAAGACTAATCACTTGATTGGTGATACTTGATAACCCTTATGTTCAAGTTTCATGGAATAGGAATGTATACTTTCAAAATTACGATAAAAATTCAAGATCTTAACGTGATGCCACAACATGGTCTAAGTTTGTTGACCTTAAATGACCTTTGACCTTGACTTTGTGACCTGAAATTCTCCTCACATGATTGGGGATACTTGATAACCCTTTAGTCCAAGTTTCATTGAATGAGAAATTATGCTTTCAAAATTATATTAAAAATTCAAAAACTTAACCTTGGTTAAGTTTTTGATGTTGACGCCGCCGCCGCCGGCGCGCCACCGAAAAAGCGGCGCCTATGTCTCGCTTTTTGCTACGCAGGCGAGACAAAAAGGGCCAAGAACTTAACTTCAACCCCCAAAGCGCTTATGCATACCTTTCTGCAGGGTTAGGACCTGGATTGGTTTCAACGTCACCAGATCTCATCAAGAGGATCAGGAGCAGATAGAGAAGGCAGAATCCATCCATGGCGTAAGATGTCCTTCTCATTCGACAGAAGTGTTGTCCTCTGGAAAATGGTGATAAGACATGGGCGACAAGACCTGCAAAACAATATTCATAAATATATACATTACGTACATAAAACAGATGTAATAAAGACCTTTGAGAGTTCCAATTCACTATATTATAATAGGCTTAATAGCCTAAGGTTTTGGGGACTTTCAATGCCGTAAACCTTTTCGCTGCCGCCTCCTTGAACCCGCCATTGGCGAGAAAAAAAAAAGTGCAGTTAGAATTATCAACCATGCTTCGTTTCTTGCCCATCCATCACCTATATTCGGTTCAAAATCTTGTGTTTTGATGATTTATATTTTTACCAAGTAGGAATTTTTTCATGTACTTATGTCATAAACATATTCTCCTGAGTCACTCTGAACTTATTTTTCTTTAAATTGCAATAGTCATAGCCATATAACAAGAAGTGTTATGGATTTTCACTTAATTACCACATATGCGTATACTCAATTTTTTCAAAAATCTATAATGTACCAAGTCCAAGACCTATCATTTGGAATTTGCTTTCCTCATCAATTAAAGAATCTCAATTGCTGAATGTTTTTAAAAGTATTTGCAAAATATTTTGTTTCAACCTTTCATTTCATTTATCTGTAATATTATGTCAGGCACTGTATTGTCCCCCAGTGGCGGATCCAGCACCCAAGGGGGTGGCGGTGAAAAAAAAAATAACCCTTTCCGTAGGGAAAAAAAATTTTTGGGTGCCAAAAAAAAAAAATTGTGCTCACTACCCCTGGCGCCTAAGAGGGGGGTGGTGGATAAAAAATAACCCTTCCCGGAGGGGAAAAAAATTTTCGGGTCCCAAAAATTTTTTTTTGCTCACTACCCCTGTCATGTCTCTGTAATCTGGCACTTATATGTATATTTATCTGTCAATTATATATCTTACAGATTGTTCTTATTACCCTCTTTTGAGCCAAGAATAGTTTATCTAATTGTGTTATTAGAGATTTGCCCCAAGCAAGCACACCATAATTAATATAAGGTAGAATTAAAGTTGAATACCAAATAAGTAATATGCTTTGAGGAAGAGCAGACTTCAACCTATGAATTACACCAGTATTCCTTGACAATATTTTGCATAGATTATTTATATGAATTTTCCACTTCAATTGTTCATCAATATGGAGACCTAGGAATTTAACATCATTCTGGCGACGAGGATGTCCTTTTTAATTTCAATAACTGTTAATAGTTCCTGAATTTTGTCCTATTACACATCTACAATGACTTCAATACCTCCACCTTCTTTTTTTCTTACAAAATCCTGGTTCACTATCGACCATGGCCATTATGGAAGCAGCTATTTGAAAACTACTTGTTAGCTTCAGGTAGTAATGAGTTTTAGCCCGAGAGGATGCAAATCAGACGGCGAACTTTGTTCCGAGAATCAATGTAGTCGCTGAGAGGTACAGGTTCAGACGACGCAGACAGAGGGCAGATGAGACAGTTGCACAGTACATTTATGTCACAGCCTTGCAAGAACTTGTAAAACATTGTGTTTCTGCAAGCTTGAACTGAACGATAAAATGATACGAGACCCGGTGGTAGAAGGTTGTCACAAACTTACAATCCGCGTATTCATGAGAGGAGTACTGCTAGAATCGGACTTAAATCTAAAAAAAGTACTTGACTGCAGTAGATGCTTTGAAGATGCACCTCAAAGCAATGGCTCAAGGACATGAAGGTGACAGCAAGAATGTGCACAAACTGCACAGAAGAAAACGAAGGAAAGCAGGCTGCAGCTCTAGTGGATGGAAGACAGCAAAGGTACAAAATAGAACAGAGAACACACTGCACAGCTAGGATGGTTGCAGAAACTGGGAAGTAACAATCACGTTACATTTGATGACAATTGCAGAGCAAATCGCACAAAATGTCATAAATGTAGAAAAATCGGACACTGGGCAAAAGTTTGGCGCAGTAGTAAGGTCCAGAAAGTTCAAACGTTGCAAATCATAGTCTTGACAGTGAACCCATGTTGAATCGACAACATGGGATGAATTGGGTTAGGACGAGGAATCACCCTTTTTCCCATCGAAGACTTCTTCAAATTATAATTTCAAGTTGAAGTGGTTGTCCGGATGCCCAGAGGAGTCGAAAAACATTGTAAGTCAAAATTGTAATTACTACTTCTTTACATTTCGAAAAAATGTGCCCAACCCCTGTTTGAATCGTTTTCCTATGCAGGCTCTGGCGCTAAGCTCCGATGCCTTCGGCGGTGGCGGAGCTCCCTGAAGTTTAGACAGAAATAGCCGTCTGGTATGGGTTATTCTTTAATAAAACTGATATGTATAGAGGCGGTCAGAGGAGTCAGATGTAATCTCAGCGGAACCACCGTCGATATCAGAGACTGAAGCTTTCGGTCTACCTGGAGTTAACCTCTCCCCAGTTCTAACTCAACCTTCTCTTTAAGCCAAGGGAAGGCTACCGGAGGCCGGCCCATGGCAAGGGTCCCAACCCCCCATCATTACAAATAGTAGACTAAATTATACAACTATTATTAATAGTCTAGACTCTAGTATTATTTAATAGTAGAGTACATAAGACCGCCAAACTTTGGACACTTAAGACATATAACGGGGGAAAACATTAAATTCTCTTTTAATTATTGAAAGACCAAATATACTATTATTGTGCAAATACTGTTCATGTATGTCATGTAAAAGAAAATTAGTAGGAGCCTAATGGAAATGGAAAACTAGAATTATTTACTTACCCGCATACCTTTTTTTCATTCCGAACTTCGGACGCACTTGCCAAATTTCGGACACGCATGCATGTACATGTATAGCGCACGTATAGCGCACACGCTAAGGTGCGGATAATACGCGCATTCATCAGACTCAGAGGTTAAACCGGATCAAAAATCGTAAGACGGGGGTAAGTTTGACTACGTTGATTTCATGAAAAAATTATTATTTCTCTTTTTGGGCAGATTTAAGTTATAGGTAGAACTATAAGAAAGGTGATTTTCACAACACTCACACAATATTTTGGTGCTAAAATCTTACGACAGTGCTATTTTTTCGTAGTCAAAATGACACTGAATGTTGCCTGTTCGAAGTTTGGAAGAGTGCCATCTTCGGGTAGGGGGGTCTATACATACCCCTATTAGCTCCCAGTCCCAGTAACCGACGCCATTAGAAAAAAATTGGCAGAAACCACCTTAAATATACGAAGGGTTTTTTGTAATCGATATAATTATTAATGGAGTCACTACACCTTAACCCCTACCCCCGTTAACGACGCCATTAGAAAATTCTGGATTCGACGTTTGTTGTGAGTTTTGTAGACAGCAACCTGCCCAAACTTTCTATACTAGTAATAATAGGTTAGTACTTAGTACTAATACTTTTCTACTTAGTAATAGTAGTATCAAATGCATGCAAGTTATACCCGCCTGAGCTAGGCTCATATTCTGCGTTCTAGCCGTGCCCGTTGAAGTAATTTTTGTCCGAAGTTTGGCAACGTCCGAAGTTTGGCGGTCTTACTCTTACTCTAGCTCTATTAGTACTAACATTAACAACACTACTAGTATAGCTAATAAAATTAGAGTTTTAGACTAACCTTGTTTCGCTTTGTTTCAGTCTGATTAGGTTTACAAAGGCAGCAGTTCGTCGACAGACTTAAATCTAAATCTACTGCAACTGAAGAAATATCTTAACATTTAGTGAGATCAATCACTGAATCGAACTCGGAAACGAGTTGGCGTGGCAGTAAATGTCATGTAAGGCTTTGTAAGCGCACATTTCCGCCACAAAAATGGCGACCATATCCATACACTAATGCACTACGTAGGCGCGCTAGGCGTGAACTGAAAGGGGAATCCCCGGCTGCGCTTTTGTTGTACAGCCTAATCACTTCAGCAAGACGTCTTCTACGTTCGCGCGGGGTATACACATGACCAGTGTAGACAGTTTTCATCATCTAGTGTGGTAATCATTATTGTTGTTTTAGGCTATGCATACTTCTACACTCTAGCTATAGGCCTATGTATGACTAGAAATTGTGATGACCTACATAGTCTCTTAAAAAATCTTTCAACAGAGCACTAAATTCTGCACTTCTTAAAGATACTATGTCCCTTTTGCAGCCAACATCAAATTCTGTAGAACTTTGCGGTGATCTTTTTTTCTTTCTTTTTTGCAGATTTTTCTGCATTTATTGAAAAATCAAATACAAAATATTCAAATAACAATAATAGTATATAATATTATTGATGTACATTAAATGTGACAACTATTGAGTGCTAGACTTCACTGTCAGACACTATTGAGTGACTGACTGGCTTTTTTCATCTTTGGTAATAACATACATAAAATGAGCTGTAAAGGGTATGATATGAGCATTTGTCTACATCAATAACCCACTTCTTGTAATGGCCAAAATTAAACTGATTGAATCTTTGCGCAGCATAAAACGTACGACCATTCGGTACAATGGTCTGAAAAATCAGACTATTACTTACTGGCTCTATAGCTCCTAAGTCGATTCGACAACTAATAGTCGTTATTTTCCCACTTAAAGACATTTTCAAGCCCCCCTTTTTTTAGGGAAGTTCTAAATTAGTATTGTCTTTCAAATGCCGTTGGAATTTAACCTTTTCATTTTTTGGGCCTGCAAATGGGACATAGTACCTTAAAGGTTTGTATGATTAATAATGGTCCGTTTTCACTCAAATTTTCAGATTATCTTTAATTGTACATCTAGCATTGAAGTCACTACCTTAGTACCACTTTCTCTCAACAATGTTACCAAGTCCCTTTAAGGCTATAGGCTAGTTGTTGTTGTTGTTGTTTTTTTTTTTACACAGCACTTTATAGCCTAGCTATAGATTGAATTCGGTAAGAAAGTTTTCAGGATCTCGAATAATAATTGTTGTTATGTCAGTGCATATGGAAAAGTGGTGTCTTTTGGCCAGTCTCGAACGCATGCTCGCGCGCATGTACTATAACCAATGGGCACAGGCTTAAAAAAACGTTCTTTTGTCAAAGATATTGGTGTAACTTTGCAATGCTGCAAAATACAAGGCTGGCGCGAGCGGTTTTCTATTGTGTATATTTTTTTCTTGTATTTTCCAGAATATGAGAAAATAATTTTAAGTATTTGCGTCGGACAAGGCCTCGAAAGAAAGATTTTCAAGTGAATTTTGACACCAACCCTTCCATATAGCAATGCACGTACTTGCACAATTCGAAGCAGGAAACTAATCGATAACCCCGTGTTTGAGACTCTGTATCTCAGCAACGGATTACCGTACGCATACAGCGTTTTCACTTTCCAGTCCGGAATTTTCCCCTCTGTCATATATAAAAATCAAGCTGATTGGTCTAAAAAATTCGTCGGACTCCTTGAAAAAGTAAGAAGATTAATCTATTCCATCCAATCACATTTGGTGACACTCCGAGCTCATTAGCATAGAGAGTCATATCACGCCATGACTAGGACTGAGCCTGCACCATTGTCTGACAGGGGTTTCATTGCCATTGCTTCATTTGTTTATGTCAGCGATGATTACATTGGCTGTATTGTTGAACAATGATGTTCACATTTAAATAAAAAGAAGAGATGAGATTATTGAACGCTGTTTTATGGAGAAAATTCCCAACTCTACCCAATGCATCTTCAGTCCACACATTACAACTATGTGTTATCCCTCTGTACATTGAGCTTAATCTACCTATATTCGTTAATGGACTGGTCCGCATACTCGCCTTTGCGTGGCTGTGTGTGCAGTTGGCGCGTAGGGTCATGAATTATTCATGAGACGTACCTGTGCGCGCTGAGCAAAGAAAGACACGCACAGATCCACTTTAGTGGAATTTCGGCCTGAAACTTTTCCATATGCGGATCCGAGGGGGTGGGGCGATTCGGCCACGGCCAACCCCTTTTGACGACTTAAAAAAGGGGAGAGCTAGAGCGATCGACGGAAGAAAAAAATAGAAAAGAATGTAAAAGATAAGAAGAGATGAACATGAAAGAGACACGTACACAGAGAGAGGAAGAGAGAGGGGGAAAATCGCTACCCTGAGTATACGGGTCGGCATCGTATTGGACGGGATGGATATACCGCACCCATGCACCGCAAGCTATTCGTTGATGCATACGTAGGCCTAAATGTATAAATCACTGGCGGATATCGAGGGGTGCATGGGGGTCGAATAGGCCGCGGCCCCACCTTTTTATCGCGGGGAAAATGAAAAAGAAAGAGCGACGGAAGATAGAGGAGACAAATGAGAGAAAAGGAGGTAAAAGAGAAGAAGATAGATGGAGAGAGAAAAGAGAGAGAGAGAGAGAGAGAGAGAGAGAAAGAAGAAAAAAATAAGAATATGACTTATATGTACGCATACAGATTACATTGCCGACGAAGAACAGCCTTAGCCGAACAAAAAACAGTTTTATGAAAATGTATTTTAGAGAAACACAGAGAAGATTTCTAACGAAATAATAAATGATAGGGGCAGAGCGAATCTCAAGGCATAGATTACAGTTTATATCGCTCAAGACGGCTGTCTTGAAGGTATAGGCGTATACTACTGAATCGCTTAAGAGAGAGAGAGAGAGAGACCGGGGCTCAAAATTGTCCTTAAAAGGGAGTGTGAGTGAGAGAGAATTGATTTCAAACGAAATAAACCAGTAGGGGCAGTGCAAATTTCGAGGGATATATAGAATAGAGTTTAGAGTGTCCGGGGTTCCGCCCTCTAGACCCCGGCGAGCCGGGCTCGTGCCCCTGCGAGCCGAAAAGGGACCCTGATCGAAGCGTGCCATTGGACCCCGTCCGTAAAGATCGAAGTGATGATTCCCAAGACAACGTGATATTAAAGTGATTCCCAAGATTCCCAAGACAACGAAGACAACGGCTGCTATTGACACAAGCATTATGATAGTTGGCCTCTGCATTTATCTTGATTCTTTGATTTACCTCCATACTTTCAAGTTTTAAATTAAATATATGTATTTGTGTTTGTTTTTGTATTTCAGTTGCCACATTTTATGTAAATCAATTATATCATATACTATTATTGTTAATTGAATATTTTGTATTTGATTTTTCAATAAATGCAGAAATGATAAGTATGCTTTAAAAAAGCGCTTTATTGGAAAAATAATTGTCGTTAGGAGAAAGTGTGTGTTTCTATCACTCAAGACGGCTTACTTGAAGGTTTTGAATTGTTAAAACTCGAGAACGTCCGAGGGCTCCGCTCCCAGGACCGCAACCTGACAGGGGCCCTTAAGACGTGCCACTGGACCCCACTTTTTAAGCGCCTAAAAATGAAAAGGAAAAAGTGAGAGCGACGGGAGAAAAGAGATTATAGAAATAGAAAAGAAGATTAAAGAGAAGAATATAGAGGGAGAGGGGGAAAGGAGAGAGAGAAAGAGAGAGAGGGTTAAAGAGAAAGACAGTGACGTACATTAGAGAAAGGAAGGGAGAAAGTGAAATAGAGAGAAAAAGAGACAGAAAGAGAGACAGAAAGAGAGACAGAGAGACAGAAAGAGAGACAGAAAAAGAGACATATACAGAGAGAAAGAGAGAGAGAGAGAGAGAGAGAAAGAGAGAGAGGGATAACGACCGAGAAAGAGAAAGAGATACAGTCAGTGGCGTATCCAAAACATTATCTAATAAATGAGCTTTATATTTTTTTTCTTTCATCTTTATAACCCTAAAAAAAAAAACGCATTTTCAAAATGCATTTTATTTATTAAAAAATTTAACTAACTGGTGACAAAGCTTCCTATATACGGATCTTCGAGATAGGCTGCATAGCCCTTTGAAGATTACCAGAAGAATCGGAAGAAGAGCACTGCAATCATAGGCGTATATATACGGCCATATTTTCATCAGGAAGGTTGAGGCCTCTTACCACTAGAAAGATAACTTTTGGGGGATTGTTGTTTCTTTTTTATGGGGAGGGGGCTTGAGCCCCAAACCTCTTTAGAACCGCTTCTAATATGGTTCTATTTAGAACCACTGCATAATCTCAGGAAACCTACTAGCTTTTCTAAGAGTGCACTAGTGAATGCTTCAATTCATTATGCAAAATAAATAACACTTTATTCCCCAACATTATTTTGAAAGAAAAACAAAACAGTATTTCCAACAAACAATAATTACTGGTCAATAAAATTGAGAAAATGTGATTTGCATGCTCTCTTAAAGACAAGTTTATAGAACAAAGGGTTTTTCTTGGGAACCACTATACGGATGGGGTCCACAGACCTGTTTTAGGGCTCTATCAGTTTGCAGAGGAAAGGCCGGGGTCCAGTGGCGAAGCCCCTGGACGCTCTGGAACCTATTCAGAGACTTTAAGATAGCCGTCTTAAGCGATAGAAACACACACTCTCTCCCAGGGGCGGATCCAGCCGGCGACGAGGGAGGGGACCCAATTCGTGGGAGGGGGCGGCCGTCTTCTTTTCTTTCTTTTTTAAGGTAAAATTGTCGTTACCATCTTTTTAAAAACTTTTTTTGCCAGGGTTGTGGGCCCGGGCCCCTCCTCCTCCTGATCCACCCCTGCTCTCCTAACGACAATTGTATAGAATGTTGTCTTGCATGGGTCCAGGGGCCGGGGCAGAGCCTTTGCTATAGGAAGCCCCGAAGTTCTTCAGTTTTTAATTTGATGGCGTCATTTGTGGACAACTCTCCATGCCTTCTGATCATGGAATTTCACAATTCTTTCATTTTCTTTGTATTCATTTGTGTTTAATATCCGACTTCATAAAATGTGAAGTAGAATATCATTCTGCATTCTATATCTTGTTTTCAGGGGAGTAGATTATCTCAATCACAAGAAAGAAGGAAAAACATGAAATTCCATGATCAGAAGGCATGGAGAGTTGTCCACGAATGACGCCATCAAATTAAATATCGCCCTCTGATGACAAGTTATTTCTTTAGCTTTAACTTTATTATACCTTGCCTGATTTTGTTCAATTTTTCACTAATCTTATTCAAATCGTTTAAACTTTACAATAAAGGTAACTTAGGATGAAGGTTTTGGTTCCCTTTAAGTTTCGTGTTTTTGTTTCTCTCTCTCTCTCTCTCTCTCTCCCTCTCTCTCAGTCTCTCCCGACACTTATCTTTCTTTCGTGTCTCCTTGATCCTCAATGCATACTAAACGTCACAGAGTAGCGGAGTGCTAACATCATTATTCGCTCGTCGTCCCGGTTACTGGTTCTAAACAACAGAACTTGTGCATGAGGTTCACCGCGAAATCATTCAAGCAACGGGCTGTTCGTTAGTTCGTTCGTTTATTCATTACATTTTCATAAAAAACACAGCAAATGCGAATAAACATACAAGTATATATACATACAAAGAATGTTCAGTTTATACGATAACTTCAAATGAAATAGGAGAACAAAGGAAAAGCCCATGGTGGCCTTGTTTTAAAAAATTTCCCCGAATATTATAAATTATATTACCGAGTATACATTAGTTAAAGATATCACAAAAGACAGCGATAAACACAATATAGCGACAAAAAAATACAAAAACATGTATGAAATAATTTAAAATTGGAGGGGGGGGGCAAAAAAAATTGTAGCAATGTCATGCAGGGCAAATTAAGAGTTTGGGGCTGATGGGATCACCACGCTATTGTTTAGCACAAAATTGTTTTCGAACCAGCAACATTAACAACTTGGCCAGTATGACGCCACACTTCGGTACTCTATATATGATACATAAATGCAACAACAAAACAAAAAATAATAATGATAAAATAAATCAATAGCCTCATGCGTCACCTAAATGTGCCACCGGAATGAAAATCGTAAGATTCCCCCCCAAAAAAATTAGTGAGAATCAAAAATCGATGTGTGTGAACCTGAAAATCTCATTAAAAAAAATTATCAAGATCAGAATCTCAATAAAAGTACGTGATTTTTTTTGTTGATAATCGCGATTGTTTGGCCGAGCGCTTTTCGTGTAAACATCAGTGAGATATCAACAGCGCGTCTCGGGAAGAGAGATTGTTTCCCCGAGTATGAACGATGGCAAAAAAGAAAAGTGAGATTTGAATCGCGTTCCAAATCTCACTAAATTTGTGCGTGTAGACAGATTGCGTAATCAGTATTAGGCAATACAAATTGGTATCGAAATTTGTGTCATGAGAAAGTGAGAAAGATAAAGTATCATTTTTTACAAAATATGCCGTTCTTGAATATTTAAGTATTAAAATATGATAAAGGTCATTGACAATCCTTTAGGTCTTTACTTGCCTTTGTATGTTCCAGTTAATATACACGGTCAAAGATATCGGGTGAGGAAAAATGATGCTCAACAGTCATGAGGGTAATAATGGGTCCAAACAACTTTTGGACAATCATGCATATGCCAACTCAAGGTAACTTTTTTTCTCAATTGATAATGATAATGATGATAACGACAAAATAACTTGCCGATCTCGACGTCGATAGCATTTGCATGATTTAGGTTAACGTTGAGAAATTACTCTCATTCAAAAATCATTATGTCCAACTTCCATGAACTTTAAGACAACTTTTTTATTTAGTAAAGAGCACCATTCTACATACACCTTAGTATAGCAATATCATAATTCAGTTTGACTAAGTATCAAAGAAGACGAAGGACTATAATAATATCAAAGAGTTTACTTAGCATCAGTTTAAAAGATGAAGAAGAAGTATACATCGTTATACAGTTTATCGTGGCATAGCTCATTAATAACAGTTTTACTTAGTAGCAAAGAAGACGAAGGACTATAATAATATCAAAGAGTTTACTTAGCATCAGTTTAAAAGATGAAGAAGAAGTATACATCGTTATACAGTTTATCGTGGCATAGCTCATTAATAACAGTTTTACTTAGTAGCAAAGAAGACGAAGGACTATAATAATATCAAAGAGTTTACTTAGCATCAGTTTAAAAGATGAAGAAGAAGTATACATCGTTATACAGTTTATCGTGGCATAGCTCATTAATAACAGTTTTACTTAGTAGCAAAGAAGATGAAGGACTATAATAATATCAAAGAGTTTACTTAGCATCAGTTTAAAAGATGAAGAAGAAGTATACATCGTTATACAGTTTATCGTGGCATAGCTCATTAATAACAGTTTTACTTAGTAGCAAAGAAGACGAAGGACTATAATAATATCAAAGAGTTTACTTAGCATAAGTTTAAAAGATGAAGAAGAAGTATACATCGTTATACAGTTTATCGTGGCATAGCTCATTAATAACAGTTTTACTTAGTAGCAAAGAAGACGAAGGACTATAATAATATCAAAGAGTTTACTTAGCATCAGTTTATAAGATGAAGAAGAAGTATACATCGTTATACAGTTTATCGTGGCATAGCTCATTAATAACAGTTTTACTTAGTAGCAAAGAAGACGAAGGACTATAATAATATCAAAGAGTTTACTTAGCATCAGTTTATAAGATGAAGAAGAAGTATACATCGTTATACAGTTTATCGTGGCATAGCTCATTAATAACAGTTTTACTTAGTAGCAAAGAAGGCGAAGGACTATAATAATATCAAAGAGTTTACTTAGCATCAGTTTAAAAGATTAAGAAGAAGTATACATCGTTATACAGTTTATCGTGGCATAGCTCATTAATAACAGTTATACTTAGTAGCAAAGAAGACGAAAGACTATAATAATATCAAAGAGTTTACTTAGCATCAGTTTAAAAGATGAAGAAGAAGTATACATCGTTATACAGTTTATCGTGGCATAGCTCATTAATAACAGTTGAAATGTTGATTTTATATCAATTTTCATGAGTTTAGATCAAAGAGGATTATCACATTTTACCTATAGGGACTCACGGCTTCTTTAATTATCCATTGATACATGTAGAGTTTACCGAGAAACATTATTTAATTGAAAGCGCTCTCTGTTGCGATCCTATCAGAAGTGGGTGAAAGCATGGACCTAAAACAAATGGTGAAAGGGCGGGGCGTGGGCAGAGGGGGGAGGGTGGGGGGGTTACGTGTAACCGGACTTTGATACAAATTTTATTTGTAAAAATAATTGGCACATAATTTTATTATGACGCACTCTTCTGCCCCGCTTCGGGTAAAATTCTTTCTGGATCAGGACTAGTATCGAGCCAAAATAATACGAACAGAACAGTTTTTAGGTAAATATCGGCTCAAAATGCTTATACTGTATATAGCTGCATGCCTGCATCTATTTCTATATCTGTATTTGGGCAGAAAACAAAGATTTTGTGATTTTTTTGTAGTCCTTAATCAGGGCGTCCAGGTTTCTTTCACATCACGAAATGAGCGTCACCATGTACAATGTACTGCATTGTATGGGGAGATCCCAGGAGAGAGAGCGCATAAGATAGATGCAGCAGACTGGATGAAAGAAAGTGACCACAATTTAAAAGTGATAGTCTTTACTAGAAACTTCCTACTGCAATATCTTTGGCACTATATTCTTCATATCACAAGCTGTATTTTGTTTTAAGTAGTATATTTTTAAAAGCCTGATGATAAAGCTAAACGTTACCGAGCAGATCATAGTTCATTATATTCCAAGAAGTGCTGCAGAAGATCTGTGCTTAAGAGATGAGTATTTTTGACAAGCGATAACTTAATATTCAATTTCTATCATCGTTTCACCAGGCTTATTCCGAAAGGTCGGGTAGCGTCGCATCGCGTCGCGTTAAATTGAACGCGACCATTCGTCCAAACCCCCGGTTTTGCCATTGTTATTGAAACTGTTTCACACAAAATAACTATGTGAAATCAAACACAGAAAGACACGAACGTGGACACACACACATATGCCTATGCATACATACAGGTGTCGGGTAAAAAATAATGCCAGAGGTAAAAATGCCAATGGAAAAAATGCTAGTGGAAAAAATGCCAGAGGAAAAAGCTAGATCCGCCCCTGGTACGATGTAAGTGTATTTCGGGTGTGTGTGTAAGGTCGATTGTGTTTGTAGACTATACTATATAGCGGTCTTATCATGACGGAAATGAGGGGAGATCGTAATGATTTCTTTAATTAAGTACAGGGTGTATTATCAAATTTCCTTCCAAGGTATGCATCAGATTGCATTATTTCGAGTCCAAATTTGCAAAAGCTCCCTATCGTGGGAGGGGGACACCCCCTCCCATCCCCCAGGCGCGGATCCAGGGGCCAGGGGCCTTGCCCCCTCCCCAGCACAAAAAAGAGAGAGAGAGAGAAGGAAAAAGGGAAAGGGAAAGAGGAGACAAAGGGAAAGAAAGAAGAGGAAGAAGAAAAGAAAATATGAAAAATATAAATAAAGTGATAAAAGAAGGAGATCGAGGGGAGGGCCGAAAAGGCCTTGCCTCCCAGGCTGTTGCCTCCCCCATCAAAAAATAAGAGAGAAGGAAAGGGAAAGAAAAAGGAAAAGAGGAGATATGTGAAAGAAAAAAAGAGGAAGAAAGGAAAAGAAGGGGGATATCAGTTGCAATTTTCTCGCCAACAAGTTGTGAATCGGGGGCCAAGAGGCCTTGCCTCCCCCGCCAAAAAATAAGAGAAGGAAGGGAAAGGGAAAGAGGAGAGCTAAACGGGAACAAAAAAGAGGAAGAAGAAAAGAAAGGGTGAAAAGAAGGGGAGATCAGTTGCGATTAATCCCGCCAACAACATGTGGATCGGGGCGTAAGGCCCTTGGCTCCCCCTAGGCAACCTAAAAGAGAGAGAAGGAAGGGAAGGGAAAGGTAAGGGGAGGGAAAGGTAAGGAAAGAAAGAGAGAAAGAAGATAGGTAGGGGAGATCAGTTGCGATTTTTCCCGCCAACAAGGTGTAGATCGGGGATGGGGGGCTTGGGAGGGGAGGGGGGGGGGGCATTTTCCTCCCCAATAAAATTCGATACCGGGGTCTCACAAAAATTGCTGAAATGACGTAATTTTCCGAGTTTTTTCCTCACTTTTTAGTAAATTATACTTTTTGTATGCGTTTGTTGGAAAATGACAAATTTCTAAATTTACAGTCAGGCAAGAAATACGCTTATTTAGATTATTTAGAGGCCTACATGTCAGGGCCCGCGGAACGGAGGGGCTCGGGGGCCTCAAGCTCCCACTTTTTTTGAAAAAGTATATTAAAGTGAATAGAAAGAAAGAGAGACAGAAAGAAAGAATAGTGACCTGTCAGTGTCACAAAATAATGAAGTATCAAAATATGCTCATCTGACCGTGATTAAATGCCTAAAACCCCTGAGCTTCCGGGGGCGCTGCCCCCTGGATTCCACCTAGAGCCCTAAGACGGGCCCCTGGATGCTCATCTTACGGTAACTTAATGCCTAAAACCCCTGAGCTTCTGGGGGCTCCGTCCCCTGGACCCCACGCGAATTAGTGTCCTGCCAGTGTCACATTATTATAAGGTATTTAAACAAATGCTCATCTGACCGTAATTACACGCCTAAAACCCCTGAGCTTCCGGGAGCTCGGCCCCCTCGACCCCACCAGGGGTCCTAAGGCGGGCCCCTGAATGCTTATCTGACCGTTATAAAATGCCTAAGACCCTGAGCTTGGGGCTCCGCCCCCTGGACCCCACGCCAATTAGTGTCCTGCCAGTGTCACAAATAAGGTATCAAAACATGCTCATATGACCGTAATTAAACGCCTAAAACCCCTGAGCTTCCGGGGGCTCCAACCCCTCGACCCCACCAGGGGTCCTAAGGCGGGCCCCTGAATGCTTATCTGACCGTCATAAAATGCCTAAAACTCCTAAGCTTCGGGGGGCTCCGCCCCCTAGACCCCACGCCAATTAGTGTCCTTCCAGTATCACAAATAAGGTATCAAAATATGCTCATCTGACCGTAATTAAATGCCTAAAAACCCTGAGCTTCCAGGGGCTCCGCCCCCTCGATCCCACCAGGGGTCCTAAGGCGGGGCCCTGAATGTTTATCTGACCGTAATTAAATGCCTAAAACCCCTGAGCTTTTGGAGGCTCTGCCCCCTTGACCCAACCTAGGGCCCTAAGGTGGGCCCCTAGATGCTCATTTGACGGTAATTTAATGCCTAAAACCCCTGAGCTTCTGGGGGCTCCGCCCCCTGGACCCCACGCCAATTAGTGTCCTTCCAGTGTCACAAATAAGGTATCAAAATATGCTCATCTGACCATAATTAATGCCTAAAACCCTGAGATTCCGGGCTCCGCCCTTGACCCCCTTAGACGCCACGCCAATTTATGCTACGCTCTACCTGATCGTCAATACTTTAGCTTTCCCACCCCCCACCCACTTTGAAAAACAGTCAGCGGGGCCTGCATGTAAGAGTGGGGGTGATGCGAATTTGTTGTTCTGCCCCTCAAACCTTTTTGCTCATTACGCCACTGCTGGTCACCATTACGTACCAATATTTGGCTCGCATAATTTCAAATTCCCCCTAGGGGGCAAATCTTATTATAAGACAACTGGAAGGTAATTGAAATAGATTTTTTGTACTTTTTTAAGATTCCTACATAATATTAACATGCAGATATACTTCGAAGTGAAAGTGAACTATGGTAAGGTTTAATAGATCCTGTATTTTTTCTTTTCACAGTTCTACAAACATAATCGTGTGCTCTCACATAATTGTTGCATAGCTTATTTTCCCTTTAAAGAGATAAGATTCGAATACAGGGCCTCAGTCAGAATAGTACTTGCGCAGTTGCCTCTGATAATATCTGGGCTGTGTATCCTATGAAGCGTTTTTGAACTAAGATAATTCATGCCCAACAATGAAATACTGTAGAATCGACGGCTTTTCTTCTAATACAGTGGTTTATAATAAAAGAAATGTATATTTATATCGTATTCATATGGAATACGGAGTAACATGAGCACGTTAGCATTTTGTAAGCGAACGAGAGTGATAAAGTCATTCATGAATATAAATATATAAAGATATAAAGAAAGTGTTTAATATATTATTACAGTCATGAAACAGTACCACATGAGTTGACAGTCATGAAACACATTATAGTACCGCAGGAGTTTAATTGTTCTGTAATTCCAAATAAATGGAAGTTTTCATTGCAATCATGGTTGTAGCACGAGCTGTCCCATATTTACTCCACAAGGATTCCAATTTCATTTCATAACAACTGCAGTTAATGCGGGATGGGGTTGCAACCTCTCTATCCCCGTAAATTAAAAAAATTACCAATATTCGGGCTGCAAAGACAGCCCCCTCCTGAGTGACAAATTTTTGAAAAATTGTAATTTTAGTCAATTTGTGGGTTGGAATGAATGGAAAAGTTGTCCGCCACTACATCACAGAGACTTCACCGATTCAGCCATTTTGAAGAGCCCATACCCTTGGTGATTACAACTTTCAAAACATCATTACTTCCTCATTTTAGTTTTGTCTGATTTCATTCAAACTTTAACCAATCTACTTCTCTGACTTGTTTGCTTTCTTCTAGTTTAGTTTGCTATCAAGGACAGATTTCTCTTTAAGCCAATTCTAACTTATGCCTGGATTACATTTGGCCTGCCCGTATCCTGCCCGTATCCCGTTTTCCGTGCGGCCTCCATGCGGCCTCCGTGCGGAGGCAGGAGGTGGCCGTGAAATTTTCGTAGGGATTCACGGGCTCCGCAGCCTTTACGATTTAGTTTCGAGGGAAGTTATACAAATTTGAAAAATCGTAAGCCCGTAGCCCGTAGACATGTCGTAGGTGTCATTGCACAATCCCCGCACGAGCATCGCGCGGAGGACTCGCGCTGATCGTGCAGCAAACGCACGATTTTTTCGGTGAACATGGAGGCAAAAAACGCTCAAAAATAGCACGGCGGCTGCACGATCACCGCGCCTTCTCCGCGCAACCTCTGCACGGAAGCTGCACGGGCTCCGTACGATTTCCGTGCGGAGGCTGCGGAGACTGCACGGCTACTGCATTGAAATTTCACGATTTCCGTACAATCTCCGATCGGCCTCTGTACGGATTTGCCCCGGCCCGCCCCCGAGGGCCAATACAAGAAATGGCACGATGCCCGTACATAATGTAAACACAAACATCGTAGCCCGTAGCCTCCTACGGTGCCCCTAAAATCGCACGAAAAATCGTAGACTATTATCGTACGGCGCCCGGAGCAAATGTAATCCAGGCATTACAGAGGCTATGGAAACCAGGCTACGGGCTCAATACAAAGGTAAATCCAGAATCGCCTGAAAATGGGGGTGGGGTCGATCATGAGCAGGCAAAACGTTTTCAAATTGTGGAAGTCCCCGAGTATCATAGAGCCGTAACACTTATCGCCTTTTTTCCTAGATTTAGGAAGGGGCGGTTTCTTTCTTTCACGATTCATATTATGTCAAAAGTTTTAGACCCTTACACACTTTTTTGTTGTTGCTATGGTCATGTTATGCATTTATTGATTGTAAGTATGATTATTTTTTTGTGATTATCAACCATGCCCTGCACATATCAACATGCTATAGTGTTTTATTTTGTGTTTGGAAATGAAAATAAATTGAATGAGATTTTTAGAAAATGACATGGTGTTTGTTACAACACAATAGATAGATTTGCACGACGAGAACGTGGACTGCCACGTGTGGCAATGTGAAGTCCTTTTGGCCGGGCACTGCCAGTGCCTTAAAAGGACGTCACATTGCGTTAAAAGGATGTCATACGTCCGGGCCACGTTCTCGTCGTGCAAATCTAAAAGTCCCTAAAAATAGCAAAATACCAAACTTCGCTGCGTGTCCCTTTCTGAATAAACCCAATGTCATGTTTGACTTCGCTTACTTCATATAAACTGTGTATCTACACTATTAAACTTGAAATGCTAGTCCATGAGGCAGTTGCATTCTTTCAATATTTGCCGTCACGGATGAAAGAAATTGAATGGAGGTGAGTAACGCAGGTTCATTCACTGCGAAATATGGTTAGATGGAAGAGAAAGAGAGCTTATAATGTACTTTGTACTTGTTTTCAGAAACATGCGATGTTATATTGAAAAGGGCGTAGAAAATACAGGTGATGTATCAAACCTAGTAGTATTGGTGACAAAGGCAGCAGCAGTTGAAGAAGTTGAAGTACTACTTCAGAAAAGTAGTAGTAATAGAGTAGAAATAGTACTGGTAGTAATAGTAGTAGTAGTAGTAGTAGTAGTAGTTGTAGTAGTAGTAGTAGTAGTAGTAGTAGTAGTAGTAGTAGTGGTGGTGGTAGTAGTAGTAGTAGTAGTAGTAGTAGTAGTAGTAGTAGCAGTAGTAGTAGTAGTAGTAGTAGTAGTGGTAATAGAAGAATATCAGTACTACTAGTAGTAGCAGGAGTAGTAGTAGTAGTAGGCGTAGTATGAGTAGCACTGCTAGTTGTAGTAGTAGTAGTGGCCGCTGTAGTAGTGGTATTAGTAGTTATGTAGTAGAAATAGTAAAAACAGTAGTAGTATAAAATCGGAGTAATACAAATAGTAGTAGTAGTAGTACAGTATTAGTACCAGTAGTAGTACTAAATTCGTAGAAGTTGTACTAGTAGTGGTGGTAGAAGTAGTAATAGTAGTAGCAGCAAGAATAACAGCATTAGCAGCAGCAGTGGTTTTAGTAAATAAATCGGAAAATTTACATGTAATGATTGCTTTAATTTATTGATTACAGCAAAGCCTCTCTCTGTCCCTCCCCTCCTAAATTTGTACTGAATATTCGGAATATCGTGGGGATAGCATACACAGTGGAAGTTATTCTAAAAATAGAGTATGCTTTTTTTTTCAATAGTTTTTTTTACTGATTCCAAAACAATACAAATCATTATTAGAAATACAGTTGTTTTTCATCTTGACATGATACAATACATTTTCAATACATAGATTGTACGATTGATGAAAAAAATGAAATCAATTGAAAATCACTTCCACACACATACCACACACTGTTCCTAGCCTCCTCAGAAAACCCAAAATTGGAGCGACAGATTAATAGAAATAACCCATTTAAAAAAAATGAATAATTAATTAAAACAAGGTTACAATAACCCAGTGTTAAAGTTCATGAAAACTTCACTTGTTCCCACTTTTGTAAATGTAAGGCTAATTTACCTGCCCTCCCTGCAATATTCTTTTCTCCTTCCCTAAATTCCTACAGTTCTTTTTGAAAATCGCCCAAAGACGATATTATGGACTTTCCCCTGCATCTATATATCCAGTATTTCATTGCAAAAATGATTGTATTAAATATTTTAATTCGTGGGGAATTACCGGACAACCCTAAATGAATATCCACCAAATCGACAGACCTTGATTCCCTTAGCTCAAACTTAGCTATTACATTCTGCCATAACCTTTAATTTGAACATGTACACACTCCCAGAACAAGTGTAAATATGTTTCAATCTTTTGCTTACAAAATGAGCACAAGCTATCTTCAACAAAGCCGAATCTCAATAAGTGTTCTCTAGTATATATTGCTCCATGAAGCAGTTTATCTTTTATTGAATTTCTCTTAGTCTGTTAACAAGAGTAAATTTCCTAGGCCTACTAAATATCTCCCTATATACCTCATTTGAAACATCTGAAAATCCCCGCCCATCGCGTATCTTCAAAACAAATAAAAATTATAACTTCTCTATAAAATATTCATAAACCTTCGTCGATAAAAGATCTCTGAGGAGCTTCACAGTACCGTTAAACTGCATTAAAATATCATACTCTTTTACATATACTATACTCCAGTTACCCTTTTTCCGGTTCTCAAAATAGCTTCCCCAATATTCCATACCTCAACAATTTTGTTTCCTTTTAACCCCAAATGTTGAAAATGAGATATTGACCGCATACCATTTTCAGCAAAAATATCTTGAACTGAAATTATATTGCATTTTAACAAATCCTCATCAAAAAACTCTTCACATGCTTTTATCATTTCAAAATAAAACTTGGGTACTTTCAAACTGAATAACTTGGAATCATATTTACACAAGAAAATAAATCTACATCCTACCATCTTAAAGCAGAAATCAAAGTATAGCTTCCATCTCATTGAATTTCCTCCATACAACAGTCTTTTCACCCACATTACACGTTGGGTTTTTACAAACGAGTCAAAATAAGTCATTCGTACCCCCCCCCCTTCATTATAATCTTGATACAATATTAATCTCTTAATTCAATCTTTCCCATTCCAAATAAATTCAAAACATATTTTCTGTTTTTCCGACATGGCCCACTTTGGAACCACTATAGTGAAGCAAAAACGTAATTTAATTTACATAATGCATTTCTTTTTAATAAATACATTTTTCCAAACACCGTGAGGTCCCTCTGTTTCCACCATCCAAGAAGTCTTTTAATCTTGCTTAAAATCTCCTTATAATTCAACTCCTCTCTTATTCTGACGTCTAACGCAAAAACACTCCCAAAATCTTAATTTCTTTAACCGAATTCCCGAAGGGAAGTCTTTTTGATTTGTCTCTGTTTTCCCCCAATTTCATAATATTATTTTTTTCCGCATTAACCAGTAAACCTCTTATTTTCTTAAATAACATATGATTCTCCTTTACTCTTTCTACAGATTCTTTATTTCTAACAAATATTGTCATAATTATCATCTGCATATAAAACTTGTTTGACTTCAATTCCTCCAATATTAACGCCTTTAATACCCTCATCATTCCTCACTACTGTTGCCAATATTTCAATAGCGAGAATAAATAAATACGGCGAGAGTGGATTTCCCTGCCTTACACCTCGCTTAATATCAAAATAACCAGTAGCAAAACCCCCATTCATAACACAAATACTTATATTACTGTAAATAATTTTTACCCACGAACAAAATGAGGGACCTAACCCAAACATTTCTAAGACTCTAAAGAGGAAAGTATGAGGTACGGAATCGAATGCTTTTTCAAAATCAACCGCAATCAATACAAGCTTTATCATCTGACTCCTCATTCAAAAACAGAATATATCATCAATTAAACGTACCGCTTCTCCAATATTGCGATTATTCATATAGCCCACCTGAGTCCCGTTGCATAAAACTTATCAGTAGGGACTTTTAGATTTTACACGACGAGAACGTGGACTGCCACGGTGACATCCTTTTAAGGTAATGTAACGTCCTTTTAAGGCACTGCTGGGCACGGGCCAGTACCTTGGAAGAATAGGGCCTTTTCGTTTGGCACGTCCACATAGACGACGTCAAAGATATGACGTCATTTCGGCGATTTGCGCATGCGTCGGGTCGTCTCACGTCGTCAGGCCCAATTTGAGGACGCGTTCACCCATGATTTGAGGTTCGTCAGAAAACTCGAACCCCGTCGTCAAAATGACGTCATCTTGCTATATCGCAGCGTAAATCAGAAGGAAAGACAGAAAGAGAAAGTGATAGAATGATAAAAACAGAGAACAACATAAGAGAAGGTTATAGAATAGATAATGAAAAGATAGAAGAGAAGATGAAAGATGGAAAAACAAAGAATAACATAAGGAATGGTAGGAAGAAAATGATAGAACGATAAAAACAAAGAATTACATAAGAAAAGGTGATGAAAGGAAGAAACAAAGAATAACAAAAGGAAAGACAGAAAGAGAAAATGATAAACAAAAGATAATGAAAAGATAGAAGAGAAGATGAAAGATGGAAAATCAAAGGATAACATAAGAAAAGGTGATGAAAGGAAGAAACAAGGAATAACAAAAGGAAAGACAGAAAGAGAAAATGATAAACAAAAGATAAACAAAAGAACAACAAAAGAGAAGGTGATAGAATGATAAAAACAAAGAACAACAAAAGAGAAGGTGATAGAAGGAAGAAATAGAATAACATAAGGAGAGACAGAAAGAGAAAATGATAAAGCATAGATAATGGAAAGATAGAAGAAAAGATGAAAGATGGACAAATAAAGAATAACATAAGGAATGGTAGGAAGAAAATGATAAAACGATAAAAACAAAGAATTACATAAGAAAAGGTGATAGAAGGAAGAAACAAACAATAACATAAGAAAAGACAGAAAGAGAAGGTGATAGAATGATAAAAACAAAGAACAACAAAAGAGAAGGTGATAGAATGATAAAAACAAAGAACAACAAAAGAGAAGGTGATAGAAGGAAGAAATAAAGAATAACATAAGGAGAGACAGAAAGAGAAAATGATAAAACGATAAAAACAAAGAATTACATAAGAAAAGGTGATAGAAGGAAGAAACAAACAATAACATAAGAAAAGACAGAAAGAGAAGGTGATAGAATGATAGATAATGGAAAGATAGAAGAAAAGATGAAAGATGGACAAATAAAGAATAACATAAGGAAAGATAGAAAGAGGAAATTAATAGAATAATAAAAACAAACACTAACATAAGAGAAGGTAATAAAAGGAAGAAATAAAGAATAACATAAGGAAAGACAGAAAGAGAAAATGATAAAGCATAGATAATGGAAAGATAGAAGAAAAGATGAAAGATGGAAAAACAAAGAATAACATAAGGAAAGATATAGAAAGAGGAAATTAAAAGAATAATAAAAACAAACACTAACATAAGAGAAGGTGATAGAAGGAAGAAATAAAGAATAACATACGGAAAGACAGAAAGAGAAAATGATAGAATGGTAACAATAGGAGAGACAGAAAGAGAAAATGATAAAGAATAGAAAATGGAAAGATAGAAAGGAAGATGAAAGATGGAAAAACAGATAATAACATAAGAAAAACAGAGAGAGAAAATGATAGAAGGAAAACAAAGAATAACATGACGAAAGATAGAAACAAATAATAGAGTAATATACGAAGAATAACATAACTGTTTACAAGTGAAAGAAGGAGAAATTGAATAAGCGAGCGGGGGCCATTACGTCATCGTGTAGAGAACGGGCGTAGACTACATACGAAAAGTGTTATAAAGTAGTGAACAGGACGGGTTGACTGCGGCCAATTCGCATCGTTAGAGGACGGGAACGGCGTCCTCGTCCACACAAACGAAAAGGGCACACGTGGCAGTCCACGTTCTCGTCGTGTAAATCTAAAAGTCCCTATTGATGGTAACTTTGCCATCAATGGTAACTTCCATGGAATACTTGATTTTGATTGGCTGTTGAGCAATGTTACCATGGTAGTTACCATTGATGGGAGAGTTACCATCAATGGTAAGTTTTATGCACCACGTCCCTGGTCTACGTGTATGACTTCCTCAAGTATTCCCTTAATTCTTGTAGCTAACACCTTTGACAAAATTTTGTAATCAACGTTTAATAATGTTATCGGCCTATAATTTGTGATGTATCGAGGGTCTTTCCCTTACTTCTCAATCAAAGTTATAACCCCTTGTTTTTGTGATATGGATAAACTCACCATGACATAACCTTTATTTAAAGCATCTACCAAAACATTTCCGATATTTAACAAAAAAAGTAATATAAAATTCAACTGTAAGGCCATCATTGCCCGGAGACTTGTTTAATTTCATAGCCTTCAATACCTCCAAGCCCAAGCACTCATCTTTTGTTATTTTACCTTCACATGCTTTCCTTCCATTTTCATTTAATTTGTTAACATCTTTGAAAAACAAATTTTCCGTGTTCTTATTAAAAACACTTAACTTTTCCTCAAACAAATTTGTATAATTTTTCTAATCATCGCCAAAATTATGTTCCTATCATATTAAACACTGTCATTCTCTCATCATACAACTCCCTTACCATGGTTTTCTTCTTATTTGACTTTAGCAGTTGCTCAAAATACTCCTTGTTCTTTTACCCTTCCTCGTACCACGCAGCTCGTGACCTAAACTCTTATTTCTTCTATAGACTCTTCATGCAATTTCTTTAATTGTTTTTTTCTTTTCCTCCATTTCTTCCAACTTCAATGGAAACCTAACTAATTCACCTTCCAGCTTTTTTACTTCATTTTCTAGCCTTTGAATATTCTGTTTCTTTTCTTTTGCCTTTCCCTTCGAAAATTTAATTGCGTATGCCCTCATCTTCATTTTCAAATAATTCAAAATTAACAATTTCTTGTCAAATATATTTTCCCAATCTCTTTTAATCAAATTGATTTCATTTACCATACCTTCCAAAAACTTTTTATCTGAACAAAGACTATTATTAAATTTCCAATATGACCTTCCATGCAGATAATTTTTCTTTACAAACTTAACTCCCAGAATAATTCCAGCACGATCAGGAGAGATCGACGACATTATTTCGCAAGTAGATACAGCTTGTTCCAATTGATTTGAAATAAACCAATAGTCTAACCGACTTTGAACCAGTGGCGTCTTTTGCCTAAAATAATGTGTATACTGCTTTAAATCCGGATTATTTTCCTCCATACGTCATACAACTCTTATTTCCTCAAAAGAATCTCTAAATTATTTACAAAGGTTGATCTAACTACTCTTGTAGCTCCCATGTAATCCATTTTTTCATCAAATTCATCAAAAATAACATTAAAGTCTTCTCTTAGAATAATCGAATAATTCAAAGAGTCCAAAGTTGAAATACAAGAGTCTATATTTTCCAAGAGAATTTTTTGTTGCTGAATATTTCCCCTTGATGGGAAGTACACATTCCATATTAAGAGCCTAATATCCCGAAGTGAACCTGTTAATAAAATAAAACGACCATCCACATCTTTGACCACCTCCTCCACTTTAACATCTAAATTTTTCGCAAATAGAAGACTAACTCCTCTACTGTGATTTGACCCATGACAAAAGTACATTGGCCCTTCCCAATCCTTTCTCCACGCCAATTCAATATCTGGTGTACTGTACGTTTCTTGCAACATTACTACAACCCCTTTCTTACTTTAAATCCAATTTAAAAATAGTTAATCGTTTAGTCCTATCTTCTACTTCTACTTCTATGGTGATACTCATCAGCATCTAGATGAGGGTAAAGCATAGAGCTCTATGCGGTACAGTTCCTGAAAAGGGAACTAAATTGTTTCAAGAGCCACCTTGAACTGCTCCTATCCCTTAAACCTCTAACATTTACGGAAATATACACCTGATACTTGATGTATTATATATGTTTGTTATGTATGCCACACCCTGTATGGTCGGCAATATGAAATGAATACAGAGTGGTAATAATGAAACCCACTTTGATAGCTGCCAGTGCGCCTTTGACAATAAGTGACTATTCAACCATCTCTTTCTCTCTATCTCTTTCTCTCCTTTTCTCCCTCTCCCTTTATCTCTATCTACACCTCTCTATTACTCTCTTTCCACTTCCCTTTCCTCTTCCTCATCTCTTCACCTTCTAGCTCCAGTCCACTCCACTGAAAAGTTGAGTTGATTAGATAGACAAAAATGAAAATGGTGCTCGGACTTATTTTTAATAACATTTTTGAATGAGCAAAAAACAAGTTAATGATTGAAGTAGCCCTTGATATTTGGCAGGTTTATCCTTAGATTTATTTACAACATGCTATAATTTTTAAAACTTGGAGTGGACTTGGCTTTTTATCGACATTTACATAGTCCTTCCCATCTCTCACCTGTTCTATAACCTCGATCGCCCTATCTCTCTCATAGTTATATTCGCTCTATATTTATATCTCTTACGTCTGTCTCAAGGCATTTCTTCACCTTTTTTCTATCTTTTAACATATCTGTCCCGTAATTCTCTATTTCTGTCTCTCTATATATCTCTTCCTCTCTTGCTAGCCCTATTTATACCTCTGTCTCTATTTATCTATACCCCCTAAATCTCTCTCTGTCTGTCTCTCTCTTTCTCTCTCCCTCTATTCATATTTCTGGAAGTTGAAATTTATATTGCCACCGGACAACAACACATTCAAAGCGATCTTGGCTTCTGTGTTTAAACCTGCAGAGTTTGAATATCAGACAAAATAAACGAGTGAATTATATTTCAATTTTGTTCACTTCGTTGCAGTTCTGTAGATCGCAATGTGTGACGTATGCATTGCAGGTAGACCGAACAGCCCCTTTCACATTTACCCACCCCTTTCACATTCATAGTCTAGTCGCAGTACACACTCACACAGTGTGCAGTTTACATAATTATTAGGTAATCCTTTACACATCAAACGATGTAATCGGCCGATTATTGTAGTATCCCTCTCTCTCTCTCTCTGACTCTTTCTCTCTCTTTCTCTTTCTTTTGCTTTACCACTCAAAATATGGACACTGTATTTTCCCCCCTTTTTTATTTTTATATATCTCTCTCTTCCTCTTTCTTATCATTTACTCTTTTTTCGCTGTTCCGTCTCGTCATCACATTCCCTATTATAATTTTCATTCAGTTTACAGTCATATAGAATTGCAAACTGATTGCAAACGACTTACAGATACCCGAGATCAACAATCGTGGCTTTTGATGAATCGCTTATGAGTTATGACCTATAAATATCTTTTCCCTGTCTGATGAGTAGTATTTTACGCCCCTTACCAAAAAGATCATATTTTCGCTTTTATTTCCTGCATTCGATATCAAATAGCATATCGTTACTAACCATGACAAGTATATATGATAATGATGATGTAATTTCACTTACCTGACCTAAGGCTATTAAGTGAGGAAGGATTGGAACGGGCACGCCTGGTGTAGAGTGTAGAGAGAGGTGTATTATATATGTTTGCTATGTCTGCCACACCCTGTATGGTCGGCAATATGAAATGAGCACAGAGTGGTAATAATGAAACCCACTTTGATAGCTGCCAGTGCGCCTTTGACAATAAGTGACTATTCAACCATCTCTTTCTCTCTATCTCTTTTTCTCTTTTTCTCCCTCTGCCTTTATCTCTATCTACCCCTCTCTCTCCTCGTGATCTTTTCTCCCTCTTCCCACATCTCTCTCTCTCTCTCTCGCTCTCTATTCCTTTCTTTCCATTCCCATTTCTTCTTCCTCATCTCTTCACCTTCTAGCTCCTTCTTAACTCTCTATTCATTTATGTTTATCGACATTTACATAGTCCTTCCCATCTCTCACCTGTTCTATAACCTCGATCGCCCTATCTCTCTCATAATTATATTCGCTCTATATTTATATCTCTTATGTCTGTCTCAATGCATTTCTTCACGATTTTTCGATCTTTTAAATTACGGTCAGATGAGCATCCAGGGGGCGGCGCCCCCGCATGCTCAGGGGTTTTAGACATTTATTTACGGTCAAATGAGCATATTTTGTTACCTCATTTGTGACACTGTGGCAGGTCAATATTTTTTCTTTCTTTCTATTTGTCTTTGACATACTTTTTCAAAAAAGTGGGGGGTGGGGGCTCGAGCCCCAGAGCCCCGCCATTACGCAGGCTCTGATACTTAGGCTTCTAAATAACTATATTTTTGTCCTGACTATAAATTCGGGAATTTGTCATTTTCCAACAAACGCATACAAAAGTATAATTTACAAAAAAATTGAGAAAAAACCCCGGAAAATCATGTCATTTCAGCCACATTTGTAAATCACTGGTATCGAATTAGAAATGAACCACATTTGAATTTTATTGGGGGGGCAACTGCCCCCAAGCTCCCCATCAATACGCCAGTGTCTATACTAATGATAATTAAAATCCTAAATGATAAATAAAATATCAGACCATCTGAAATGCTTTTGTAACACTAAAAGTTTTCATATAAGCATTTCTAAAATGAACATGTTGCCGTTTTCGCAGATGATATTCACAATTAGTGTTAAGCATGGGAAATTTCTGGTTTTAAAGATCTCTTTAAAAACTGATGTTTTAAAAGAAGTCCTATTCCTGTTCTGTATGACTGAGGTAGCTATCATAATAAGATGTAATAAAGTGAACAAGGTCTGACTGATGAAACCATTCAGGGCCCCCCTCAGAAGTTGAAGTTTTTATTTTTAATTGATGCATAATGGCTCGATTTGGTGCATACCTTTTGCCAAATTAAAAAGAAAAACAGTCTTCAGTTCAACTAACAAGAACAAGCTCAAATCAAGTGTAGGCTGGCTTACCTTTAATGATGGGAAATGCTAATTATAGCATCGCTCTCCCTCGCCCTCCCTTACGCCATATACTACTCAAATATTCAAGAACCTTCACTAGCTTCCGATAGAATATAACATTCTACTACTCACCTACCGTTTACTAAATGGATTTGTCCCTGAATATATTTCCTCTCTTCTCAGTTCTCGTGCAGGTCTTCGTTCCTCCAATTCAACAAATTTAATACAATTAATTAAAGAGGAGTTGGGGTGACAGAGCCTTTATAGCTGCTGCACTCCGGTGATGGAACTCCCTACCCCAATCAAAATGTCAGCCAATCAAAATTTGTTCCAAAAAATTGAAAACCTATCTAATGTCTGAATTCCTTAGTTAAGACGTAATGTATTTCATAATCTGATGTAATTAACGTTGTTTAATTAAAATTAATTACTTTTTAATTATTTTCGTTCTCTGTAACTTCTCATGTACTTTCATATGTTTAGTGTATTTACCTTGTTAGGCGCCTTGAGCATCATTATAAATGTTGTTATTATTATTATTATCATTATAAATATTAACATTTCATAGTTCTCTTCCTCCTGGCCTTCCTCCTTCTCTTCCCCTTCCTTTTCTATTCTTCTCCTTCTTTTCCTTTCCTCTTCCTTCTCCTTTTCCTCTTTCTCCTTCTCTTCCTCTTCCTTTTTTTGAAAAAGATAGGGCGGCCGCCCCCTGCCCCCCCCCCTGTGGCGCCGCCCCTGTCTATCCCCCTAATCTCTCTCTCTCTCTCTCTCTCTCTCCCTCTATTCATATTTCTGGAAGTTCAAACTTATATTACCACCGCACAATAACACATTCAAAGCGGACTTGGCTTTTGTGTTTGTACCTGCAGCGTTTAAATATCAGACAAAAGAAACGAGTGAACTATATTTCAATTTTGTTCACTTCGTTGCAGTTCTATAGATCGCAATGTGTGACGTATCAAAAAATGTAATCGGCCGATTACATTTCTTGATATGAAAAGGATTACCTAATATGTACACTGCGCACACCGTGAGATTGTGTAGTGCGATTAGATTATGAATGTGAAAGGGGTGGGTCAATGTGAAAGGGGCTGTTCGGTCTGCCTGCAATACATACGTCACACATTGCGATCTATAGAACTGCAACAAAGTGTACAAAATCCCCCCTCTCTTTCTCTCTCTCTCTCTTTCTCTATCTCTCCATGTCTTTCGCTTTACCACTCAAAATATGGATTCTGTATTTTCCCCCTTTCTCTCTCTTCCTCTTTCTTTGATTAATGACCATATTCTTGTAATGTGTTTGATTTGTTGAACTGTACGCCAAGGGTGCCTTTATGTCGGCAGAGTTGTGCGCAATATAAATGTAGAATTATTATAATTATTATTATTATCATGTTCTCATTTCACCCTTTTTCACCGTTTCGTCTCGTCATCATATTCCCTATAATTCATTTCATTCAGTTTACAGTCATATAGATTTTCAAACTGATTGCAAACGATTTTCAGATACCCGAGGTTAACAATCGTGGCTTTTGTGCTGTTGATGAATCGCCGTATCAGGACAACTACCCCCTAGGGCAACCACCCTCTAGGACTACTACCCCCGGGACAACTACCCCGGACTACTAACCCCAAGACAACTACCCCCTAAGACAACTACCCCTAGGACAACTACCCCGGACAACTACCCCGGACAACTATCCCCTAGGACAACTACCCCGGGACAACTTCCCAGACAACTACCCCTAGGACAACTACCCCAAGACAACTACCCCGGACAACTACCCCGGACAACTACCCCGGACAACTTCCCCAGACAACTACCCCTAGGACAACTACCCCGGATAGTTGTCCGGGGTAGGTGTCCTAGAGGATGGTTGTCGTATGCTCTAGGAAAAAGGGCGATACGTGTTACGGCTCTATGATACTCTAGGACTTCCACAATTTGAAAACGTTTTGCCTGCTCATGATTGATCCCCCCACACCCCTATTTTCAGGCAACTGCTTTCTGCACCCACACCTGCACTTGCACCATACCCACTTGATCACTCAGTTTTCCTAAGAGAGTTATGTCGCCAAACATTCTTCTTCTTTTTTATGAGGCCGCCATCCATCTCCAGCCTAACCGCTCACGATGGCGGTCTCCTGCGTTCTAAATTACCTCTCTAATCTATTGAAAAATATTTACTATATATTTCTTATCTTATTTGTATGCTTCGCATATGTTTATTGTATAATATTATTGTACAATATTCTCTATTGAATTACTTTAGTAAACATTTTATTCATTGCGTTTGTTATTGTTCGATTTTTTGTAATTTGAGTTTGAATTTGTATCTTTTTGAACGCAGAAATAAAACCAACCAAACAAACAAACAATCATGCATATGCCAACTCAAGGTGACTTTTTTCTCAATTGATAATGATAATGATGATAACGATAAAAATACCGACCTCGACGTCGGTAGCATTTGCATGATTTAGGTTAACGTTGAGAAATTACTCTCATTCAAAAATCATTATATCGAACTTCCATGAACTTTAAGAAGAAAACAAATATTTAGTAAAGAGTACTGCATGCTACAGACAGGGGCGGATCCAGCCAGCGGCAAGGGAGGGGGCCGAAAAAGGGGCCCACTTCGTGCGAAAATTTGAAAACTGCGCCGGCCGATTTTCCGCTCAGTGGGGTAGTGAGCACAATTTTTTTTTGCCTCCGAAAATTGAAAATTGAAAAATCGTGCCGGTCGATTTTGCGCTCAGTGGGGGGGGGGGTAGTGAGCACAATTTTTTTTTGGCCTCCGAAAATTGAAAATTGAAAAATCGTGCCGGTCGATTTTGCGTTCAGTGGGGAGGGGGTAGTGAGCACAATTTTTTTCCCCAGGGGAGGGGGCCCATCTTCTTTTTTTTTTACAAAAAAGGGTGTTTTTACCTGTTTTTTTTTCAGGGGCCCGGCCCCCGGGATCCGCCACTGGCTACAGACGCCTGAGTATAGCAATATCATATTCATTCATTCATTCATTCATTCATTGATAACAGTTTTACTCAGTATCAAGGAAGACGAAGGACTATGATAATATCAAAGAGTTTACTTAGTATCAATTTAAAAGATAAAGAAGAAATATACATCGTTATACAGTTTATCGTGGCATAGCTCATTAATAACAGTTTTACTTAGTAGCAAAGAAGATGAAGGACTATAATAATATCAAAGAGTTTACTTAGCATCAGTTTATAAGATGAAGAAGAAGTATACATCGTTATACAGTTTATCGTGGCATAGCTCATTAATAACAGTTTTACTTAGTAGCAGAGAAGATGAAGGACTATAATAATATCAAAGAGTTTACTTAGCATCAGTTTAAAAGATGAAGAAGAAGTATACATCGTTATACAGTTTATCGTGGCATAGCTCATTAATAACAGTTTTACTTAGTAGCAAAGAAGATGAAGGACTATAATAATATCAAAGAGTTTACTTAGCATCAGTTTAAAAGATAAAGTAGTATACATCGTTATACAGTTTATCGTGGCATAGCTCATTAATAACAGTTTTACTTAGTAGCAAAGAAGATGAAGGACTATAATAATATCAAAGAGTTTACTTAGCATCAATTTAAAAGATGAAAAAGAAGTATACATCGTTATACAGTTTATCGTGGCATAGCTCATTAATAACAGTTTCACTTAGTAGCAAAGAAGACGAAGGACTATAATAATATCAAAGAGTTTACTTAGCATCAGTTTAAAAGATGAAGAAGAAGTATACATCGTTATACAGTTTATCGTGGCATAGCTCATTAATAACAATTTTCCTTAGTAGCAAAGAAGACGAAGGACTATAATAATATCAAAGAGTTTACTTAGCATCAGTTTAAAAGATGAAGAAGAAGTATACATCGTTATACATTTTATCGTAGCATAGCTCATTAATAACAGTTTTCCTTAGTAGCAAAGAAGATGAAGGACTATAATAATATCAAAGAGTTTACTTAGCATCAGTTTAAAAGATGAAGAAGAAGTATACATCGTTATACAGTTTATTGTGGCATAGCTCATTAATAACAGTTTTACTTAGTAGCAAAGAAGACGAAGGACTATAATAATATCAAAGAGTTTACTTAGCATCAGTTTAAAAGATGAAGAAGAAGTATACATCGTTATACAGTTTATCGTGGCATAGCTCATTAATAAAAGTTTTACTTTTAGTATTAAAGATGACAAAGGATTATCCTATCATACTTTTTATTTAAAATATGCTAGTTTTATTTATGTTCTTAAATGAGAGTTTCGTAGCAAGTCGGGAGGTTGGTTATGCCATCAATTATTTCTGCGTAATCAGATTTAGTTGTCATGGTCACTGTTGTTGGCAAGATCTGACGTTGGTCTAGTGGTCCGATGTCTTCAACCATTTCTTCATGTTCATTAGGTTGTTGTGTTCTGCAAAGAATGGGAGAGAGAGAGAGAGAGGAGAATGTAAATATATATATACATATTTATATATGATGTATAGAGAGAGAGATAGACAGACAGAGAGACATCTCGGAGACAGAGGGTGGGGGAGAGACAAAGGGACACCGAGAGAGAGAGAGAGAGAGCAAAACAAATACGGCCAAAAACATGGCCTATAATAATAATCGAATTTAAAACAAAGTTTTCAGATCTCATTGAATAAAATCTAAAGAGACTTGTCTGATCGATTTTGTAGATTTGAAATGTTAATTTCATATCAATTTTAATGAGTTTAGATCAAAGAGGATATATCACCTTTTACCTATAGGGACTCACGGCTTCTTTAATTATTCATTGATACATTCGTTTGCCGAGATTCATTATTTAATTGAAAGCGCTCTCTGTTGCGATTTTATCAGAAGTGGCGAAAGCATGGACCTATTCAACACAAATGGTGAAAGGGGCAGGGTGTGTGCGGGGGGGGGGGGGTTACGTGTAACCGGACTTCAATACAAATATTATTTGTAAAAATAATTGGCACATCATTTTATGTTGAAACACTCTTCTGCCCCGCTTCGGGTAAAATACTTTCTGGATCAGGACTAGTATCGAGCCAAAATAATACGAACAGAACGGTTTTGAGGTAAATATAGGCTCAAATGCTTATACTGTATAGCTGCATCTATTTCTATCTTACCCAGTTTTACGTCGTTTATAACAGAGCACCACTATCACTATGCAGGTGATGATGACGAATGCAGGAAGAGCAACAACGACAATGAAGAAATCTGAACAGGAAATAATATGAATGAGACCATTGAACATAATCTCATAACATTATAGAGGAAACGGAAGGGCGACTTCCTTTAATAAGCCTCAGTTTCGCGATCAACCTTTTTTTTCAAACATGAAATCATTGTTCAATACGCAAACATAGTAAAATAATTCAAATTAAAGAAACGCTGAAATAGAAAGTAAACAACATCCTGATCTTTAAAGATAATTTATTCATAAACTTACATGTCATCACTTAAACAGCCCTACCATAATAATTATTGCACTACACAAACATGCATATGATAAATTGAAATTGAACAAAATGATGACATACAGATTAAACCCACCTCGATCCTAATCATAATAAAATTATTCATAAATTTAAGCTTACACATGATCACTTGAGCAGTGCTGACATCACTCTGCTTGCCGTTGCTAATGGCAACCACTGACATCCAATGATGCACTCCAGTACGTGGTAGATCGGTACAATAAGCTATCAATGTCTGACCAATGTCACTGCTGTTCACGGAGATAGATGCCGGTGAGGCAGTACCCTCTCTGCATGTGATATTGAAGGCATCCACCACACTATCTGGGATCACCCACTTTACCGAAATTGGCGGGACGAAGAAGAAACTCCGTTTGAGGATCACAGGCTCTGGTACTAAATGCAGTTTAGATAAATAAAAAATAAAATATAATAATTATGCGTCCAGTTTTTCATTCAACTTCATCTTTTTGCATTTAAATTTCGTCCTAGGAATCCAGGATCGTGCAAATGTCAAAGTTAATTTAGCCATTTGTCATTCAAGTTAGTCGATGATCAATCAATTTTAACAATTTCCCATTCAGATTATAAATGAATCAGAAATTAAAGAGAGTAAGTTAACGGAACAAACTTTAATCCTATTTCATAAGATTTTAACAGATAAATAATTATCTATAGTTTGTCTTAAATCTTCTGAAATGTTATATGAGCGACTTTTTTGTTGTTGAGGATTTTGGATTCTTTTAAATATCGACTTCGAACTTAAGATCAGAGCAGGCATGATTATCAGAGGTGTAGCTACTAGGGGTACTCGGGGCACATGCCCCCCCCCCACCTCGACATAAAATGGTGACAAAAATAAAACGAAAGAAAAGCCGAGAAATGAAAACAAGTGAAAGGGTGAAGGGGAAGTGGACGAGAAATGAAGACGCATGGACCACATCCCGCCTCCTCTTTTTCTCTGTAAATTCGCATGTCATTTTCCGAGCAAGACTGTTAACCTCCCCATCGTCCCAGTGCCCCTCCAATGAGTGGACTCTTCTTTCGCCACTGATGATTATATACTACGTCACTGCCCTGATAGGACATTACTGGAGAAGGGGTTGAACATGGGCGGGTTTGGGGCTGCACCATTCAAAGTTTCTGTTATAGCTACCTACCCCTGATGTTGTCAGCAAAACACAATTAAGAAAACAACATTCACGAGGTCCCCAGCTTCTTTGTTCTGCTTTTTCTTTTTTCTTTTTTTTCTTTTTCTTGTCGGAAAAAGAGAGGAGGGGGAGGGAGGGAGAGAGGGAGGAGAGTCAGCATTCATTTTATTCTACAAATTCAGCACCCATTTATTCTGCAAATTATTGGTTTAGCAACGCCCCTTGTGTATACCATGACCTTTGAAACATACATCCAGTAATTCTGATGGCAGACTTTTCACTCCGTTGACCATTGCTGACTGACGTCACAAAAACGTCATAATCACCGCCTGGGGTCGGTAGGTCGGTACATGATGCTCTGAGGTCATCCTGCAGGGATAGACCCGGGCCGGAGAAGGTGACCCAGACGGACAGGACACTTCGTAGTATTCCACCACTCCCATGGGGACATGCCATGCTGCAGTGATGGACGTCGTCGTAACTGCGTCACTCTCTTCTGTTAATGTGACCGCGTCAGGCACTAAAAGAAACCAAACCGAGAGAGAACGAGAGAAAGAGAGCAAGAGAGAGAGAGAGAGAGAGTAGGGAGAGAAAGATAGATGGGGAGGGAGAGAGGGAGATAAATGAATAAACAAATTAATCAAATTTATTTATTATCCGTCGTAGGAGGATACTTGTCCAAGGGTTAGATCACAAACTTACATGCAGTGATTGTAAGAGTGTCTCTCTCACTGTGTAGACCATTGATGACTGAAGTTACAGACACGTTGTAATCTTCACCAGGTCTTGGCAGGTTCACACACGATGCTTCAAGTTCGCCTGACTGATCAACTTGGGCTGGGGAAGGCGATCCGTCTGAACAAGACACTTGGAAGTATTCCACAACACCTTCGGGTCTACTCCATGTTGCAGTGATGGACGTCGTTGTTACCTCATTTCGTTCCTCTGTTAAAACGACTGTTTGGGGCACTGCAAATAAAGGGTAAAGCATTTCATATATTGCTTTATTCATTTGTAAGCTCATTCAATTTTTATACATTTTATTCGATTTATTAAAATGCAAATATTTATTTATTCATGGGTCAGATTTAAGTGTCTTTTATCTGCTATATAGAGCTTTCCAGTTTGCAATCACATATACACAGGAGCGTACGCAGGATTTTTTCCACGGGGGTTTTAAAATTTGAAAATCGCGCCAAAATTTCGCAACGACTCAGCCAGCCGCTGGGAGGGGGTAAGAGCACTTTTTACGATGACGTGAAATGTTATACGTACTCTTCAAATTTTCTTAATCTTGTAGCACATAGCTCTGTGAATATGGGCAGTAACACAAAATATGCTTAATTGCCTTTTCAGTGCTGTTACAAAGTGTACAACGTTTATCAGCAACTATTTGGAATTTTTTCAACCACGGGGTCAATTGATTTTTAATTTCTTCGATCTTTTCACAATGATTATGTTCAACCATCTGTGATAAATGTACTGAATTTAATGTATTCATTGTCCTAGGAGGATATAGTTGTCCGGAGCTAGTTGTCCTAGGGTTAGATCACAAACTCAAACCTTTGTCACAGCCTCGAGTTCAAATTTATTTGAACTTTTGCAGTGACCCAAATTCCATTTGATTTATTTTCCTTTGCATGTATTGATCAGTGACCTTCTGATGTTTGTATAATTTGTATTTCTTTCTTTGTTTTTTTACACTTGTAATATCTTTTATATACATATATGTTTTTTGATTGAATGGAATGAATAAATCTTGAAAATCTTGAAAAAATCTTGAAAAAACTTACATGCAGTGATTGTAAGAGTGTCTCTCTCACTATGTAGACCATTGCTCACTGACGTCACAGACACGTTATAATCTTCACCAGGTCTTGGCAGGTTCACACACGATGCTTCAAGTTCGCCTGACTGATCAACTTGGGCTGGGGAAGGCGATCCGTCTGAACACGACACTTGGAAGTATTCCACAACACCTTCGGGTCTGCTCCATGTTGCAGTGATGGACGTCGTTGTTACCTCATTTCTTTCCTCTGTTAAAATGACTGTTTGGGGCACTGCAAACAAAAGGGTAAAGCATTAAATTGCTTTATTCATTTGTTCGCTCATTTAATTTTTATTCATTTTATTCGATTTATTCACTTATTTATTCGACTTTTTTAATGCAGACATTTTTTTTATTCATGGGTCAGATTTAAGTGTTCATTATTTGCTATATAGAGCTTTCCATTTTGCAATCACATATACCTGTCCACCTAACCACTTTATCTTCAGATATGACGAGGCATAACCGCGGCGGTTTTTTTTAAATTTTACGATGATGTGAAATGTTATACGTACTCTTCAAATTTCTTAATCTTATAACACAGAGCTCTATGCTTACGCGCAATTGCCATTTCTTTTACAAGTAAAAAAAAAACCGCGGCGGCTTTTTTGCGGCGGTTTACCGCGCCACATCTGAACAATTTGGATGACACTACCTCCACCTCCACCGGGTGCGGAACGAGCGCTATATGTTCTTGACCTATAGTCATGATAGTGATAGTGCCTATATATGTGTCGACATAAAGTGCCTATATATGTGATAGTGATAGTGCCTATATATGTGTCGTGATATAGTGAATCATTCACTTGACTCTCAATCCAAGTGTCGATAGTTCGAATTCCGGCTAACGTCTTTTGGCAAGACATTAATCCACATTTGCCGCTCTACATCCAGGTATTAAATGGGTACCGGGAAGGATGCGAAAGTCGTTGTAATTCGCTCAGCATTGTGAGCCTCTGTAAAATGGCGCCTGGCTTGAATCCGATGACAGGGTAATAATATATAGATTAAGCGCCATTGTCGATGTACTATAAGTTCTATATAAATCCATAAATCCAGAATACTAATATCATTATTATTTTATAATAATTATAGACTAGACTATCTTAAACAAACGTCACGCCAAAGGACGTTAGTGTCGGGTTGGGATTTGAACCCCGTACCTTGTGATCTACAGTCCGGCGATTTATCCACTAGACCACAACACCTCTACGATATAACATTGATATTAATATAACATTGTTATTATTACATGCATACATCACCGCGGTGTTGATATACATCACTTTATCCGAGGCAATAGACACCACGGAGAGGTTGTACTGCACGCCGGGTGTGGGAAGATCAGTACAATATGCAAGCAAGGTCTGACCGATCTGACTGTTCGTAAGAGAGATAGATGCGGGGGAGGCAGTACCACTGGTGCACGTGATATTAAAGGCATCCACCACATCGTTGGGGATCACCCATGTTGCTGAAATTGATGTTGCGTTGAAGATACCTTCCATGACTGGAAAAGAACAAACAAAGTACAAACGAACAAATAAACACACAGTCAATCATTATTTTGGTGAAACAGAAATGAAGTGTGTTATGACTATATAACAGACTAGTAGTAGAATATAATTTTGTAAAGTATCATTGCTATAACTAGCTTGGTCAACCGACAACCATTCAAATGGTTTAATTATTGTAGTCAATTTTCGATTGGCCAATGTGTTTTTGCTAATTCAAATCAATTCATCATTTCATTTCTTTTGTTATAATTATCCTCAGTAAACTGAAAAGTCAGGTATTAATGTTTTTTCGTGGTCGGAAATTTGTCGGGGGGATGACTGCCCCTTGCCCCCTCTTTTCAAGTACGTTATAGTGCCACTAAGCTTTCAACCATATAGCTCTCAGCCTCTCACCTCCTTCAATAAGTTCTGTCGATACCTCCTGGGAGAGCGGTACTTCCAGTTTACAAGACCATGTTCCCACGTCCCTGGAAGCATTCATCTTATCAATCATAATAATCCAATGAAAGACAGATGGTTTGCTCGGAGCCTGTCTAATCTCAAGCGTATAAACGCCACTTCGATTCCTCAGGAGTCTTGGGCCATAGCTGATGGCAGCACCCCCGTGATACCATTCAACGTTTTCAACTCCTTGCGCGTTGGTCACCTGACAGTCCAAGGATGTCGGGTCGCCTTTATTGACCGGGTGGTACAAGGGGAGAGGTTCTAGGTGAGGCCGGCGCCTTGCTTCCGCAAGTCCTGCAGAATGATAATCATGTTATTTACTGTGAAAAGGGGTAACATGGACCTAGATATTGTGGGGCCACCAGCATCAAGGGGAAGGGTCCGAGGGCCGGTTTATTGCCGTTTGGTCTACACCCAGCCTGTCTACTATCCATGCACATGGTCTAATAATCATTTTGATTATGGATGGTATATAATCATATAGACGGAATGGACATTAGACAAACTGGGATTTAGACTAACTGGTTATTAGACTAAATGAACAATAGACCAAATGGGTAGTAGACTAGTTGGAGATTAGATCATATAGAAATTAGACCAAATGACCATTAGCCTAAATGGTCATTAGACTGAATGATAAATAGACGAAATTAATGATTATTAGCCCATGTGGACAGTAGACGAACTGGTTGTAAACCAAACGGCAATTCAACCAAAGGGCATCGGTCTTACACGGTGAATGGCATGCAAATTGACAAGGCCATTGCATAATTGGGGGGGGGGGGTTTATTGTTGTTGCATTTTACGATTTTAAACATTCGGGGCGCGGCGGGGGAGCTAGGGTGTACTCCGGGTCCTATGCTGGACGCAATGTTCCCGGAACCACCGGTAGGTGGCGCACCACACGACTAGGGCTTTAAAGTGCGGGTTCAAAGAAAATCACAAATATGGCAAATAACATATTACTAGAAACTGGTAAGCTAACAGATGGCCATCGTACAAGTTTTAGGTCAATTACATATCGGGTGATTTATAAAAATACAAATAAAACCACCTCCATAGCATCTGGGATATGCGAGAGTTTCGCCAGAAAAATAACGATGTTTAATGCCGTCACAATATGAACGAATCCTGCCCAAGCAGACGACATCCCATGAAGAATGAACATAATTGCAATGCTATTATTTCTCAAATTATAATGAGTTTAGTGTATATAAATGTGATGGAATTTTACACCATTAAAAAAGGGATATGACACCGATTCTGATAACTAAATTCTTTTTGTTTGTAAATACACAGAATAGTGGCTAATGAACGATCAAAGAAACCACACTTTCAAATTAAAAACCCCCTGGAATGATAGCATGGACGCATTTGTTCCCTCTTGAAACGCCGAACATACCGCCGTGTATGCAGCTGAAAATACAATGGCGTCTTATTTTGTTTACAAGCGACGGATTCCTCTATTTTTTTATCGCTGCATTTTTCATCAAAATAATACCATGCGCGGGGTTTAGAGTGAGGCAATAGATTAAACATTTAGCCTGACAGTAGTGAAGTAAGAGAAATAACTGAAGAAAAGATGACGAAACAGGCACTGAAAATGTGTGAGATGTCATGGGACATCGTCTGCTTGTGCAAATCATGTTCAACATGTGACGTCACACATCTCAGCAGCGATCGGAGAGCATTTCAGGTGCTATGCCAGGGCTGAATTTAAGCGTTTTGTAATTCATAATAATCATTACTTCGAATGTTTCCGGGCATTGAATTTTGACAACCTTGTCAAATCAAAGTGTCACCTTTGCGATAATGACAATAAAGATAGTTTTTTAAATCAATGAACCTTATCTTTAACGGAACACTCTCAATTACTTTCGTAGTAAAATACCAGGTAATGACCTAAAATGCCCCAGATATGTATGTTGTAGCCAACATTTTGACATTGTATCGCATGGAACGCCTTAGAATGGTTTCAAGAGGGTTAAAACGCTGAAAAACATACGAAACAGTATATATCTGAGCCAAAAGTGAATTTTATTATTTTATTTAGTAGACCTGTGACGTCACACAGAACGTCATCTTCGGCATCATAGGTCTTGGAAGCAACGTCTTCGGAAGCATTCGGATGCTCGGAAATGTCACCCAAACAAAGTTGAAAGTTCGGTTATCCTATACTTTAGTGTGTTTTATTATTTTGGGTTTCTAACTTCAGACAACAGCTCTACATGCATATAATACATACGTTGTGTCATACGGCCGTGCACATGGGCGCGCACAGGCGGATTTTAAAGTGACACACTGGTTATTGAATCTAAGGGGTTTTTATTATTAATGAACAGAGGGCAGTATTGTTTAAGGGTGATGAAAAGAGGGAAGGCATAGTCATGTAGCCTGGATGATTAGGGGCTAGAGTGGTGGGGGTGGTGGGGGGGCCGGGAAGGGGCGTTAAGGGATAAAAAGGAGTGTTTATTACCTACTTCGATTTAAGGGTTTAATTAATAAGGAACAGTGAGCAAGATTGGGGGTTGGGCGTAGTGATGTAGTCTGGATGATTAGGGGCTCGGGAGGGGGTCGGGGTAAGGGGATATAAAGGAGTGTATATTACCTACTTGTTTTAAGGGTTTTATTATTAATGAACAGAGGGCAGTATTGTTTAAGGGTGATGAAAAGAGGGAAGGCATAGTCATGTAGCCTGGAAGATTAGGGGCTAGGGGGGTGGGGGAGGGGTCCAGGAAGGGGGGTTAAGGGGATACAAAAGGAGTGTTTATTACCTACTTCGTTTTAAGGGGTTTAATTAATAAGGAACAGTGGGCAAGATTGGGGGGTAGGGCGTAGTGATGTAGTCTGGGTACGCTACTAATTGAAAACAATATTGTCTGGTGATGAAAATGTTTCCATTAACATATAAAGATAGTATGGCATTAGAGGTGTCGTGGTCCAGTGGATAAGTCACCGGACTGTGGATCACATGGTTCGTGGTTCAAGACTCACCCCGGCACTAATGTCCTTTCGCAAGACATTAATCTACATTTGCCACTCTCCACCCAGGTGTTAAAGGTACTATGTCCCATTTGCAGGCCGAAAAATGAAAAGGTTAAATTCCAACGGCATTTGAAAGATAATACTAATTTAGAACTTCCTCAAAACAAAAGGGATTGAAAATGTCTTTTTGTGGGAAAATAACGCCCGTTAGTTGTCGAATCGATTTAGCGATTGAGTCGTTTAAGTAATAGTCTGATTTTCAGACCATTATACCGAATGGTCGTACGTTTTGTGCTGCGCAAAGATTCAATCAGTTTAATTTTGGCTATTACAAGAAGTGGGTTATTGATGTAGACAAATGCTCATGTGCCTTTACAGCTCATTTTATGTATGTTATTACCAAAGAAAAAAAAAAGAAGTCGGTCAGTCACTCAATAGTGTCTGACAGTGAAGTCTAAAAGTAAACGGGTTTCCTTGCATAATTTGAATAATAGGACACTGCTAACGTTTAAATTTCACAGATAGGACTATACGTGACATATTCATAATTCCTGCAAAGCTCTACAGAATTTGATGTTGACTGCAAATGGGACATAGTACCTTTAAATGGGTATGCGGTAGAATGCGAACGTTAATGTGGTTGGATTGGCACGTGCGCGCTTGTAGAATACTCCCCAGAGAGCGGAGCGTGTGCACTATCACGTGCGGATTAGCAATTGAATCCAATGACCGGGGTAATAATAATTACAATGTGAAGCGATTAGAAACGTAGTATTAAGCGCTATACAAATGTGACTATTATTATTATTATTATTTGAACATCGAAAATAATGCCCTTCTTCATAATACATGATTGTATACCATTGCAATAATCATCTAGGATCTAGGAATTGGAAAGAGGCCGGTAGTTTTATGATTCTCGTCTACGAATTAAAGAACAAACTAATCAAAACCGAAAGCATAATAGCCCAATGACATAATTATACAGACAAAAACAATGACCATCCATTCATGCTTTTGTCGGGACGCAGAATGGCTGGTGATAATAATTGTCACCGGTATCGTGTGCTTTAACAGCTATATGCAGTTTTGTTTTAATTTAATGTTAATATAATAAGTATTTATTTCATAATCAAAATAGACAGTAAGTGTTGTACAAATAGATCACAATCATACAAAGATATATCACACAATTGCATATTGGCCCATGACAATAGATTTGCCAAAGCAGGGCGTAACATAATAGACAAAACTATTGTACAATACGATACATAGTTAGATTTTAGATTTAGATAATAAAATAAAAATTAGATAATACACGAGATAATTCACATTTTTGAAATATTAATCCGTTTGAGTTTTGTTTTTAACACATTAAGAGAATGATGTTGCAAGTAACGTGGAGTATATTGACGACCGAGTGCGGTAGACTCGAGTCAGTGACAGAGAGAGAGAGAGAGAGAGGAGGGGGGGGTGGTGACATATTCAAATTAATAGATATGAAAAAGCAAGTAAATCTATCCCGACGTGTGTATACTAACGAGTATGTAGTGCAAAATAATAATAGTTGAGATTTGTCAGGCGCCGAATCCACTTGAAAGCAAATGATCAAGGCGCACTTGTAAGACAAAAAAGACAAAAGAAAGAAAAGATATCATTTAAAAGTATCTGCATTACAAACAAAGGAAGGAAAGTAAGGTAGAACATATACGAAAATGAAAGAAAAATATTAATTATAGGCTGAATTAAACAGATACGTTTTAAGATTAATGTTAAACACTTCAATATTGAGCTACTATTAAGAATCTCTCGATGAAGAGCATTCCACGGCGAAGGCCCTGCATGAGCAAAGGTTCGTTTACTTTAAAGAAACCATCGATCGTTATGACTGATCAGTCTAAACTAGCTTAGGCCTGCACTGCATGTGCAGTGCGTTATAAAAGATACGTAATGTATAATGCTTTCGTGCATAAAAAGCTAAAACAAAACCAGGCATATGAGATTTAAAAGATAAATCACTCGTGAAAAGCAATATGAAGACATAAAAGAGAGCAATTCCCAGGTCGAAATTCTAGTTGATACCAGTTGAAACCAGTAAGGATTTCCAACTGGTATCTACTGGTTTGAACTGGTCTCAACTGGTCTCAACTGGTACCAGTTAATACCAGTTGATACAATTTGAAAACCAGTAGAAATACCAGTTGACATCTGAGACCAGTTGATATTACCAGTTGATTTACGAGTTGATTTACCAGTTGAAAACCAGTAGATGATTACCAGTTGATTTACCAGTTTAAAACCAGTAGAAATACCAGTTGACATCTGACACCAGTTGATATTACCAGTTGATTTACCAGTTGAAAACCAGTAGATGATTACCAGTTGATTTACCAGTTGAAGACCAGTAGAAAAACCAGTTGACATCTGAGACCAGTTGATATTACCAGTTGATTTACCAGTTGATGTACCAGCTGAAAACCAGTACATGATTACCAGTTGATTTACCAGATGAAAACCAGTAGAAATACCAGTTGACATCCGAGACCAGTTGATATTACCAGTTGAAAACCAGTAAATGATTACCAGTTGATTTACCAGTTGAAAACCAGTAGAAATACCAGTTGACATCTGACACCAGTTGATATAACCAGTTGATTTACCAGTCGAAAACCAGTAGATGATTACCAGTTGAAAACCAGTTGATTTACCAATTGAAAACCATTAGATGATTACCAGTTGATTTACCAGTTGAAAACTGTTAGATGATTACCAGTTGATTTACCAGTTGAAAACCATTAGATGATTACCAGTTGATTTAATTACCAGTTGCTTTACCAGTTCAAAAACCAGTTCATTGTATCTTGTGCATATTCATGATTAATTTGCATATTTTCACAGAAAATATAATTATCATAATCTGTCAAGCAAATGTGACAATGCCCATCAATTTTGTGATTTTTATTTTCTTTGTCAATCATTGACAAATATATTATATATGTTTGATCATGTTTTTCATCTAATTTAAGACGTAAAAATAGAAATATTGATACATGTTATTACTAACCAGGAAACAAAATGTTTAATTTTGTATATATCTATGTACGAGCTCCAAGATTCTAAATGAGTATGATACTTATCTGTAATCCACCTCAAATGATCTCTGTGATGGGGTAATTGCGAGAGTTTTATTGTGGTCCTGTTGGTGGCCAGATGCCAATATTGATTATTGATTATCACAATATCACCTTGATTACTGGTCTCAACTGGTACTTCAACTGGAAATATCAACTGGTATATCAACTGGTAAATCTACTGGTTTTCAACTGGTTTTCAACTGGTAAATCAACTGGAAATATCTACTGGTATATCAACTGGTAAATGAATGGTTTTTCAACTGGTCCCAGATAGCGTTGTCTCATGCAATTTCCATATTAAAAACCAGTTGAATATACTGATTTGAACTAGCTGGTACCAGTTGACTACTGGTTTGAACTGGTACCAGTTGACCAGTTGCCTACTGGTCTCAACTGGTTTTTCGACCTGGGAATACAATGAAACCTCGGAGAGGACCTAAAGCCGTCGGTCCTCTGGTTGCTTACTAACAAACAAGCATTTATGCTTTCTTAGCAGTCAGGTAAAATATCCACCACTACTACCTTAAACAAATTAGATTGAAAATTCAACATGCAAGACTCAGTTTCCTGATGGATTGCAAATGGCTGACAAAATTCTTTTAAAAATACATATATGTATTTCTCATTTCAACAGACTTTTTAAACGTAAAAATATCATACAATTTCGTCAAATGATAATCCGAGATGATAACTCAAAATAATAGCACGAACAATAAACTTTTCAAAAATACTACTACTAACATTTAAAATATTTACACTGCATAGGTTTAGTTTCTCAGCGATTAAAAGTAGCGATTAATGTGAAGACTAACATAACTTTTTTTTTAGGCCTATATCATTTTTTTTTAAAATCAAGTAGACATAATTATAAGAGTACACGGTTATACAAGTTCCATCTCCTTTAAACAATAAAAAGTAAATATACTCTGTTAAATAAAGTTCTAGGCTTACCTTCAAGTGGAGATAAACTCATACAAAATAATAAGAATAGCACGTTTGAGCTGCCCATCTTTTCTTATCGATGAATTTGGTATTCCTTTTTTTATAGCAGGAAGTCAAAAATAAAATTGCAAGCTTTGGAAAGTTTTTCTAACGTATGAGATGTTTAGCAGTTTCGATTTTAACCTATAAAACTTGAATGATAATATATCTATAAGCATAAGAGCCTACTGCGGGAGAAGGGGGCGAGCGATCATGAGGGTTAGAGACAAAGAGAGCGAGAGGGAGAGAGAGAGAGAGAGAGAGAGAGAGAGAGTGAGACTGTGAGAGAGAAAGGGGAGGAGTGCTTGTGGTCATATAACACTCCCTAACTTTCCCTTAATTCTTCATATTCTTTATTTCCTTTTTCTTTCTTTGTCCTTTCTTTGTATATGACATCAAAAGATTAAAACTATCATTGTTTTTCCGTCCTTTTGGGGTTGGGATATATATAATTGAATGTGCCAAATGTACAGTCAAATGTTTTCCTCAGTGCCCAACCCATCCTCAGCCTCGATTACGGTGCCCATGTTCAACTGCAGGAAGTGGGGTGGGGAGGGAGGGGGTCCCTTTTTTTTCTTTTTCTTTTATAACTCGGGATATCCAATAAATCGAAACATTCACAATCAGTCTGCTGCCATCTGCGATGAAATTCGTTGTGATGGACGCTGAATGAAAAATGGCTCTTCCGTCAACATTCCGTTGATGCCGATTCGATTCAAACCTTCGGATCCAGACTAGAATCGTTTGAAACAACAAGTGTCAGAAGACTTCCTGCTTTTGAGCAGGTAATGTACTTATTCCAACATAGATTTTCTAATATACTTATAAATTCCATTAACTTTTATATCTCTGCTATTGCCCTTTTCTCGTTAACTGAGTTGAAATCTCTGTTGCATGTTGTTGACTCGTTTTGAGCTGGAATTGAGCTCCATCGAAGCCACCCTGCGCGCTGCGCCTGAGCTGGCGGCCTAGGATTCTGTAGGAATAAACTACGGTACGTTAGATTCGGCTAGCGTGCTACAGCTCGATTAGACCGAAAATTTCTGTCTCTTTCGTTCGTTAGCCTCTTATTTGGGTAGGGTCGGCTCCTCTCTTTAGAGACAAAAGCTGACCGTATGGTCTGCTCTGCAAACTTTGGACTAAAATGTAACTTTTAGCGAATTCATATCCGATGCATTTATTCTCGAAAATTACATGTAGATCTAGTCTACTATATGATGTAGGCCTAGAGCCATAAAGGCTAGAGTAGAGCCAGGCAGTAGAGGCTAGACTCTAGACTCTAGACTAGATTCCTAGGTCTAGACCTAGATCTAGTCTAGGCTAATATTCATTGGTTCCACTTACCAGATTGACTGTATGATGCGTTTAAGCCTAGGGTCTTTTTTCCGGATTTTCTTCGTCGAAATTGAACTCCGGTCTCCGTGTTGAAATTCTTGCAGCCGTATTTTAAACTGTTACTGTCAATGGATGACGTCATCTTCCTTCATGTGCAGTAACACTAACAGTTTAAAATACGGCTGCTAGAATTTCAACATGGAGTTCAATTCGACGAAGAAAATCCGAAAAAGACCCTAAACGCATCATACAGCTTACAGTCAATCTGGTAAGTGGAACTGATGTAGAGTAGAGGAGGGAGTTTTCGGCCACTTAAAGGTACTATGTCCCATTTGCAGGCCAAAAAAATGTAAAGGTTAAATTCCAACGGCATTTGAAAGAAAATACTAATTTAGAACTTCTCTAAAAAAAGGGGGGCTTGAAAATGTCTTTAAGTGTGAAAATAACGACTATTAGTTGTCGAATCGACTTAGGAGCTATAGAGCCAGTAAGTAATAGTCTGATTTTTCAGACCATTGTACCGAATGGTCGTACGTTTTATGCTGCGCAAAGATTCAATCAGTTTAATTTTGGCCATTACAAGAAGTGGGTTATTGATGTAGACAAATGCTCATGTACCCTTTACAGCTCATTTTATGTATGTTATTACCAAAGATGAAAAAGCCAGTCAGTCACTCAATAGTGTCTGACAGTGAAGTCTAGCAAGTAAACGGGTTTCCTTGCATAATTTGAATATTAGGACACTGCTAACGTTTAAATTTCACAGATAGGACATACATGACATATTCATAATTCCTGCAAAGTTCTACAGAATTTGATGTTGGCTGCAAAGGGACATAGTATCTTTAAGGCAAAATCCTATTTTTGGACTCTTTAGACTTTACTTCCTATTTATTATTTTTTTTGTTCAAATCATGAAGCCAATACTATTATTATTCAAACAAAAAAAGAATCCCAGAAAAAAATCATGAACTGCCATGGCAATATTGATTTTCATTTTCACTGTTTCGGCGGTAGTTTTCGGCCTAGCGAGGCAGTTTTCGGCCGCATGTACAAAGTCAATAGGGAGCGCGCGCCGTGCGTTCGCCCGCTGATCCCTAGCGCGTGCAGCTAGAGCACGTAATCGGCGCTATAGTATCCGACTGATAGGATAACATACATGCGGTGAGAAACATTGGAGCTTGCGATGATCAAAAAATCTGACTCTAAATCTAAAAAATACTTGAAATACAGCTCTTTTATGGGACCCATATTCCTTACAGACACGCGTAAGATATTCCATTTTTCAGATTCGGGTAGCGGGACCGCCGATTACATCGCTAAAATGTGATATTTAAGGATACATTTTCCATTGCAAATATGGTTCTCCAGTGACTCTGCCATGTTATTGTATGTGTGTGATATGTGATATGCAGTTATGCAATGTGTTTTAAAGGATTTTACCATGCATCCAACGGACCGGCCGAAAACTGCCTCCTCTACTCTATATTAGCCTAGATCTAGGCCTAATTTTCGAGAATAAATGCATCGGATATGAATCCGCTAAAATGACATTTTAGTCCAAAGTTTGGTGGCACTGCAGAGCAGACCCTATGGTCGGCTTCTGTCTCTAAAGAGAGGAGCCGACCCTACCCAAATAAGAGGCTAACAAACAAAAGAGACAGAAATTTTCGGTCTACAGCTTGATATGCCGAGATTTTTGCCTGTTTGCTATTTTTATATAAATTTTATATAAATTTTTCTCAAACAATGAGTTTACTTCATCGACATCTAACGTGATTTATCTTTTGTTTTAATTGTATACCTTTAATGCAAAGGGATTACTATGGCTCAAAATATATTACATTTGTTAAATTATGAATATATTATAATATGAGCAGATTCCTCATAAAAAATTTACTTTAATAAATTTTAGTTTTTTTTGACCGTCTACCGGTACATTCGTTTTCATAACAGTTTTTGTTGTGATCGACACACTAAACCAACAGGCTCCTGACCTCAGAAAGGCAAAAGTTTGGTAGGGAAAAATTGCCTTGTTTGTTGATGTTGTTTCTTTTGTTCTTTTGTAAGCTAAGTCTCCAATAGTTTGCACACAGTTAACACTCAACAGTACCTTTTATCAGACATTGTCCGTTCATCTGCACTGCAACTCAATAGGGAGATGTGTTCTGGGGGGTGTTTCACAAAGACTAAGATCGACTTTAAGTTGGACTTACATGTAAGTATAACAGGCCGTTCGTGCCATTGTTTGCTCTCACCATTATGATCTTTAGATAATATTTTTTCCTTCAATAATGAATTATCAAAAAATGTAAGTTTTGTAGATTTTTACCATGATTTGTACGTCCCGTGAGACACCAATGCCAGTAAATGATGAGAGAAAACAATGGCACGAACGGCCTGTTATACTTAAGTCCAACTTAAAGTCGATCTTAGTCTTTGTGAAACACCCCCCAGGTCTAGCGGTAATGTCTGTGGTACGGTCAGCACTCTGTCTCTGCTACAAACTGACTCGGCTGACTGCAATTCAAGACTGAGTCACGTCTTTCGGATGGTGACGTTAATAGTCGGTCCCCAAATGCAGATAATCATGTCTGATTCATACACGTCTGTAAAAACCCAAGTTACGCACAGTGCGACAATGCACCTTACGATGGCCTGCAGCTGAAGAAGAAGACAGTCTCTCAAATGGGAGAGAGCCTTCCAAATCAGCTGTGCCTGCATCTCTACTGTTTATGGGACTTTTTTATCCAAAACTAGGTTGATGTAAATTATGATTGTCGACCCTGTACCGTAGCGTAGTTGAATGTAAATGAACGTGGGTGTGCATTTATTTATGAAACTTTATTTTTATTTTTTATTTTTATTTGTGTAAAATCAAGGACAAAAGCAATTAAAACTTGTTTGCATAGCTGAGCCTCAATGAAATGAAAAATAATGAAAACGATAGCAACATCAGAGACATACAAGCCTTGTTAAGATATGCGCCGGTAAACCACAGCGTGTTATTTAATTTTGTTACAGTGACGTACAGTAAAATGGTAACGTTTTGTGTTGTTTTGACAATTTAAATTGACAAAACAACACAAGAGGTTACTGGGGTACCCCAAAACGGTGCATTTCGAGGTCCTAAAAGTCTGTGATGCCAATGAAATAGATTTGGGCAACATTATACTCACCGGAAATGTAACAGGGTAATTCATCCTTATCATTCCAGTGGGTACGTCTGTTCGGTTCAGGTGTCAGTGCTAAAGAGACAGAGTGAAGGCTGGCTCTCTCCGACGGAGCCTTCCAAGTGGAATACCGCCCTCTGATGGTGAGGGCGGCTATTGTAGTCTGCTACGCTCTGCTACACTCATAGTCTGCTAACGCAGTCTGCTACTTGAATGTAGTCTATATAATCATAGTCTACTACACTATCCTATTTTATAACACAGTTCTAAGTGGGTACCCGTAGGACCTCTGTTGCGTACAGTGGCCATTCATTTACATGTGAAAAGAAACGTGGTTTACCAATCATATCTGAACGAGCCTCACATTTTGATGATTATCCTGTATCTACCCTCATATCTGTAGGAGTGGCCGTTCCTTTACATGTAAAAAGCAATGTTTTTTACCCATCATATCTGAACGAGCCTTAATTCACATTTTGATGATTTTCCTGTATCTAATTTCGCATCCGTAGGAGCTCTGTTAGTTACCTGTGGGAGAGTGGACTGATCCATCGCCATGGCGCCCATCAACTGGGAGACGATCATGGAGGTGGAGAGTACAGAGATGTCCGACGAGATGGCCGATGAACTCTTTGAAATGTTAGCTGAGGTAAGGATAACCTGAATATGAAACACTTTGAAGATGATAACAAATGAGACAAATCACCGAAAAATGTTTTTCTCGTTGCTTTTATGTTCTTGTTTAGGTGTTTGTTTGTTTTTAAATTTCAAAAATATTCTTTATTTTTGTTAATGTCTATAACTCTATAAGTAATGTATGAAATGCATTTTATTGGTTGGCAATTGGTTCCCTTTTAAGGCTACCATTGGTTTATAAACAGAGATTAGTGCAAAACATTTAGTATACTGAGAGATAGTTGTAAGTGTGACATGCGCATATGTTTCCAATCAAAGGTGAATTCGCGGAGCTCCAAATAATTTCCTCCCACATACAATCTCTACAGGAGCGTACGCATGCGTCACAACTCTCTTTCTCAATATGCTATGGGGCAAAAGAAAATGTGCCCTCTAAAGTCTGAAAACAGTACCATTAATTCAAATAGATTCTTACAATAAATGAGAGAAAATCATATGCAAAATACACAATCGAGCTAAGAGAAATTTGACTTGTAGTACCCCCTGAATATTCAAGCCCTACCTAAGATAATGATTTCATGGGTTCAAAATCTATCTTTGATATGACTTGATTGGTTCCACACCTATATAAGCAATCGTGTGATTGGTTGATTTCAGGTTGACCAGGCTGATGCTAAGGATGAGGAGCAATGGCAGCAGCTGTTTGATGTGACTAGGGCAATCATGCTGATGAAGTCTGCCCAAGCTAACGTTGCCCTTGAGGAGCTTGAGCAGCTGGCCACAGAACAGGGCAAGGAAGGTGTCATGAATGGTGGGTCATTCTCAAAGGAGATCCCATTCAGTGTGGTCTTGTATCGTTGGGTTTATATCCTTCATGTATTTGTTGTTGTTATCATTAAAGGGATTGGGTAACTTTGCCTCAGATTCTAAACAAAATCCTGGATTTAGCTCATGCTGTAATCATAATTATAAACCTCTAGGTCAGTCAGGAATCAGACAAGCCGATCGCCTGTCTGATTATCACGATATTTATGATTGGAATTAGAAATGTCAAAAACTGTTTGCCAAACAGTTTTGAACAGTTTATTATATAACACTACAGTCTAATGGGGAAAATGAGTATGGTAAAACCGGTCACTCAAATATTTTTACTTTTTTGAAGCACTTCATGATCATTTTGAAGCGCCTTTTTTTTTAGGGCTTCAATATTACACCATATCACAGACACTGATAACACGTAGGGCCATGCATCTCAGATTTGTAAAACTGGAAACATTGTAAACAATGCCTTTAAATGATACTGTGATATTTAGGATAGGAAACCTGAATTACAAGCTTTACTTTCAAAGGTTTCCTTCACAATACACCTAGTAATCATTTGCTTACCACTTTAAATGATAAATATTTGTATTTTATTGGAAACTGAATTTATATCCAGATTTTGTATCATTCTGATTTTTTTTTCTATGCTCATAATGATTTGTAAAGTGAAGTTATCATCATCATCATTTATGAAAGTTAGTATTTTCTCTCTTACGAGGGTTAATGACTTTTGCACCATGATGATACTCACTCCTCCACTCCACTCCTTCTTGTCTTGAGCATCCTCCTCATTTAGACCAACCTTAATGCCTTTTATTTGTAAATTTATTTGCTGTACTAAACCTGTACTAAATTCAGCCCTTATACATTTTAAGAGTAATTATGTGATCATAGGAGGGTATTGAACGATGAAGCTATGGACCAATCCCCTTAAGTCAGTGCCGCACCAGCTTTCCTTTGGACCCAGCGAATCTCTGCCATCAGGTTCAAGTGAGGCATGGCCCACCTGGTCCTGTCGAAATCACCTTTGTACTGGAACAGGATGATGCAAAGTCCCCTTGCATATATGGGGCTATAGCAAAGATTGAGGAAATATGTGCGACTGTAGGGAGGAACAGATGATGGAACACCTCTTAGTCTGCTCCCTCCTCCCTGTACCCCCAAAGACCTAGAGGGTTTCAACTCCCTGCGTCCTCTACTGGACCGGGCATGTGTAGTGACTCAAGAATAAAAAGGAGGGTATTATGAATAGAAAGTTACAATGCAGCATGGCTTGTATTCTTTTTTCCTTTTTTTAAATATTTTTTTTATCTTGAGCTATATTTTTTCTTATCATTGAATTTAATTACAGAGCAAGGATTAATTGACCAGATCAGAGAGCTGGAGGAGGAAAATAAAAGATTAGAGGTAAAAACTTTGCTAAGACTTTGCAATGAATACAGTAGAAGTTGTTCCTTTAGATGAGTTACTTTGGCACATATTGATGCTTAATTAATGCTGGAGTACATGTACATGGCTGAATCCTTTGCACTCTCAGCCAATTGAGTAACCCTTTTGAGGCATTCATACCATATTTTGTGGTTTTGCTCAATATATTTTGATTCAGAACCATAAATAATATATAAAGTTCTATACATTCTGTGACCATTTTGTTGTTGCTGGTCATATTACATTTGATGCCAGAAATTTTTAAAAAGTAAAATAAGATTTAGTAACATCTTGAAATTGGCAATATGTTAGAGAGGATCAAAATCGAAATTCACCATTTAAAAAAAAAAAAATTGAGAAAGTTCCTACTGATGTTTATTGTTTTCAGAGACATCACATATTATTAGAACAAGATAACATCACAAGATTGAAGAAAATGTTATAGTTGCCAATTTGAAGAACAACATATGATCGATTTTGCCCCTAAAATATCCTGTCCTGAAAGTGTTAAATCACTCCTACCATCCGTCTGCTGTGTTTACACCATTACAACATGTCTTACTTAACTAAATCAGGCCTATGGCTTCTCGGATTGTTCTCAAAATTTTGCTCTTGAACATAAGCATGATCACATTTGATTTTAGTAGGAAATTACTGACAGAAATTGAATAATTTGTAAGCAAGAGAGAATTCTGAAACAGGAATCCATCAAACGATAGCCTTTATTGGAAGAATATAAATATTCTTCATGGAAGAATGATATATGGCACTTGAAGCCATTTCTCTTTCATGTACCCGCCCAAGCCCATGCGGAGTCTGTACTGTGTCAAGATTGCTGAAGCATCAGGGCCGATCAGTTTCAGACAGTCAGACTCTGTTTATTTACAATCTGTTATGACTCGAGCATACATATCTGCTACCCGCAATAGTAAAATGTAAGGGCTACCATAATATATGCATTATCATCGGCAGTAATGTCCTTCTTGTGGGCAGGCAACAAAGTTATTACGCACAGTGTAATGAGTCTCCATCATTATAAATTATGCCTCAGTCACACCGCCAAACCGACTCCAGAGCGACTCCAAACCGACTTATTTTCTGCCATAGGAGTATTGCAATTCCTTTGGTCGGTCTTGTGTCTGTCTTGTCGGTGTACCTCAGGTATTTAATGTTCAATGTTTGTTCTGTTCTCCAGCGCATGGGAGGAGCCGGGGGATCCAGAGACACCCGTCAGCTCCAGAATGAGGTCCATGAACTCAGCAGGCAGGGGATCTGCTCCAGAGGGAGCTCAAGGAGAAAGAGAGGGATCTTTACAAGGAGAAGTCTGAAGCAGAGAGGGTGAGTGGGAGAGATAATCTCTAGACCAAGTGACTAGTGGAGTGGTGGTCATCATCATGATGAAGACAAGGTATCAAAGGTCATGGAAAAACCTGGAAAGTCATGGATAAATGAATTCTTCTCAGAAGTCATGGAAAGGCATGAGATTTTTTTTTAATCCCCCCAAATCATGGAAAGTACGGTAATAGAAAGTAATAGAAATCGGTGGTTGTGGGTCGTGTGTCAGTATGGCAGCCGTCCAGTTTGAACTGACAAAGGGCATGGTATTCATACGCCTCTTGGATGCCACTACCCATAACAGAATGGTCATGGAAAATCATGGAAAGTCATGGAATTTGGTTCTCAGATTTCTGTGGGAGCCCTGTAAAGATATACATGTACCAGTGAAATCTCTGTAGAATAACGGATGCAAAGCCATCTATGAGCTAGAATTCATAATGGTGGTTTAGACCTTAGCTATTAAAGTAAAGATTATTTATGGACAGCCAAAAATGCCCCAAAAAAAAAAAAAAAAAAAAAAAAGCTGACATAAATATTAATTCTATCCCATTTCTCTATATTTTGATTTGGAAATTGTGCATGTTCTGCTATGTTTCCTTGATTTGTTTTTGTCCTGTTGCCACAATAACTCAATTCATAAGTTCAGCTGATCATCCCCAAGTGTCATGAAAATCCTCACCTTTGTAATTCATTGATTGTTCACTTTGTGGAAGTTACCACAATCACTCTTTTTACCAAAGAAGGAATATCATTTGGAATATTTTCTTTATGGATCATAGTATAGTTTATTGCCTTCTTCATGGTGATTTAGTCATTTTATTTGATTGATTTCTTTATGTATTTGTTTATCTATAACAGCTACACACAAGACTAGAGGAAACAGAAAAAGAAAGCAGAGATATGAAGAGAGAGGTAAGTTTTAAACATCACATTTTCATTGCATCCAGGGTTTTTGCCAGCTCTTAAACAGCATTGGCGCAACCACATAGTGTAGGGGAATTTTCGTTTTAAGGGGAAAAAATTATTAACATAAAAATTATTAATATTGATATAATACTCTCCCAGGCATGGATACTGTTGAGTGTAAGAAATTCCTCTGGTCCCCCCCCCCATCCTCTCCTCCTTACAGTATACAAGAAATAATTTTTTAAAATCACTCTACAGTTACTGAATAGGTTGTACAGTCAAACCTACTTTAGTGACCACCTGTCTACAAAGACCACCTGTCTACAAGGACCACATTTTTTGTTTCCCTTGAAAATGGTTTCTCATTGAAACATGTACTAAAGGAACCTGTCTACAAAGACCACCTGTCTACAAAGACCACTTTTTGTGTTTCCCTGGGGCGGTCGCTATAGACAGGTTTGACTGTAATATATAATTTTAAAAGCTAGGATATTGTCATTAATATTGTTATTATTATTATTATTCTGATTTAAAGTTCATTCCGATATGAAGTGGTATACTAGGGCTTTTTTTTTTTTAACGTGTAAATTAATGGCAACTGCACACAACAAGGGTCTCCCGGTTTTCACTGAGCTCTGTGTTATAAGATACATAAATGTGAAGCATATTACACTTACATCGTCATACACAAAAAAAAACTGCCTCGGCTTTCCGCGTCTAATCTGAACGAGGCTTGCAGTTTAATACCAAGTCAATCACATTTACCACATTTTTTTCTTCTAGAATGATGCGCCGTAACGATCTGCGTGATTACCAGAAACAGATGGAATCTCAGCGTGAGAGCCTGAGGACGCCGCGGTGACGATGTGGAGTACTCGGATAAGATTCGGCAGAAGAACCGGGAGATCAACGCCCAGCTTGAAGAAATCAAGGTAATTTGGCCCCTCTGTGGCTTGAAAACACCCCTCTTATTGAATGAATTGTACCAGGCTTAAATTTGTAGGTACAGGTTTGTGGATGATTCCATTCAGTCATAGGGGAGGCACAATGCTTTCTTTTTCTTTTTTAACCCCTACTTGAGATCTGTAACCTTTGTCTCTCCCGGGATCTGACAGACCTCGGTGATCTCCTCACCAAGTATCTGAAGGAAATGGAGCAGAAAGTGAATCTTTAGAGTAGAACTGACCTTCTTTGACCTCTGTCTGACCTACTTGACCCTCCTCTGACTCTCTATATCTCTCTCTATCTCTCTCTCTCCATCTAGAATCTGACGGATCACAGTGAGCTCCTGACCGTGACTATAAAGGACATGGAGCAGAAACTGAAAGAAGCGGCTAAGGAGATGGACAGCATTGCTGAGGACTACGTCAAGATCAAGAAACTCTCAGGACAGTCCGACTCCAAAGCTACACGCCTCAAGCAGGAGAATGATGTGCTCAAAGAACAGGTGAATATTAGGATAATAAAATATGTGTAAAGGGCAGTGCGTGGTTGACGTCACCACCTAGCATAGACACAGTAGAATTACATGTACTTAGCAGGGTTCAAATTTGCGGCAGTTAGGGTGACGTCTTAACGTGTGGACCTGATTAGCTGACCTTTATAGCTGAGGCTATGAACTGCTTAATTAATGCAAAGTCATCATGAATTATGTGTACTCCACAAAACATCAAGTCAAAAGCTCATTTTTGGGTCGATAACTTCTGATTTTCAAAGCTTTAGATTTTGAGTTTTTAGAGAGCTTTTACTCCTGTGACAGACACTGAAATAGCATATTGATATTATTGTAATCTATGGCTTATAATCTTTCCATTGATATATAATTCATCTGTTTCAAGGTCATTAATGATTTACATCATGAACATGGAGTATTGTTAGTCAATACATGAAATTGGTGTCACTGTCTATCTTATCCATTTCAGATCAAAGAGTTATCTGACAAGCTTCAGAATCAGCTCCAAGGTGATGATGATGTCATGACTGAACTGAATAACAAGGTGGAGGTCTGGAAGGTATGTAACAAGCAGTCTGATTGGTTGAATTGATGTCTTATGTTATTAGTGTATTAAGAACATTCAGTGTGATTGGCCAATGTAGTGACAGGACTGAACATCAAGGGCATTGTTGTGAAGTTTACATGTTTGTAACAAGCAATGTGATTGGTTCTTCGATCTCCACTGCATTTCTGTGTATAGATCCATCAATCCTATTGGCTGATTTGATCTTCTAAGGTATTATTTGTGTTTAAATCCATCATTCTGATTGGCGAAGTTCATGATGGGATTGAACATCAAGCTCATTGTTGTCAAGCTGGTGTAACAAGCAAAGTGATTGGTTGATTTTATCTCTTAAGGTATTGGTGCATGCAGAACCTTCAGTCCAATTGGCCATGATGTAAAGCTAGAACAGAACTACTGTGATTGAATGATTTGATTCCAAGTCAATTATCTGCTGAACATCATATGCTAGGTTGATATTCACGAGTCAGTACCCACCTATCATTGTGTGTAGAAGAATTGGGAGTTTCAATGTTCTAAATACAGTATTATGATATTAAACATTGCATCATTGTGCAAATTCCTGCAAAATTGTAAATTGGGAAAGATGAAACAAATATGACAAACATCCCATGTGATGAGAGTTAGCAAAGATATTTTGTCATGTGAATTTGTATGTGACATTTCAAACCACATGTATTACAAAGTGCCCCAAAGGAAGCATAACCATGTGTAACTTTCCAATCATAGTACTTCTACTAATTTCTGTCTATTAAAATTATTGAAATATTATGATCTTGGCTAATAAGTGTGTTGTGTTCCTTGTACAGTGAAACCTGTCTTTAAAGACCACCCAAGGGAGACAAGAAAAGTGGTCTTTGAAGACAGGTTCCTTTAATACATGTTTCAATGAGAAACCATTTTCAAGGGAAACAAAAAAATTGGTCTTTGTAGACAGATGGTCTTTGTAGACAGGTGGTCTTTGTAGACAGGTAGTCCCTAAACCAGGTTTGACTGTATTATCTTTACACATAGGCTGCACTGGAAGCGAAAGATGCTGAGATAGACCGTCTGAATCTCATCATACTACAGCAGAAGGATCAGATCACCGCCAGTGAGATCGATACAGATAAGACTTCAGTCGTAGCTCTCGCTAAGGTATGGATCACCAACCGACACATGTAAATGTATCATTCCCAAATCTAGACTCTCAGCAGCGTAAAAAACATTTAGCAGCAGCCGCATCAATGGCTTGGAACAACATCCCCCTTTCCATAAGGGAAATTACCACCTTCAAAAGATCTCTCAAAACTTACCTTTTCCCCAGTGATCTATGTGATCTACTTCCTGTGAGATTTTTTGTCCTCTTTTCATTAATTTTTTATTTGTAGGCGCTATGGTACTTATTGTTTTTAGCACTCCTAAATATTCTATATTATTATTATTATCAAGTGGTTAGTGATGGAAAGAACATGAGTGATAGAGAGAGAGAGAGAGAGAGGGGGGGGGGGAGTGAGTGAGAAACAGAAAAACAGAGAGACAGAGAGAGACAGGTAGATACATCGAAAAAGGAGGTTGATGGGGAGAGGGAGAGAAAAAGTAAGAGCAGGAGAGGGAGGATAGAGGAAAATATATCCAATCCAATCCAATCCAGGTATTTATAAAGTGCCAATATCTAGTTGCCTAAACAAAGGCGCTGATGAGACTGAAAAACTACCAAAAGTATCTGTTCATGATTCTAACTGGGAAAGACAAAAAAGCAGTGACTAATTGTAAGCAATCAGAAATAGGTATGTCTTTAGTTGAGTTCTGAAAGTGGATAACTGGTGACGAGCGAAGGATTTGGGGAAGACCATTCCACAATCTCGAAAGAGATATAGAAAGATAGAAAGAGAGAAAATATATAATGTGAGAAAATCTAATAATAAATATATTGTTAAAGTGTTTATGCTTTGTAATGGGAGGATGCTCAGTTGCAATCTGATGAGTCCATTAGGGAGATAAATGAATGGTAGAAAGAGAGCGAAGGAAAGAAACAGAGATCGACAGACAGAGAGAGATAGAGACCGACAGAGAGAGAGACAGACTGATAGCAGGATAGACTGATATTACTCGATGCATTATCTGTATTTACAGGCTTTGCAGGAAAAAGAGGCCCAGTTAAATGCTCTCAGACATCAACTTGAGGAGTCGGCGGGAGATGGATGAGAGGGCTGAAGAGTTGGAGATGCTGAAGAATGATGCTTCCAGCGGAGCAGGTCAGTTACAGTTACAGACTACTTTGGGCCAAACTGGAACAGCTAAAATTGCATTAGACCCATAGACCAATGTTAGATTTGATGGTTTATTTTACCTGAAATGTGTATGCTTGTTAGTGAGCAACCAGGGGACCAATGGCTTTAAATGCTCACCAAGGGACTTGGTAATGAGGATTAATGCTTTACCAAAGAGCTCTAGCAAGAGTCAAGAGTTGATATTTATTACAACTATGTACATAAGAAATGGGAGACTGCAAACAGGGGATTGTTTAGGAGACTTGCGATTGATTTGAATCATTCGCAACTCTTTATAAGATGGGGCCCAGTTGGAAGATACAATCTGCGCATGGGCAGATAAAGGCCATTTGTACCAACATTTTAAAACCTATGAATACTGATAAGTGCTCATCAAAGTTAGATAATCATTCATTTATTCACTGATGGTACATTCTCTGATACACAGGTGGATGTATTCTTCTCAAGAGAGTAAATCAAAGGTAGTCTTGAAGAACCTCCCATGACTATGGCAGCGATTATTCTAAAATGCACAAAGTGGGATGTCTCCAAGGGTAAAAGCAGACCTGCCAACCAGTACAATTTTTAGAAGTAACTACGATAGTACGATTTTCCACATCAACAAAATGTCAAAATGCCCATTCTGTCCTGTAAAGTATCCTACAAGCATCTCACATCGGCAATTTGGGGATGTTCATTGGTTCATCGAACACACCAGTCATGACGAAATCATGTATATTCAACCAATGCTCCATAAAAAAAATTCTTCCTGTATGTAGGAACTGTAAGAGGTATTGATCCATGTTTTTTTTTTAATACAATTTTTTTCAGTAAAATACAACTTTTGGGATTAAAGAATACAGTTTTTGAACTCCAGAGGTTGGCAGGTCTGTAAAAGATTTGTGGGTATTTGGGGATCATTTGTACCAAAGCTAACTATGTAATTGGTCTAATGTCTTTCAGCTCCCACTGTGCGCCTTCAGAACATGGTGATGAAGCTGCGAGAGACCCTGAAGGAACAGGAGAAAGATATGAAAGCCGCCGAGGAGAGGGTCCAGCAAGCTGAGACCGATGCGAGAAAGAAAGATAAAGAACTGAATGAAGCTATCAACAGAATGAAGGATTATGAAGAGGTAATGTTCTAGTTGGATTAAAGAATTAATAGACAATAATTAATTGGATAAAGGATATTGGTTTGTAATACAAATTTCGATGGAATAATTTTCCTTGTAGTTTATTTCACAATTTCCCAGTATTTCCCCAGTATACTCTGATAGTCTTTTGCAGGATATTCCCTACCCTGATTCAGTGTAGAAAAATAAATGTCTTTCTTAATTCATTACTATTAATATCATGGTTGTAGTCTAAATTTGGGTATATACTGGGATTGGAGCTAAATAGTTAATATCAGATATATGAAAAATGATAAAACCTTCAAAGTTACCTTTCCATCTCAAACCAATTTACTATACAGCCAACCAAAGTTTATATATATAGATCACGTGAAATTGCTAGAATGTTTTTTGTACATTTCTTGTTGGTCAAACAGTTTTTGAGTGTCAAGTAACGCCTGGCTGGAATGCTCCCCAGGGAGTGGAGATTGTGGGCAAGTTTTGAATCCAATGACCGGGAAATAGTATATCTGTAAAGCGCTTATAGAGACATCATAGATGTATTAAGCGCTATATAAAAGCAGAATATTATTTTCTGAATGTACTTTGTATTCATTTTATGTGGAGGTGGAAATTAATTCCATATAATAACTTGAGAGATCAAAGATACTGTGTTGATGAGAGGTGTTTTCCTGCATGTTGATTTACATTTCAGGGAGAGTATGGATTGGCTGAAGCTGTGCAGGAGATTAAACTTGGAAAGAAACAGATTGCACTACGAGACAGGTAACTCATGTCATAGATATCTAATAAGCCAGTTCACAGTTGCAGTCTGAGCATGAGCAGATAAAGGTCATTGCAGACCAAATTGTGAAATACACAGAGACAAAATACTGGATACGTGCTCATGAAAGTTATGTAATCATTATTCATTTATGCACAAGCAGTGCACTCCATGATACACAGGTGGAAGTATTCTTTGAAAAGGGAAACAAAGGCTATTTATGTAGCACCTCCATTGCTGTAGGAGTGATTATTTCAAAATGTACAAAGTGGGACCTCTTCATGTTTGGAAGATCTGTGGATATTCAGGGTCATTTGGGACTTGTGCTAACCGTGAACTGGTCTATTATCATAATGAAATGTAGGATTTGACTTTTATGAAAATTAAGTTAATTGTCATTAATATTGCTACCATTATTATTGTTATTATTATTCTGATTTAAAGTTCATTCAGATATGATTAAATTTAATATTTCCAACCTCCAGTCTAATTAACTCTGAATGTTATGTATTAATGTAATTACTTCTAAATATTAACTAAGTAATTACATGTAATTCCACTACTGTATTCAGAATGTATTCAGAACATAGCTGCCTTATGTTTTTATCTCTCCATATATCCATTTCATACCATTCATTCAGTCAAGAAAATTATTTATGTTGTGAATATTTAACAACATTTTAAAATCATTGTACAGTCCAACCTGCTTTAGTGACCACCTGTCTACAAAGACCACATCTTTGTTTCCCTTGAAAATGGTTTCTCATCGAAACATGTACTAAAGGAACCTGTCTACAAAGGCCACTTTTTGTGTTTTCCTGGGGCGGTCGCTATTGACAGGTTTGACTGAACAGTCATTTCAAACCATAAAAGTATTTACATGTAGAGTAATTTTTTTAATTCAGTAATATTTGGATGCTGTATTTACAAGTCTTGTGCTTAGAGGTAACCTCGACTCCCTCCTCTATATATGTAAATATTAACATTGATGTTATATTAATTTAATACAAGAAGGAAATACACATGTTTTGAGTCTGAACCTGAATCTAAATTTGTTATTCAGAAAATACTCTTTCTTTATCCATTAGAAATATTGAGCAGCTGACACAGAATGTGAACAAAGCCGAGATCCAGCTGAACGAACTCCTGGAAGAGAACGAAGAATTGAGAAGCAGGCTGGGATTCGATCCTAAGCAACCCATTGATATGGAGCAAGCTCGTCTTTATAGAGGGCAGCAACACCAACAAGACAGGGCACTGAATCAGGTATGATAGGCTCTGAATTCAGGTGTTTCTTGAATTGTTATATGTACTTTATTTACTGTGAATGAATGAACTGTTAGAAGAAAATAAAGAATTGAAAAGCAGGCTGAGATTTGATCCTAAGCAGCCCATCGATATGAAGCAAACTCGTCTTTATAGAGGGCAGCAACACCAGCAAAATAGGTGGGATAGACTTTGAATACAGGGGTTGCTGTAGATGATATATATTCTACATAATACATATTGTTATGAATGAACAAATGTCATTAAACCTAAGAGTTAGAGCAGTCTGAATAGATTTACAGTATGTTATGAGAATGCTTGGGAATTTTGAGGACATCAGTCATAATGTTTTCTGAATCCTTTTGATATGAGAGGATTATAAATGAGCAAGGATATTTCTTGGGTGGAGGAAGAGGGGAGGGGATTACCCAATACCCTAGTGAACCCTTGTAGATGAATGAAAAGGACAATAAGCAGATTCTAACACCTGAATTTCTGAAAACTCTTGCTCGTGCTCCAGGTTTTGGCCAAAGAGGTGGAGAGACTTGAAGAAGAGAGGGTTACTCTTAAGAAGCAGATCAGAGCCTTGGCGAAGAGAGCACAGAGGTAGGGATGATGATGTCAATTTAGCTGATGATGATGATGATGATGATGATGATGTTGGTGATTATGGTTATAATGATGATATAAATGATGGTGATGGTGGTGATAGTGATTATGATGATGTGATGATGATGATGGTGATGACGATGATGACATACCTGCCAATCCTTCCGAATAATCTGTTCTATTCCGATTTTCTGGCTTTTAAAAACCTACAAATTCGGAATATTCTGATTTATCAAAATTTCCATTTTTTTAAATAGTTTTTTAGTCGCTAAAGCCGAATTAAGCTTGTTTTATCATGTGCCGCGATTTGAGAGTTCATTTTTGTACAAATTTTCGTGTATTGCCATGGGCGATTTCTTATTTTTGAAGGCATACCGTGCTAAAAATTCCTAATTCTTATTTTCAAATGTTGGCAGGTATGTGATAATGAGGATGTTGGTAATGGTGATGACGGTGATGATAATGAGGATGGTGAGGTTGATAACAAAGTGTGATGTCCATAACAGTTTTTGATGATCACAATTTTTAATCCAATCGTATCAGGGGTGTTGCTCTAGGCCTCACATCTGATGAGATGTTGGCGGTCGACGACTTTGCCGAGGAGCTGAAGAATAGCCGCAAGCCTGGTAGTGCTTCCTCAAAGGTTGCTGAAGCTATCAAAGACAAAGGCCTGGGACCTTCAGATTCAGTCAGAGTCAGGGTAAAACCAATTTACTTTCTATTTACCAGTAGAAGGTCGAGGTACAGTCTTATTCCATATTCAATGTGAATCAGAGCAAATCAATTTGCTTTCTGTTCCCTAGGAGCTGCAAATCATAGTGACATCATAAGAAAAAAGGGAACAAAAGGGAAGAAAAAGGAAATAAAAATAATGAAAGTATGAAGGAGGACCTAAACCATACCTTGACCTTCGTCTAGTGATCAAAAAGCTTACAGCAGTTTGCTATTTCAACATATTAAACTATTCATATAATGATTCAGGACAGTCATCAGGAATGGTTTGCATTTTATAGATTCTCATCTTTCTCAATTTCTTCAAGAATCTAAGTTTAGTCAGGCCAGGTGTGCAATGGCTTTTAGCCAAGCAAAAATCAAAGTAAATTGCTGACATGATATAAATATTGAAATGAATGCTATTCTTGATTAGGTTGTATGTTACATGCTGCAGCATTGATTGCTCGTAATGGATTTCCTACACAAGCCAAATCCCAAACTTCAACTTTGGAGCAAATGTTATACATGAACCTAACATAACCCTAATTGCGATCCTAACCCTAACCCTTTCCTTTTGTACTTTTACAAGATAAATCCCGCAGCACTTGCTCCTGGAGTAAATGTTGGAGCATTCCTGACCATTTTCTATGTTCTCCCATGCTAGGCCCATCAGCTAGAGCAGGACGTGGCCCTTTCAGAGCAGGCTATGTGCATGCCTGATCATTCCTAATCTTCTCCCTTACTAGACCCATCAGCTCATAGGAGAAGATAACAAACTTTCTCCTGCATGATGCATGTCAATACACTCTACATAACTGATCATTTACTATATTCTCCCATCTTAGACCCACCAGCTAGAGCAGGAGGTGGCCCGGTCAGAGCAGTCCATGGAGCGGTTACGCACCCAGCTCACCGAGATGAAAGCGGAGAACAAGAAGCTCACCAATGACAATCAACGGGTGGAGAAGAGCATGAAAGAGATTCTCCAGGTTCTGAAGGAGGGGCAGGCAGGAGGAGGTGGAGGAGGAGGAGGGGTGGATCCAGAGGTCTTGGGACCGACCCTTGAGAGACTGTGCTTGGTGAGTCAAATGGAGGCATAGGGGGGTAGAGAATATGATAAACTGATCATTACTCAGACAGTATTTTATCTAGTAGTCACTGCTACATCATTACACCCTTGATCATCTTACAAAAGACTGAACATGCTGAAGAGTTCAGATTCATGGAAAAACAAAATAAGAAAAGGTCATGGATTGTTTTTTGTTTTTTAATCCACAAAATGATCTTGTCCATTTTAATCTGAGGACTATAACATATACATTCAAATAAATACATGTACACAGACATTTACAGTATGCATATGTTTTTGTCTTTTGTTATCTTGATCTCGCTTAGTCTCCTACATATTTTAGAAATAGTAATGATAACAAATTTGAATATGAAAAATCATTATTCATGTTCCTATTTTGCTTTGTGCCTTTGTATCCCATTTACTCTGAATGTATGGATGATATTGAATTTCAGTTGACATGTCTCAGTACAAAACAAGGTTGAATGTTATGCATGTACACTGTGTGTGTAATCAGTGTATCTGTTTTACAATGTCTTTGTGGCTGTTTGAATCGAAAGACTCTACAACGACTTTCGGAGCCTGGTTCACCTGAAAGCCCAAATAGGAAGGAATTTATAACTTTGGAGAGAACTCGGACATGCTGAGGATTAAATGTATCGGAGGGGCTGAGGGATGAGTTAATTTCATGTCTATCATGGTCGAGTGGATACGTCACCGGACTGTGGATCACAAGGTCCGCAGTTCGAGTCCCGCCGCAGCACTAATGTCCTTTTGCAAGACATTGATCTACATTTGCCACACTCAACCAAGGTGATGTGAATTAATTCCTTGAAATGCTAGAGCGCTGTAATGGCAGCCATGCTAAAGCCAGGTAATAATTGGTGCCAGCAGTGTCAAGTCTGACAGATTATTATTGTAATTCATTATTACTATTCCTTTATACTTCCAGCTGTTCGAATCTAAAGATTCTAAGGAGTCATACGAAGCCCAGGTTTACCTGAAAGCACAGGTTGATCAGCTGACTGGAAGGAATGAAGAACTAAGAAGAGAACTTAGACAGGCGAGGAATGAAGCGGAGAAGACCAGTGTTGCACTGGATAGAGCAGAGACTAAGGTATTGTGGTGTTGAATACTGCACCTACATGTAAATTGAACTTATACAAAGTTTATTTAACTGATTTGATATGATTTGATTTGATTTGATATATTGATTTTATCATATTTGTTTTTATATATTGATTTTATCTTTTTTGAAATGTGTTAAATAGTCTTATAAACTTCATTACAATATATAATCACAAAAAGAATGATTGTTTAGTACCACTTTCATACATGCACTTGCCTTCTTAAAGGAAACAGCTTTCAATTGTATCAAACAGGATGTATGTAAATTTCAGTTTTAACATTGTACGTGTCCTGTTAAATGCTTTCCACTTACCACGTATTTCGTCTTTTATATACTGGTGGTTTACAATTACACAACGCAATCATATTTCAATCTATCCTTAGATCACAAGGCTACAGCAGGACCTGAAGGACCTGCGTGACCTAGGTCAAGGGGCAGGGGTCATGACCCTTCATCAGACAGCTTTACCGCAGGGCCTAGCTGTCTCCAGTGCGGAGATCATTGCTTCTCTTAATGAACAGCTTGTGCATGCACTACAGGTGAGTGAGAGATGCCTTATACAGATAATGATAAAAATATGATGAAGATGGTGATGATGATGATGATGGTGATGATGATGATGGTGATTCTGTGCAGGTGTCGTGGTCAGTGGATATGTCACGGACTGTGGATCACAAGGTCCGCGGTTCGAGTCCCGCGCGGCAATATTGTCCTTTGGCAAGTCATAATCTACATTTGCCACACTCGACCCAGGTGAGGTAAATGGGTACCTGGCAGGAATTAATTCCATGAAATGCTAGAGCGCCGTAATGGCAGCCATGCTAAAGCCGGGGTAATAATTTTAAAAGCTCTCTGATCGTACCATTCATCCACCCAATAGCACAAAAAATAAAACAATCAAAACAATAAACTATTAAATGGTAAATATGCAAACATTTTTAAGGAAATGGTTAACATCACAAAAGCTTGTAGCGGAAAAAGTTATGTGTTTTAGTTTCTCCATTTTCAAATTAATGAATCATTGTTTATAAAATATCAAAACTTTGAAGACAAAGTCCATTGAGCAGGGCCATTCAAATATGTTTCATAATTTTTTCTCTCAAGTTGAATAATCTGTTGATGATTTGCAGTTAATTGCTGCATTAATTGTTTGTATATTTGTATTAAAGGAATTGTCTGTAAGAGAAGACCAGCTTGGCAAGTGTGAGACAGCCCTCCAGACGTACAGGAGACGCTTTGCTGTGCTCCGTCATCAACAAGGGTTACTCTATCAAGAATACCAACAGAAGGTAACACTCTCTATATTGCACAAAGCCATGGAAACTACAGTTCTTGCAAAGTTCACCTCATATTTGTGAATGCCCTATAGTACTTTACCTTTTACAGTTAAATCTGTCTTAGTGGCCATCTCTCTATAAAGACCACCTCTCTATAGTGGCCATGTATCTTGTCTCCCTTGAGAAAGAAATGTGTGTTGTAGAACTTGTCTAGAAAGGCCACCTGTCTACAGTGGCCATTTTATCTGTTTCCCTTGAGTGGTCTTTATACACAGGTTTGACTGTACTTGGATTATATGAAGAGAAGATCTAACATTATGTCAAGGTTATTTTAACTGTATGAAACTATTATTTCTAGCATAGCTAACTTGTTCATGAATATGATTACAAGATAGAAGTGAAATTGAAATTGCTTTATTGTTTCTACTCAGTTTTCATTTCAAGGCTCGAGAAGTATTGATTTATATGTATATATATTTTTTCAATTTGTAAAATGAAGATATTATTTAATAAAAAATAAAAAAAGGATTGTCAATTGACAGCATAAGAGTCAAACGTTGCTAAGAAGGTTTTTATTTCACCATAGTAATGCATTTTGATACATTTGTAAGGTTTGTCTGCACTTGTTTGAAGCAAACTTTAAGGTCCGTATTCTACTAATTCAGTTAAACACTACCCTGTGTCTAAAATCACATTTAACAAAGGTAAATCTTAGACTTCAAAGACTATCAACTGTGTTACCTATGGTAAACCAGATTTCACAAAAGCTGAAGCCTGGTAGCGGGTTTAAATTTTAGTAGCATTTCGGCCAAAGGGATTGGAGAGTTTAGCTGTAACTCTCGGCAACTCTAATGCATGTAGACATGATTTAAATTGCACTTATGACATCATGATGCCAATTTGATGCTGGTCTCTCATTACTGATTTGTCATTGTGATGTATTTCGTAGGTTGATGGTTGGCAGCAGCAAGAGAAGTCTTGGCGAGAGGAGAAGCAGAAACTAACGAATGCCGAAGCGGCCATGAAGCTAACAACAAGAATTCAATGTAAGTTCTTTAATATACAGATTTTATACTACAATCTACATATATATGTAGTGCTGTGATGTATGTGTATTTTGAGACAGGTAGTGTAA
>CP137681.1:23335693-23388193 GCA_037976565.1 Mesocentrotus franciscanus
GGACTGGCGGAAGCATGGCGCGGGCCTCACCTAGAACCTCTCCCTCTGTACCACCGGGTCAATGATGGCGACCTGACATCCTTGGAATGTCCAGTGACCGACGCACAAGGTGGTGAAAACGTTGAATGGTATCACGAGGGTGCTGTCATCAGCTATGGCCCCAGACTTATGAGGAATAGAAGGGCGCTTATACGCTTGATGTCATACAGGATCTGAGCAAACCATCTGTGTTTCATTGGATTATTATGATAAACAAGGTGAATGCTTCTAGGGACGTGGGAACATGGTCTTGTAAACTGGAAGGACCGCTCTCCCAGGAGGTATCGACAGAACTTATAGAAGGAGGTGAGAGCTATAGGGTTGAAAGCTTAATGGCACTAGCGTACTTGAAGAGTGGGGGGCAAGGGGCAGGCATCCCCCCGACAAATTTCCGACCACGAAAAAAAACATTTGTTATACCTGACTTTTCAATTTACTGAGGATAATTATAACATAGAAATGAAATGATGAATTTATTTGAATTAGCAAAAAGACATTGGCCAATCCAAAACTGACTTCATTTTAACCGATTGAATGGTTGTCGGTTGACCAAGATAGCAATGATACTTTATACAATTATACTCTACTACTAGTCTGTCAGTCATAATGCTCTTCATTTCTGTTTCACAAAAAAAGATTTACTGTGTGTTTCTTTGTTCGTTTGTTCTTTGTTTATTGTTCTTTGCCAGCCGTGAAGCTATCGGAAGGTATCTCAACGAAACATCAATTTCAGCGACATGGGAGATCCCCAACGATGAGGTGGATGCCTTTAATATCACGTGCACCAGTGGTACTGCCTCCCGGCATCTATCTCTCTTACGAACATCAGTCACGTTGGTCAGACCTTGATTGCATATTGTACTGATCTTCCCACACCCGGCGTGCAGTATAACCTCTACGTGGTGTCTATTACCTCTGATAAAGTGATGTATACCAAAACCGCGGTAATGTTTGCATGTAATAATAATGTTTTATCATATATATTAATATTAAATCATCCCTGTGACGTTTGATTAAGATAGTCTAGTTAAGGGTTCTCAAATTTTTTCCTTGACCGTCCAGATGTGATTTCCATGAATGCTAAAAGGCCCGAAACATTGGGCAAATACATTTTGGCATTTTGGCCGCGCGCAATTTGGTACAAAAAAGATATGGGGCCGGGTGAACAGAACCTCCCCGGCGGTCCGGATTGACATGCACCGCGGTCCGGACTTTGAGAAGCCCTGGTCTAGTCTATTATAAAAATGAAAATGATAATAGTATTCTGCATGGCTTGTATAGCACTTAGTACATCGACAATGGCGCATAACCTATATCTTAATAACCGGGTCATGGATTCACGCTTGCCCGCACACAATGAATGCACATTCCTCACTCCCTGTGGAGCATTCAAGCCAGGCGCCATTTTACAGAAGCAACTTTCGCATCCTACCGGGTACCCTTTGAATACCTGCAAGGAGTGGCAAGGTGGATTATTAATGTTTGCCAAAGAAGGTTAGTGCCGGGTTGATATTCGAACCATCACCACTTGGATGGAGAGTCAAGTGAATGAACCACTATACCACGACACCTCTATAGGCACTATCATGGCTATAGGTCAAGAACATATAGCGCTCGTTCCGCACCCGGTAAAGGTAGTGTCATCCAAATCGTGTTCAGATATGGCGCGGTAAACCGCCGCGAAAAAGCTGCCGCGTTTTTTCTTCAAAGAAATGACAACTGCGCGCAAGGTCCTATGCGTATTCACAGAGCTCTGTGCTTACCTATAAGATTAATAAATTTGAAGCGCACGTTTAACATTTCACGTCATCACAATTTTTTTATTAAATGCGGCGCTTTTGTCGCCTCATATATCTGAAAAGGCCTTTCAATAAAGTGGTTAGGTAGACAGGTATATGCAGTGGCGGATCCATGGTGGGGGCCAGGGGGGCACGGCCCCATCCTTGTAAAAAAAAAGAAGTAAAAAACAAAGATGGATACCACAATTTTACCTTTTTTATGAAGAAAAAAAAGGAGACGGGCCCCCACCCCTGGCAAAAAAAAAAGTTTTAAAAAAGATGGGAACCACAATTTTACCTCTTTTTTTTTGCTCAAGGGGGGTTGATTAAAAACAATAGAGCTCAATAACCCCCTCCCCCTCCCCGCTTATTCGCCGGCTAATTCTCCGCTAAATATTTTCTCAAGAATTGGGTCCCCCTTCGCCGCCGGCTGGGTCCACCCCTGGGTAAATGTGATTGCAAAATGAAAAACTCCATATAGCAAATAATAGACACTGAAAATCTGACCCAATAAATAAATAAATTGTCTGCATTAAAAAAAACGAATAAATAAATGAATAAAATAAAAAGAAATGAAATGAGTTTACAAAATAATGAATAAAGCAATTTAATGCTTTACCCTTCATTTGCAGTGCCCCAAACAGTCGTTTTAACAGAGGAAAAATGAGAGTAACGACGACGTCTATCACTGCAACATGGAGCAGACCCGAAGGTGTTGTGGAATACTTTCAAGTGTCTTGTTCAGACGGATCGCCTTCCCCAGCCCAAGTTGATCAGTCAGGCGAACTTGAAGCATCGTGTGTGAACCTGCCAAGACCTGGTGAAAATTACAACGTGTCTGTAACGTCCGTCAGCAATGGTCTACACAGTGAGAGAGACACTATTTCAATCACGGCATGTAAGTTTGTGATCTAACCCTTGGACAACTATCCTCCTACGACGGATAATAAATAAACTTGATTAATTTGTTTATTAATTTATCTCACTCTCTCCCTCCCCATCTATCTTTCTCTCCCTCTCTCTCTCTCTCTCTTGCTCTCTTTCTCGTTCTCTCTCGGTTTGGTTTCTTTTAGTGCCTGACGCGGTCACATTAACAGAAGAGAGTGACGCAGTTACGACGACGTCCATCACTGCGGCATGGCATGTCCCCATGGGAGCGGTCACAGCGGTGGAATACTACGAAGTGTCCTGTCCGTCTGGGTCACCTTCTCCGGCGGGTGTATCCCTGCAGAATGACATCAGAGCATCATGTACCGACCTACCGACCCCAGGCGATGATTATGACGTTTTTGTGACGTCAGTCAGCAATGGTCAAAGGAGTGAAAAGTCTGCCATCAGAATTACTGCATGTATGTTTCAAAGGTCATGGTATACACTAGGGGCGTTGCTAAACCATTAATTTGCAGAATAAATGGGTGCTGAATTTGTAGAATAAGATGAATGCTGACTCTCCTCCCTCTCTCCCCTTCCCTTCTCTCGCCCTCCCTCCACATCCCTTCCCCTCTCTCCCTCCCTCCCCCTCCTCTCTTTTCCGACAAGAACAAGAAAATGAAGAAGAAGAAAAAACAAGCAGAACAAAAAAGCTGGGGACCGCGTGAATGTCGTTTTCTTAATTTTGTTTTGCTGACAACATCAGGGTAGCTTGCTATAACAGAAACTTTGAACGGTCGTAGATAACCATCAGTGGTGGTAGACGAGTCCACTCATTGAAGGGGCACTGGGCGATGGGAGGGGGGTGATCTTGCTTGGAAAATGAAATGCGAATTTACGAAGAAAAAGAAAAGGCGGGAGGTGGTCCATGCGTTTTCATTTCTCGTCCACTTCCCCTTCTCCCTTTCACTTTTTTCTTCATTTCTCGCCTTTCCTTTCGTTTTATCTTTGTCACGAGGTGGCGAGGTGGGGGGGGGCCCGAGTACCCCTAGTAGCTACACCTCTGAGGCTCTGATAATCATGCCTTCTCTGATCTTAAGTTGGAAGTCGATATTTAAAAGAATCTAAAACCCTCAACAACAAAACAGTCGCTCATATAACATTTCAGAAGATTGAAGACAAACTATAGATAATTATTTATCTGTTAAAATCTTATGAAATAGGATAAAAGTTTGTTCCGTTAACTTACTCTCTTTAATTTCTGATTCATTTATAATCTGAATGGGAAAGACAGTGTTGATTTTGATTGATCATCAACTAACTTGAATGCCAAATGCCTAAATTAACTTTGACATTTGCACGATCCTGATTCCTCGGACAAAATTGAAATGCACAAAGATGAATTTGAATGAAAACTGGATGCATAATTATTCAATTCAATTCAATTCAATTTCGGTTTTATTGAAAATATACCAAATAAAGTCCAAAGACTAACAATACCTGGTTCACATTGTATCATATAAAAATGCATTAAAAACAGTGGATCTAAAAATTCAGTAATAAGTTACAGTAGGAAAAACATCACACACAAAAAAAACGATTGAAAATTATAAAATGGTATATTAATATAAATACTACACTATAATGATATCGATTAAAATTGATATTTGATATATTCAATGTGAAGGATAAGCTTACTATAAACACTATATATTATATATATATTTTATTTTTTATTTATCTAAACTGCATTTAGTACCAGAGCCTGTGATCCTCAAAGGGAGTTTCTTCTTCGTCCCGCCAATTTCGGTAAAGTGGGTGGTCCCAGATGGTGTGGTGGATGCCTTCAATATCACGTGCAGAGAGGGTACTGCCTCCCCGGCATCTATCTCCGTGAACAGCAGTGACATTGGTCAGACGTTGATAGCTTATTGTACCGATCTACCACTTACTGGAGTGCATCATTGGATGTCAGTGGTTGCCATTAGCAACGGCAAGCAGAGTGATGTCAGCACTGCTCAAGTGATCACGTGTAAGCTTAAATTTATGAATCATTTTATATTGATTATTAGGATCGAGGTGGGTTTTGTTTGTATGTCATCATTTTGTTCAATTTCAATTTATCATGTTTGTGTAGTGCAATAATTATTATAGCGTTGTTTAAGTGATGACATGCAAGTTTATGAATAAATTATTTTTAAAGATCAGGATGTTGTTTACTTTCCATGTCAGCGTTTCTTTAATTTGAATTATTTTACTATGTTTGCGTATTAAAGAACAATGATTTCATGTTTGAAAACAAATAATAGTTGATAGCGAAACTGAGGCTTATTGAAAGTCGCCCTTCCATTTCCTCAATAATGTTATGAGATTATGTTCAGTGATTTTATTCATGTTATTTCCTGTTCAGATTTCTTCATTGTCGTTGTTGCTCTTCCTGCATTCCTCATCATCACCTGTATAGTGATAGTGTTGCTCTGTTATAAACGACGTAAAACTGGGTAAGATAGAAATAGATGCAGCTATACAGTATAAGCATTTGAGCCTATATTTACCTAAAAACCGTTCTGTTCGTATTTTTTGGGCTCGATTCTATAGTCCTGATTCAGAAAGAATTTTACCCGAAGCGGGGCAGAAGAGTGCGTCATAATAAAATTATGTGCCAATTATATTTACAAATAAGATTTGTATTGAAGTCCGGTTACACACCCCCCCTCCCCACGCCCCGCCCCTTTAACCATTAAATTGTGTTAGGTCCATGCTTTCACCACTTCTGATAGGATCGCAACAGAGAGCGCTTTCAATGAAATAATGTTCTCGGCAAACTCTACATGTATCAATGAATAATTAAAGAAGCCGTGAGTCCCTATAGGCAAAAGGAGATATAATATCCTCTTTGATCTAAACTCAAGGAAATTGATATAAAATCAACATTTCAAATCTACAAAAGTGATCAAGTCTCTTCAGATTTTTTCAATCGGATCTGAAAACTTTGTTTTAAATTCGATTATTAGGCCTTGTTTTGGGCCGTATTTGTTTTGCTCTCTCTCTCTCTCTCTGTCCCTCTGCCACCCCCTCTCTGTCTCCGAGATGTCTGTCTGTCTGTCTGTCTCTCTATACATCATATATAAATATATATAAATATATATATATATATATATACATACAATTCATTCTCCTCTCTCCCCATTCTTTGCATAACACAACAACCTATATGAACATGAAGAAATGGTTGAAGACATCGGACCACTAGATCAACGTCAGATCTCGCCAACAACAGTGACCATGAGTACTGAATCTGATTATGTAGAAATAATTGATGGCATAACCAAGGTCCCGACTTGCTACGAAACTCTCATTTAAGAACATAAATAAAACTAGCATATTTTCAATAAAAAGTATGGTAGGACAATCCTTCGTCATCTTTGATACTATAAGTAAAACTTTTATTAATGAGATATATGCTACGATAAACTGTATAACGATGTATACTTCTTCTTCATCTTTTAAACTGATGCTAAGTAAACTCTTTGATATTATTATAGTCCTTCGTCTTCTTTGCTACTAAGTAAAACTGTTATTAATCAGCTATGCCACGATAAACTGTATAACGATGTATACTTCTTCTTCATCTTTTAAACTGATGCTAAGTAAACTCTTTGATATTATTATAGTCCTTCGTCTTCTTTGCTACTAAGTAAAACTGTTATTAATGAGCTATGCCACGATAAACTGTATAACGATGTATACTTCTTCTTCATCTTATAAAGTGATACTAAGTAAACTCTTTGATATTATTATAGTCCTTCGTCTTCTTTACTATACTAAGTAAAACTGTTATTAATGAGCTATGCCACAGTAAAGTGTATATATCAATGTATACTTCTTCTTCATCATTTAAATTGATACTAAGTATAAACTCTTGGATATTATTATGGTCCTCCGTCTTCCTTGATACTTAGTCAAACTGTTATCAATGAATTATGATATTGCTATACTAAGGTGTATGTAGAATGGTGCTCTTTACTATATAAAAATTTTGTCTTAAAGTTCATGGAAGTTGGACATAATGATTTTTGAATGAGAGTAATTTCTCAACGTTAACCTAAATCATGCAAATGCTACCGACGTCGAGGTCGGCAAGTTATTTTGTCGTTATCATCATTATCATTATCAATTGAGAAAAAAAGTTACCTTGAGTTGGCATATGCATGATTGTCCAAAAGTTGTTTGGACCCATTATTACCCTCATGACTGTTGAGCATCATTTTTCCTCACCCGATATCTTTGACCGTGTATATTAACTGGAACATACAAAGGCAAGTAAAGACCTAAAGGATTGTCAATGACCTTTATCATATTTTAATACTTAAATATTCAAGAACGGCATATTTTGTAAAAAATAATACTTTATCTTTCTCACTTTCTCATGACACAAATTTCGATACTAATTTGTATTGCCTAATACTGATTACGCAATCTGTCTACACGCACAAATTTAGTGAGATTTGGAACGCGATTCAAATCTCACTTTTCTTTTTTGCCATCGTTCATACTCGGGGAAACAATCTCTCTTCCCGAGACGCGCTGTTGATATCTCACTCTTGTTTACACGAAAAGCTCTCGGCCAAACAATCGCGATTATCAACAAAAAAATCACGTACTTTTATTGAGATTCTGATCTTGATATTTTTTTAATGAGATTTTCAGGTTCACACACATCGATTTTTGATTCTCACTAATTTATCTTTTGGGAATCTTACGATTCTCATTCCGGTGGCACATTTAGGTGACGCATGAGGCTATTGATTTATTTTATCATTATTATTTTTGTTGTTGCATTTATGTATCATATATAGAGTACCAAAGTGTGGCGTCATACTGGCCAAGTTGTTAATGTTGCTGGTTCGAAAATAATTTTGTGCTAAACAATAGCGTGGTGATCCCACCAGCCCCAAACTCTTAATTTGCCCTGCATGACATTGCTACAGCTTTTTTTGCCCCCCTCCAATTTTAAATTATTTCGTACATGTTTTTGTATTTTTTTGTCGCTATATTGTGTTTATCGCTGTCTTTTGTGATATCTTTAACTAATGTATACTCAGTCATATAAATTATAATGCGGGAACTTTTTAAAACAAGGCCACCATGGGCTTTTCCTTTGTTCTCCTATATTCATTTGAAGTTATCGTATAAACTGAACATTCTTTGTATGTTTATTCACATTTGCTGTGTTTTTATGAAAATGAAATGAATAAACGAACGAATGAACGAACAACCCGTTGCTTGAATGATTTCGCGGTGAACCTCATGCGCAAGCTCTGTTGTTTAGAACCAGTAATCGGGACGACGAGCGAATAATGATGTTAGCACTCCGCTACTCTGTGACGTAATTAGTATAGTATTGAGGATCAAGGAGACACGAAAGAAAGATAAGTGTTGGGAGAGACTGAGAGAGAGAGAGAGAGAAACAAAAACACGAAACTTAAATTATACACATCCAGATTACTGATTTCCGACGAGTTTGCTCGACATGGGCTTACGAACACTTCGGAGGAAAATAGAACAGTACGAAAAACAGTTGTATAAAATAGTATTTAAGAGATGATGTAGGCTATGTTAATTTCAAGGAGAAAATAACAATTTCCATCACTCGTGACGGCTATCTTAAAGGTTCTAAAATCAATTTGTTTAAACTGAAGAACTTCGGGGCTTCCTATAGCAAAGGCTCTGCCCCGGCAGGGGCTCTAAGGCGGCCCCTGGACCCATGCAAGACAACATTCTATACAATTGTTGTTAGGAGAGAGCAGGGGGTACGGGGCCCCAACCCTGGCAAAAAAGTTTTTAAAAGATGGTAACGACAATTTTACCTTAAAAAGAAAGAAAAGAAGACGCCCCCTCCCACGAATTGGGTCCCCTCCCTCGTCTCCGACTGGATCCGCCCCTGGGAGAGAGTGTGTGTTTCTATCGCTTAAGACGGCTATCTTGAAGGTTATGAATAAGTTCCAGAGCGTCCGGGGGCTTCGCCACTGGACCCCCGGCCTTGCCTCTGCAAACTGATAGAGCCCCAAAACAGGTTTGTGTGGTTCCCAAGAAAAACCCTTTGTTCTATAAACTTGTCTTTAAGAGAGCATGCAAATCACATTTTCTCAATTTTATTGACCAGTAATTATTGTTTGTTGGAAATACTGTTTTTTTTCTTCAAAAAAATAATGTTGGGGAATAAAGTTATAATTGTTTTGCATAATGGATTGAAGCATTTACTAGGTTTCCTGACATTATGCAGTGGTTCTAAATAGAACCATATTAGAAGCGGTTCTAAAGAGGTTTGGGGCTCAAGCCCCTCCCCTCCCCATAAAAAAGAAACTACAATCCCCCAAAAGTTATCTTTCTAGTGGCAAGAGGCCTCAACCTCCCCTGATGAAAATATGGCCGTATATATACGCCTATGATTGCAGTGTTCTTCTTCCGATTCTTCTGGTAATCTTCAAAGGGCTATGCAGCCTATCTCGAAGATCCGTATAATTATAGGAAGCTTTGTCACCAGTTAGTTAAATTTTTTAACAAATAAAATGCATTTTGAAAATGCGTTTTTTTATAGGGTTATAAAGATGAAAGAAAAAAAATATGAAGCTCATTTATTAGATAATGTTTTGGATACGCCACTGACTGTATCTCTTTCTCTTTCTCGATCGTTATCCCTCTCTCTCTCTCTCTTTCTCTCTCTCTCTCTCTTTCTCTCTGTATATGTCTCTTTTTCTGTCTCTCTTTCTGTCTCTCTTTCTCTCTCTTTTTCTCTCTATTTCACTTTCTTCCTTCCTTTCTCTAATGTACGTCACTGTCTTTCTCTTTAACCCTCTCTCTCTTTCTCTCTCTCCTTTCCCCCTCTCCCTCTATATTCTTCTCTTTAATCTTCTTTTCTATTTCTATAATCTCTTTTCTCCCGTCGCTCTCACTTTTTCCCTTTTAATTTTTTAGGCGCCTAAAAAAGTGGGGTCCAGTGGCACGTCTTAAGGGCCCCTGTCAAGGGTTGGGGTCCTGGGAGCGCGGAGCCCTTGGACGTTCTCGAGTTTTAGCAATTCAAAACCTTCAAGTAAGCCGTCTTGAGAGATAGAAACACTCACTTTCTCCTAACGACAATTATCTTTCCAATAAAGCGCTTTTTTAAAGCATACTTATCATTTCTGCATTTATTGAAAATCAAATACAAAATATTCATTTAACAATAATAGTAAATGATATAATTGATTTACATAAAATGTGGCAACTGAAATACAAAAACAAACAAAAATACATATATTTAATTTAAAACTTGAAAGTATGGAGGTAAATCAAAGAATCGAGATAAATGCAGAGGCCAGCTATCATAATGCTTGTGTCAATAGCAGCCGTTGTCTTGGGAATCTTGGGAATCACTTTTATATCATGATGTCCTGCATGGGAATCATCACTTCGATCTTTACGAATGGGTTCCAATGGCACGCTTCAGGGTCCCTTTTCGGCTCGCAGGGGCACGAGCCCTCGCCGGGGTCTAGAGGGCGGAACCCCGGACACTCTAAACTCTATTCTATATATCCTCGAAATTTGCACTGCCTCTACTGGTTTAATTCGTTTGAAATCAATTCTCTTTCTCACTCACACTCTTGCCTTTTAAGGACAATTTTGAGCCCCGGTCTCTCTCGAGGTTAAGCGATTCAGTAGGCCTATACCTTCAAGACAGCCGTCTTGAGCGATAGAAACTGTAATATATGCCTTGAGATTCGCTCTGCCCCTGTCATTTAATATTTCTTTAGAAATCTTCTCTGTGTTCTCTAAAATACATTTTCATAGAACTGTTTTTTGTTCTAATGTTCTTCGTCGGCAATGTAATCTGTATGCGTACATTTAAGTCATATTCTTAATTCTATTTTTTCTTTCTCTCTTTCTTTCTCTCTCTCTCTTTCCCTTTTCTCTCTTCATCTATCTTCTACTCTTTTACCTCCTACTCTCTCATTTGTATTCGACCCCACTCCTCGATCCGCCAGTGATTTATACATTTAGGTCTAAGTATGCATTACGAATAGCTTCATTTCATTTCATTTTATTTTTATTTTTTCATTTCCAACAAAATACAATACATAACAACGAATACAATGTAAAATGTATACCAAACAAAGTTACATTTGTAATAAACAAATCTTAACAGTAATTTATACATTTGAGGAAGACAAAAATTTAATTTTAAATTTAATTGCATTTATATTTTGAGGAAAATGGAGAGGTCCACTGAAAAGCAGAGCTTGTAAATTGTGGACCCCTCAGATAATAATGAGTGTGAAAAGAGTATGGAATACATAATCAATCAAAGAAGAATAGCGGCCAACAGAGACAACATTTATTAAAACACGTAATGACTGTAAACAAGAAGACGTAAACAATTACATGACGAAGAAAGAACAGGAAAAAAGGGAAAAACGAAGAAGAAAAAATGTGGGCTGCGTTTGGAGGGAAGGAGAGGAGAGAGAAGGAAAATTGTAGAGATCGAGCACGAAATATAGGGAGCGCACAAAATCCTTCAGATAGCTGAAAGAAAAAAGAGCAAGAACATGATGGCAATTAAGTAGTTTTGTTTTTTAGAGATGGGCAGAAGAAAAGAGGGGAAAAGAGGGGGGAAATTGGGAAGGAGATGTTCTACCACAATAAATTTCTCAATATTATATGATTGTAAAAAGGAAAAATTTTAACTTCTTTTTAAAAGCAATTAGTGAAGGGGAAGTTTTCAAATCGTTATGCAGAGTATTCCAAAATTTATGGCCTTCAAAAAAAAAAACGTGTTCTGGGCAGAACATGTTCTCAAAAGAGGTATTAAAGTGAAACTTATCGGATTGTCAAGTGGGGTATCTATGAACAGCATGGTTTTTTAGAAACATATCATTAAACACAGAAGGCAGTATACCACTATTGTGATTGAACATAAATTGACCGAGCTGGAATAAGTACAAGTCCTTAATTTTTAAGATGTTATTTTCCAAAAACAGAGGATCAGTATATTGGAGCGTATGGGGGCATTGCAGATGATAGCTTGCGGTGGGTTGGGGTATATCCATCCCGTCCAATACGTTGCCGACCCGTATACTCAGGGTAGCGATTTTTCCCCCTCTCTCTCTTCCTCTCTCTCTCTCTCTTTCATTTTCATCTCTTCTTAATTATATTTTACATTCTTTTCTATTTTTTTCTTCCAATGCGATCGATCATCGCTCTCTTCCCCTTTTTTAAGCCGCCAAAAGGGGTAATTGCATGGCCGTGGCCGAATCGCCCACCCCCTGGATCCGACACTGACACAACAACAATTATTATTCGAGACTCTGAAAACTTTCTTACTATAACGAATTCAATCTATAGCTATAGGCTGTTGTGTAAAAAAAAACACAACAACAACAACTTGGCTAGCCTATATAGGTCTTTGAAGTGCAGAATTTAGTGCCCAGCATTGAAAGATTAATAAGAGACTATGTAGGTCATCACAATTTCTAGTCATATTGATCGGAGAGTGTAGAAGTATGCATAGCCTACAACAACAATAATGATTACCACACTAGAGTTATGAAAACTGTCTACACTGGTCACTGTGTACCCCGCGCGAACGTAGAAGACATATATTCGATCCAACTTCGATCTTGTTACTGACGTTCATGATTATAATACAATGTACAAGAAATAGCCGATTCAACTTTAACTTACCAGAAAGAGTAGGTACAAGTATTGGAAATTCGTTTTATTACATGCAATGCCATAAAACATTGGAATTCCCTTCCCAATGGTGTAAAGGAAATAGAAAACTATGCTCATTTTAAGAGGAAATTAAAGGAATACCTAATACTTGAGAGTCAGAGAAGAAAAAGTGAATGACATGTTATATGATTGAAATTTGTATTCTTCTGCCGGTTCATACTTTTTCATTTTGTATATACTTATGTTTTTGTACGTTATAAAAATTCTAAAAATTCATCATTATTTTCCTCTTCTTCCTCCTCCTCTTTTTCTTCTTCTCCTTCTTCTTTTTCTTCTTGTACTCTTTATCATTTCCATCATCAGTTTAATGTTGTTATTATCATTATCTTTAATAAGTAATTCTTTTTATGGTTCTTATCTGTCTGTAAATATTACTATTTTCACTTATTAATTTTGTACATGTCTGTAGGGGACCCCACTGGAAATAAGCTCTCGAGCTTTCGTGGGTTATCCTGTTCAAGCTGACTTATTTCTGATCTGTTATTATTGTATATGTTGGAAGCTTGTCGAATAAAAATCAATCAATCAATATTGCTGAAGTGATTTATAGGCTGTAAAAGTGCGCAGCCGGGGATTCCCCTTTCAGTTTCATTCACGCCTACGTGTATGAATATGGTTGCCATTTTTTGTGCCGGAAATGTGCGCTTACATGTACTGCCACGCCAACTCGCTTCCGAGTTCGATTGAGTATTTGAGTGATTGATCTCACTATATGTTAAGATATTTCTTCAGTTGCAGTAGATTTAGATTTAAGTCTGTCGACGAACTGCTGCCTTTGTAAACCTAATCAGACTGAAACAAAGTGAAACAAGGTTAGTCTAATTTTGTTAGCTAACGATAGGTTAGTAGTAGTAATAGGAGTCGGGCTAATTCGGACCACGGGACAATTCGGCCCAGCTGGAAAAACTGGGCCGAATTGTCCCGACATGATTAATCGATCGAGATATAACAATGTGTATATGTTTGTGCTCATTGTGACTTAATAATGCCCTTTCCAACCACAATCTTTAATGGAATTGTGTTAAATGATACTATTGAAGACAATCTTTAACTTCTATTTAGGTAAAATGACAAAAAAATGACATTTCGGACAATTTACTCACAGCTCGCAATCCGCATTGCCGCACGTACATTAAATGTGCGTTGTATCGACTCGGACCACTGAAATTCGAAAGAGTGTGAACAAACATCAACCATCTCGTCTAAAATGTACTACATTCGACTTCTCAGTAACGAAATTTGTGTCAGGAATAAAAAATAGACCTTCATACGAGATAAAAATGATATTTTTGCAGTGATTTACTGACAAAAACACTGCTCGAATTTCAGTGGTCCGAGTCGATACAACGCACATTTAATGTACGTGCGGCAATGCGGATTGCGAGCTGTGAGTAAATTGTCCGAAATGTCATTTTTTTGTCATTTTACCTAAATAGAAGTTAAAGATTGTCTTCAATAGTATCATTTAACACAATTCCATTAAAGATTGTGGTTGGAAAGGGCATTATTAAGTCACAATGAGCACAAACATATACACATTGTTATATCTCGATCGATTAATCATGTCGGGACAATTCGGCCCAGTTTTTCCAGCTGGGCCGAATTGTCCCGTGGTCCGAATTAGCCCGGATCCCTGGAATGTGATGGTGCGGTTAGCATTTGATGTAACATTGGCGGCTTTCTGCTTTGTATCAGAGTATATCAAAGTTGCTTATTGATGTTCTCCCAGACTATTTATACCGCATTATATACCTCACTTAAGAAATCCAGCCATCTGATTGGTCGAAATTGCAGTCGTTGTTTTAACTATTCCCGAAAATAAACGAAAAATGCCAAAGCCATGTAATAGTTAAAAAAAATAGTTAAAAAATCCCTGCAAAATTCCAGTTACCGGGAAATTAGTTCAGTCTTGCTGAGCACGGACACCTTACATTAATTTTTTTGTGCGATAATTTCATAGTCGCTACATTTTAGGTTTTTAATTGCTTGAAAATTTCAGTCACGTCATTTTGCTAGCAAAGATTAACAGACTCGACAGTGTCTCAGATTTTCTGTGATGTTTTAACCAATCTTTACTCAATAAAAGGCTAATTAAGGTAAGAATTCTTGGTAGATTATTGTGATAATTCGTACGGTCGGTGAAAAGTCATAGCGCACTGGCTGTTTCTATACTGCCATACTGGCTTGCGAGAAAGTTGAATCCCCTCACCCCTCGGCGCGCCGCCCGCACAGGCGCGCCTCGGGGTGATGGCAGGGGATTCGGCGCTAGTGCAGTTTCGTATCCATTTTTCTAGCAGTCTCATATCCAATCTTAGCAAAGGAATTTTAGGCCAATTTTTTACTAATTTTAATCATAATCATATATTGCAATTTCCACCTGAATTTGGATCACATCCGTTATCGGAAATCCTCCGTTTAGGGCTCCGATGTCGACGTCGCGTCGTCGCTCAGTACCGTCTCTACGCTTTCGCTCTGCACCTCAAACTGAAGCTATCAGTCAAAAATTATGCAAACTTCTCGTATGGTTTTATGCGCATGGTATCGTGCAGCGCGTGCGCGTAATACCATAAACCATACGAGAAGTTTGCATAATTTTGACTGATAGCTTCAGTTTGAGGTGCAGAGCGAAAGTGTAGAGACGGTACTGAGCGACGACGTCGACATCGAAGCCCTAAACGGAGGATTCCCGATGTCGGATGTGATCCAAATCCAGGTGGAAAATGCAATATATGACTATGATTAAAATTAGTAAAAAATTGGCCTAAAATTCCTTTGATAAGATTGGATATGAAACTGCTAAAAAAATGGATACGAAACTGCACTAGCGCCGGGGATTCAACTGACAACTAGACTAGGTCTAGGTCTAGGTCTATCTCTTGAGCGTATAATAAAAACAGCCAGTCCTCTCGTAGCAGTCGATCACTATAACTATATTTTAGATTCGGACTTTAGCGTCATTTCCTCAATTGTAACAAGGTAGATATCATCAAGCATGAAGATTTTTCCAACTCGACGAGAGTTTTTAAGTGTTTTTCAGCAATGCTTAAACAGGAAGGAAAGGGAGTTGTGACTCACAAACCAGTCCTGTTCTACCAGTTGATTGGTAATTTGACTCTTTTTTCGGCATATAAAGTATTAATGACTGCTTTAATATTCGAGAAATAGTTGTTTTATACGCTCTCGGGAAGTTACAATTGGGCTATTGCCCTCGGCATGCCTCGGGCAATAGCACAATTGTATCCTTCCCTCGAGCGAATAAAAACAACTATTTCTCTCAAAGCAGTCATTAATACTATAATAGTGATCGACGATCAACTCTTTGCAAAGAGCGCGCTTCTCTGGAATGTGATGGTGCGGTTAGCATCAGATGTAACATGGGCGGCTTTCTGCTTTGGATCAAAGTATCTCAAGCCCACAAGAAAGTGACATTGTTGGAAATATGCATTTGTAGGAAATTAAATTTTATAGTAGTCATTGCCACGCTGTTAAAATGTCCATCAATCTTCAGAAGGGAGTCAGGGACGGTGAAGTAGGGGGGGGAGGACTCACAGCGTGATATCTTTTCCTCTTTTTTGGGGCTGTGATGACTTTTCTTAAATTGATTACACCATCGAGCCACAACTCGGCCTATAATTCATGGCCAAACTACTTGATTTTAGACATTATTTTTTCCAGAAGTTTGCTCGATCAGTATCACTTGCTTAGACAAAGGCATATGAGGGGGAGGCAGCCAGGTCACTATGCCCCCAAAGAAGAATACACGCCCCGTCTCCCCTCGGCAATAATCGGGCAAAAAGTCACAATTTAGGGGAAGAAAGGTAAATAAAAGTTAAAGAAAGAAGAAAATAAAGCAGCGCTGAATCTTTTCGATAAGCCTAATATATAACCATTAACAATATTCAACCTGTAACATGCTTTTTTAAATATATTTTTACCTCTAACATTTTTACCTCTGACATTTTTACCTCTGACATTTTTACCTCTGACATTTTTATCTCTGAAATTTTTTCCTCTGGCATTTTTACCTCTGAAATTTTTACCTCTGACATTTTTACCTCTAACATTTTTACCTCTGACATTTTTACCTCCGACAATTTTACCTCTGACATTTTTACCTTTGACAATTTTTCCTCTGACATTTTTACCTCTGACATTTTTACCTCTGACATTTTTACCTCTGACATTTTTTCCTCTGACAATTTTACCTCTGACATTTTTACCTGGCACTAGTAGAGCTAGAGGTAGTACTAGTAGGTCTAGAGTAAGACCGCCAAACTTCGGACGTTGCCAAACTTCGGACAAAAATTACTTCAACGGCTAGAACGCAGAATATGAGCCTAGCTCAGGTGGGTAACTTGCATGCATTTGATACTACTACCCGGTATTACTACTACTAACCTATTATCGTTAGTACAGAAAGTTTGGGCAGGTTGCTGTCTACAAAATTCACAACAAACATTGAATCCAGAGACAGATTTCAGCCCTATTCAGGTAACCTAGATTTTTACAGTCCGTTAACAGGAGGGTTAAGGTGTAGTGATTCCAATATATTGAGTACAAAAAATCCTTCATATATTTAAGGTGGTTTCTGCCATATTTAAGAATGACCCATACCAGACGGTTATTTCTGTCTAAACTTCAGGGAGCTCCGCCGCCGCCGAAGGCATCTGAGCTGAGCTTCAGAGGTTCGTGGTTCTTGGTTGGTTGGTCCTCCAAAATACTCGTCTGAGTTTTAACTGGAGGTGTGGGTAGGGTGTATATTTTGTAGATGGGTAAACGATAGGAAAACAATAGGAAAACAAAAACGATAGGAAAATGATTCAAACAGCGGGTTGGGCACATTTTTTTTAAATGTAAAGAAGTAGTAATTACAATTTTGACTTACAATGTTTTTCGACTCCTCTGGGCATCCGGACAACCACTTCAACTTGAAATTATAATTTGAGGAAGTCTTTGATGGGAAAAAGGGTGATTCCTCGTCCTAACCCAATTCATCCTATGTTGTCAATTCAACATGGGTTCACTGTCAAGACTATGATTTGCAACATCTTGAACTTTCTGGACCTTACTACTGCGACAAACTTTTGCCCAGTGTCCGATTTTTCTACATTTATGACATTTTGTGTGATTTGCTCTGCAATTGTCATCAAATGTAACGTGATTGTTACTTCCCCAGTTTCTGCAACCATCCTAGCTGTGCAGTGTGTTCTCTGTTCTATTTTGTACCTTTTCTGTCTTCCATCCACTAGAGCTGCAGCCTGCTTTCCTTCGTTTTTCTTCTGTGCAATTTTTGCACATTCTTGCTGTCACCTTCATGTCCTTGAGCCATTGCTTTGAGGTGCATCTTCAAAGCATCTACTGCAGTCAAGTACTTTTTTTAGATTTAAGTCCGATTCTAGCAGTACTATTCTCATGAATACGCGGATTGTGAGTTTGTGACAACCTTCTACCACCGGGTCTCGTATCATTTTATCGTTCAGTTCAAGTTTGCAGAAACACAATGTTTTACAAGTTCTTGCAAGGCTGTGACATAAATGTACTGTGCAACTGTCTCATCTGCCCTCTGTCTGCGTCGTCTGAACCTGGCTGTACCTCTCAGCGACTACATTGATTCTCGGAACAACGTTAGCCGTCTGATCAAGAGCATATCGTAAGCAGGGTGTGGCTCCGATGATGCTGCTGTAGCAGTGTCCAGGGAGTAGAAAATTCTCTGTCCTTCTGCTCCCAAACAATGTAAGAGAAGCGCCTTCTTCCTCTCGGGCTAAAACTCATTACTACCTGAAGCTAACAAGTAGTTTTCAAATAGCTGCTTCCATAATGGCCATGGTCAATAGTGAACCAGGATTTTGTAAGAAAAAAAGAAGGTGGAGGTATTGAAGTCATTGTAGATGTGTAATAGGACAAAATTCAGGGACTATTAACAGTTATTGAAATTAAAAAGGACATCCTCGTCGCCAGAATGATGTTAAATTCCTAGGTCTCCATATTGATGAAAAATTGAAGTGGAAAACTCATATAAATAATCTATGCAAAATATTGTCAAGGAATACTGGTGTAATTCATAGGTTGAAGTCTGCTCTTCCTCAAAGCATATTACTTATTTGGTATTCAACTTTAATTCTACCTTATATTAATTATGGTGTGCTTGCTTGGGGCAAATCTCAAATAACACAATTAGATAAACTATTCTTGGCTCAAAAGAGGGTAATAAGAACAATCTGTAAGATATATAATTGACAGATAAATATACATGTAAGCGCCAGATTACAGAGACATGACAGGGGGCAGGGGCGGATCCAGCCGGCGGCAAGGGAGGGGGCCTAAAAAGGGGCCCACCGTGCGAAAATTTGAAAATCGTGCCGTCGATTTTTCGCTCAGTGGGGGTGGGGTAGTGAAAAAAAAAATTTTGGGACCCGAAATTTTTTCTCCGGGAAGGGTTATTTTTATCCACCCCCCCTTGGGCGCCAGGGGTAGTGAGCACAATTTTTTTTTTTTGGCACCCAAAAAATTTTTTTTCCTACGGAAAGGGTTATTTTTTTCATCCCCACCCCCTTGGGTGCCAGGAGGGGCCCAACTTCTTTTTTCAAAAAGGGTGTATTTACCTGTTTTTTTCTAGGGAGGGCCGGCCCCTGGATCCGCCACTGGGGGAATACAATACAGTGCCTGACATAATATTACAGATAAATGAAATGAAAGGTTGAAACAAAATATTTTGCAAATACCTTTAAAAACATTCAGCAATTGAGATTGATGAGGAAAGCAAATTCCAAATGATAGGTCCTTGGACTTGGTACATTATAGATTTTTGAAAAAATTGAGTATACGCATATGTGGTAATTAAGTGAAAATCCATAACACTTCTTGTTATATGGCTATGACTATTGCAATTTAAAGAAAAATAAGTTCAGAGTGACTCAGGAGAATATATTTATGACATAAGTACATGAAAAATTCCTACTTGGTAAAAATATAAATCATCAAAACACAAGATTTTGAACCGAATATAGGTGATGGATGGGCAAGAAACGAAGCATGGTTGATAATTCTAACTGCACTTTTTTTTTTCTCGCCAATTGCGGGTTCAAGGAGGCGGCAGCGAAAAGGTTACGGCATTGAAAGTCCCCAAAACCTTAGGCTATTAAGCCTATTGAATTGAAACTCTCAAAGGTCTTTATTACATCTGTTTTATGTACGTAATGTATATATTTCTGAATATTGTTTTGCAGGTATTGTCGCCCATGTCTTATCACCATTTTCCAGAGGACTACACTTCTGTCGAATGAGAAGGACATCTTACACCATGGATGGATTCTGCCTTCTATATCTGCTCCTGATCCTCTTGATGAGATCTGGTGACGTTGAAACCAATCCAGGTCCTAACACTGCAGTAAGGTATGCATATACTAGTATCGCTATAGGGGTTGAAGTTGAGTTCTTGGCCCTTCTTTATAAACCTTGTAAATATCGATAACAGGTTACAATAACTGTTATAAGCTACTGAAATTGTAGCATTTGATCTGCTGAGAGCAGATTTGTCCGCATAGAAATTTAGCATTTGTGATTGATAACAAGTTTTTTGAAACCTAGTCACGCGATTGCATTGAGAAAGAAACAATGTGGAAACAATTGGAAGGTTGATCATGTAGCAAATACATGAACATGTAAGTATTGGTGTATACTGTGAGGTTTTGGAGTTGTCAAAATGATAATTTTGCTCAGTCTTGCTAAAAGTCACACGTACTGGACAGAAAAATGTGTATTTGGGACTACACAAACATGCATGTGGCAGGAAAGTGTGGTCCACAGCAAAATATTTGTCATATTTTTAAAATGAGGACATTTGAAGAGCTGTCTTTTTCAGGGAAGATTTTTTTCTGTGATTCTCTTCCACACTAATATAAAAAGTGTGAAAAAGCTCACAATTTGTTTTCACCTTTCCCAGAACTCAACCTTCTTAAACAAGGCAAACCACACAATGTGGTCAATTGTTGTGATGAGTCAATGTGACACATGAAATCATCATGTTATCAAACAAACTTAGTGATTACATTGATTATGCATGATACAGATAATATTATAAAACTATGATGATGAAGGTAATGATAATGATAATAATAACAATAATAATGATGATGATGATGATGATGATGATGATAATTGTAATAACAATAATAATGATGATATTAATAATAATAACTAGAAATTTAATTCGTCATGAGGACGAATTAGGTGGTCTGTCTTCAATTCTTATGATCATGCTCATCTTCAATTCAATGATCCAATATAATGATATATATAATAATAATTTTTGAGGGAAGATTTTTTTCTGTGATTCTCTTCCACACTAATATAAAAAGTGTGAAAAAGCTCACAATTTGTTTTCACCTTTCCCAGAACTCAACCTTCTTAAACAAGGCAAACCACACAATGTAATCAATTGTTGTGATGAGTCAATGTGACACTTGAAATCATCATGTTATCAAACAAACTTAGTGATTACATAGATCAGCATAGATCAGCATGATACAGATAATACTATAAAAATATGATGATGAAGGTAATGATAATGATAATAATAACAATAATAATGATGATGATGATGATGATGATAATTGTAATAACAATAACTAATATAATGATAATAATGATGATATTAATAATAATAATAATGAAAAGAATAATAATAATCACCATCATCATCATTATCGTCATCATCAATTCTAGTAATGATAATACATGTAAACATTATCATTATTATTACAAGTATATAGTAGTAATCCTTTTCCTTATTCTTATTATCATCATTATCACGATCATTTTTGTATTTTATTTACTGCCAGACTTTGCTTTTTTTGGAATAATTACCCTTGCCAGAACAATGCTGCCCTCACCTGCAACTTGGGGCAATATGTTTCAAATGTTAATTTATCACATTCACAGGCATTATATTCTGATATCTCCAGGCTAATATATTGCATGCTCGAGCATGTATAATGTAATACAATACAAATATCACATTGAGTATCACATGATAACTTCTCAGCCAATAGCACGTTCTCTAACCAATATCCTATTATACCCAATTGATTTATTATTCATTTTACAGTACTGTCGGTGAAATGGAGTTCCTGAAGCTGGCTGAGGATATCCATCCATGTTACTACTACAATGTAGGGATATCTCTAGGGTTCTCCCATGCTCAACTAAAGGCAAACCTGATTGAGAATTTGAATAACTTCAAAAATGCCTTTATGGATGTCTTTATGAAATGGAATGTCAAGCAGCAACCTCCACACTCAAACAAACGGCAGCTTTTGGCAGACAAACTTCGAGAGATTGACTTGGGTGGCCTATCAGACAGATTACTCAATGAAACTCTAATTCCAAATAGCACAGGTAAACAAATACTAATTCTTGCTACAACAGAAGATATAGAAAACCATGCATAAAAAGTGAAGTCAGTTTTTACCATAGAGAAATTTATAAGAGTGTCAGATTTTATCAGGCCCCATGCATGTTTTTATAATTGACTAATTTAACTTTGTTAATCCTATATATTTTCTGGACACCAATATATAGTACATGTACAAGTACTTTGAGTGACAGCAGAATTCAATGTATGTCGGCTTTCTTTACGTGCACGCGTTCAACAAACAAATTATATTCTTTTGAGTCATTCAATGCATCCGCCCACCAAAGGTGCTTTTTTTGTCATTGCACTATCTCAAGAACCACTTGAGGTATGAACTTCAAATTTGGTGCTAGCTAGTATACATCACTATATCGAGACAAAATGATATATATTAAGGTCAAAGGTCAGTAAATTAAACGATTATCACCATATCATTAATGACTTTAAGCTATTTTAGCTGGAAAAAAAAGTACACATGGTATGCGTCACAATAGGGTCCATAGGGAGACAAGTGATCAGATGTTGGATTGTCAGGTCAAAGGTTGTAAAGATCAATCAACATGTATTTGCGCCTCAGAATAGTTTACTAGATCGATGGCGCATAACAAATGCTGTATTATTATTATTATTATTATTATTTATATATATATATAGATATATTATATATAGGCTTTTTGTTCTCATTGTGATATTTAAAGATTGATTCAAGCCCTGATCTTAAATGAATTTACAGTAGGTGGAGGCATTCTGGAGATGCAGTCATTTTTGTCTTGTTTTTCAAAATAAGATATGTGATTGTCAGGGAAACTCTGCATTGCTGAAATGTCCTAGGAAAAATTATTCCACTGATATTCATCTACAAGTACATGTATACACAAATTACTCAGATTTTAAATGCCCTTAAAATTTAATGAAGTCATATATTCATGTGAATATGGATTATCTATGCATTTTTAGGAGGGCCATCAAGACTGCTCGAATCACAGACCAAACCTCATTCAGCTGAATCTCAGACCAAACCACTTTCTCCTGAACTGGTTGAGCGGTGTGCAAAGGAAATCAAGTTCAAGTACAGGTCAACTCTCTGTAAGATCAGAGCTGATCCTCTCAATCCTGCTTCCACTGTGCAGTTTCAAGACATGTATACTAATCTCGTCTTACAAAAACAACATGGGACAGAGAAGCGAATGCTAGATTACAATGATATCCTTGATCTCAAAGTCAATGGAGAGTTCCCCAAGCGGATCATGGTTCAGGGAGAAGCAGGGGCTGGAAAAACTACATTTTGTGCTAAGATTGCCTGGGACTGGGTTGAAGGGAGCTATTTCAGTGACTTTGTGTGGGTCTTGATTGTTCCTCTACGTGAATTTAAGCAACACACTATTGGCGAGATTGCAAAGTCTTATCTGGCCAAAAACAATCCAGCAACGGTTTCTCAGATTACTGAGTATATCCGGTCAAATCCTGACAAGGTATTCATCGCATTTGATGGGCTAGACGAAGTCAGTGGCAAAATCATGAAGACAAAATCTTGCGAATCACAGCCTACTGATCAAATGCAACTTCAGCCATCACAGTCAAGTGTCACCTCCTCAGAGGCATGTGGAAGCTCATCTGGGACATGTGATATTAGACTTGGGGATATTCTTTATTCAGATCAACTTGCCTCTTGCCCAGTCTTGGTGACCACTCGCCCATGGAGAGCAGTAGAGATTAGATCAGATGGTGATCTAATTAAGCCCTACATATTTATTCATGTTGAGGGTTTCAGCAGAAAGAATTTGTCAGAATACATTCACAAATACTTTCGAGAGAATGATGATAAAGCAAATCAGCTTATCCAGTTCATCAATGATAATGATGTCGTATCTCAAAACATGGCCCAGTATCCTATATATGTAGCCATGTTGTGTTTTATGTGGAAAGAACTTGACGAGCAAAAACTAAAGGAAATGAGATCACTGAAAACTTTTTCTCAGATATTCAAAGAAATGATTGCCCTTCTAAAAGAACATTATGCTCAGAAAGAGGTGAAGAAAGTAGGCAGCCCCTCACTTATTGCCTATTTGAAACAAATTGATGAGCTCCTTGGACCGATTGCCAAACAGGCCCTCAATGGTCTGCTAGAAAATACGTTGGTTTTCGGTGAAGATGATTTCAAAATATGCCCAGAATCCAAGGACACTGCCTGTCGGGTCGGGATTTTGTCTCAGGAGGACAGAATTAACGCTGACATGGATACACGTAAGAGGAATCCTCATGTGCAATTGCCAGTCTTCTTCCCTCACAAACTGTTTCAGGAGTACATGGCTGGAGTCCATCTTGCTTCCCTGTATGAATCAGATCGTAATGAATTCAACAGGCTGATTGAGGAAGTAGTGCTGCCAGGGAAGGAGGAGTTTAGGTATCTCCTGTACTTCACTGTGTCACAAAGCAAAACCATTGCAACCCATGTAATGAGCTCTATGCTTCTATTGGGTGAATATGTAGATACAAAGTTACATTTCATTGTTGATGTAGCCTTTGAAAGTCAGGACCCAGATATAGCAGCCTTGGTGAAGGACAGGGTTTCATCAAAGCCAATTATGCTGACTGTGGGCAATAACATGACAGCACACACTGTAGCTGGTTATGCATTCATTAGATCACATGTGGTAGGTTTGATCATAGTTCGATAAACAAAATTAGTTCATCCGTTTTTGTACGAGTTCTTACCTTTACGTTGTTTGCAGTTTTCTTACAGTACAACACAATAATTATGGAAAGGTGCTTTAAAGAGGTTTGAACAGTAATAATTTGGAAACTAGAACCACAATCGTAGAACGATATGCATACATGGATGCCGGTATTTCTATTTCTTTGATCAGATGAATAAAGCAATTAGATCGACGACACGCAACAGGACTAATAAGTGACGCGTATATATTGCGATACATTGTAATGCAGGATATAAAATGGCATCTAAAAAGTCCTGTTTGAAAAAGTTTTAAATCGGGCTATAAGATGCCCTGCGTCTGGCCACCAGAAATATTTGCAAAATTTCAAGATAAAGTAAAAAATTGGAAAGGGGGCAAAAATCGGTCTGAAAATTTACGTCATAGCAAGTTCTGTACATGTTACAATTGGGGGGAAACCCAAAGTAATCCAAATTGTGACCTTCTTTCAATTTTGATTTACTCAAAACTTTCTGTGTGGACATATACATGTATACCGTGTATGCTATCATTTCAAAGGGCATTTTGACACCATTTTCATCCACGCTGAGGTACTATACAAGCATGTCACGCATTGTAGTGTGATGCATAACAAATTCAGCATTTTTTACAATAACTGTGAACACATCATGAAATTTGACCTAACTTTGCAGACAATTGTCAAGTAGGTTGATAGTATACACATGTCTGCCAAGTTTTATAGACCTAGGTATAAAGTATAAATTTATTACAGAATTTTCCTGAAAATTATAGTGTTTCGAGAGCAATTTTCGCAATGTCGGTCAATGGTAGGGTGTATTTTTGTCTCGCCTGCGTAGCAAAAAGCGAGACATACTGTAGGCGCCGCTTTTCCGGTGGCGGCGGCGGCGGCGTCAACATCAAAAACTTAACCAAGGTTAAGTTTTTGAATTTTTAATATAATTTTGAAAGTATAAGTTCTTATTCAATGAAACTTGGACTAAAGGGTTATCAAATATCCCCAATCATGTGAGGAAAATTTCAGGTCACAAAGTCAAGGTCAAAGGTCATTTAAGGTCAACAAACTTAGACCATGTTGTGGCATCATCAAAAACTTAACCTGAGGTTAAGTTTTTGAATTTTTAATATAATTTTGAAAGTATAAGTTATTATTCAATGAAACTTAGATTAAAGGGTTATCAAGTATCCCCAATCATGTGAGTAGAATTTGAGGTCACTAAGTCAAGGTCAAAGGTCATTTCCGGTCATCAAACTTAGACTATGTTGTGGCATCATGTTAAGATCTTGAATTTTTATCGTAATTTTGAAAGTATACATTCCTATTCCATGAAACTTGAACATAAGGGTTATCAAGTATCACCAATCATGTGATTAGTCTTTAGGTGACAAAGTCAAGGTCAAATGTCATTTCAGGTCTGCATATTCTTAGTCAATATTCACTTCAAAATGCTGATTAGATTCAGAGGATTTCATTTTGGGGGCCTGCTAATGGGCCACCCTGCCTATCAATAATGTCTCTACCTCAATATTTCATCATATCGAATTGCGTAATGCAGGCGAGACCGCCGAGAGCGTTTCACTTGTTGTTATTTTGCTGCAAAGGCAATATGTATCTATATATGTATATATACAAAAAACATACAGAGATAAAGAACAATTTTTGCAAGTTATCTATAGTAATTTGTTAGAAGTCTGTAGCATCTAGGATAGTGGAGATGGGTTTAAAACATTAAGGCATTAAAACAGACACAAAACCTCGGGGTGGGGTCACTCGCATACCAAAGTGGTATGCGTGCTTGTCACAGCACCTCAAAAATGGCGTAATCAGTGTAGAAAATTTCGCCCCTTGTTGGCGTACGGTTCTGTAAATATCACCCCTAAATGGCGTAAGAAACTAAAATGGACCCCTAAATGGCGTAAACTCTAAAAACAACCCCATAAATTGTGCAACACACCTACACAGTAATTAAGAAAGAATCCCAGGGGAAAGTGCCCCATGAAATTTACATGAAACATAATTTATTTCAATTTTGGCCTTTATCATAATTAAAATCTTGCATATAAATATATATCGGAATACATACAGAACTTTTACTTTAATGGGCCCCTTAATCCCACTTCACCAAGCTAATAGTGTAATGTTAATTTTCACACTGAGGCATTATAGATACACACTGGAAGCTATGCTTTATCTTCATTCAAGTTTATTAATGCATCTAATAAACTAACATGGCTCAGTAAAAAGTGCTTAGTTTCACTTTAAAATTAAAAACTTACTCTATTGCAAACATACACAACAAGATTACTATGGCCGGCAGTGTTGTACCCCTATTACTCGGCTACACTGCGGGCTTGCCAGATTTTCGCACTGAATTTTTTTGTCTTAACTGCAGAATACCCCACACATTCACATATACACGCAAATAAATGTCGCCGCTGGCATGGCCGAAAAGTGACCCTAAACGTCGAACTTGAAGTTGAAAAAAGATACCCTAAACGTCAAAACTTAACCTGAAAAGCACCCTTTTTTCTAACAACGACGACGACGCCACAAGGCCAAAAATCGACCCTTTTTCGACGTTTTTTATGACAAGCACGCGTACCACTTTGGTATGCGAGTGACTCCCCCGGGCACGAAACGGTCAGAATGGCGCCTGGACGGTCATGCAGGAGGGATTTCTGAAAATGGAGAGTTCAGTGCACACGATTGGATGGTTAAGAATATGCATATAAAATCTGAAAAGAATTGGGAAAGAGAAAAGGACCTAATTAGGAATAAAAAATCAATAAAAAGCACTGCGTGCAAAACGAATGTGATTTGGATGGAAGAACAATATTTTTAAAAAAGAATTCAGAACGCGCAAATCTACAAAGAATTGATGATAAATGTCAATGCATTTACATTGAAGCTGTTTACTGGCACATGTATATAATGTCTACACAGTGCATCTATACCTTTTAGATGAGATCAAATTTGGAGAAAGGGAACTTCATCAATAGTTTGCACATTTTCATCCCTTCCAAAAAAAATTTCTCTTGCCTAAGTGAAATCCCAATTCTTGATTTATAAATGTTTAACAGTGCACACAGGAATCTGTTTGATATTCTTGACCCTGTGTGAAATTGGTGTCATTGATATTGCAACTCTTAACATACATGTACATGATTGCTGTAGATCAATCCATCTTATCTTCTGCTTCACTCTCCCTTGGTAAGCCCATGTATGTGCTCATGCAGGGGGTATCAGCATTTTTACTTCTTTTCTCCTTTTCTCTAGATTTTTGCTCCATATCCATCCTTTTAATTTAGCGATCGTATCCTATTAACATTTATAAATGATTAAGGTGTGAGGCACCATATGGTGTGAACTTTAAATAAATAATCTCCTTTGAAACCTGTTCTTAGACTTATACTCCTTTTATTTCTTTTAAGGATTCTCTGTTTAGTACATGGTAAACTAAGACGAGATATTCCTATTGTCGCAAAAAAAGGAATTTGATATGAAATGTCATGGCAATAGTTCTTCAGTCTGCACCCTTATTTATTTATTTTCCCTCTTACTCTCTGTAGTCCTAGCAGCACATCTAGGGCAACCGCTCATGTAGGTTACACATGTATGCCTAACATTCAAGTGAACATCTTTATTCTGTATGATGTCAGTAATCACTTTTTCATTTTATTCAGGTTGAACTCGACATTTTGAGAGACTGTGGACCTACTATGTCACTAGATTTGGCAGAGATAACATGCTCCATGCCATCCTTGAAGAAAGTTAACCATTACACTGGATACATACATCCTTGTTTTTTTGCAAAACTTGCAAGGGAAGGAAAAGAATCAAAGGTGAGCAGTCCATCCACAATTGTGATGTATGTATGACTGTTTAATTTAATTTCATTCCATTACCATCTCTTTCCTTTTCTAATCTACATTTTTAATTTACTTTTCTTTATTTCCTTTGAATGTCTGATATGCGCTGGTTATTTTGAAAGAAAGATATATCAATCAATGGTCTTCTCACTAAGGCGGCCGCAGTGTTAACAGAAGCCTTTAATTGTGAATACTAACTGGAAACCTAGAGGGTGGGCAGGGAACACCATGTAAACAGTTGTTTGCTTATACAACTTGAACGCTCTAAAAGAATCCCACATGTAGGAAGATCACAACATACTTAAAGGGAAAATCCACCCTTATATTAAAAGTACTATGTCCCATTTGCAGGCCAAAAAAATGAAAAGGTTTAATTCAAGCGGCATTTGAAAGGGTTTGAAAATGGCTTTTACTGGGAAAATAACGATCATTAGTTGTTGAATTGACATAAGTGATTGCAATCACCTAAGTAATAGTCTGATTTTCAGACCCTTTTAACCGAATGGTCGTACGTGTTGTGCTGCACAAAGATTCAATCAGTTTGATTTTGGCCATTACAAGTTGTGGGTTATTGATGTAGACAAATGCTCTTGTACCTGTTACAGCTCATTTTATGTATGTTATTACCAAAGAAAAAAAAATGTCAGTCAGTCACTCAATAGTGTCTGACAGTGAAGTCTACAAGGTAAACGGGTTTCCTTGCATAATTTGAATACTACAACACTGCTAATGTTTAAATTTCACAGATAGGACATACATGACATATTCCTGCAAAGTTCTACAGAATTTGATGTTGGCTGCAAAAGGGGCATACATGTAGTATCTTTAAGTTGGTTTTAATAAAAGCAGAAAAACAAGAGAAAGAAATTAGTGAAAGTTTGAGCAATATCCGATTAAAGATACGAAAGTTATGAATTTTAGATGTTGTCATCAGTAGAGAAAATTTCATAAACTTTCATTTTCTTAGTTATTGTATCCCCTGGCAGTATGCCGGAGGATTCTTTGGATTCAGCAGCGTTGCGCAGAAGCCACCCCATCCGCCGTGTCATATTCTTGTGTGCGCTCTAACTGCCACATTCCTTGACGGATTCCTCCGAAATTTTGTATGGAGGTGTATCTTGGTATAATCTCCACACCTATAATTTTGGGTGATGCTGCCCCCAGTGTTCCTTCTTCTATAGGGTAAAAGGACATATTTTTGTGGATGGGTGTGCGCTCTACAGGCCACAAATCTTACCGGTATGTGATTTTTTTCAAATTTTGAACAAAGGTGTATCTTGGTATGATCCACAAGCCTACGGATTTGGGTTCTAGTGTTCCATCTTTTATAGGGTCAAAGGTCATATTTTGATAGATGTCTTGTGTGCACTCTAATGTACACTCTAATGTGCGGATTAACTGCATCATTTCTTGAGAGATTTCTTTCAAATTGAGAATGAAAGTGTATGTCTGTAAAACCTATGCACCTATAGTTTTTGGTGATCGATGCTGCCACCAGTGTCCCGTGTTTTATAGGGTCAAAAGGTCATAATTTGCAGGATGGCATGAGTGCACTCTGCAGACCCCATTTCTTGTTGATATTCTTTCAAATGTTGTATAAAGATGTATCTTGGTACAATCTACACTTCTTTACTTTTTGATGATGCTGCCCTTATTGTCCCATCCTTTATAGGGTCAAAGGTCATTTGTCCCTTTTGTGCGCTCTTACTGCCACATTTCTTGAAGGATTTCTTTCAAATTTTGTACAGAGCTGTATCTTTATCAAATCTACACATCTTGAGTGTTTGTTGATGCTGCCCTCATTGTTCCTAAAGGGTCAAAGGTTATTTGTACCTTTGTGCGCTCTACTGCCACATTTTATGACGGATTTCTTTCAAATGTTGTATAAAGATGTATCTTGGTACCAGCTACACATCTACACTTTTGGTGATGCTGCCCTCATTGTTCCATTCTTTATAGGGTCAAAGGTCATTTGTCCCTTTTGTGCCCTCTTACTGCCACATTTCTTGAAGGATTTCTTTCAAATTTTGTATGGAGATGTATCTTGGTACAAGCTACACATCTACACTTTTGGGCCATGATGCCCTCATTGATCAGTCTTTTATATGGTCAAAGGTCATATGTCTTTATGCACTCTAGTGTGCGGTCTAACTGCTACATTTCTTGACGGATTTCTTTTGATTGTTGTATGGAGGTGTGTCTTAGTAAAATCAACACATCTTTAGTGTTTGGTGATGATGCCACCTGCGTTCCGTTTGTTATAGGGTCAAAATTCATATTTTTATGGCTGTCTTTTGTGGGCTCTACCTGCCACATTTCTTGACAGATTTCTTTCAAATTTTCTACAGAGATGCATTATACTCTAATCTACACACATATTGTTTTGGTGATGCTGCTCCTAGTCTTGACAATAGTCCGAGCCACTTGTGGCGATCTCTACATCATCCTTTTGTTTCAGGGAGGGGAGAGGGGATCTTTGTTCCTCCTTCAAACATAAGGATGACACGAAAATCGCTGCCACTGCCGGGGGATACATTCGCATTGCGCGGCAATACAGATGCGATATTTCTAGTTATTGTATTGTCATCGCATTAGTAGTAGTAGTAAGTTCAACAACAAAAAAAGCTCGCGCCCTAGTTGACCTCCGAGCAACTCTGCTTCCCGGGAGACAAGGCCTTATTCGAATCGTGACGAGTTGATAAACGCGAATCACGTTCGTATACCGGTAGTAGGGTTCGATATGTATGTATAGAAATGCTGTTTCTGAGTGGCAAAAGGTGATAAATGCACCCTATAATATCACTCTTTAATCAACTTGGTGATTCCCATGGGAGATTGGCTCGCAAAGAAAGTGCAAAATGTGGAGAGATTGTTTTCCTTGCTAAGTTATCAAATAGGAGTAATTTCAAGATATTTTTGGCCGGCTCACAATTTATTTAGTAGGGCTATCAGTTAAAATTTGTTGGGTTCATTTTCTTAAACTTAAAGATTACATATGGATTTATAAAAGAACAGGAAGACCCTTGATTGCAGTTGCACCCAAGAAGATCTAAAGGCACTGACCTTTGCGCAAGGCATGCATCCAACACTTGATTGGGACAATCTAAAGAAGAGTGAACATTGTGGCGTAGTAACTCGAAAAGAAGAAGAAGACTACTTCATCCTTTTGATGATTTTTCTTATTTTGACACACAAGAATTTAATTGATTTTGTCGAAGGGTGGGTTGGATGAGATACCCGGGGTGGACCGTGTTAGGGAGCAGAGTGAACTTGATTAAAGCTCAGGGACATCAGATCTTTGCCATTGATTTCATTGATGTTTGCATCAACAACAAAAACCTGCAATTACAGAGAAAAATATAAATGATAAATAACATCATTCAAATGTATCACATTATTAAATAAGTAATAAATGCAAAATGACACATGTTCCATTAAACCATGTTCATTTGTAACTAAACCATCCAGGTGTTAAATATCAAACACTTTCTCTTGATTGAGCCTTACAATCAATATCAAATATGCATACATGTATAACATATATTCAAAACAATAATTTTTGGAAACAACTAGTCTTCACTGAATTAGATTCCTAAATTAAACATTTATTTGACACAGTTGACATCTTTCAACCAATTGTCCAAAGTACAATTTAGATATACAATATTAAATGCTTACCCTAAGTCAAAAGGCTACCGGTGGTCACCAACCACCGACACGTCTAGAACCTGCAGGAAACCAGGACATCTCGACTCACGATGCCTGACACAGGTCAAGCTAAAGAAATGTAGAACCAAACAGTCATATCTACAAGACCATTAAATCTACTGCCTTTGACTAAATAAAATAAAGAAGTCAAATAATGTGCATCAATTCACAAATTCTTATTAAAGAGTTCTGATCAACATACATAATTCACTATTTACTTGCACAACTTTCACTATCCATTGTGAATACTTGTTCAACTTTTATACAGATAAATACCAAAAGTATTTCATACCATGACATGGGCATGGGCGCCGCCATCTTAAAATGCAATGTTTACATGCGCACGCGCTCTAGGTCCTCATGAAAATAACTCGTCTCCAAGTATTTTAGTGATTTCAATCAATAAAAGAAAATCAAATGTCACAAGCAGACACTCCAAATAATCTTCCTTATTTTCCAATAATCAACTCTATACTTTACAAAGATAATATGTAGCTGCAAATAAGCAATGAATCTAGATTTTCATGAAAATATTCCGCAGTCAAGGTAATCAACCAAGTTGTTCTTGAAACGATTTAACCTCTATAAGTAAAAGTAATGAAATTCAACATTAAAGTAAGCCTTCTTGACAACTTATCTTCCTATAAATGTAACTTCTTATTATCCCCTCGCCGACGAAGTCGGAGGGGATATAGTAACGCTGCCGTCCGTCCTTCCGTCCTAACATCCTTCCGTCCTTCCTTCCGTAACAAATTTGGTTTCCGATCGATAACTTAAGTAATAATTGACGGATTTTAAAGAAATTTGATATGAAGGTACATGGTATCAAAACACAGCCTAAGTTTGATTTCGGAGTATGTAGGTTAAAGGTCATAGCTCATGAAATATGCAAATCTGGTTTCTGTTCGCTAACTTTAATAATGTTTGACAGATTTTAATCAAATTTGATATGAAGGTACATGGTATCAAAACACAGCCTAAGTTCAATTTCAGAGTATGTAGGTCAAAGGTCATAGCTCATTAAATATGCGAATCTGGTTTCCGTTTGATAAGTTTAGTAATGTTTGACAGATTTTAATCAAATTTGATATGAAGGTTCATGGTATCAAAACACAGCATAAGTTCGATTTCTGAGTATGTAGGTCAAAGGTCATAGCTCATTAAATATGCGAATCTGGTTTCCATTCAATAACTTTAGTGATGTTTGACAAATTTTAATGAAATTTAATATGAAGGTACATGGTATCAAAACACAGCCTAAGTTCGATTTCGGAGTATGTAGGTTAAAGGTCATAGCTCATGAAATATGCAAATCTGGTTTCTGTTCGCTAACTTTAATAATGTTTGACGGATTTTAATCAAATTTGATATGAAGGTACATGGTATCAAAACACAGCCTAAGTTCAATTTCGGAGTATTTAGGTCAAAGGTCATAGCTCATTAAATATGCGAATCTGGTTTCCGTTTGATAACTTTAGTAATGTTTGACAGATTTTAATCAAATTTGATATGAAGGTTCATGGTATCAAAACACAGCGTAAGTTCGATTTCCGAGTATGTAGGTCAAAGGTCATAGCTCATTAAGTATGCGAATCTGGTTTCCATTTGATAACTTTAGTAATGTTTGACAAATTTTAATGAAATTTAATAAGAAGGTACATGGTATCAAAATACAGACTAAGTTCGATTTTGGAGTATGTAGATCAAAGGTGAAAGGTCATAGCTCATTATATATGCAAAAAACCTAATTATATATGTTAACATGTGGTTGACTTCCTTGCCTAGTAATATAATAGTATAGTCTAATGGAGGTAAGTTGTTATGACGCATATAGGCCATTTGTGCCCTGTGAGGGGATGCTACGCTTTGCGTTGACTTGTTATAATCACATTTCATTAACACACTCCACAAAAATGAGATAAAATAGAAACTTAATCGGCTTTGCTCTTGGCCGGCTGTGATTACATGCCCGACTTGCACTAGAATCAGAGCATGTAATGACCTAACTAACCATGCTGCCGAAATTTATTGCAACCATGTAACCATCCTATCAAAATATCACTCGGCTGTTTCAGAGCTACTGTAACAAAGCCAATATTTAAAGAAAATTCTTTTACACGTAATTCATCGATAACAACCTTTGATAAAGAAACCTTCCTATTTCAGCAATTGATATAGAAATTATTATCAAAACATCATATTCCATTACTATGGTGTAGAGACTTCAAACACCTAAGATAACTGAAAGTAATCAGGCCGATCATCTTAACATTCTGACCACCTGTGTACAAATCAAATAAATTATTCTTATCTTAAAGGAATTTCTGTCTTCCGACATTATAAGAATGTGAATATTAATAGAACTGTGTTATGCATATACTTGGTGATAAATATAAGAATGCAATGGGAAATTATTACTAGTAAATAAATATATGCATGTATAGATGGGTTACTTTACTATATTGACAAACCATGCAGGTCCAGACTCTCGTCCTTCATGATGTCAAGTGTACCACACCAGCCTCATCACAACACCTTGCAGAAGCACTGTGTTCCATGCCAAACCTGACTGACCTGACACTCTTTCAAAAAGATCTCACTGAGGAGTTCTACTCTACATTGAAAGCAAATGCATCAACCATTCAGGTATGTGTGTACTAATGTAAATGTCATGGTGAGGGTCATTGAAAGAAAAAAAGAGCAGTAATTAATATATGGTGCACATGTATATTATTATGTTTTGTTTGTGAAAATGATTGAACTGAAAAGATCAGCTAGATCTATTAGTGATGTTAGATCTAAATGTTTCCATAAACATGCTTAAATTTTACCATTTATAGCAGCCTCATACCTTTGAATAAACATGCATGCTTTGGCTAATATTGGAATTTATCTCATAAGAAGTTATTTTTATCCATGTTTGGCAATTTTAAGTGCTTTTCTTTTAATCTAAATACCTTGTGTTTCTTTTAAAACCTGATATATTTACTTAGTAATTGCAACAAATTTCGATTCTCATAGCTGTTTCAAGGCAAGTTTGGACTAGTCACAGAACTTGGTATATGCATAGTATGTTAGCTGTATTACATGCTGAAACAAACCTAAGCAAAAACATGTGATCGTACCAAGATATCATTCAAAACTATGAGAGCATGATGAGAAAGACAACAACTACTCAAAATTATTGTAAACAGATACATAACTTGGACAAAGTATTCAATAGTTGTCCGAGAAATGCCACAGAAATAGTGATATTTAAGGAGTTACTAGGTACATTTTTATCAGAATGGGCCTGCTGCGGGTTTCTTACACAATCATGTACTGTTCATGTTGATCACTACACTAGAATCCACTCTACTGCCCTCTGCGCTAAAAAGCAGTATAGCAAGCAGTTCAAGTAGCCAAACACCCTGATTTTAATAAAGACTATTCACTTGGTTTATTGGACCAGTCATGAAACATGGAATGAAAGCAAACTACACATGTACTGATTCAGTTGAAATTCAAGTGTGTATAAGATTTACATTGATTTGATCAATAATCAATATCCAACCTTTTCCAAATTTGATTGATAGGAATAATGTGTTATTTAGCATTTTAAGAGCCAAGTTTAATAAAGGTTTGAATTTACCAAACTGTAACATAGCAAATAAGCCTCCTGACATAGGCGTTTGTGCTCATGAAATCCAAAGTTTTGAAAATCTTTTATACATTAATAGCAAATGCATATTTATGGGTATTATTAATTTCAGTGTTGTTAGGATTAGGAATTATCAATGCAAACAGGTTGGAAGGCCTATAAAAAATACACATAGATTTTTTTTTAATCACTCTTACTAAATCATCCTCTCCATAGAAACTTGAGTGTGTTCTTTTTCTCAATAGACAAGAATTGAATTTGAGATTAAAATCTATTCAATCAATTTTTTTGAGAATGTCATTATAAATGCAACAATGTAAATAATGGCATTTGTGTGAAATGAAAGAATACAGTTAGAAATTGGTAAGGAAAAATATGTGCATGTGTAGATGAGTTACTTAACTATATTCTCCATGAATGCAGGTCCAGACTCTCATGCTCTACGCTGTCCAGTGTCTCACACCAGCCTCATCGCATCACCTTGCAGAAGCACTGTGTTCTATGCCAAACCTGACTGACCTGACACTTGATATGGATCTCACGAATGAGGAGTTCTGCTCAGCATTGAAAGCAAAGGCATCATCCATGAAGGTATGTGTGTCCTAATGTAAATGTCATGGAGGGTCATTGAAAGAAAGAAAAAGCAGTAACAGTTATATGATGCACACATATGTATGTTTTTTCTTCTTCCAAACACCTTTTTGTATAGGCCATTCACTTGGTAAATTGGAAGAGTCATGTTACATAGAATAAAAGCAAACACACATGTACTGGTTCAGTTGAAATTCAAGTGTGTATAAGATTGACATTGTTTGGATCAATAATCAATATCCAACCTTTTCCAAGTTTGATTGATAGGAAAAATATGTCATATAGGTTTTAAGAGCCAATTTTAATAAAGGCTTGAATTGACCAAACTGAACCATAGCAACAAACCTCCTGACTTCATAGGGGTCTTGTGCACATGAAATCTAGAGTTAAGAATACCTTAATACATTAATAACAAATTAATATTGCTTGGTATTATTAATGTAGTAGTAGTAGTAGAATGGTTTTATTAGAACAACTGCAAAATGGTAGCCAGAGCTAAATTACATTGCAAGTTTTACAAGCTCAGTTTTAAAAAGCATTTCAACAAAATATAGATATAGACAAGTACAAATAATACACAGTAAAATACATCACAACCTATTACATATTCCATACTTGCAAACAAATTGATGATACAAATATAATAGATTCGTAATTATTATTATTTTTGTAATTATTGTTTAGTGAGGAATATTCTGATACGTAAATACTGAAGATTTTTTTGATTTCGAACCATAATAAACTGCAACTTGAATTCCTATTCATAATGCTACTCGATAATGTAATTCAACATAGTCAACCACAATATATGAGGAATTATCATAGAAACATAATTAAACGATACTGAAAGAGAGAGAAATTTCAGTGTTATTAGGAGTAGGACATATCAATGCAAACAGGTTGGAAGGCCTTTAAAGAATACACATAGATTTTTTTTAAAATCACTCTTACTAAATCATCCTCTCCATAGAAACTTGAGTGTGTTCTTTTTCTCAATAGACTAGAATTGAATTTGAGATTAAAATCTATTCAATCAATTTTGTTGAGAATGTCATTATAAATGCAACAATGTAAATAATGGCATTTGTGTGAAATGAAAGAATACAATGATAAATTAGTAAATAAAATGTATACATGTATAGATGAGTTACTTAACTATATTATCCATGAATGCAGGTCCAGACTCTCCGTCTTGAATGTGTCCAGTGTCTCACACCACCCACATCGCATCACCTTCTAGAAGCACTGTGTTCTATGCCAAATCTGACTGACCTGACACTTGAAATGGATCTCATGAATGAGGAGTTCTACTCAACATTGAAAGCAAAGGCATCATCCATAAAGGTATGTGTGTCCTAATGTAAATGTCATGGAGGTTCATTGAAAGAAAGAAACAGTATTTACAGTTATATGGTGCACACATATATACTGGTATGTTTTGTTCTTCTTCCAAACACCCTTTTTTTAAAGGCCATTCACTTGGTATATTGGAACAATCATGATACATAGAATAAAAGCAAACTACACATGTACTGATTCAGTTGAAATTCAAGTGTGTATAATATTCACATTGTTTTGATCAATAATCACTATCCAACCTTTTCCAAGTATGATTGATAGGAAAAATATGTCATTAAGAGCCAATTTTAATAAAGGCTTCAACTTACAAAACTGAACCATAGCAACAAACCTCCTAACTGTATAGGGGTCTCGTTTACGTGAAATCCAGCGTTATGTAATACCTGTTTACATTAATAGCAAATGAATATTTCTGGGTATTATTAATTTCAGTGTTATTAGGAGTAGGACTTATCAATGCAATGAGGTTGGAAGCCCTATAAAGAATATATATAGAATTAAAAAAAAAAATCACTCTTACTAAATCATCCTCTCCATAGAAACTTGAGTGTGTTCTTTTTCTCAATAGACAAGAATTGAATTTGAGATTAAAATCTATTCAATCAATTTTGTTGAGAATGTCATTATAAATGCAACAATATTAATAATGGCATTTGTGTGAAATGAAAGAATACAGTTAGAAATTGGTAAGAAAAAATATGTGCATGTGTAGATGAGTTACTTAACTATATTCTCCATGAATGCAGGTCCAGACTCTCAGGCTCTACGCTGTCCAGTGTCTCACACCAGCCTCATCGCATCACCTTGTAGAAGCACTGTGTTCTATGCCAAACCTGACTGACCTGACACTTGAAATGGATCTCATGAATGAGGAGTTCTGGTCAGCATTGAAAGCAAAGGCATCATCCATAAAGGTATGTGTGTCCTAATGTAAATGTCATGGAGGGTCATTGAAAGAAAGAAAAAGCAGTAACAGTTATATGATGCACACATATGTATGTTTTTTCTTCTTTCAAACACCTTTTGTATAGGCCATTCACTTGGTAAATTGGAAGAGTCATGATACATAGAATAAAAGCAAACACACATGTACTGGTTCAGTTGAAATTCAAGTGTGTATAAGATTGACATTGTTTGGATCAATAATCAATATCCAACCTTTTCCAAGTTTGATTGATAGGAAAAATATGTCATATAGTTTTTAAGAGCCAATTTTAATAAAGGCTTGAATTGACCAAACTGAACCATAGCAACAAACCTCCTGACTTTATAGGGTCTTGTGCACATGAAATCTAGAGTTAAGAATACCTTAATACATTAATAACAAATTAATATTTCTTGGTATTATTAATGTAGTAGTAGTAGTAGAATGGTTTTATTAGAACAACTGCAAAATGGTAGCCCGAGAGCTAAATTACATTGCAAGTTTTACAAGCTCAGTTTTAAAAAGCATTTCAACAAAATATAGATATAGACAAGTACAAATAATACACAGTAAAATACATCACAACTTATTACATATTCCATACTTGCAAACAAATTGATGATACAAATAGAATAGATTCGTAATTATTATTATTTTTGTAATTATTGTTAAGTGAGGAATATTCTGATACGTAAATACTGAAGATTTCTTGATTTGGAACCATAATAAACTGCAACTTGAATGCCTATTCATAATGCTACTCGATAATGTAATTCAACAGTCAACCACAATATATGAGGATTTATCATAGAAACATAATTAAACGAAACTGAAAGAGAGAGAAATTTCAGTGTTATTAGGAGTAGGACATATCAATGCAAACAGGTTGGAAGGCCTTTAAAGAATACACATAGATTTTTTTTAAAATCACTCTTACTAAATCATCCTCTCCATAGAAACTTGAGTGTGTTCTTTTTCTCAATAGACTAGAATTGAATTTGAGATTAAAATCTATTCAATCAATTTTGTTGAGAATGTCATTATAAATGCAACAATTTAAATAATGGCATTTGTGTGAAATGAAAGAATACAATGATAAATTAGTAAATAAAATGTATACATGTATAGATGAGTTACTTAACTATATTATCCATGAATGCAGGTCCAGACTCTCCGTCTTGAATGTGTCCAGTGTCCCACACCAGCGTCATCGCATCACCTTCTAGAAGCACTGTGTTCTATGCCAAATCTGACTGACCTGACACTTGAAATGGATCTCATGAATGAGGAGTTCTACTCAACATTGAAAGCAAAGGCATCATCCATAAAGGTATGTGTGTCCTAATGTAAATGTCATGGAGGTTCATTGAAAGAAAGAAACAGTATTTACAGTTATATGTTGCACACATATATACTGGTATGTTTTGTTCTTCTTCCAAACACCCTTTTTTTAAAGGCCATTCACTTGGTATATTGGAACAATCATGATACATAGAATAAAAGCAAACTACACATGTACTGATTCAGTTGAAATTCAAGTGTGTATAATATTCACATTGTTTTGATCAATAATCACTATCCAACCTTTTCCAAGTATGATTGATAGGAAAAATATGTCATTAAGAGCCAATTTTAATAAAGGCTTCAACTTACAAAACTGAACCATAGCAACAAACCTCCTAACTGTATAGGGGTCTCACATGAAATCCAGCGTTATGTAATACCTGTTTACATTAATAGCAAATGAATATTTCTGGGTATTATTAATTTCAGTGTTATTAGGAGTAGGACTTATCAATGCAATGAGGTTGGAAGCCCTATAAAGAATATATATAGAATTTAAAAAAAAAATCACTCTTACTAAATCATCCTCTCCATAGAAACTTGAGTGTGTTCTTTTTCTCATTAGACAAGAATTGAATTTGAAAATATAATCTATTCATTCATTTTTGTTGAGAATGTCATTATAAATGCAACTTTGTAAATAATGGCATTTGTGTGAAATGAAAGAATACAATGAGAAATTAGTAAATAAAATGTATGCACGTATAGATGAGTAACTTAACTATATTATCCATGAATGCAGGTCCAGACTCTCCATCTTCAATGTGTCAACCATCCCACACCAGCCTCATCGCATCACCTTCTAGAAGCACTGTGTTCTATGCCAAACCTGACTGACCTGACACTTAAAATGGATCTCATGAATGAGGAGTTCTGCTCAGCATTGAAAGCAAAGGCACCATCCATAAAGGTATGTGTGTCCTAATGTAAATGTCATGGAGGGTCATTGAAAGAAAGAAAAAGCAGTAACAATTATATGATGCACACATATGTATGTTTTTTCTTCTTCCAAACACCTTTTGTATAGGCCATTCACTTGGTAAATTGGAAGAGTCATGATACATAGAATAAAAGCAAACACACATGTACTGGTTCAGTTGAAATTCAAGTGTGTATAAGATTGACATTGTTTGGATCAATAATCAATATCCAACCTTTTCCAAGTTTGATTGATAGGAAAAATATGTCATATAGTTTTTAAGAGCCAATTTTAATAAAGGCTTGAATTGACCAAACTGAACCATAGCAACAAACCTCCTGACTTTATAGGGGTCTTGTGCACATGAAATCTAGAGTTAAGAATACCTTAATACATTAATAACAAATTAATATTTCTTGGTATTATTAATGTAGTAGTAGTAGTAGAATGGTTTTATTTGAACAACTGCAAAATGGTAGCCCGAGCTAAATTACATTGCAAGTTTTACAAGCTCAGTTTTAAAAAGCATTTCAACAAAATATAGATATAGACAAGTACAAATAATACACACTAAAATACATCACAACTTATTACATATTCCATACTTGCAAACAAAATGATGATACAAATAGAATAGATTCGTAATTATTATTTTTGTAATTATTGTTAAATGAGGAATATTCTGATACGTAAATACTGAAGATTTTTTTGATTTCGAACCATAATAAACTGCAACTTGAATGCCTATTCATAATGCTACTCGATAATGTAATTCAACATAGTCAACCACAATATATGAGGATTTATCATAGAAACATAATTAAACGATACTGAAAGAGAGAAATTTCAGTATTATTAGGAGTAGGACATATCAATGCAAACAGGTTGGAAGGCCTATAAAGAATACACATAGATTTTTTTTTTAAATCACTCTTACTAAATCATCCTCTCCATAGAAACTTGAGTGTGTTCTTTTTCTCAATAGACAAGAATTGAATTTGAGATTAAAATCTATTCAATCAATTTTGTTGAGAATGTCATTATAAATGCAACAATGTATTATAATGGCATTTGTGTGAAATGAAAGAATACAGTTAGAAATTGGTACGAAAAATATGTGCATGTGTAGATGAGTTACTTAACTATATTTTCCATGAATGCAGCTCCAGACTCTCAGGCTCGCTGTCCAGTGTCCCACACCAGCGTCATCGCATCACCTTGTAGAAGCACTGTGTTCTATGCCAAACCTGACTGACCTGACACTTGAAATGGATCTCATGAATGAGGAGTTCTGGTCAGCATTGAAAGCAAAGGCATCATCCATAAAGGTATGTGTGTCCTAATGTAAATGTCATGGAGGGTCATTGAAAGAAAGAAAAAGCAGTAACAGTTATATGATGCACACATATGTATGTTTTTTCTTCTTCCAAACACCTTTTTGTTTAGGCCATTCACTTGGTAAATTGGAAGAGTCATGATACATAGAATAAAAGCAAACACACATGTACTGGTTCAGTTGAAATTCAAGTGTGTATAAGATTGACATTGTTTGGATCAATAATCAATATCCAACCTTTTCAAGTTTGATTGATAGGAAAAATATGTCATATAGTTTTTAAGAGCCAATTTTAATAAAGGCTTGAATTGACCAAACTGAACCATAGCAACAAACCTCCTGACTTTATAGGGTCTTGTGCACATGAAATCTAGAGTTAAGAATACCTTAATACATTAATAACAAATTAATATTTCTTGGTATTATTAATGTAGTAGTAGTAGTAGAATGGTTTTATTTGAACAACTGCAAAATGGTAGCCCGAGCTAAATTACATTGCAAGTTTTACAAGCTCAGTTTTAAAAAGCATTTCAACAAAATGTAGATATAGACAAGTACAAATAATACACAGTAAAATACATCACAACTTATTACATATTCCATACTTGCAAACAAATTGATGATACAAATAGAATAGATTCGTAATTATTATTATTTTGTAATTATTGTTAAGTGAGGAATATTCTGATACGTAAATACTGAAGATTTTCTTGATTTCGAACCATAATAAACTGCAACTTGAATTCCTATTCATAATGCTACTCGATAATGTAATACAACATAGTCAACCACAATATATGAGGATTTATCATAGAAACATAATTAAACGATACTGAAAGAGAGAAATTTCAGTGTTATTAGGAGTAGGACATATCAATGCAAACAGGTTGGAAGGCCTATAAAGAATACACATAGATTTTTTTTAAAATCACTCTTACTAAATCATCTTCTCCATAGAAACTTTAGTGTGTTCTTTTTCTCAAAATAGACAAGAATTAAATTTGAGATTAAAATCTATTCAATCAATTTTGTTGAGAATGTCATTATAAATGCAACAATGTTAATAATGGCATTTGTGTGAAATGAAAGAATACAGTTAGAAATTGGTAAGAAAAAATATGTGCATGTGTAGATGAGTTACTTAACTATATTCTCCATGAATGCAGGTCCAGACTCTCAGTCTTGAATGTGTCAAGTGTCCCACACCAGCGTCATCGCATCACCTTGCAGAAGCACTGTGTTCTATGCCAAACCTGACTGACCTGACACTTCAAATGGATCTCATGAATGAGGAGTTCTGGTCAGCATTGAAAGCAAAGGCATCATCCATAAAGGTATGTGTGTCCTAATGTAAATGTCATGGAGGGTCATTGAAAGAAAGAAAAAGCAGTAACAGTTATATGATGCACACATATGTATGTTTTTTCTTCTTCCAAACACCTTTTTGTTTAGGCCATTCACTTGGTAAATTGGAAGAGTCATGATACATAGAATAAAAGCAAACACACATGTACTGGTTCAGTTGAAATTCAAGTGTGTATAAGATTGACATTGTTTGGATCAATAATCAATATCCAACCTTTTCCAAGTTTGATTGATAGGAAAAATATGTCATATAGTTTTTAGAGCCAATTTTAATAAAGGCTTGAATTGACCAAACTGAACCATAGCAACAAACCTCCTGACTTTATAGGGTCTTGTGCACATGAAATCCGGAGTTATGAATACGTGTTGACATTAATAGCAAATGAATATTTCTGGGTATCATTAATTTCAGTGTTATTAGGAGTAGGACTGATCAATGCAAGCAGGTTGGAAGCCATATAAAGAATGCATATAGAATTTAAAAAAATGACTCTTACTAAATCATCCTATCCATAGAATCTTTAGTGTGTTCTTTTTCTCAATAGACAAGAATTGAATTTGAAATTAAAATCTATTCATTCAATTTTGTTGAGAATGTCATTATAAATGCAACAATGTTAATAATGGCATTTGTGTGAAATGAAAGAATACAGTTAGAAATTGGTAAGAAAAAATATGTGCATGTGTAGATGAGTTACTTAACTATATTCTCCATGAATGCAGGTCCAGCTCTACCCTGTCCAGTGTCCCACACCAGCGTCATCGCATCACCTTGCAGAAGCACTGTGTTATATGCCAAACCTGACTGACCTGACACTTGAAATGGATCTCATGAATGAGGAGTTCTGGTCAGCATTGAAAGCAAAGGCATCATCCATAAAGGTATGTGTTGAGAATTTGTTTTAATGAATTCCACTAGGTGATTAATGGAATTGGTGTGAAATGTAATAATACAATGAGAAATTAGTAAATAAAATGTATGCATGTATTGATGAATTGCTTAAAATATATTCACAAACATTGCAGGTCCAGAATCTCGAGCTTGATGTTCTCAAGTTTCCCACACCAGCCTCATCACATCACCTTACAACATGCTTAAATTTCACCATTTATAGCAGCCACATACCTTTGAATAAACATGCATGCCTTGGCTGATATTGGAATATATCTCATATGAATTTGTTATCCATGTTAGGCAATTTTAAGTGCTTTTCTTTAAAAAAAACAACTAAATAGTACCTTGTGTTTCTCTTAAAACCTGATATATTTACTTAGTAAACACAACAAATTTTGATTCTCATAGCTGTTGCAAGGCAGATTGGACTAGTCACAGAAAGTATATGCATAGTATGTTAGCTGTATGCTGAAACAAACAATGTGATCATACCAAGATATCATTCAAAACTATGAGAGCATGATGAGAAAGAGATAAAAACTACTCAAAATTATTGTCAACAGATACATAACTTGGACAAAGTATTCAATAGTTGTCCAAGAAATGCCACAGAAAAAGTGACATTTGAGGAGTTACTAGGTACATTTTTATGGGAATGGGCCTGCTGGGAGGTTCTTACACATGCACTGTTCATGTTGAACACTACACCAGAATCCATTCTACTGCCCTCTGCGGTATAAAGCAGTATAGCAGTGGATTCGAGCATAGTGCAGTGATTAGCACTAACAATAGATGAGAAGCAGGCCCATTTAATAAAAAAATGTACCCAGTTACTCTTACGCAGTGACATTCATCTTGTTTATTCTGCATTGTGTACATTACATATGGGTAAATGTCTATTTTGGCTGTGCACAGTGCAATCATTCTTGATGCTGCACAGTAACCAATGGTTAAATTCTATACATTTAGTATCAAAGATGCACAAGATTCTAATATTATAAGCCCCTTATAAGTAACGTTAGTTAGCAATGAAATAAATCGACATTTGACATAATATCCATGTTTGGCAATGTTAAGACAGATCTTGGAAATAAACTATTCCCAAACACATTGCTTAAATATACTATGTCCCATTTGCAGCCAACATAAAATTCTGTAGAACTTTGCAGGAATTATGAATATGTCATGTATGTCCTATCTGTGAAATTTAAACCTTAGCAGTGTCCTAATATTCAAATCATGCAAGGAAACCTGTTTACTTGCTAGACCTCACTGTCAGACACTATTGAGTGACTGACTGGCTTTTTTTTTCTTCTTTGGTAATAACATACTGGTACATAAAATGAGCTGTAAAGGGTACATGAGCATTTGTCTACATCAATAACCCACTTCTTGTAATGGCCAAAATTAAACTGATGGAATCTTTGCGCAGCACAAAACGTACGACCATTCAGTACAATGGTCTAAAAATCAGACTATTACTTACTGACTTGGAAGCACTGACAGGTAAGTCGATTCAACAACTAATATTCGTTATTTTCCCACTTAAAGACATTTTCAAGCCCCTTTTTTGGGAAGTTCAAAATCAGTATTATTTTCCAAATGCCGTTGGAATTTAACCTTTTCATTTTTTGGCCTGCAAATGGGACATAGTACCTTTAAAGGAAAGACGGCAGATTCCACCCCCACCCCACAAAAAAACCTTTTAGGGTTGAATCGTGAAAGTAATGCTCTTCTGCTCTCTGCTGTTGGCCTCTGATAACGATTTGGCCTAACATGTAGTTTTTAAAACTTGATGTCAATATCATGGTTCTATTACTGCAGCTGCTATAGTGGATACTGCTACCAGTACTACTGCAGTAAAACTATTAATATATTACAGTTTTCATGAAATTTGAATATAAATTGGATCAATTTCTTTTATAATTTTTTGTAAATCTCTTGTGCAAACTTGGTCTTACTCTAGCTTGTTTTAATTCTCCATACTTCCTTTGTTTATGGGATGTTATATATAGATTATATGGCCAGAATGAAATAGATCCACTTACTTGTAACTGATGCAATGTTGCTGTTATATGTTACAGGGTTGTTTTCCTCAGATTAGTAAGGGAAACTTCAAGTTCAATAGAGTTGCTCAAGATGACTTGAACTCATTTCTCCACACCCTCACATGTTTGGAAAGGTTAGTACAGTACTGTAGGCCTATATGTGATTAAAACAATTAAAAAAATCAGATAACAGCATGTAGCATTTTCATGAGTAGTGCAATACAGAAATAATATAAAGAACCTCTGATGGAATACTAAGAAAATATATAATGATGATATATACCTCTGCTGGGACCATGCAATATTGTGATACTGTTTACTTTAAAAAAATTATTGATTATTTGTCTGACAGAACTAAATATTCAGTAACAGCTTTATTGAACAAATTCCCTACTGTAAAGTGGAATCAATCAACTTAAAATTTGTTGAATTTTTGTGTTCTTTATACATATATATATATATATATATATATATATATATATTAAGATTTGCTCTATCCTTCCGTACAGTGCTCAATGCCTGGGCAGAGCAAAAAGATATATTGAATAAGGCAGACTAATAGAACATGGCTGCTTGTCTGAGTTTCACGCCTTGCAAGCGATCATCAGGCAACTGATAGCATTCTTAAAAGAACATGATTACTCTATGTAACCTGGGAACAAATACGTTCAAAATAAGACTTAACTAATACAATACAATACAATAAGATTTACTCATGGGTGAAGGGGCTATCGTAATTGCTCAGGTACTATGCTCGATTTTTATACATGTATGTTATGGGAAGGGGTATCGCAAAATAGTCTCCACCAAGGTGCTAGTACATAAATATTTACTTATTTATTTATTTAAGTATAGTCTCTTTTGAAGTTGCAGAGATAGAATTTTGTTTTCATGGCGGCATTTGGAGATGAGTTCTGGTCTTTTGTTCAGGAGTGTCTGTTTCTCGGCGTTGATGATGGCCAGCTTCTCAGTTAGGCACAGGTTGCATTTCTTTGTTTCGCTGGAGTACGCTTGGGCCTTGCTGGAGATCGACCAGTCGATGGTGAATGGGGTGCTTTGCTGTTTGGGTTGCCAAATGTATTTGGAGAGTTCTGTGCTGTTTTTGTGTTTCTCATGCCGGAAGGACTGTAGGTGTTTACCGTACCTCAGCTTGAACAGGGGCTCAGTGAGTCCAATATATTGCTTAGGGCTTTCTTGACCGGAGACTTTGGCACTGTAGATGATGCTGCTGGCCTGGCAGTTTCCTTGTAGGGGGCACACATTCTTTTTTTGGCAGTTGCAGGTTTTTGGCTTGGTTTGGTCACCCATGGATGAAATCTGCTTGTTGTGCGCCTTGATGATGCTAGCGACATATATATATATATGTCATTTTTGTTTAGGCAGGGGGGACTGTAGTCTCTTCTATTTATTTTTCTTCTTCATTCACAGATCAAAATGTTTCTTGAGACTAGTACATTCAATAATGCCAATAGTAGTTGGTTTTGATTTCTCATCTTTCATTGAGATAATTAATAAGAACAATCTGTTTCCTTTACAGCAAATTTGACTCAGACGGCTCAAGTGACTCGGATGGCTCAAGTGACTCAGATGGCTCAGTTACTCGCAGGCCTTACAAGAGGAAAGCTACTTGTACTCAGTCAAGAGTTCCACAGGATGATCCTGAAATTCCAGAGAAGCAATCAAAGTATGAAGTCTAGTTGCGATGGTATTGGTAGAGTAAGACAGTGTCCCACTGGTAACACTTCATCTTGACTTTGTGTATGTATGATACAGGGCTCCACACTAACTCATTTTTGGAAAAGAGGTTCAGACTTTTTACAGTCTGTATGCATGAGCCCTAAGTAAAAACTTCCAGACCTAGATTGTGGGTGTCCGTGTACAGTGTCCCGGCTAGCATGCTGGTTTCAAGCCCTATATAGACTGATAGCAAGAAATTTATAAGGGGGGTAATTTAAGGCGATGTTTCCAAATGTTAGAATATTTGTAAAAAAGCCGTTTTCTTCTTTTTCACCTTGATAAGTACTGTCCACTATTTGGTGGTAATGTTTACATTTTACGAGAAAGAGAACATAATATTGTCACAATGTTTGAAAACATGTGAAAGGCCTAGGTATGTAGAAAGTGATGCAAAAATTGGATATGTTTTGTGAATATGTACTCAATAAGCCCAAAACAGAGTAGTATCAAGAGCCCATTGTGTACTTGTTAATATGCCGAAAGGGGTTATGTTTTCTGGATTTTGTTGTTGAAAATACTCTAAATAGGGGGTCATTTTTTACTTGGCTATGATCATGCATTATGCCTGTGTATAGAAGGTGACAAAACCAGGGACTAGTAGTTATACAGAATAAATACAGAAATAATATAAAGAGCCTCTAATAGAATACTAAGAAAAGATATAATGATGATATATACCCTGCTGGGAGCATGCAATATTGTGATACTGTTTACTTTAAAAAAGACTAAAGATTTCTTGTCTGACAGAACTAAATATTCAGTAACAGCTTTATTGAACAAATTCTGTACTGTAAAGTGGAATCAATCAACTTAAAATTTGGTGAATTTTTGTGTTCAAGATTCAAGATTCAAGATAATTTATTGTCTGATTTAAAAAAATACAGAAATTTGTCCTCCACTGGCGAGTGACATACATAAACAGCAACATAGACGATGTATAAATACATTCAAGGATACAAAGAAAATACAACAATAATAATAACAGCAATAATATAAATACATGTAACAGAACCGACATGTAGACTTGTAAACTGGCATTAAAAATTGAATCTCGACAATGCACAGAATGCATGAAAAAGATGAATTAAGTTCTGAACATTCACCCCTTCTCTCCCGGAGAAGGAGTATGAGGGAAAAAACAGAGAAAAGAACAAATGAGAGAGAGGAGTCGCATGAAGTAGAACAGAGAGGAAAAGTGAGGGAGAAGGAGAAAGTGACATAAAACGAAGAGCTCCGGGAGGGAAGAGATGAGGTAGAGTACAGGCTATCAAGAACCGTGGTAAAACAGACGAACTAGTCATCAACATTCGACAATGCAAGCTAGATATGTACACCCTGTGATGTTGAAAATTACTAAGAAAAATGTAAGAGGGCATGCATGAGGTCTGGTACATGCACATTAGAGATACAGTGTAGAAGAAAGGAGAGAAGTATAAAGAAAAAGTGGTAGAGAAGGGAGAGATACACACCTAAAAACAAAAGCTTCAGGTGAAAGGAGGAAGAAGGGAAGAGGGAAGGAGAAAGAACATAGCAACTGACATTCATGCATGCACTCGAACTACATTATTCATCAGTTAAAAGAATACTGTTTCGCATTATTGTGGACAGAGTGAATGGCATTTAATCACTGTCATAAAAGACAGTTATTTCCTTTAAAAACAAAAGCATCTCTTCTCAAATATACAAATTTGTTGAGTTGAGAGCATTTATTGTTATATGTTCCATTATTGCACTTAATACTAACATTTGAGATATTAACATTGATTAAAATAAGCATGGCAAAAGACAGCAACTGTTCGAGAAATATACTGGTATATATACAAAATGTTAAGGAGGGGGCAGGAGGGGGGAATTCTCTTCTATTTCTGTTTTTTCTTCTTCATTCACAGATCAAAATGTTTCTTGAGACTAGTACATTCAATAATGCCAATAGTAGTTGATTTTGATTTCTCATCTTTCATTGAGATAATTAATAAGAAAAATCTGTTTCCTTTACAGCGAATTTGACTCGGAGAGCTCAAGTGAATCGGTCATCTTAATATCTGAATCGGTCAGCTTAATTAGTGACTCGGACAGCTCAAGTGACTCAGATGGCTCGGTTACTCGCAGGCCTTACAAGAGGAAAGCTCCTTGTACTCAGTCAAGAGTTCCACAGGATGATCCTGAAATTCCAGAGAAGCAATCAAAGTATGAAGTCTAGTTGCTATGGTATTGGTAGAGTAAGACAGTGTCCCACTGGTAACACTTCATCTTGACTTTGTGTATGTATGATACAGGGCTCCACACTAACTTATTTTTGGAAAAGAGGTTCAGACTAAGCTTTTTACAGTCTGTATGCATGAGCCCTAAGTAAAATCTTCAAAATTCGGTGGTCGAGACCTAGATTTTGGGTGTCCATGTGTCCGGGCTAGCCTGCTGGTTTCAAGCCCTGGACTGATAGCAAGAAATTTAAAAGGGGGTAATTTTAGGCGATGTTTCCAAATGTTTGAATATTTGTAAAAAGGCCGTTTTCTTCTTTTTCACCTTGATACATTTCTACGAGAAAGAGAACATAATATTGTCACAATGTTCAAAGACATGTGAAAGGCCTATGTAGAAAGTGATGCAAAAATCGGATATGTTTTGTGAATGTGTACTCAATAAGCCCAAAACAGAGTAGTATCAAGAGCCCATTGTGTACTTGTTAAATGCAGAAAGGGGTTATGTTTTTCTGGATGTTTTCGAAAATACTCTAAATAGGGGGTCATTTTTGACTCGGCTATGATCATGCATTATGCCTGTGTATAGAAGGTGACAACACCAGGGACTAGTAGTTACATATATAATGATAATAACGGTGGCTTCTGATATAGTACACATGCCCATCATGCCATGACACTCCTGGCGCTCAAACATTATTACCCTGGTCCTAGGCGGCGCCAAATATATAGCGCTTTGGCATATTGGGTGCCCATTTATACCTGGGTGGAGAGTGGCAAATGTGGATTAATGCCATATCAAGGATGTTAGTGCATTAGACAGTCATGTAGTGCATGTACCAAGTATATGTGTATTGTAGTCTTTTACCATTTTGTTTTAGGTTATATGCATGCAATGTATGAAATACCACTCAACTTTCACAAAGTGAGTTATGAGTTAAAGTATGTCGTATTTCAAATTATCTTATAGAAATGTCACTGTATTTGTCAATGTCATTGCACATGTTCAATAAAAATCTAAATTAAGTTGTGAATTTGTTACCAGAAATGACCCAGATGTTAAGAGCCATATGGCTCTAGTTATCTTGTCTATGAACTTGATAGAACTCAGTATGATAGTTGAGAACTAGCTTTGTCTGGTATTAAGGGTGTATTTCATAGGCCTGAGTTATCAGTGTAACATTTTGTCTGATGTGGATTGCTGTATGTAAATTTAGAACACATCCGGTTCTAGATTTTAAAATCCATATTTTCCAGGATTTTCTTTACATCACTCCAGTTTATATGTAAATATGCTGCTATAATGTTAAGATACATGTCTCTTTTGTCATTGTAACATGTCTGAGTTATCAGTTTTATATTTAATTTGACATGGATTATTGTATGTATATGTTTAACTACATTCACCAGTAGTACTATATAATAAATCCATTCGAGGAAACATTTTCCAGGATTTTTTACATCATTTCAGTGTACATGTAAATATGCTACTATAATTGTACGATACAAGTTTATTCTAATTGTATTCAGTATTGGATTTCAATAAGTTTTATGATAAATATTCCAGGCTTTTCTTTGCATCATTATGATTATGATTATGCAATGGTATCATACATGTATATTTTGAACCTGTATATGTTTGCCATAACTTGCCTTGTAAATAAGTTTTATATTGTAGTAAGTTTGCATTCCTGATTGGCTTATAAGATACAAACGTAAGCAGTACTCTTACAAGCATTCCATTACCATCTGATTAAGTGATGTCATTTTTATAATCAACTCTGATTTTCATAATAGACAATGCAAATTGCTCAGATCTGTGAGTTTATTCTGAATTTTGTCATGCAAAAGGATGTACTAAACAGGTCTTTCTATATATATTGGATGATCATGAATTACTGGAATAAAGTTTGCAGTGCCTTAGATATTTCAACATTTTGATGTACAAAGGAGACAAAAGAATTAATGTGCTAGTTGCATGTAGTTTGATGATTGTGTATTT
>CP137681.1:23390693-23487977 GCA_037976565.1 Mesocentrotus franciscanus
AACATTACAGTAATTACTTTTCCACATGTAGAAACCATAACACACTTGTTTAACAGAAATTCAGCTGATCACCTGGAAAAGCAAAAAGATACTTATATATCATGCCTGAAACAGAGAAAAAAAACTCTGGCAAGTTGTAGACTGATTTCTCATATAATACTCTTTAGAACAGATTTATGCAAACAATATATAAATGGTTCAATGGTGTACAGTGTACTACTGTGATAGCAGTGTTCATATCATTGATCTACATAGGTCATTTTTTAATTGTTTGTAGACCTTCTACCAATACTTCACTTTGGTGTGGTAATCTTTGAAACAGTCCTTCAGGCAACATTGGAAGGTCGCATTTGTCGCAGCAGTATAGCGTGTCTGACATCGTTTCTTCCTGTATCCTGTTGCTTTCTTGGCGTACACGATGAAGTCTGGTTTGTAGTTAGGAATAGGGTGGGGGTTCTAAAGTAACAAAATAGCAAAACACAAAACAAAAACGCTCCATTACTATAGAAGCATGATTTTACTTTCGTACATTTCACCCCCCCCCCCCACCCCCTTTGAAAATCCTGGACCCGCCCCTGGATGTATATATGCGATTGTTAATGTTTCTCCCGTCATCAAAATAATGGCTATATGTTCCATCACATGTGAGAAGACACAAAGTGATTCTTGTGGATTATACATTTTTAGCTTTCTGAGCATAAAAACCACATACTTTTCAAGGAAAATGGAAGGTACATTAAAACAAAACTACATAATAAAAGGAAAATAGATTTAAACTTATCTGTTATTGTTGTGGTGAATTATTTGATATTGGATACATGATATTAATATATCTTATCAGACGTGGCTATAATTATGTTTACGACAGTCATTTGCGTGGCCAGTAAAATAAGTATAATCGTTAATACTGTACTTGGTATCACATGGTTTGTAGCACTTCTTTGTTGGTCCAATCTTTGAAAGAAAATAATTTTTAAGTACAAAAAATGACAAGTTTTTATCAGTCAGATGTGTGACGATTTAAGTGATCTAATGAATGGGTTGGGCACTGAGGAAAACATTTGACTCTACATTTGGTACATTAAATTATATATATCCCATCCCAAAAGGTTCTGAAAAACAATGATAGTTTTAATCTTTTATGATGTCATATAAAAAGAACAGGAAAAAGAAAGAACTTTAAAAAGGAAATACAGACTATGAAGAATTTAAGAAGAAAAGTGAACAAAGTGTTCTATGACCACGTGAATTCATCCCCTTTCTCTCTCTACCCCTCTCTCTCTGTCTGTCTGTTTCTCTCGCCCCTCCTCCCTAGCAGTATATGATCTTATGCTTATAGATATATTATCATTCAAGTTTATTAGGTTAGAATCGAAACTGCTAAACATCTCATACGTTAGAAGTAGAACAACTTTCAAAAGCTTGCAATTTTATTTTCGACTTCCTGCTATAAAAAAGGAATACCCAATTCATCGATAAAAGATGGGCAGCTCAAATGTGCTTTTCTTATTATTTTGTTTTAGTTTATCTCCACTTGAAGGTAAGCCTAGAATTAATTTGAAAGAGAATATTTACTTTTAATTGTTTAAATGAGATGTAATTTGTATAATTCGTGTACTCTAATAATTATGTCTACTTGTTATTTTTAATAATGATATCATGTTGATAGGTTATGTTAGTCTTTACATTAATCGTTACTTTTAATCGCTGAGAAACAATGAGTGAAAACCTACTAAGTGATAATATTTTTAATGTTTGTAGTACTTTTATCCTTTTAATTCATTGCTGTTGCTATTCGAGTCATTATCACCATGGTTATCATTCTACGAAATTGTTTGAAATATATATTTCGTTTAAAAAGTCTGTTGCAATGAGAAATACATACGGGTAAAAGACTTTTGTCAGACGTTTGCAATCCATCAGAAAACTGAATCTTGCATGTCGACTTTCGACCTAATTGGTTTCATTTCATAGCTCTCTCTAATATCTTCATAAGTTGCTTTTTCATGAGTGATTTATCTTTTAAATCTCATATGTTGCTTGGTCTTTTTATGCACGAAAGCATTATACATGACACCATTTTTAAAGCATAATATAGTGCAGGCCTATAAGCTACTTTAGAATGATCAGTCATAACGATGGTTTCTTTAAAGCCCCACTGCACTATACCTGTAGATACTTGCTCGCTCTATATAGAAAACAATGCCTAAGTGGTGCCCGTTGGTCCCACATGATCCTCTTTTACTTATGTTAATTGACAGCTGAGTTGATGAGATAACCACCTGTCAGTGACCATGCTTGGAGGTCTAATCCCTCCTGGCCAAACTAGTGCAGAGGGGCTTTAAAGGAAAAGAACCTTTGCTCATGCAGGGCTTTCGCTTTGGATTGCTCTTCCTCGATAAATTCGTAATATCAGCTCAGTTGAAGTGTTTAGAGAGAAGATTGACTTCTGAGGAGAGGTGAAAACGAATTTGTGAGCGTTGTCATTGTTATTACGCAAGTGTTGGAGAACATCAGAGAAAAAATCTTTCCTGAAAAGCAATACTTTTCAAATGCCTTCATATTCTAAATATGACATGTAACAGATTAAAAATGTGGGCCACATTTTTATGCCACGTGTTTGTGAAGTCCCATATATATATATATATATATATATATATATATATATATATATATATATATATATCTTTCTGTGTACAGTGCTGCTTACTTTTACCAAGACTGGCAGGGCCAATTTTCTTATCATTTTGATGATTCTAGAACCTTGCAGTACACACCAATACTCAAATGCTACATGATCAACGTTTTTCTGATCGATTCCACACCATTTCTTTCACAATGGCCTATGCAATCGCGTGACCAGAACTCAACTTTATCTTTAACATTAATCTTAAAACGTATCGGTTTAATTCAGCCTATAATTAATATTTTTCTTTCATTTTCGTTTGTTCTACCTTACTTTCCTTCCTTTGTTTGTAATGCAGATACTTTTAAGTGATATCTTTTCTTTCTTTTTTCTTTTTTTGTCTCACAAGTGCGCCTCGATCATTTGCTTTCAAGTGGATTTGGCGCCTGACAAATCTCAAAATATTAATATTTTGCACTCTACATCCTCGTTAATATACACGGCGGATAGATTAATTTTACTTGTTTTTTCATATCTATCAATTTGAATATGTCACCACCCCCCCCCCCCTTTCTCTCTCTCTCAGTCTCTCTCTCTCTCTCTCACTGACACGAGTCTACCGCACTCGGTCGTCAATATACTCCACGTCACTTAGGTACCACATCATTCTCTTAATGTGTTAAAAACAAAACTCATATTTAATTGATTTCAAATTGGTTAATATTTGTAGAATGTTCATTATCTCGTGTATTATCTAATTTGAACTATGTGCCGTATTTGTACAACTGTATATTTTATATCCATTATGTTACGCCCTGCTTTGGCAAATCTATTGTCATGGGCCAATATGCAATAGTGTGATATATCTTTGTATGATTATGATCTATTTGTACCACTGTCTATTTTGATTATGAAATAAATACTTATTATAACATTTACTATATACAAAACTGCATAGCTGTTAAAGCACACGATGCCGGTGACAATTATTATCACCAGCCATTCTGCGCCCCGACAAAAGCATGAATTGATCAGGCCCGTACAAACTAGGGGTTCGGGGGTTCGAGCGAACAGCCCCCCTAACCCCCTAAAAAAAGGGGGGGTCTTGGAGTTGCCAACTTTATATCGTGAGAAAATATTTAGCAGCGAATAAGCGGGGGGTAGTGAGCACTATTTTTGTTTGTTTTTGTGCTCAATAGGGGTGTTGATTTTTTTAATTGGTACTCCATACCCCCCCCGTTGAGCTAAAAGAAAAAGAAAAGAAAAGTGCTCACTACCCCCTTCCCGCTAAATATTTTCTCATGAAAACAAGTTGGCAACTCCAAGAACCCCTCCTTAAAAAAGCTTGTACGGGCTTGTTGATGGTCATTGTTTTTGTCTGTATATGTCATTGGGCTATTATGCTTTCGGTTTTGATTACATTTAATTCGTAGACGAGAATCATAAAACTACCGGCCTCTTTCCATTTCCTAGATCCTAGATGATTATTGCAATGGTATACATATATTATGAAGAAGGGCATTAATTTCGATGTTCAAATAATAATAACAATAACAGTCACATTTGTATAGCGCTTTATACTACGTTTCTAATCGCTTTACATTGTAATTATTATTATCCCGGTCATTGGATTCAATTGCTGAGCCGCATGTGATAGTGTACACGCTCCGCTCTCTGGGGAGCATTCTACAAGCGCGGGCACGTGCCAATCCAACCACATTAACGTTCGCATTCTACCGCATACCCATTTAAATGTACAGTATGTCCCATTTGCAGTCAACATCAAATTCTGTAAAGCTTTGCAGGAATTATGAATATGTCACGTATAGTCCTATCTGTGAAATTTAAACGTTAGCAGTGTCCTATTATTCAAATTATGCAATTAGGAAACCCGTTTACTTTCTAGACTTCACTGTCAGACACTATTGAGTGACTGACCGACTTCTTTTTTTTTGTTGGTAATAACATACATAAAATGAGCTGTAAAGGTACATAAGCATTTGTCTACATCAATAACCCACTTCTTGAAATGGCCAAAATTAAACTGATTGAATCTTTGCGCAGCACAAAATGTACGACCATTCGGTACAAGGGTCTGAAAATCAGTTTATTACTAAAATAAATGCAATCACCAGGCGCGGATCTACGGGGTTAGGGTTTAACCCCTAAAAAAAAACAAACAAACAAAAAACAAAACAAAACAAAACAAAAAAAAGAAAGAAAAAAGAACGCACACTGTCCAGAGAGAAACCCTTTCAAGTGCAAATATTGTGAGAAGATATTCAACTCATCTGGTAACTAAACCAAACACATGATAACTCTGGGTATAACTGTATTAAACTGTTACTTGATTTAAAAAGACGTTATCATGCACTGCTTTTTATGGTCTCCATTGTGTTAGTGGATGCCAGAAAAACATCACTTACGGGGGTTCAAAATAGCACCAAAAAAATCGCCTCGCCGCTACGCGACTCGTGGACGATGCTCCGCATCGATCGTCATTGGATCAAACTGTTTAAACTGTTACTTGATAAAAAAAAAACGTTATCATGCACTGCTTTTTATATAGTCTCCATTGTGTTAGTAGATGCTAGGAAAACATCACTGACGGTGGTTCAAAATAGCCTCCAAAAAATCGCATCGCCGCTAGGCGGCTCGTGGACGATGCTCCGCATCGATCGTCATTGGATCAAACTGTTTAAACTGTTACTTGATTTTAAAAGACGTTATCATGCACTGCTTTTTATGGTCTCCATTGTGTTATTAGATGCCAGGAAAACATCACTTACGGGGTTCAAATTAGCACCAAAGAAAATCGCCTCGCCGCTTCGCGGCTCGTGGACGCGATGCTCCGCGTCGTCATTTTTTGGATCAAACCCCCCCCCCCCTTAGCAAAAAGCTAGATCCGCCCCTGATCACTAAAGTCGATTTGACAACTAATGCTTGTTATTTTCCCACTAAAAGACGTTTGCAAGCACTTTTGTTTTGAGGGAAGTTCTAAATTAGTATTATCTTTCAAATGCCGTTGGAATTTAACCTTTTTCATTTTTTGGCCTGCAAATGGGACATAGTACCTTTAACACCTGGGTGGAGAGTGGCAAATGTAGATTAATGTCTTGCGAAGGGACATTAGTGCCGGGTTGAGTCTTGAACCACGAACCATGTGATCCACAGTCAGTCCGGTAGAAGTTTTTCATACCTGGAAAAGTTGATAAGTACAAGGTATTTATGTTGATTTGTGTTCTAGATGGGTATTGAAGTAAATTCAGCTTGGTTGCCAGCTTGGCAACCTTGGGCAACTTTACTTATAGCCTAATTAGCATAATCATCTAATTAGCATATGTGCAATATGTAATAATGTTGCTAATCTTAAACCAGGCAGCCTGAAAACATGGATAATACGACTTTGCAAGGGTTTTCTATGACAAGGAATTCATTTATGACACCAATTTTTATTTTTAAGTAATGCAATTGTCTTAAATATCATAATTAGCATAATGAGCTAATTAGCATATGTACAATTTATGGACTTCATTGTCATTGTTTATCTATAAAGCCTAAAAATGGTGCAATGCAACATTGTAAATCACTTTTGAAAGACTAATCAATAATTCCTGAGAAGATATTCCATGTAGATGTAGTATAATTAGCCTAATTAGCATAATAATCTAATTAGCATATATGTGCAACATGTAACAATGTTGCTAATCTTAATCTAGGAAGCCTGGAAAACATGGAAAATATGACTTTTCCAGGGTTTTCCATGACGAGGAATTCATTTATGACACCAGTTTTTTTTAAAGTAATGCAATTGTCTTAATTGGCATAATTAGCATAATGAGCTAATTAGCATATGTACAATTTATGGACTTCATTGTCATTGTTTATCTATATAAAGCCTAAAAATAGTGCAATGCAACATTGTAAATCACCTTTTGAAAGACTACACATTAATTCCTGAGAAGATATTCCATGTAGATGTAGTATAATTAGCCTTATTAGCTTAATAATCTAATTAGCATATATGCGCAATATGTAATAATGTTGCTAATCTTAATCCAGGAAGCCACAAAACATGGATAATATGACTTTTCCAGGGCTTTCCATGACGAGGGATTCATTTATGACACCACTTTTTTATTTTAAAGTAATGCAATTGACTTAATATGTAATTATTGTACTAATATTATAAGCCTAATTAGCATATTTGTAGAATATCAATTATTTGGAACTCTATTGGGCTTCACGAATTGTACGTCCAATGTGGTGGTGATCTTGGGCGCAAGGCAATGTTGGCGAACCTCATGAAATGTCTAGGAAATGACGGGGTCATCATACGCATTGATGGTTGTGCTTCAGTCATTGGATTTAGAGAGACTGTCAGAAACACACTGAAGATGGTTAAAGCAGACGATAGTGATGGAATTGATGATGTGGTGAGACAGGTACGTACAGAGGCCAGGGATGTTGAATACAACAGTGCAAACTATGATCTGTCTATGTTTACCAAAGCCAGAACCATTGAGAGTACAAGCCCGTACAAATGGTATCAAATGGAAAAGTTACCAAGAAAGCAGTTAGTCTGTCAAGCCATCCAGAGCCATGTAACCTCGACCAGAAATCAGACGACACTAGGACTCGCTGTCAAGCTGCACCACCGTCACGGCAGCTCTGACCTCATACGACTTCTTCTTCTTCTTCTTCAGGATAATTTGCCTCTTTCACTGCTGAAGATTCTTGCAGATGTATAAGTGCATGACTGTGTTTGGCGACATAGGGATGCCCAGGTGTGCAGGTGAAAGGTGTATATATACATAGTGCCAGTAAAAATGTTGCCGGAATTTACTTTCCCCCTGTCTTTAGTTGTCGCTGGAAGGCTTCCACTGATGGAGCCAGGACAACCTCAAGAGGAAGAGCGTTCCACTGTCGAACAGTGCGAGGAAAGAAGGAGTGAATATGCTGCTCTGTTCGTGACTGCATGACACGATAGCAGTAAGGACGAGACGCTCTTGTAGTTCTTACGACTGTTGCCGGTTGGATGTAGTGGTGGATGTCAGAGTCAACCAGAGAGTAGTGCATCTTTTACAGTAGGGTGAGACGTTGATGCTCTCTTTTCTTCTGGAGGGAGGTCCATCCAAGTTGACTCAGCATGTCAGAGACGCTAGATATATGATGGTAGCAGTTGAAAACATATCTCGCTGCTCGTCTCTGGACCATCTCCAACTGGTTTATTAGACATCTGATGGCCGGTGTGTGGATCCCATGCAGACAGCACTCCCATAATCAAGAAGAGGGCGAACAAAAGCCTGGTATGCAGTAGTCTTAAGCTGAGTGGAGTTGACATGCAGGTTCCTTCTAAGAAAGGCTAGGGTGTTGTTTGCCTTCTTGCAGGTTGATGTCAGCAGTGAGAGTAATGCCAAGGTATTTGGCAGTTGACACAGACTCCAAGATTTCTCCATTGAGGGAATAATGATGGACATACTTGGTCTTCTTCCTGGAAACAGTTATGACCTGGCAATTCTTTGGATTTAGTGCCATCATCCACTTGCTTGACCACCCACAAATCTGATCAAGATCATGCTGTAGCAATTATGCATCCTCAGGTGTCTGGGTGGTAAGGTACAGAACTGTGTCATCGGCGAAGAGTCTGACTTTCTGCATGATCATGGATTTGTAGCATCCTATGATGAGGTGCGACGCTTCCGAAAGTCAGCAGCTAAACTGATGGGAGATGACGTCAATGTACTTCAACAATTCATGGGTCTTGAATGGAGTGTCGGTTTGATAACCTAGATCTCCAGGTCTGCACTCCAAATAGACAACGGAATACACCTGGAGAGATCAAGCTGGTCATTCCACGCCAGAATATCTCCGCGAGTAAGCGAGAGATTTCTTCAGGAAGCCTACCGCTGCAGCACTACAAATCCATGATCATGCAGAAGTCGTATGAGGTCAGAGCTGCTGTGACGGTGGTGCAGCTTGACTGTTGTATTCAACATCCCTGGCCTCTGTACGTACCTGTCTCACCACATCATCAATTCCATCACTATCATCTGCTTTAACCATCTTCAGTGTGTTTCCGACAGTTTCTCTAAAACCAATAACTGAAGCACGACCATCATTGCGTATGATGGCCCTGTCATTTCCTAGACATTTCATGAGGTTCGCCAACATTGCCTTGCGCCCAAGATCACCACCACATTGGACGTACAATTCGTGAAGCCCAATAGAGTTCCAAATAGTTGATATTCTACAAATATGCTAATTAGGCTTATAATATTAGTACAATAATTACATATCAAGTCAATTGCATTACTGAAAAATAAAAAGTGGTGTCAAAAATGAATCCCTCGTCATGGAAAACCCTGGAAAGGTCATATTATCCATGTTTTGTGGCTTCCTGGATTAAGATTAGCAACATTATTACATATTGCACATATATGCTAATTAGATTATTAGGCTAATTATACTACATCTACATGGAATATCTTCTCAGGAATTAATGTGTAGTCTTTCAAAAGGTGATTTACAATGTTGCATTGCACTATTTTTAGGCTTTATAGATAAACAATGACAATAAAGTCCATATATTGCACATATGCTAATTAGCACATTATGCTAATTATGCTATTTAAGACAATTGCATTACTTAAAAAATAAAAAATGGTGTCATAAATGAATTCCTCGTCATGGAAAACCCTGGAAAAGTCATAATATCCATGTTTTCAGGCTTCCTGGATTAAGATTAGCAACATTATTAGATATTGCACATATATGCCAATTGATTATTATGCTAATTAGGCTAATTATACTACATCTACATGGAATATCTTCTCATGAATTAATGGTTAGTGGTTCAAAAGTGATTTACAATGTTGCATTGCACCATTTCTAGGCTTTATAGATAAACAATGACAATGAAGTCCATAAATTGTACATATGCTAATTAGCTCATTATGCTAATTATGCTATTTAAGACAATTGCATTACTCAAAAATAAAAATTGGTGTCATAAATGAATTCCTCGTCATAGAAAACCCTTGAAAAGTCGTATTATCCATGTTTTCAGGCTTCCTGGAATCCTGGATTAAGATTAGCAACATTACTACATATTACACATATGCTAATTAGATGATTATGCTAATTAGGCTATAAGAAAAGTTGCCCAAGGTTGCCAAGCTGGCAACCAAGCTGAATTTACTTCAATACCCATCTAGAACACAAATCAACACAAAAACCTTGTACTTATCAACTTTTCCAGGCCATGTACATGGTATATGGTACCGTCTACTGGACTATAATGCCATACTATCTTTATCTGTTAATGGACACATTTTCATCACCAGACAATATTGTTTTAAATTAGTAGCGTACCCAGCATAGGACCCGGAGTACACCCTAGCTCCCCCGCCGCGCCCCGAATGTTTAAAATCGTAAAATGCAACAACCCCCCCCCCCAATCATGCAATGGCCTTGTCAATTTGCATGCCATTCACCGTGTAAGATTTAAATTAGTAGCGTACCCAGCATAGGACCCGGAGTACACCTAGCTCCCCCGCCGCGCCCCGAATGTTTAAAATCGTAAAATGCAACAACAACCCCCCCCCAATCATGCAATGGCCTTGTCAATTTGCATGCCATTCACCGTGTAAGATTTAAATTAGTAGCGTACCCAGCATAGGACCCGGAGTACACCCTAGCTCCCCCGCCGCGCCCCGAATGTTTAAAATCGTAAAATGCAACAACAAACCCCAATTATGCAATGGCCTTGTCAATTTGCATGCCATTCACCGTGTAAGACCGATGCCCTTCGGTTGAATTGCCGTTTGGTTTACAACCAGTTCGTCTACTGTCCACATGGGCTAATAATCATTAATTTCGTCTATTTATCATTCAGTCTAATGACCATTTAGGCTAATGGTCATTTGGTCTAATTTCTATATGATCTAATCTCCAACTAGTCTACTACCCATTTGGTCTATTGTTCATTTAGTCTAATAACCAGTCTAATTCCCAGTTTGTCTAATGTCCATTCCGTCTATATGATTATATACCATCCATAATCAAAACGATTATTAGATCATGTGGATAGTAGAAGGGTTGGGTGTAGACCAAATGGCAATAGACCGCCCCTCGGACCCTTCCCCTTGATGCTGGTGGCCCCACAATATCTAGGTCCATGTTACCCCTTTTCACAGTAAATAACATGATTATCATTCTGCAGGACTTGCGGAAGCAAGGCGCCGGCCTCACCTAGAACCTCTCCCCTTGTACCACCCGGTCAATGATGGCGACCCGACATCCTTGGACTGTCAGGTGACCAACGCGCAAGGAGTTGAAAACGTTGAATGGTATCACGGGGGTGCTGCAATCAGCTATGGCCCAAGACTCCTGAGGAATCGAATCGTTTATACGCTTGAGATCAGACAGGCTCCGAGCAAACCATCTGTCTTTCATTGGATTATTATGATTGACAAGATGAATGCTTTCAGGGACGTTGGAACATGGTCTTGTAAACTGGATGGACCGCTCTCCCAAGAGGTATCGACAGAACTTATTGAAGGAGGTGAGAGCTATATGGTTGAAAGCTTAGTGGCACTATAACGTACTTGAAAAGAGGGGGTCAAGGGGCAGTCATCCCCCTGACAAATTTCCGACCACGAAAAAACATTAATACCTGACTTTTCAGTTTACTGAGGATAATTATAACAAAAGAAATGAAATGATGAATTGATTTGAATTAGCAAAAAGACATTGGCCAATCGAAAATTGACTACAATAATTAAACCATTTGAATGGTTGTCGGTTGACCAAGCTAGTTATAGCAATGATACTTTACAAAATTATATTCTACTACTAGTCTGTTATATAGTCATAACACACTTCATTTCTGTTTCACCAAAATAATGATTGACTGTGTGTTTATTTGTTCGTTTGTACTTTATTTGTTCTTTTTTCCAGTCATGGAAGGTATCTTCAACGCAACATCAATTTCAGCAACATGGGAGATCCCCAACGATGTGGTGGATGCCTTTAATATCACGTGCACCAGTGGTACTGCCTCCCCGGCATCTATCTCTCTTACGAACATCAGTCACGTTGGTCAGACCTTGCTTGCATATTGTACTGATCTTCCCACACCCGGCGTGCAGTACAACCTCTCCGTGGTGTCTATTGCCTCGGATAAAGTGATGTATATCAACACCGCGGTGATGTATGCATGTAATAATAACAATGTTATATTAATATCAATGTTATATCGTAGAGGTGTTGTGGTCTAGTGGATAAGTCGCCGGACTGTAGATCACAAGGTACGGGGTTCAAATCCCAGCCCGACACTAACGTCCTTTGGCGTGACGTTTGTTTAAGATAGTCTAGTCTATAATTATTATAAAATAATAATGATATTAGTATTCTGGATTTATGGATTTATATAGAACTTATAGTACATCGACAATGGCGCTTAATCTATATATTATTACCCTGTCATCGGATTCAAGCCAGGCGCCATTTTACAGAGGCTCACAATGCTGAGCGAATTACAACGACTTTCGCATCCTTCCCGGTACCCATTTAATACCTGGATGTAGAGCGGCAAATGTGGATTAATGTCTTGCCAAAAGACGTTAGCCGGAATTCGAACTATCGACACTTGGATTGAGAGTCAAGTGAATGATTCACTATATCACGACACATATATAGGCACTATCACTATCACATATATAGGCACTTTATGTCGACACATATATAGGCACTATCACTATCATGACTATAGGTCAAGAACATATAGCGCTCGTTCCGCACCCGGTGGAGGTGGAGGTAGTGTCATCCAAATTGTTCAGATGTGGCGCGGTAAACCGCCGCAAAAAAGCCGCCGCGGTTTTTTTTTTACTTGTAAAAGAAATGGCAATTGCGCGTGATATAAACACATTCTATACACGATTGCTGACATAGGGAGAGCGAGACGCATGGATGGATGGACAGAAACACAGGTCAGACGGACAGAAACATGGACAACGACACTATATTAAAGAGCATAATTTTCAAGTGATAACCTGAGCTCTGTGTTATAAGATTAAGAAATTTGAAGAGTACGTATAACATTTCACATCATCGTAAAAATTAAAAAAAACCGCCGCGGTTATGCCTCGTCATATCTGAAGATAAAGTGGTTAGGTGGACAGGTATATGTGATTGCAAAATGGAAAGCTCTATATAGCAAATAATGAACACTTAAATCTGACCCATGAATAAAAAAAATGTCTGCATTAAAAAAGTCGAATAAATAAGTGAATAAATCGAATAAAATGAATAAAAATTAAATGAGCGAACAAATGAATAAAGCAATTTAATGCTTTACCCTTTTGTTTGCAGTGCCCCAAACAGTCATTTTAACAGAGGAAAGAAATGAGGTAACAACGACGTCCATCACTGCAACATGGAGCAGACCCGAAGGTGTTGTGGAATACTTCCAAGTGTCGTGTTCAGACGGATCGCCTTCCCCAGCCCAAGTTGATCAGTCAGGCGAACTTGAAGCATCGTGTGTGAACCTGCCAAGACCTGGTGAAGATTATAACGTGTCTGTGACGTCAGTGAGCAATGGTCTACATAGTGAGAGAGACACTCTTACAATCACTGCATGTAAGTTTTTTCAAGATTTTTTCAAGATTTTAAAGATTTATTCATTCCATTCAATCAAAAAACATATATGTATATAAAAGATATTACAAGTGTAAAAAAACAAAGAAAGAAATACAAATTATACAAACATCAGAAGGTCACTGATCAATACATGCAAAGGAAAATAAATCAAATGGAATTTGGGTCACTGCAAAAGTTCAAATAAATTTGAACTCGAGGCTGTGACAAAGGTTTGAGTTTGTGATCTAACCCTAGGACAACTAGCTCCGGACAACTATATCCTCCTAGGACAATGAATACATTAAATTCAGTACATTTATCACAGATGGTTGAACATAATCATTGTGAAAAGATCGAAGAAATTAAAAATCAATTGACCCCGTGGTTGAAAAAAATTCCAAATAGTTGCTGATAAACGTTGTACACTTTGTAACAGCACTGAAAAGGCAATTAAGCATATTTTGTGTTACTGCCCATATTCACAGAGCTATGTGCTACAAGATTAAGAAAATTTGAAGAGTACGTATAACATTTCACGTCATCGTAAAAAAGTGCTCTTACCCCCCAGCGGCTGGCTGAGTCGTTGCGAAATTTTTGGCGCGATTTTCAAATTTTAAAACCCCCCGTGGAAAAAATCCTGCGTACGCTCCTGTGTATATGTGATTGCAAACTGGAAAGCTCTATATAGCAGATAAAAGACACTTAAATCTGACCCATGAATAAATAAATATTTGCATTTTAATAAATCGAATAAAATGTATAAAAATTGAATGAGCTTACAAATGAATAAAGCAATATATGAAATGCTTTACCCTTTATTTGCAGTGCCCCAAACAGTCGTTTTAACAGAGGAACGAAATGAGGTAACAACGACGTCCATCACTGCAACATGGAGTAGACCCGAAGGTGTTGTGGAATACTTCCAAGTGTCTTGTTCAGACGGATCGCCTTCCCCAGCCCAAGTTGATCAGTCAGGCGAACTTGAAGCATCGTGTGTGAACCTGCCAAGACCTGGTGAAGATTACAACGTGTCTGTAACTTCAGTCATCAATGGTCTACACAGTGAGAGAGACACTCTTACAATCACTGCATGTAAGTTTGTGATCTAACCCTTGGACAAGTATCCTCCTACGACGGATAATAAATAAATTTGATTAATTTGTTTATTCATTTATCTCCCTCTCTCCCTCCCCATCTATCTTTCTCTCCCTACTCTCTCTCTCTCTCTCTCTTGCTCTCTTACTCTCGTTCTCTCTCGGTTTTTTTTTTTTAGTGCCTGACGCGGTCACATTAACAGAAGAGAGTGACGCAGTTACGACGACGTCCATCACTGCAGCATGGCATGTCCCCATGGGAGTGGTGGAATACTACGAAGTGTCCTGTCCGTCTGGGTCACCTTCTCCGGCCCGGGTCTATCCCCTGCAGGATGACCTCAGAGCATCATGTACCGACCTACCGACCCCAGGCGGTGATTATGACGTTTTTGTGACGTCAGTCAGCAATGGTCAACGGAGTGAAAAGTCTGCCATCAGAATTACTGGATGTATGTTTCAAAGGTCATGGTATACACAAGGGGCGTTGCTAAACCAATAATTTGCAGAATAAATGGGTGCTGAATTTGTAGAATAAAATGAATGCTGACTCTCCTCCCTCTCTCCCTCCCTCCCCCTCCTCTCTTTTTCCGACAAGAAAAAGAAAAAAAGAAAAAAAAAAAGCAGAACAAAGAAGCTGGGGACCTCGTGAATGTTGTTTTCTTAATTGTGTTTTGCTGACAACATCAGGGGTAGGTAGCTATAACAGAAACTTTGAATGGTGCAGCCCCAAACCCGCCCATGTTCAACCCCTTCTCCAGTAATGTCCTATCAGGGCAGTGACGTAGTATATAATCATCAGTGGCGAAAGAAGAGTCCACTCATTGGAGGGCACTGGGACGATGGGGAGGTTAACAGTCTTGCTCGGAAAATGACATGCGAATTTACAGAGAAAAGAGGAGGCGGGATGTGGTCCATGCGTCTTCATTTCTCGTCCACTTCCCTTCACCCTTTCACTTGTTTTCATTTCTCGGCTTTTCTTTCGTTTTATTTTTGTCACCATTTTATGTCGAGGTGGGGGGGGGGCATGTGCCCCGAGTACCCCTAGTAGCTACACCTCTGATAATCATGCCTGCTCTGATCTTAAGTTCGAAGTCGATATTTAAAAGAATCCAAAATCCTCAACAACAAAAAAGTCGCTCATATAACATTTCAGAAGATTTAAGACAAACTATAGATAATTATTTATCTGTTAAAATCTTATGAAATAGGATTAAAGTTTGTTCCGTTAACTTACTCTCTTTAATTTCTGATTCATTTATAATCTGAATGGGAAATTGTTAAAATTGATTGATCATCGACTAACTTGAATGACAAATGGCTAAATTAACTTTGACATTTGCACGATCCTGGATTCCTAGGACGAAATTTAAATGCACAAAGATGAAGTTGAATGAAAAACTGGACGCATAATTATTATATTTTATTTTGTATTTATCTAAACTGCATTTAGTACCAGAGCCTGTGATCCTCAAACGGAGTTTCTTCTTCGTCCCGCCAATTTCGGTAAAGTGGGTGATCCCAGATAGTGTGGTGGATGCCTTCAATATCACATGCAGAGAGGGTACTGCCTCACCGGCATCTATCTCCGTGAACAGCAGTGACATTGGTCAGACATTGATAGCTTATTGTACCGATCTACCACGTACTGGAGTGCATCATTGGATGTCAGTGGTTGCCATTAGCAACGGCAAGCAGAGTGATGTCAGCACTGCTCAAGTGATCATGTGTAAGCTTAAATTTATGAATAATTTTATTATGATTAGGATCGAGGTGGGTTTAATCTGTATGTCATCATTTTGTTCAATTTCAATTTATCATATGCATGTTTGTGTAGTGCAATAATTATTATGGTAGGGCTGTTTAAGTGATGACATGTAAGTTTATGAATAAATTATCTTTAAAGATCAGGATGTTGTTTACTTTCTATTTCAGCGTTTCTTTAATTTGAATTATTTTACTATGTTTGCGTATTGAACAATGATTTCATGTTTGAAAAAAGGTTGATCGCGAAACTGAGGCTTATTAAAGGAAGTCGCCCTTCCGTTTCCTCTATAATGTTATGAGATTATGTTCAATGGTCTCATTCATATTATTTCCTGTTCAGATTTCTTCATTGTCGTTGTTGCTCTTCCTGCATTCGTCATCATCACCTGCATAGTGATAGTGGTGCTCTGTTATAAACGACGTAAAACTGGGTAAGATAGAAATAGATGCAGCTATACAGTATAAGCATTTGAGCCTATATTTACCTCAAAACCGTTCTGTTCGTATTATTTTGGCTCGATACTAGTCCTGATCCAGAAAGTATTTTACCCGAAGCGGGGCAGAAGAGTGTTTCAACATAAAATGATGTGCCAATTATTTTTACAAATAATATTTGTATTGAAGTCCGGTTACACGTAACCCCCCACACACCCTGCCCCTTTCACCATTTGTGTTGAATAGGTCCATGCTTTCGCCACTTCTGATAAAATCGCAACAGAGAGCGCTTTCAATTAAATAATGAATCTCGGCAAACGAATGTATCAATGAATAATTAAAGAAGCCGTGAGTCCCTATAGGTAAAAGGTGATATATCCTCTTTGATCTAAACTCATTAAAATTGATATGAAATTAACATTTCAAATCTACAAAATCGATCAGACAAGTCTCTTTAGATTTTATTCAATGAGATCTGAAAACTTTGTTTTAAATTCGATTATTATTATAGGCCATGTTTTTGGCCGTATTTGTTTTTGCTCTCTCTCTCTCTCTCTCTCTCGGTGTCCCTCTGTCTCTCCCCCCACTCTCTGTCTCCGAGATGTCTCTCTGTCTGTCTATCTTTCTCTCTATACATCATATATAAATATGTATATATATATTTACATTCTCCTCTCTCTCTCTCTCTCTCCCATTCTTTGCAGAACACAACCTAATGAACATGAAGAAATGGTTGAAGACATCGGACCACTAGACCAACGTCAGATCTTGCCAACAACAGTGACCATGACAACTGAATCTGATTACGCAGAAATAATTGATGACATATATATAACCAAGGTCCCGACTTGTTACGAAACTCTCATTTAAGAACATAAATAAAACTAGCATATTTGAAATAAAAAGTATGATAGGATAATCCTTTGTCTTCTTTGATACTATAAGTAAAACTGTTATTAATGAGCTATATGCTACGATAAACTGTATAACGATGTATACTTCTTCTTCATCTTTTAAACTGATGCTAAGTAAACTCTTTGATATTATTATAGTCCTTCGTCTTCTTTGCTACTAAGTAAAACTGTTATTAATGAGCTATGCCACGATAAACTGTATAACGATGTATACTTCTTCTTCATCTTTAAACTGATGCTAAGTAAACTCTTTGATATTATTATAGTCATTCATCTTCCTTGATACTTAGTAAAACTGTTATTAATGAGCTATGCCACAGTAAAGTGTATATATCAATGTATACTTCTTCTTCATCATTTAAATTGATACTAAGTATAAACTCTTTGATATTATTATGGTCCTCCGTCTTCCTTGATACTTAGTCAAACTGTTATCAATGAATTATGATATTGCTATACTAAGGTGTATGTAGAATGGTGCTCTTTACTATATAAAAATTTTGTCTTAAAGTTCATGGAAGTTGGACATAATGATTTTTGAATGAGAGTAATTTCTCAACGTTAACCTAAATCATGCAAATGCTACCGACGTCGAGGTCGGCAAGTTATTTTGTCGTTATCATCATTATCATTATCAATTGAGAAAAAAAGTTACCTTGAGTTGGCATATGCATGATTGTCCAAAAGTTGTTTGGACCCATTATTACCCTCATGACTGTTGAGCATCATTTTTCCTCACCCGATATCTTTGACCGTGTATATTAACTGGAACATACAAAGGCAAGTAAAGACCTAAAGGATTGTCAATGACCTTTATCATATTTTAATACTTAAATATTCAAGAACGGCATATTTTGTAAAAAATAATACTTTATCTTTCTCACTTTCTCATGACACAAATTTCGATACCAATTTGTATTGCCTAATACTGATTACGCAATCTGTCTACACGCACAAATTTAGTGAGATTTGGAACGCGATTCAAATCTCACTTTTCTTTTTTGCCATCGTTCATACTCGGGGAAACAATCTCTCTTCCCGAGACGCGCTGTTGATATCTCACTCTTGTTTACACGAAAAGCGCTCGGCCAAACAATCGCGATTATCAACAAAAAAAATCACGTACTTTTATTGAGATTCTGATCTTGATATTTTTTTTTTTAATGAGATTTTCAGGTTCACACACATTGATTTTTGATTCTCACTAATTTATCTTTTTGGGAATCTTACGATTCTCATTCCGGTGGCACATTAGGTGACGCATGAGGCTATTGATTTATTTTATCATTATTATTTTTTGTTTTGTTGTTGCATTTATGTATCATATATAGAGTACCGAAGTGTGGCGTCATACTGGCCAAGTAGTTAATGTTGCTGGTTCAAAAACAATTTTGTGCTAAACAATAGCGTGGTGATCCCACCAGCCCCAAACTCTTAATTTGCCCTGCATGACATTGCTACAATTTGTTTTGCCCCCTCCAATTTTAAATTATTTCATACATGTTTTTGTATTTTTTTGTCGCTATATTGTGTTTATCGCTGTCTTTTGTGATATCTTTAACTAATGTATACTCAGTCATATAAATTATAATGCGGGGAACTTTTTTAAAACAAGGCCACCATGGGCTTTTCCTTTGTTCTCCTATTTCATTTGAAGTTATCGTATAAACTGAACATTCTTTGTATGTATATATACTTGTATGTTTATTCGCATTTGCTGTGTTTTTTATGAAAATGAAATGAATAAACGAACGAACGAACGAACAGCCCGTTGCTTGAATGATTTCGCGGTGAACCTCATGCGCAAGTTCTGTTGTTTAGAACCAGTAACCGGGACGACGAGCGAATAATGATGTTAGCACTCCGCTACTCTGTGACGTAATTAGTATAGTATTGAGGATCAAGGAGACACGAAAGAAAGATAAGTGTTGGGAGAGACTGAGAGAGAGAGAGAGAGAGAGAGAAACAAAAACACGAAACTTAAATTATACACATCCAGATTACTGATTTCCGACGAGTTTGCTCGACATGGGCCTACGAACACTTCGGAGGAAAATAGAACAGTTTGAAAAACATTTGTATAAAAGAGTATTTAAGAGAGAAAGGGAGATGATTTAGGCTATGTTAATTTCAAGGAGAAAATAACAATTTCCATCACTCGTGACGGCCATCTTAAAGGTTCTAAAATCAATTTTTAAAAACTGAAGAACTTCGGGGCTTCCTATAATTATAGCAAAGGCTCTGCCCCGGCAGGGGCTCTAAGGCGGCACCTGGACCCATGCAAGACAACATTCTATACAATTGTCGTTAGGAGAGAGCAGGGGGGCAACCCTGGCAAAAAAGTTTTTAAAAGATGGTAACGACAATTTTACCTTAAAAAGAAAGAAAAGAAGACGGCCCCCCCCCACGAATTGGGTCCCTCCTCGTCGCCGACTGGATCCGCCCCTGGGAGAGAGTGTGTGTTTCTATCGCTTAAGACGGCTATCTTGAAGGTTATGAATAGGTTCCAGAGCGTCCGGGGGCTTCGCCACTGGACCCCCGGCCTTGCCTCTGCAAATTGATAGAGCCCCAAAACAGGTCTGTTGACTCCATCCGTATAGTGGTTCCCAAGAAAAACCCTTTGTTCTATAAACTTGTCTTTAAGAGAGCATGCAAATCACATTTTCTCAATTTTATTGACCAGTAATTATTGTTTGTTGGAAATACTGTTTTTTTTTTCTTTCAAAATAATGTTGGGGAATAAAGTGTTATTTATTTTGCATAATGAATTGAAGCATTCACTAATGCACTCTTAGAAAAGCTAGTAGGTTTCCTGAGATTATGCAGTGGTTCTAAATAGAACCATATTAGAAGCGGTTCTAAAGAGGTTTGGGGCTCAAGCCCCCTCCCCATAAAAAGAAACAACAATCCCCAAAAGTTATCTTTCTAGTGGCAAGAGGCCTCAACCTCCACTGATGAAAATATGGCCGTATATATACGCCTATGATTGCAGTGTTCTTCTTCCGATTCTTCTGGTAATCTTCAAAGGGCTATGCAGCCTATCTCGAAGATCCGTATATAGGAAGCTTTGTCACCAGTTAGTTAAATTTTTTAATAAATAAAATGCATTTTGAAAATGCGTTTTTTTTTAGGGTTATAAAGATGAAAGAAAAAAAATATAAAGCTCATTTATTAGATAATGTTTTGGATACGCCACTGACTGTATCTCTTTCTCTTTCTCGGTCGTTATCCCTCTCTCTCTTTCTCTCTGTATTATGTCTCTTTTTCTGTCTCTCTTTCTGTCTCTCTGTCTCTCTGTCTCTCTTTCTGTCTCTCTTTCTGTCTCTTTTTCTCTCTATTTCACTTTCTCCCTTCCTTTCTCTAATGTACGTCACTGTCTTTGTCTTTAACCCTCTCTCTCTTCTCTCTCTCCTTTCCCCCTCTCCCTCTATATTCTTCTCTTTAATCTTCTTTTCTCTTTCTATAATCCCTTTTCTCCCGTCGCTCTCACTTTTTCCCTTTTCATTTTTTAGGCGCTTAAAAAGTGGGGTCCAGTGGCACGTCTTAAGGGCCCCTGTCAGGGGTTGCGGTCCTGGGAGCGGAGCTCCTCGGACGTTCTCGAGTTTTAACAATTCAAAACCTTCAAGTAAGCCGTCTTGAGTGATAGAAACACACACTTTCTCTAACGACAATTATTTTTCCAATAAAGCGCTTTTTTAAAGCATACTTATCATTTCTGCATTTATTGAAAAATCAAATACAAAATATTCAATTAACAATAATAGTATATGATATAATTGATTTACATAAAATGTGGCAACTGAAATACAAAAACAAACACAAATACATATATTTAATTTAAAACTTGAAAGTATGGAGGTAAATCAAAGAATCAAGATAAATGCAGAGGCCAACTATCATAATGCTTGTGTCAATAGCAGCCGTCGTCTTCGTTGTCTTGGGAATCTTGGGAATCACTTTAATATCACGTTGTCTTGGGAATCATCACTTCGATCTTTACGGACGGGGTCCAATGGCACGCTTCGATCAGGGTCCCTTTTCGGCTCGCAGGGGCACGAGCCCGGCTCGCCGGGGTCTAGAGGGCGGAACCCCGGACACTCTAAACTCTATTCTATATATCCCTCGAAATTTGCACTGCCCCTACTGGTTTATTTCGTTTGAAATCAATTCTCTCTCTCACTCACACTCCCCCCTTTTAAGGACAATTTTGAGCCCCGGTCTCTCTCTCTCTCTCTCTCTCTTAAGCGATTCAGTAGTATACGCCTATACCTTCAAGACAGCCGTCTTGAGCGATATAAACTGTAATCTATGCCTTGAGATTCGCTCTGCCCCTATCATTTAATATTTCGTTAGAAATCTTCTCTGTGTTTCTCTCAAATACATTTTCATAAAACTGTTTTTTTTCGGCTAAGGCTGTTCTTCGTCGGCAATGTAATCTGTATGCGTACATTTAAGTCATATTCTTATTTTTTCTTCTTTCTCTCTTTCTCTCTCTCTCTTTCTCTCTCTCTCTCTCTTTTCTCTCTCCATCTATCTTCTTCTCTTTTACCTCCTTTTCTCTCATTTGTCTCCTCTATCTTCCGTCGCTCTTTCTTTTTCATTTTCCCCGCGATAAAAAGGTGGGGCCGCGGCCTATTCGACCCCCATGCACCCCTCGATATCCGCCAGTGATTTATACATTTAGGCCTACGTATGCATTACGAATAGCTTGCGGTGGATGGGGTGCGGTATATCCATCCCGTCCAATACGTTGCCGACCCGTATACTCAGGGTAGTGATTTCCCCCCTCTCTCTTCCTCTCTGTGTACGTGTCTCTTTCATGTTCATCTCTTCTTATCTTTTACATTCTTTTCTATTTTTTTCTTCCGTCGATCGCTCTCTCTCCTTTTTTAAGTCGTCAAAAGGAGTTGGCCGTGGCCGAATCGCCCCACCCCCTGGATCCGCCACTGACATAACAACAATTATTATTCGAGATCCTGAAAACTTTCTTACCGAATTCAATCTATAGCTAGGCTATAAAGTGCTGTGTAAAACAAAAAAAAACAAACAACAACTAGCCTATAGCCTTAAAGGGACTTGATAACATTGTTGAGAGAAAGTGGTACTAAGGTTAAAGGTAGTGACTTCAATGCTAGATGTACAATTAAAGATAATCTGAAAATTTGAGTGAAAACGGACCATTATTAATCATAGAAACCTTTAAGGTACTATGTCCCATTTGCAGGCCCAAAAAATGAAAAGGTTAAATTCCAAGGGCATTTGAAAGACAATACTAATTTAGAACTTCCCCTAAAAAATGGGGGCTTGAAAATGTCTTTAAGTGGGAAAATAACGACTATTAGTTGTCGAATCGACCTCAGAGGGGCCTAGAGCCAGTAAGTAATAGTCCGATTTTTCAGACCATTGTACCGAATGGTCGTACGTTTTATGCTGCGCAAAGATTCAATCAGTTTAATTTTGGCCATTACAAGAAGTGGGTTATTGATGTAGACAAATGCTCATGTATACCTTTACAGCTCATTTTATGTATGTTAAATATTACCAAAGATGAAAAAAGCCAGTCAGTCACTCAATAGTGTCTGACAGTGAAGTCTAGCACTCAATAGTTGTCACATTTAATTTACATCAATAATATTATATACTATTATTGTTATTTGAATATTTTGTATTTGATTTTTCAATAAATGCAGAAAAATCTGCAAAAAAGAAAGAAAAAAAGATCTTTACCGCAAAGTTCTACAGAATTTGATGTTGGCTGCAAAAGGGACATAGTATCTTTAAGAAGTGCAGAATTTAGTGCTCTGTAATTGAAAGATTTTTTAAGAGACTATGTAGGTCATCACAATTTCTAGTCATACATAGGCCTACAGCTAGAGTGTAGAAGCATGCATAGCCTAAAACAACAATAATGATTACCACACTAGAGATATGAAAACGATCTACACTGGTCATGTGTATACCCCGCGCGAACGTAGAAGACATCTTGCTGAAGTGATTAGGCTGTACAACAAAAGCGCAGCCGGGGATTCCCCCTTTCAGTTCATGCACGCCTAGCCTACGTAGTGCATTAGTGTATGGATATGGTCGCCATTTTTGTGGCGGAAATGTGCGCTTACAAAGCCTTACATGACATGTACTGCCACGCCAACTCGCTTCCGAGTTCGATTCAGTGATTGATCTCACTAAATGTTAAGATATTTCTTCAGTTGCAGTAGATTTAGATTTAAGTCTGTCGACGAACTGCTGCCTTTGTAAACCTAATCAGACTGAAACAAAGTGAAACAAGGTTAGTCTAAAACTCTAATTTTATTAGCTATAGGCCTAGGCCTACTAGTATTTTGTTAGTACTAATACTAGAGCTAGTAGAGTAAGAGTAAGACCGCCAAACTTCGGTCCGGACGTTGCCAAACTTCGGACAAAAATTACTTCAACGGGCACGGCTAGAACGCAGAATATGAGCCTAGCTCAGGCGGGTAACTTGCATGCATTTGATACTACTATTACTACTACTATTAGTACTAATTAGTACTAACCTATTACTAGTACAGAATGTTTGGGCAGGTTGCTGTCTACAAAACTCACAACAAACATCAAATCCAGAGACAGATTTCAGACCTATTCAGGTAACCTAGATTTTTTACAGTCCGTTAACAGGGGGGTACGGGTTATTAGGTGTAGTGACTCCATTAATAATTATATCGATTACAAAAAACCCTTTGTATATTTAAGGTGGTTTCTGCCAAATTTTTTCTAATGGCGTCGGTTACTGGGACTGGGAGCTAATAGGGGTATGTATACAGGGGCGGATCCAGCCGGCGGCAAGGGAGGGGGCCTAAAAAGGGGCCCACTTCGTGCGAAAATTTGAAAATCGTGCCGGTCGATTTTTCGCTCAGTGGGGGGTAGTGAGCAAAAAAAATGTTGGCACCCGAAAAAATTTCCCTCTGGGAAGGGTAATTTTTCCACCACCCCTTGGGCGCCAGGGTAGTGAGCACAATTTTTTTGGCACCCCAAAAATTTTTCCCTACGGGAAGGGTTATTTTTTTCCACCACCACCCCTTGGGCGCCAGGAGGGCCCAACTTCTTTTTTTCTAGGGAGGGCCGGGCCCCGGGACCCCCCCCTGGATCCGCCACTGTATGTATAGACCCCCCTACCCGAAGATGGCACTCTTCCAAACTTCGAACAGGCAACATTCAGTGTCATTTTGACTACGAAAAAATAGCACTGTCGTAAGATTTTAGCACCAAAATATTGTGTGAGTGTTGTGAAAATCACCTTTCTTATAGTTCTACCTATAACTTAAATCTGCCCAAAAAGAGAAATAATAATTTTTTCATGAAATCAACGTAGTCAAACTTACCCCCGTCTTACGATTTTTGATCCGGTTTAACCTCTGAGTCTGATGAATGCGCGTATTATCCGCACCTTAGCGTGTGCGCTATACGTGCGCTATACATACATGTACATGCATGCGTGTCCGAAATTTGGCAAGTGTGTCCGAAGTTCGGAATGAAAAAAGGGTCTGCGGGTAAGTAAATAATTCTAGTTTTCCATTTCCATTAGGCTCCTACTAATTTTCTTTTACATGACATACATGAACAGTATTTGCACAATAATAGTATATTTGGTCTTTCAATAATTAAAAGAGAATTTAATGTTTTCCCCCGTTATATGTCTTAAGTGTCCAAAGTTTGGCGGTCTTACTCTACTATTAAATAATACTAGAGTCTAGACTATTAATAATAGTTGTATAATTTAGTCTACTATTTGTAATGATGGGGGGTTGGGACCCTTGCCATGGGCCGGCCTCCGGTAGCCTTCCCTTGGCTTAAAGAGAAGGTTGAGTTAGAACTGGGGAGAGGTTAACTCCAGGTAGACCGAAAGCTTCAGTCTCTGATATCGACGGTGGTTCCGCTGAGATTACATCTGACTCCTCTGACCGCCTCTATACATATCAGTTTTATTAAAGAATGACCCATACCAGACGGTTATTTCTGTCTAAACTTCAGGGAGCTCCGCCGCCGCGAAGGCATCGGAGCTGAGCTCCAGAGCCTGCATAGGAAAACGATTCAAACAGCGGGTTGGGCACATTTTTTTCGAAATGTAAAGAAGTAGTAATTACAATTTTGACTTAAAATGTTTTTCGACACCTCTAGGCATCCGGACAACCACTTCAACTTGAAATTATAATTTGAAGAAGTCTTCGATGGGAAAAAGGGTGATTCCTCGTCCTAACCCAATTCATCCCATGTTGTCGATTCAACATGGGTTCACTGTCAAGACTATGATTTGCAACGTCTTGAACTTTCTGGACCTTACTACTGCGCCAAACTTTTGCCCAGTGTCCGATTTTTCTACATTTATGACATTTTGTGCGATTTGCTCTGCAATTGTCATCAAATGTAACGTGATTGTTACTTCCCCAGTTTCTGCAACCATCCTAGCTGTGCAGTGTGTTCTCTGTTCTATTTTGTACCTTTGCTGTCTTCCATCCACTAGAGCTGCAGCCTGCTTTCCTTCGTTTTTCTTCTGTGCAGTTTGTGCACATTCTTGCTGTCACCTTCATGTCCTTGAGCCATATATTGCTTTGAGGTGCATCTTCAAAGCATCTACAGTACTGCAGTCAAGTACTTTTTGTAGATTTAAGTCCGATTCTAGCAGTACTCCTCTCATGAATACGCGGATTGTGAGTTTGTGACAACCTTCTACCACCGGGTCTCGTATCATTTTATCGTTCAGTTCAAGCTTGCAGAAACACAATGTTTTACAAGTTCTTGCAAGGCTGTGACATAAATGTACTGTGCAACTGTTCAGTTCAGTTCAGTTCAATTTATTAATTCTTCTCAAGCATAAAAACAATAATATAATATAAGCAAAATTGGCAAAATATACATAGTAAGAGAAAAAACGGAAACTACAAAAAAGTTTATAAAAACTTGTATGGAGTAGTTCCCAGTAAAGGGAAAAATACATGGTATAAACAATAGCAAGAACAAAATACAAAAATATGCAGATTAATCAGTAACACACTACACCGACAAACACCAGCAATCATACAGGGAGGGTGGGGGGTAATGGTAATTTTACATTTAATGGAAAAAAACTTAATTTGAATAATCATCAATAAATACCCTTTTCAACTTTGCTTTAAATGAAGTTATATTTGTTGAACTCTTTAATTCCTCTGAAAGATTATTCCACACGCGTGGACCACTGTGTCTTAATGAGTTAAGTAAAATCTGTGTTTTAACTTTGGGATAATGAAATTTATTACTTGAGCGAGTACTGTGATTATGGACCGATCTATTTATGGTGAACATTTGGGAAACATTGCAAGGAATAATATTATGGATTGTACGAAACATTACTAATGCTATTTGAAATCTATGTATATCATATATATTTAGGGTTTTTAAACGGAAGAATAATGGTCGCGAATGTGATCTAAAGGAAGAATTTGTGCATATTCTCAAAATTTTCTTTTGTAATTTGTGTAACGGTTCCAATTTCGTTGTTCCAACATTCGCCCAAATAATATTACAATATTGAAGATAAGGTAAGGCTAGACAATTATAAAGCATAAACATTTCCTTTTGTGGCAAAAATCACGAAGTTTACAAAGAATTCCTACAGTTTTTGAGATCTTGCTAGTTATAGTGGAACGATGGTTATTGAGAGATAGTTCGTCGTCTAAGGTTACTCCAAGAAATTTTATTGTTTGGGAACAACTTAAAGGGATCTGATTCATTAATAATCTTACATCAGAAATATCATGTCTTATATGTTCTTTACAGAAATACATAACATTAGTTTTATCATAATTTATCACCAATTCATTAGCATGAAACCAATTTATAATCTTAATTAATTCCTCATTTGTCTTATTTACAAGAATATCAAAATCATTATGAGAAGCAACTAAATTAGTGTCGTCTGCGAAGAGGACAAAATGGAAAAATGAGGAAACATTACATAGATCATTTATGTAAATTAAAAAAAGGAGCGGGCCCAGTGTTGAGCCCTGGGGGACTCCACACCGGACCCTCTCATGATGAGAAATAACATTATTATGAACAGTATAATGAAAACGGTCAGATAGATAATCCTTAAACCAATTAAATGCATTACCACGTATACCAAAATCAGCTAACTTAGAAAGTAAGATATTGTGATTAATTACATCAAACGCCTTACTCAAGTCTAGAAATATACCAAGTGAGTGTAAGTTATTATTCATATTATTAAGGACATGATCATGAAGATCAATAAGTGCATGATCACAGGAGGAATTTGATCTAAATCCATATTGAGAATTATTTAACAGATTATTTTTATTAATATGACTTATAAGTCTGTTGTACATCAACTTTTCTAAGACTTTAGAAAAAGAGGGAGTAATGTTATTGGTCTGTAATTTGAAAATATATGAGGATCTCCTTTTTAAATACCGAATAATCTTACCAATTTTCATGTCTTTAGGAAATTTACCAGAAGAAAGTGAAAGATTCATTATATGTACAAGAGGCTTAGTAATAAAATGTATAACTTGTTTGATCACTGACTGGCTAATACCATCAAATCCCGCACTTTTACTTGATTTTAGCTGTTTAACAACTTTAATAATTTCAGTTTCATTTGTAGGGCTCAAAAATATGGAGTTATGGCAATGGTTTGAAAGATAAGAAGAAAAATGATCAGTAGAAGTTGAAGTAGAAGTCTCATCTGCCCTCTGTCTGCGTCGTCTGAACCTGTACCTCTCAGCGACTACATTGATTCTCGGAACAAAGTTCGCCGTCTGATTTGCATCAAGAGCATATCGTAAGCAGGGTGTGGCTCCGATGATGCTGCTGTAGCAGTGTCCAGGGAGTAGAAAATTCTCTGTCCTTCTGCTCCCAAACAATGTAAGAGAAGCGCCTTCTTCCTCTCGGGCTAAAACTCATTACTACCTGAAGCTAACAAGTAGTTTTCAAACAGCTGCTTCCATAATGGCCATGGTCGATAGTGAACAAGGATTTTGTAAGAAAAAAAGAAGGTGGAGGTATTGAAGTCATTGTAGATGTGTAATAGGACAAAATTCAGGGACTATTAACAGTTATTGAAATTAAAAAGGACATCCTCGTCGCCAGAATGATGTTAAATTGAAGTGGAAAACTCATATAAATAATCTATGCAAATTATTGTCAAGGAATACTGGTGTAATTCATAGGTTGAAGTCTGCTCTTCCTCAAAGCATATTACTTATTTGGTATTCAACTTTAATTCTACCTTATATTAATTATGGTGTGCTTGCTTGGGGCAAATCTCTAATAACACAATTAGATAAACTATTCTTGGCTCAAAAGAGGGTAATAAGAACAATCTGTAAGATATATAATTGACAGATAAATATACATGTACTGTAAGTGCCAGATTACAGAGACATGACAGGGGGGGGGGGATACAATACAGTGCCTGACATATAATATTACAGATAAATGAAACGAAAGGTTAAAACAAAATATATATATTTTGCAAGAATAAATATTTTAAACCTACTTTTAAAAACATTCAGCAATTGAGATTCTTTAATTGATGAGGAAAGCAAATTCCAAATGATAGGTCCTTGGACTTGGTACATTATAGATTCTTGAAAAAATTGAGTATACACATATGTGGTAATTAAGTGAAAATCCATAACACTTCTTGTTATATGGCTATGACTATTGCAATTTAAAGAAAAATAAGTTCAGAGTGACTCAGGAGAATATGTTTATGACATAAGTACATGAAAAAATTCCTACTTGGTAAAAATATAAATCATCAAAACACAAGATTTTGAACCGAATATAGGTGATGGATGGGCAAGAAACGAAGCATGGTTGATAATTCTAACTGCACGTTTTTTTTTCTCGCCAATGGCGGGTTTAAGGAGGCGGCAGCGAAAAGGTTTACGGCGTTGAAAGTCCCCAAAACCTTAGGCTATTAAGCCTATTATAATATAGTGAATTGAAACTCTCAAAGGTCTTTATTACATCTGTTTTATGTACGTAATATATATTTATGAATATTGTTTTGCAGGTATTGTCGCCCATGTCTTATCACCATTTTCCAGAGGACTACACTTCTGTCGAATGAGAAGGACATCTTACACCATGGATGTATTCTGCCTTCTCTATCTGCTCCTGATCCTCTTGATGAGATCTGGTGACGTTGAAACCAATCCAGGTCCTAACACTGCAGTAAGGTATGCATAAGCACTTTGGGGGTTGAAGTTGAGTTCTAGGCCCTGTTTTATAAACCTTTTTTTATCGATAATAGGTTACAATAACTGTTATAAGCTACTGAAATTGTAGCACTTGATCTGCTGAGAGCAGATGTGTCCGCATAGAAATTTAGCATTTGTGATTGATAACAAGTTTTTTGAAACCTAGTCACGCGATTGCATTGCGAAAGAAACAATGTGGAAACAATTGAGGTTGATCATGTAGCAAATACATGTACATGTAAGTATTGGTGTATACTGTGAGGTTTTGGAGTTGTCAAAATGATAATTTTGCCCAGTCGTGCTAAAAGTCACACGTACTGGACAGAAAAATGTGTATTTGGGACTACACAAACATGCATGTGGCAGGAAAGTGTGGTCCACAGCAAAATATTTGTCATATTTTAAAAATGAGGGCATTTGAAGAGCTGTCTTTTTCAGGGAAGATTTTTTTCTGTGATTCTCTTCCACACTAATATAAAAAGTGTGAAAAAGCTCACAATTTGTTTTCACCTTTCCCAGAACTCAACCTTCTTAAACAATTAGGCAAACCACATACAAGGTTCAAGGTTCAAGGTTCATTTTATTTCTTTCACAACATTTTTACATATAATAATGTAACAAAAAACAGCATAAGAAAAAAACAATTTAAGTGCACTTTTAAGTCGATATATAATCCAAATGAAAGAAAGTGGAGACCTTAGAAAAGCTGGGCTTGTAAGAGCAAGGTCCCCATATAACATAAACCATCAATGTTTCACTTTTTAAAATGTTTCAAAGTTATCAAAACTACACATGATTAAATATGGGGGAAATATTTACAAAAGGGATAGCTTGAAATTTGAAAAGGAGAGGATGAAAATATATACAAAAGGATCGAGAGGAAAAAAGCAAACTGGAACGAGAAAAACAACAAAACAGAGAAAAACAGAGAAAGTTAGAAGAAAGTTATATATATAGGGGAAAATGGTATTTTGTGTAAAGAAAAAGAAAAATAGAAGAGAGGAGGGGGGAGAAAGAGAGAATGTGAAATGCTGACATTGATATTGAATAATCAAACATAACAAAAACAAAAAGATAATGCACGTTATCAATAACAATTAATAAATTATTACTTATTATCATTTCTGGTGATATAATTTTTACGTTAATTGTCGACATAGTTACTCAATAAATGTAATTTCAATTTGCGTTTAAAAACAAAGACACTGACAGATCTAGTTACATTGATAGGAAGTGAGTTCCAAAACTTGGGACCAGTACAAGCCAGCGTCTTCAGAGCAATAGCTGTTCTTACACGGGGAATATGAAGTGCAGTTGCCTGCCTTGTATTATAGCTATGAATTTGATTGTTCTTTCGAAATATTTGTACTAACACATTTGGGAGAGTACCATTTTCAAAACCATACATAATTGCGCCTAACTGTATAAAGTAAATGTCTTCAACCTTCAATAGCTTATTACTGTAGAACAAAACATTAGTATGAGCACGATAGCTCGCATTAAAAACAACTCTAACCACCCTCTTTTGGGCAACACAAATCTTATCTAATTGTGTTTTCAATGACTTCCCCCATGCCAGCACTCCATAATTGAGATAAGGCAAAATTAAAGTAGAATACAAAATAAGCAAAATTTCTTGTGAGACAAAAGAACTTAATTTATAAATTACACCAGTATTTTCTAGACACGACTTTACAAATATTAGTACAATGAGATGCCCAAGACAGCTTCTCATCAATATGTAGCCCAAGAAACTTGGTGGAAGTTACTCTCACAACATTAACATCATCAAAAAGTACATTTCAAGGTACATCCTTTAGGGAGTTACTAAAAAACATATAGTTTGTCTTTTGAAGATTCAAGGACAACTTATTTGCATGAATCCACAAAATAACTTTCTTTAATTCAATATTAACTGTATCTAATAAAACTTCAGGGTTTTTATGAGAAAAAATACACTTGAATCATCTGCAAAAATATGAAAGATAGTACATCAGATGAAAGATAAAAATCATTAATATATAATATAAAAAGAAGGGGGCCAAGAAGGGACCCCTGAGGGACCCCACAAGATATAGTTTGATGACTTGAGTCAATTCCATTTAATGATACATATTGTTTTCTGCCTGTTAAATAGTTCCTGAACCAGCTAAGAGCGATGCCCCTCACTCCATAATATGACAATTTACTTATTAAAATTTCATGATCAACCGTATCAAATGCCTTAGAGAAATCCAAAAATATACCAATTGTATGAAGGTGATCATCTAGTGCTTGAGCTATTTTATCAACAAAGTGTAAAATTGCATGTATAGTGGTGTGCTTTTCACGAAAGCCAAACTGGAATTTTGAAAATATTTTAGTCTTTTTTAAAAATATCACTGTTCTATCATATATAAGCTTTTCTAAAAGCTTTGAAAAGGATGTCAATAATGAAATGGGTCTATAATTACTTAATGTTTGAGGATCACCCTTTTAAAATATTGGCACTACCTTAGCAATTTTCATTTGTCCTGGTACAATACCAGATAAGAAAGATAAATTAAAAATATGAACAAGTGGTATCACAATTCCATGTATAATATCCTTAATTAATTCATTTTTTATGCCATCAAAGCCAGGACTCTTATTACTTTTAAGCGAGCTCACAAGTTTAAACAATTCTATTTCATTTGTGGGCATTAAAAATAGGCTATCTATATTGGGTTCTTGCATAAACTCAATAAAGCTTTTCTGACATCTAATAGAGTCCTGAAGTTTCAACCCGACATTACAAAAATAATCATTAAAATTGTCCACAATAATTTGTCTATCTTCTACGGAACAACCATTCACATTTATACATTTGATATTTGTAGTTTTTACTAATGGTTTAAAAAAACTTCTAATTACTTTCCATGTATTCTTAATATTATTAAATGTCATTTGAAATTGAGCAGAGTAATATTTTTCTTAGCAACACGCAATACAGAAGTAAGAGTATTTCTATAATTAGAATACTTTCTCCACAAAAAATCTGAGCTTCTCCTTTTATATTGATAATACAACTTATTTTTCTTAGTAATTGACCTTAATATTGATTTAGTTATCCATGGCATACGAGGAACTTTATTATAATTCTTCTTTTATATTCAACCAGAGGAACATTCTCACCATACAACAACATGAATTTATTAAAGAAATTATCAAAAGCACTTTCAACATTTTGGTCTGAAAGAACATCATTCCAATCAGTTGCAATTAATGCCTCTCTCAATTTGGCAATATTTTCAGGAGGTCCTTTACGGACAGATGTGCGGCCTCTAGGCTCACAATTCAATTTCACTGAAGACAGCATACAGTATACAGGAAAATGATCAGACATGTCAGATACTATAATTCCAGAGGATGGATATGGTTGTACATTACAAAAAATATTGTCAATTAAAGTACTGGAAACTTCTGTTATTCTTGTTGGCTTAGTGATTAGGGGCAATAATGAGAAAGACATTAACATGTTTAGAAAAACATCAATTCGATTATCGTTATTACAAAGTAATAAATTCAAATTAAAGTCTCCCATAAGATAGAGTGACTTTCCAACTAAAAGTGGATTGTCTAAAATGGACTGAATTTCATTTACAAAATCATTAAAGTTACCATTTGGGGGCCTATATACAACTCCTATAAAATGATTCTTTTGACCAGGGTTATCAATCTCAACAAAGATAGTTTCTATATGATCTGACATTATATCAAGATCGTGATGTATCTGGTATTCTACTTGGGAAGGAATATACAAAGCAACACCTCCACGTCTACTTTGTCTATTGTTGTTCACAAGATTAAAACCAGAAATAGAAAAAAGGCTCCTATCGGCTTCACTTGTAAGCCATGTCCCAGTGACACCAAGTATTACACGTCCTAGATTGATATTATCAATGAATCTTAACATTTTGTCAAAATTCTTACAAACACTATGCATATTTATATGAAGAAGAGTTAGGCCACTGTTTGCATGGTTATATTTAGATGCTGTTTCAAAAAAGTGATCTTCTGTATGATAATTACAATTAACATTAGGGATATCATAACCGTCACATAAATTGCTCATATTGTCTTCATAAAATCTACAAATTTCATCATCCATTTGAGCCATATTGATACTGAATGTGCAACATTACATGAGAGTATTGTACGGTAGGTGGCTGGCAATACAGACAAACATGCAAGAAAGGAGAAAACGTGACAAAAAAAACTGCATATTAAGGTGAAATAAACTCATATTCAACAATTCATGTAGGGTACTGAGAAAAGGGGAAATGGGAAAAGGAAACTGGGACAGACTCAGAAATGGGGAATGAAAAGAAGGGCAATGAAAAACAAGGAAAATTGTAACATCAAGCATAATGAAAAAAACATAAAGTATATAAGATACAAGATACAAAAAACAAAGCATGTCAACAAAGTACAAACTGTACATAAAAAGCACACTTAAAACCAGACATGGTTATCTGACCACGGCAAGACAATGTAGTAACTAGTAAGTTCACTGTTAATTGTTCAAGTCTTCGAGAGAGTTGATCGACCTTTTTAGTTCTTTGCCGTTTGTGGCAGGGACAAGGGCAATAACTCGCCCATCCCTGGTCCACGCAGCCTTGACCTCTTTATTGTCCCGGGTCGCCTTCAGCAGCCTCGCGTTTTCTTTAGTCAAGTCCTCTTGAATCGACTTTCGTGTGCCGGCAAGCTTTCGCCTGCTGGCCAGAACTTCACTCCTCTTTCTGTATGATTGGAATTTGACAATAATTGGCGCAGGTGAATTGGCCTTTCCTGGATGTTTCGGCAGGACTCTCAGGCGATGACTTCTCTCGATGTCATGCTTTTCGAGACAAACACCAAGTGAATCGTTCACAAGATGAATGACTGCCTGGTCGGTGACCTCATCCTGGCGCTCAGGGATCCCGAAGATACGAAGGCAGTTTCTTCGGGAGTACTGCTCCTGGGCATTAAGCTCTCTCTTCAGCAACTTAATTTGCTCATCTTTTCGGGATGAAGCAGCAACCAAGGTCTCCAGCTTCTTGCTAGCACTCTGGGCACCTGTTTGCAGATCCATGATCTTAGCCTCCTGGTGGTCAATGGCCTCCCTCAGATCTATCGCACTCGCTCTTGTGGGCCTTTTGCTCCATAGCAATAAGCCGTGCCTCCTGCCTGTCGATGGTCACCTGCATCTCGGTCAGCCGGCTATCAATGTGGTTTTTCACAAGTTCAATAAACCTGTCATCACCGACAATATCAGCCAAGACAGATTGGACAAGTTGAGCTGCATCCACCTTGGAGCCACGCGTGTTGTTAGCCATGTTGGGCATTGGTACAGAAAGCGTTTCACCAATCAGCAATTACAGAAGAAGATAATAAGATGACAAGACACAATCTAAACTGTATAGCAAATGTTAGTCTTAGAGCACTGCAGGAGTAGGAAAGCTGTGATAAATTAAGATATATGTGTCCCAAAAAATATTTCCTCTAGATACTCGTAGTACGAATCAAACAGTGGTCATTATTTGGGCATAGTACGCCGTTATTGCCAAGTAACACAGAAGTGAGTGAATGGGACTGTAGTATAAGAAAACCACATGACTGGAGTCTCTACTTACTGCCAAAGAGTCATGATATCATTGAAGTAATTCAACAAAATTCCTCATAGCATTGTCTGGCAGGTGCTAAATGTTCCTTAGAAAAATGCCATTGTCTTCCAATGATGATACATAATATTATCAACAAGCGCCGACGTCGAATCCACAATATGAAGCAACATTTGCGGGAGCTGATGATGGATTCGATGCAATGTGGTCAATTGTCGTGAATGAGTCAATGTGACACTTAAAATCATCATGTTATCAAACAAACTTAGTGATTACATAGATTATGCATGATACAGATAATACTATAAAACTATGATGAAGCTAGGTAATGATAAAGATAATTAATATTAACAATAATAATGATGATGATGATGATAATGATAATTGTAATAACAATAATTATGATAATGATAATTGATAATAATAATGAAAGGAATAATAATAATAATCATCATCATCATTATCATCAATATTATTATCATCAATTCTAGTAATGATAATACATGTAAACATTATCATTATTATTACAAGTATATAGTAGTAATCCTTTTCTTCTTATTGTATCCCCCGGCAGTATGCCGGTGGGGTACTTTGGATTCAGCAGCGTTACGCCGCCGCCGCCGCCGCCGCCCGCCCGCGCCATATTCTTGTGTGCGCTCTAACTGCCACATTCCTTGACGGATTTTTTTCAAATTTTGTATGGAGGTGTATTTTGGTATAATCTACACACCTATAACTTTTGGTGATGCTGCCCTCAGTGTTCCGTCTTCTATAGGGTAAAAGGCCATATTTTTGTGGATGGTTTGTGTGCGCTCTATAGGCCACATTTCTCAAGGGATTTTGTTCAAATTTTGAACGAAGGTGTATCTTGGTATAATCTAGAAGCCTATAGATTTTGGTGATGCTGCCTCTAGTGTTCCGTCTTTTATAGGGTCAAAGGTCATTTTTTGATAGATGTCTTATGTGCACTCTAGTGTGGGCTCTAACTGCCACATTCCTTGACGGATTTTTATCAAATTTTGTATGGAGTTGTATCTTGGTATAATCTACACACCTATAACTGTTGGTGATGCTGCCCTCAGTGTTCCGTCTTCTATAGGGTAAAAGGCCATATTTTTGTGGATGGTTTGTGTGCGCTCTATAGGCCACATTTCTCAAGGGATTTTGTACAAATTTTGAACGAAGGTGTACCTTTGTATAATCTAGAAGCCTATAGATTTTAGTGAGGCTGCCTCTAGTGTTCCGTCTTTTATAGGGTCAAAGGTCATATTTTGATAGATGTCTTATGTGCACTCTAGTGTGCAGTATAACTGCATCATTTCTTGACAGATTTCTTTCAAATTTTGTATGGAGGTGTATCTTGGTATAATCTACACACCTATAACTTTTGGTGATGCTGCCCCATTGTTCCGTCTTCTATAGGTTAAAAGCCCATATTTTTGTGGATGGTTTGTGTGCGCTTTATAGGCTACATTTCTCAAGGGATTTTGTTCAAATTTTGAACGAAGGTGTATCTTGGTACGATCTACAAGCCTATAGATTTTGCTGATGCTGCCTCCAGTGTTCCGTCTTTTATAGGGTCAAAGGTCATATTTTGGTGGGTGTCTAGTGTGCGCTCTGCAGGTCATATTTCATGACGGATTTCTTTCAAATTTTGAAAGGAGATGTATCTTGGTACAATCTACACATATACACTTTTGGGCGATGCTGCCCTCATTGTTTCGTCTTTTATATGGTCAAAGGTCATATGTCTTTTATGCGCTCTAACTGCCACATTTCTTGACGGATTTCTTTCAAATGTTGTATGGAGGTGTGTCTTAGTACAATGTACACATCTTCAGTGTTTGGTGATGCTGCCACCTGTGTTCCGTCTGTTATAGGGTCAAAGGTCGTATTTTGGTGGCTGTTTTTGTGCACTCTGCAGGTCATATTTCATGACGGATTTCTTTCAAATTTTGAAAGGAGATGTATCTTGGTACAATCTACACATCTACACTTTTGGGCGATGCTGCCCTCATTGTTTCATCTTTTATATGGTCAAAGGTCATATGTCTTTTATGTGCTCTAACTGCCACATTTCTTGACGGATTTCTTTCAAATGTTGTATGGAGGTGTGTCTTAGTACAATGTACACATCTTCAGTGTTTGGTGATGCTGCCACCTGTGTTCCGTCTGTTATAGGGTCAAAGGTCGTATTTTGGTGGCTGTCTTTTGTGCGCTCTGCAGGTCATATTTCATGACGGATTTCTTTCAAATTTTCTACAGAGATGCATTATACTCTAATCTACACACATATTGGTTTGGTGATGCTGTTCCTATCCTAGTCTTGACAATAGTCCGAGCCACTAGTGGCGATCTCTACATCATCCTTTTGTTTCAGGGAGGGGAGAGGGGATCTTTGTCCTTCCTTCGAACATTAGGATGCACAAAATCGCTGCCACTGCCGGGGGATACATTCGCATTGCGCGGCAATACAAATTGCGATATTTCTAGTTATTATCATCATCATTATCACCATCATTTTTGTATACTGCCAGACTTTGCTTTTTTTGGAATAATTACCCTTGCCAGAACAATGCTGCCCTCACCTGCAACTTAGGGCAATATGTTTCAAATGTTAATTTATCACATTCACAGGCATTATATTCTGATATCCCCAGGCTATTATATTGCATGCTCGAGCACGTATAATGTAATACAATACAAATATTATATAGTCTATATAGATACTGATTAGTGGTTGGTCAAAGCGCCATCACGTGACTAGAGCTGCAAGGATCTCCAATGTTATATTGCCCGATTGACGTCACCTCGGTCCGTTATATTGGACCGAGGAGCGTCATCACCTACGTCATAATGCATAGCTGCCGCACGCGCAGTGCAGTGCGCTGCATGCAAACAACATACGCCCAAAGCCTGCGCCCTGCCTGTGCCTATACAGCTCCGCACTTCTTGATTTCAGTATTTTGAATAAGTGTAAGCCTAGATCTAGATCTATATGACACAAATGTTGTATCTATATAGGCTATATAATATAACAGATATTGCCTGTTGTATCGCTTTAATAAATAACATTTCATTTCCCTCCAGACTCCAGAGTTAAATTTTTCCCTCGGGACAATATTTTCCCTCAGCGCTGCGCGCTTCGGGGAAAATATAATCCCTTGGGAAAAATATAACTCTGTCGGGGAAGTCAAATGTTATATTAAACCTCTAGGCAGGCAATATCTGTATAATATCACATTGAGTATCACATGATAACTTCTCAGCCAATAGCATGTTCTCTAACCAATATCCTATTATACCCAATTGATTGATTATTCATTTTACAGTACTGTCGGTGAAATGGAGTTCCTGAAGCTGGCCGAGGATATCCATCCATCTTACTACTACAATGTAGGGATATCTCTAGGGTTCTCCCATGCTCAACTAAAGGCAAACCTGATTGAGAATTTGAATAACTTCAAAAATGCCTTTATGGATGTCTTTATGAAATGGAATGTCAAGCAGCAACCTCCACACTCAAACAAACGGCAGCTTTTGGCAGACAAACTTCGAGAGATTGACTTGGGTGGCCTATCAGACAGATTACTCAATGAAACTCTAATTCCAAATAGCACAGGTAAACAAATACTAATTGTTGCTACAACAGAAGATATAGAAAACCATGCATAAAAAGTGAAGTCAGTTTTTACCATAGAGAAATTTATAAGAGTGTCAGATTTTATCAGGCCCCATGCATGTTTTTATAATTGACTAATTTAACTTTGTTAATCCTATATATTTTCTGGACACCAATGTATAGTACATGTACAAGTACATGTACTTTGAGTGACAGCAGAATTCAATGTATGTCGCCTTTCTTTACGTGCACGCGTTCAACAAACAAATTATATTCTTTTGAGTCATTCCATGCATCCGCCCACCAAAGGTGCTTTTTTTTGTCATTGCACTATCTCAAGAACCACTTGAGGTATGAACTTCAAATTTGGTGCTAGTATACATCACTATATCGAGACAAAATGATATATATTATGATCAAAGGTCAGTAAATTAAACGATTATCACCATATCAATAATGACTTTAAGCTATTTTAGCTGGAAAAAAGAGTACACGTGGTTTGCGTCACCGTAGGGTCCATAGGGAGACAAGTGATCAGATGTTGGATTGTCTTTTGCGCCTCAGAATAGTTTACTAGATAGATGGCGCATAACAAATGCTGTATTATTATTATTATTATTATTTATATATATATATATATATATAGATATATTATATATAGGCTTGTTGTTCTCATTGTGATATTTAAAGATTGATTCAAGCCCTGATATTAAATGAATTTACAGTAGGTGGAGGCATTTTAGAGATGCAGTCATTTTTGTCTTGTTTTTCAAAATAAGATATGTGATTGTCAGGGAAACTCTGCATTGCTGAAATGTCCTAGGAAAAATTATTCCAGTGATATTCATCTACATGCAAGTACATGTATACACAAATTACTCAGATTTTAAATGCCCTTAAAATTTAATGAAGTCATATAAATTCATGTGAATATGGATTATCTATGCATTTTTAGGAGGGCCATCAAGACTGCTCGAATCACAGACCAAACCTCCTTCAGCTGAATCTCAGACCAAACCACTTTCTCCTGAACTGGTTGAGCGGTGTGCAAAGGAAATCAAGTTCAAGTACAGGTCAACTCTCTGTAAGATCAGAGCTGATCCTCTCAATCCTGCTTCCACTGTGCAGTTTAAAGACATGTATACTAATCTCGTCTTACAAAAACAACATGGGACAGAGAAGCGAATGCTAGATTACAATGATATCCTTGATCTCAAAGTCAATGGAGAGTTCCCCAAGCGGATCATGGTTCAGGGAGAGGCAGGGGCTGGAAAAACTACATTTTGTGCTAAGATTGCCTGGGACTGGGTTGAAGGGAGCTATTTCAGTGACTTTGTGTGGGTCTTGATTGTTCCTCTACGTGAATTTAAGCAACACACTATTGGCGAGATTGCAAAGTCTTATCTGGCCAAAAACAATCCAGCAACGGTTTCTCAGATTACTGAGTATATCCGGTCAAATCCTGACAAGGTATTCATCGCATTCGATGGGCTAGACGAAGTCAGTGGCAAAATCATGAAGACAAAATCTTGCGAATCACAGCCTACTGATCAAATGCAACTTCAGCCATCACAGTCAAGTGTCACCTCCTCAGAGGCGTGTAGAAGCTCATCTGGAACATGTGATATTAGACTTGGTGATATTCTTTATTCAGATCAACTTGCCTCTTGCCCAGTCTTGGTGACCACTCGCCCATGGAGAGCAGTAGAGATTAGATCAGATGGTGATTTAATTAAGCCCTACATATTTATTCATGTTGAGGGTTTCAGCAGAAAGAATTTGTCAGAGTACATTCACAAATACTTTCCAAAGAATGATGATAAAGCAAAGCAGCTTATCCAGTTCATCAATGATAATGATGTTGTATCTGAAAACATGGCCCAGTATCCTATATATGTAGCCATGTTGTGTTTTATGTGGAAAGAACTTGACGAGCAAAAACTAAAGGAAATGAGATCACTGAAAACTTTTTCTCAGATATTCAAAGAAATGATTGCCCTTCTAAAAGAACATTATGCTCAGAAAGAGGTGAAGAAAGTAGGCAGCCCCTCACTTATTGCCTATTTGAAACAAATTGATGAGCTCCTTGGACCGATTGCCAAACAGGCCCTCAATGGTCTGCTAGAAAATACGTTGGTTTTCGGTGAAGATGATTTCAAAATATGCCCAGAATCCAAGGACACTGCCTGTCGGGTCGGGATTTTGTCTCGGGAGGACAGAATTAACCCTAACATGGATACACATAAGAGGAATCCTCATGTGCAATTGCCAGTCTTCTTCCCTCACAAACTGTTTCAGGAGTACATGGCTGGAGTCCATCTTGCTTCCCTGTATGAATCAGATTGTAATGAATTCAACATGCTGATTGAGCAAGTAGTGCTGCCAGGGAAGGAGGAGTTTAGGTATCTCCTGTACTTCACTGTGTCACAAAGCAAAACTATTGCAACCCATGTAATAAGCTTTATGCTTCAGGGACCAAGATGGGGCAGACATGCAGATGAAACGTTACATTTCATTGTTGATGTAGCCTTTGAGAGTCAGGACCCAGATGCAGCAGCCTTGGTGAAGGACAGGGGTTTGTCAGAGAAGACTCGGCTGTCCGTGGACACATACATGACAGCACACACTCTAGCAGGTTATGCATTCATTGGACCACATGTGGTAAGTTTGATCATAGTTCGATAACAAAAATTAGTTCATCCATTTTTGTACAAGTTCTTACTTTTATGTTATTTCCAGTTTTCTTACAGTACAACATTATAATTATGGAAAGGTGCTTCAAAGAGGTTTGAACAGTAATAATTTGGAAACTAGAACTGCAATTGCATTGATGCCCGTATTTCTATTTCTTTGATCAGATAAATAAAGCAATTAGATGATCGACGACACGCAACAATTAGACACGCGTTGTAATACGCATGTATGGTTTTCCATATACTTCAGCCTACGTGTACATGGCCTTGCATGCTATACGTGACTCATATAGTGCGCTACATTGTAATGAAGGATACAAAATGGCATCTAAAAAGTCCTTTTTGAAAAAGTTTAAAATCCGGTTATAAGATGCCTTTCGTTTGGCCACCCAGAATATATTTGCAAAATTTCAAGATAAAGAAAAAATTCTGAAAGGGGGCAAAAATCAGTCTGAAAATTTATGTCATAGCAAGAACATGTTACTGGCGGCCTATTTCGCTCCTCAATACCGACTATAAAATGGTTTCTAAATGCATTGCTTTTAGAATCAGAAATGTTTTGCATAATATCATTAGTGGTGACCAAACTGGTTTTCTCAAAGGTTGGAACATAGGTGAGAATATTCGCCTTGCATGCTGTAGCTGAACCTCTGAACCGAACGGAAGTTCGCCTAACTCGCCGAACCGAGCCAATATTAGACGATCTTTAGCGATTCTTGAAAGAGTCGATCTTGGACTCAAATTTAGGTTGGCTGAAAGAAAGGTATTATTAAAAACAGACCCAAAACGGACAGAATGGCGCCTGGACTGTCATGCAGGAGGGATTTCTGAAAATGGAGAGTTCAGTGCACGTCACGATGGGATGGTTAAGAATATGCATACAAAATCTGAACAGAATTGGGATAGAGAAGAGGACCTTATTAGGAATAACAAGCACTGCATGCAAAACGAATGTGATTTGGATGGAAGAAAAATAGAAAAAAAGAAGTCGATTCGTGCAAATCTACAAGGAATTGACGAGGACGTGTCAGTGCAATTAGATTGAAGCTATGAATTGGCACATGCATATAATGTATACACCAGCGCTCAAAATACACGGGCGCGATGGGTGATTCGCCCCCGTGAGCTACATAATTGCCTCCGTCAGAGTGCTCACGGGGGCGAAAATTAAAAATCGCCCCCGTGGAATTATAGAAGTAAAGATGATCTTTTCTGTCATAACTTTCACACAATATTGAGTTTCAACTTAATATGTGTTTCAAATGAAATGGAACTATGGAAGTTAGATTAGCGTGCCGGATTTCTCGCTCATATTTTAAACAAATGTGCTCTTATTTTCCCCGCAAGAGGGCGATATATTTTCCCATCTCCACATCAGATTCTCTATGACTGTATTACCGATACAAACAACGGAAGCTCGCAGTGCAGTGCAACCATCACCAGCAGCTATACCGCGCCGCGGTAGTACCGGCCGGTGTGCACGCTGCCGCCACATATCTGCTGGAGCTAGAGGCGATCGCGCAAGGACCGAAACATGGAGAAGTTTTTCGTTGTGAAAAGCTTGAATCCTCTGAAATCTGGTGATTCCAAAAGACCAGCAAATAATGAACCTTGACCAGTAAATCAATATTGAGAAGGAGAGGAAGGCCAAAGATGTTGTGGAAGGATATAGTAAAGACTAAAGAAAAAATGTAATAAGGTTGCTTTGAATGATAAGGCCCAATAAGGGGGAATGTGCAGAACGGGAAGAAACAGAGAGAATGTCATCTCGGGATGAAAGTCGACAGTAACCCCTATGTAACTTGTAAAGTTGTAAGAGGGAAATGCCGACTTAAATAAATGATAATAAGTGGCGGATCTAGGGGTTTAAACCCCCCTGGGTTGCCAAGTGAAAATGTGATGTGCATGGAAAAACGCCATCATGTGTCCAGACCCACACAGTATCCGCATCGTCATTGGATCAACCCCCCATTTAAAACTGTTACTTGATTTAAAAAGACATTATCATGCACTGCTCTTTATGATCTCCATTGTGTTACTGTTAGTAGATGCAAGGAAAACAAAATTACGGGGGTTCAAAATAGCAACAAAAAAAATCGCCTCGCCGCTATGCGGCTCGTGGACGATGCTCCGCAGCGTCATTGGGTCAAACCCTTAGCAAAAAGCTAGATCCCTGATAATGATGAAATAGCAAAAAGTATCATGGGTACCAATTAAATGGAAATTTGTATTAAAAAAAGAGCCCCCGTCAGTACTAAAATAACCCCCGTGAGAAGGCTCACGGGGGCTCTTTCTTTTTGGAAGAGCCCCCTTGAACAAAAAATTAATTTGAGCCCTGGTATACACATTGCATCGATCTACAGGTATACCTTTTAGATGAGATAAATTTTGGGAAAGGGAACTTCATCAATAGTTTGCACATTTTCATCCCTTCCAAAACTATCTCTTGCCCAAGTGAAATCCCAATTCTTGGTTTATAAATGATTAAGAGGGCACAAAGGAATCTGTTTGATATTCTTGGCCCTGTGTAAAATTGGTGTTATTGATATTGCAACTCTTATGATACATGATTGCTGTAGATCAATCTATCTAATCTTCTGCTTCACTCTCCCTTGGTAAGTCCATGTACTGTATGTGCTCATGCAGGGGGTATCAACATTTTACTTCTTTTCTCCTTTTCTCTAGATTTTTGCTCCGTATCCATCCTTTTAATTTAGCGATCGTATTCCTATTAACATTTATAAATGATTAAGGTGTGAGGCACCAGATGGTGTGAACTTTAAATAAATAATCTCCTTTGAAACCTGTTCTTAGACTTATACTCCTTTTATTTCTTTTAAGGATTCTCTGTTTAGGTAAACTAAGACGAGATATTCCTATTGTCGCAAATAAAGGAATTTGATATGAAATGTCATGGCAATAGTTCTTCAGTCTGCACCCTTATTTATTTCTTTTCCCTCTTACTCTCTGAAGTTCTAGCAGCACATCTAGGGCAACCGCTCATATACATGTAGGTTACACATGTATGCTTAACATTCAAGTGAACATCTTTATTCTGTATCACGTCAGTAATCACTTTGTCATTTTATTCAGGTTGAACTCGACATTTCAAGAGATTGTGGACCTACTATGTCACTAGATTTGGCAGAGATAATATGCTCCATGCCATCCTTGAAGAAAGTTGACCATTATGCTGCATTACTACATCATCGTTTTTTTGCAAGACTTGCAAGGAAAGGAAAAGAATCAAAGGTGAGCAGTTCATCCACAATTGTGATGTACATGTATGTATGAGTGTTTAATTTCATGTCATTCCATTACCATCTCTTTCCTTTTCTAATCTACATTTTTAATTTACTTTTCTTTATTTCCTTTAAATGTCTCATATGCGCTGGTTCTTTTGAAAGAAGGATATATCAATGGCCTTCTCACTAAGGCGGCAGCAGTGTTAACAACAGTCTTGTTATACTCACCATGGAAACCTAGAAGGTGGGCGAAGAGCACCATGTAAACAGTCGTTTGCTTATACAACTTGAATGCTCTAAAAGAAACCCACATGTAGGAAGATCACAACATACTTTGGGTGGAAGTCCACTCTTACATGTATATTAAGTTGGTTTTAATAAAAGCAAAAACATAAGAGAAAGAAATTAGTGAAAGTTTAAGCAATATCCGATTAAAGATATGAAAGTTATGAATTTTTGATGTTGTCATCAGTGGAACACACATTTGCAACACTGTGATGTATCTTGTGAGCTCCTCTCCAATTTGTTCTGTACAGAAAATTTCATAAACTTTCATTTTTTAGTTATTGTATCCCCTGGCAGTATGCCGGAGGATACTGGATTCAGCAGCATTACGCCGACGCCGCCCCGTTCGCCGCATCATATTCTTGTGTGCGCTCTAACTGCCACATTTTTTGACGGTTTTCTTTGAAATTTTGTATGGAGGTGTGTCTTGGTATAATCTACACATCTATAATTTTTGGTGATGCTGCCCCCTGTGTTCCTTCTTCTACAGCGTAAAAGGCCATATTTTTGTGGATGGTTTCTGTGCGCTCTACAGGCCACATTTCCCAAGGGATTTTGTTCAAATTTTGAACGAAGGTGTATCTTAATGCTATAATCTACATGCTGCCTCCAGTGTTCCGTCTTTTATAGGGTCAAAGGTCTATTTTGATAGATGTCTTGTGTGCACTCTAGTGTGCGGTCTAACTGAAACCTTTACAGATTTCTTTCAAATTATGTATGGAACTTATGTTGGTACAATCTTCGCACCTATAGTTGCCACCAGTGTCCCATGTTTTATAGGGTCAAAGGTCATATTTTGCAGGATGGCGTGAGTTGCAATCTGCAGACCACATTTCTTGATGGATTTCTTGATGGATTTCTTTCAAATTTTGTATAGAGATGTATCTTGGTACAATCTACACATCTTTACTTTTTGGTGATGCTGCCCTCATTGTTCATACGTCTTTTAAGCGCTCTAACTGCCACATTTCTTGACAGATTTCTTTCAAATTTTGTATGGAGGTGTGTCTTAGTAAAATCTACATATCTTTAGTGTTTGGTGATGCTGCCACCTGTGTTCCGATTGTTATAGGGTCAAAGGTCATATTTTGGTGGCTGTCTGTTGTGCGCTCCAACTGCCACATTTCTTGACAGATTTCTTTCAAATTTTGTATGGAGGTGCATCATGGTAAAATCTACACGCATTTTGTTTTGGGGATGCTGCTCCTAGTCTTGACAATAGTCCGAGCCACTAGTGGCAATCTCTACGTCATCCTTTTGTTTCAGGGAGGGAAGAGGTAATCTTTGTCCCTCCTTCGAACATAAGGATGACACAAAAATCGCTGCCAGTGCTGGGAGATACATTCGCATTGCGCGGCAATGGAGATTGCGATATTTCTAGTTGATGACGGATTAGATTTGTTTCATATGTAGGGGTTGCACACAAATTTATTTGTAATAATTATATTTAGGGTGAACATATATTATGATTAAATTTTTTGTTAAGGAAAGTATACATTTTTTGAAGTATTTGATTACAGGGAGGGGACCTTGCAAGATATGTCACAGAGTTGCCAATTTGTCTTTTATTGATCGCACATTCGCACCTTCAATATTAATAACTTTCTTATTTTAAATCAGTCTTTGTTCAAACTTTCACTGACATGTTTCTCTTATTTTTCTGCTTTTATTTAACCAACTTAATATCAGGGTGGACTTCCCCTTAAATATGATATATATTTTTCATTCAAGGAATTTTTGAGGAAAAAAATTAAAGAAATTATTATCCCCTCGGGGAGGGAATATAGAAACGCCGCTGTCCGTCCTTCCGTGCGTCCGTGCGTCCGTGCGTCCGTGCGTCCGTCCGATAACTTCAGTAATGTTTGACGGATTTTAATGAAGTTTGATATGAAGGTTCATGGTATCAAAATACAGGCTAAGTTCGATTTCAGAGTATGTAGGTCAAAGGTCAAAGGTCATAGCTCATTAAATATGCGAATCTGGTTTCCGATCGATAACTTTGGTAATGTTTGACGGATTTTAATGAAATTTTATATGAAGGTACATGGAATCAAAACACAGCCTAGGTTTGATTTCGGAGATTGTTGGTCAAAGGTCATATAGCTCATTAAATATGCGAATCTGGTTTCCGTTCGATAACTTTAATAATGTTTGACGGATTTTAATCAAATTTGATATGAAGGTACATGGAATCAAAACACAGCCTAAGTTCAATTTCCGAGTATGTAGGTCAAAGGTCATAGCTCATTAAATATGCGAATCTGGTTTCCATTCGATAACTTTAATAATGTTTGACGGATTTTAATCAAATTTGATATGAAGGTACATGGTATCAAAACACAGCCTAAGTTCAATTTCCGAGTATGTAGGTCAAAGGTCATAGCTCATTAAATATGCGAATCTGGTTTCCGATCGATAACTTTAGTAATGTGTGACGGTTTTTTAAAACAAATTTGATATGAAGGTACATGGTATCAAAACACAGCCTAAGTTCAATTTCCGAGTATGTAGGTCAAAGGTCATAGCTCATTAAATATGCGAATCTGGTTTCCGATCGATAACTTTAGTAATGTTTGACGGATTTTAATGAAATTTTATATGAAGGTACATGGTATCAAAACACAGCCTAAGTTTGATTTCGGAGATTGTAGGTCAAAGGTCATAGCTCATTAAATATGCGAATCTGGTTTCCATTCGATAACTTTAATAATGTTTGACGGATTTTAATGAAATTTGATATGAAGGTACATGGTATCAAAACACAGCCTAAGTTTAATTTCCGAGTATGTAGGTCAAAGGTCATAGCTCATTAAATATGCGAATCTGGTTTCCGATCGATAACTTTAGTAATGTTTGAGGGTTTTTTAACAAATTTGATATGAAGGTACATGGTATCAAAACACAGCCTAAGTTCAATTTCCGAGTATGTAGGTCAAAGGTCATAGCTCATTAAATATGCGAATCTGGTTTCCGATCGATAACTTTAGTAATGTTTGACGGATTTTAATGAAATTTGATATGAAGGTACATGGTATCAAAACACAGCCTAAGTTTGATTTCGAGTATGTAGGTCAAAGGTCATAGCTCATTAAATATGCGAATCTGGTTTCCATTCGATAACTTTAATAATGTTTGACGGATTTTAATCAAATTTGATATGAAGGTACATGGTATCAAAACACAGCCTAAGTTCAATTTCCGAGTATGTAGGTCAAAGGTCATAGCTCATTAAATATGCGAATCTGGTTTCCGATCGATAACTTTAGTAATGTTTGAGGGATTTTAATGAAATTTGATATGAAGGTACATGGTATCAAAACACAGCCTAAGTTTGATTTCTGAGTATGTAGGTCAAAGGTCATAGCTCATTAAATATGCGAATCTGGTTTCCGATTGATAACTTTAGTAATGTTTGACGGATTTTAATCAAATTTGATATGAAGGTACATGGTATCAAAACACAGCCTAAGTTTGATTTCGAGTATGTAGGTCAAAGGTCATAGCTCATTAAATATGCGAATCTGGTTTCCAATCGATAACTTTAGTAATGTTTGACAGATTTTAATGAAATTTGATATGAAGGTACATGGTATCAAAACACAGCCTAAGTTCGATTTCGAGTATGTAGGTCAAAGGTGAAAGGTCATAGCTCATTAAATATGCAAAAACACCTAATTATATGTGAAAATGTGGTTAACTTCCTTGCCTAGTAATATAATAGTATAGTCTAATGGAGGTAACTTGTTCTGACGTACATAGGCCATTTGTACCCTGCGAGGGGATGCTACGCTTTGCGTTGACTTTTCTAGTTTATTTTATGATGTCTAGAAGTGGAGCTTCATGAATGATAACAAAATAGAAAGCACATGTAGCAAAACATTTGGTAGATAACAATAATATACTAATTTTTAAAGATAAATACAAAATCTCATTTTAGGCTACATCCAATTGGAAGAAATATGAAGGAAGAGTGATTCCTGCCTTTATTTTGGACTCTGATGCCTTTTAGTGTTGGTCACATTCGCATTTGCAAAAAGAGAATTTGCATAATCCTTAAGGGATTAAGGATTGTATAACATGTACTGGTACTGAAAGTCAGATATATGTATTTCTTAACCCTAGAAATAGTATATTGTGAAAGTTAAGTGTTTATTATTATCATTATCATTATATTTGTTATGCCTCCGCTCACCGAAGGTGGTGTCAGAGATATTATATTTTTGGGCTGTCCGTCCGTCTCACTTTCTTTTTAACGTGATATCTCAAGAACCACTTGAGATATGAACTTGAAATATAAACTTTAAACCACTAAGACAATCTGATTAGATTTTGGAGTAACTAGGTCAAGGTCAAGGTCACAGGGGTCAACTTCTAAAATTCCAGGTATTCGCCTCGTTATCGCAATATCTCAAGAACCACTAGAGATATGCTTAAACTTGTTGATGATATGTACCACCATAGGAAGACAATCTCATCAGATTTTGGGTTAATCGATCAAAGGTCAAAGGTCACAGGGGTCAGTTTCTGAAATAATAGATATACCGGGTAGCATCTGTCAAGAACCACTAGAGATACGAGGCTCAATCTTGGTGATATTGTGTATCACCATAGGAAGATGATCTGATCAGATTTGGGTTCAAAGGTCTAAGGTCACAGAGTTAAATTTCTGAAATTACAGGTTTTAGCCTTGCTATTGCAATATGTCAAGAACCACAAGAGATAGGCTTTTTGTTTTCATCTTGATATGTCACGAATAATTCCATCCATTTCCAATTCTAGATTTAGGGCGGAAGCATATAGGAGATGCAGTCGCATTTTAATAGTCCTGTTATTATTATCTCCTCGCAGACGAAGTCAGAGGGGATATAGTAATGCTGCCGTCCGTCCATAACAAATCTAGTTTCCGTTTGATAACCTTAGTAATGCTGCTTATAAGTATCGGCTTGCATGGTGATGTAGATATACAGTGGGCTTACGGTTGCCCAATGTGAGAGAGGGGGAGGATTGGGGAGTCCTGAAAAGGACTGTCGGTAATCTTTCTTTCTTGAGTGTGTGTGTAGTCTGAAAAGGACTGTTGGTAATCTTTCTTGAGCTTATAGTTCTAAAGAGAACTATAGCGCCGGTTGGAGAGGATGGGTAGTAGGAGTAGCTCAATGTTTTGAACATGTTGACGACGGATATCGGTAGTCAATCTGTTCGAAACATCGAGCCACTCCTACTCCCATCCTCTCCAACCGGCGCTATAGTTCTCTTTAGAACTTTAAGCTCAAGAAAGATTAATAATGGTCCTTTTCAGGACTCCCCAATCCCCCCTCTCTCACATTGTGCAACCATAAGCCTATAGTACTGTATAACTTCAGTAATGTTTGACGGATTTTAATGAAATTTGATATGAGGTATCAAAACACAGCCTAAGTTCGATTTTGGAGTATGAAGGTCAAAATTCTAAGGTCATACATGTAGCTCATTAAATATGCAAAAAAAGAAGCTAATCATTCGAAAATGTGGTTTCCTTACGATAACTTTAGTATAATGTTTGACGGATTTTAAAGAAATTTGATATGAAGGTACATGGTATCAAAACTCAGCCTAAGTTTTATTTCCGAGTATTTAGGTCAAAAGTCAAAGGTCGTAGCTCATTAAATATGTGAAAAAAGCTAATTATTCGAAAATGTGGTTTCCTTTCAATAACTTTATTAGTAATGTTTGATGAATTTTAATGAAATTTGATATGAAGGTACTTGGTATCAAAATATAGCCTAAGTTCGATTTCGGAGTATGTAGATCAAAGGTCATAGCTCAAAAATACCCAAATCTGGTTTCCGTTCGATAACTTTAGTAATGTTTTTTTATTTATTTATTTTATTTATTTCTGTATTGTTTACAGTTTACATAGTATGATCATGACCATCACAGTAGTAAACACTAGATTACGACCATTATTCATTTGCAATTGTAAATAATACAGAAGCATACAGAGGTATGACAATATAAGCTTAATGCTTGAGAGATTGCCACACCTTATCATCTAACAATATATTTTTTAAAGTGGTAGATGAAGAAGAAGAAAAAAGTTAAGCTACTACTAGGCTAAGCTACTATTAAACTACTACTAAACAACTAACAGATTAAGACTAAATTAAACAAGTTGAATATCTGAAACATGGCATTATTCAATAAATAATACAATACAATAAAGTTATATTTGCAAGTGTTAAAGAAAATAATAGAAAAAGTCAAGAAATTTAAAGAAACGAAGAATGAGGAAGAATAGAATAGAATAGAATAGCCCTGCTATTTAATCTCCCAAAATTAACATAAACATGTAACAAAAATATGGAAAAAAATTTGAAAAGGCTCTATTATTAGAAATTAAGAAGATAATCTTATAGCACTGATAAAAAACAAAATACAATAATGAATGTGATACAGTAATTACATCTTTGAGATAAGCAGGTGCTTAACTGCTCTTTTGAAGGAATGCACGGTCAATAAATTTCGAATGTCGGTAGGTAGAGAATTCCAAACATCAGAGCCATTATGTCTAATAGATTTATGAGCCAACACCGTATGAGGATTTGATAGATGTATATTACTTGCTTGTCTTGTGGGATAGGTATGAATATCATTATTATGGCAAAACATAAAAGAAAAGGAGGCAGGTAACAAATTGCTATTAAAGCGATACATAAAAAGGGCAGTTTGAAGAAAATGAATATCATTAATAAACAGTCGGGCTCTGCAGCTCAATATTGGGCGTGTATGGTTACGGAAACCAGCTCCAACACATATACGACTGGCTTTCTTTTGTAATAACAGAATTGTATCTGTTGCACTCCTTGATGTTGCCCAGAGGACATTGCAATATGATATGTAAGGTCAAATAAGTGTATTGTACAACATGTATAATATCTTACCAGATACAAGATATTTCACTCTATATAATATACCAATATTACGAGAAATTGGCATACTTATGTCCTTCAAATGATCACTCCAGTTAAGATGATCGTTAATGTAAATTCCAAGAAACTTTGTTGATTTCTTTCTTTCTAGTAAGACATTGTCATGATTCACACTGAGATTTAGGTTATCAAACAATTTCCTACCTTTGAAATGGATATAATTTGTCCGTCGTTCATTGTTCATTGTTCATTGTTTACGTATTATTCAATTACGTGCTTTAATTATTGTATTGTCATCGCATGCACTAGTAGTTAGATCCCCCCCAAAAAAGCGCGCGCCCTAGTTGACCTCCAAGCAACTCTCTGCTTCCCGGGTCAAACGGCGCAAAGCAGTTGCGCAGAGACAAGGCCTTAATTTATTTCAAATCGTGACGAGTTGATAAACGCGACATCCCGCAATCACATTCGTATAGTGGGGTTCCATATGTATGCATAGAAACCCTGTTTCTGAGTGGCAAAAGATGATAAACGCACCCTATGATATCACTATTTAATCAACTTGGCGACTCCCATGGGAGAATGGGTCGCAAAGAAAGTGCAAAATGTGGAGAGATTGTTTTCCTTGTAAATAATCAAGTAGGAGTAATTTCAAGATATTTTTGGCCGGCTCACAATTTATTTAGTAGGGCTATCAGTTAAAATTTGTTGGGTTCATTTTCCTTAAAGATTACATATAGATTTATTAAAGAACAGGAAGACCCTAGCTTGCAGTTGCACCCAAGAAGATCTAAAGGCACTGACCCCTGCGCAATTAAGGCAATGCATCCAACACTGGATTGGGACAATCTTAAGAAGAGTGAACGTTGTGGCGTAGTGACTCGAGAAGAAGAAGAGGAAGACCACTTGAATAATTCTTTTGATGATTTTTTTCTTTAGACACACAAGAATTTAATTGTTTTTGTTAATGTCATGAGGTGGGTCGGATGAGATACCCGGGGTGGACCGTGTTAGGGGGCAGAGTGAACTCAATGAAAGCTCAGGGACACCAGATCTTCACCATTGATTTCATTGAAGTTTGCATCAACAACAAAAACCTGCAATTACAGAGAAAAATACAAACGATAAATAACATCATTCAAATGTATCACATTATTAAACAAGTAATACATGCGAAATGACACATGTTCCATTAAACCATATTCATTTCTAACTAAACCATCCAGGTGTTAAATATCAAACACTTTCTCTTGATTGAGCCTTACAATCTATATCGAATATGCATACATGTATTACATATATATATCAAAAACAATATAATTAGATTCCTGAATCATGACGTCACATGTCGGACAGGGACCCGGAGCGCTAGCTCAGTGCGCTAGCGAGAAGTACACACACTGAGTTTACACGTACAAGTTGCATAGTGAAAGTGGACTAAAAATCTCTCGAATTCGGGTAATTAAACTTTAAAATTGCTTATTATGCCATATGTATAATGTAAGCATTTCGATTATTCCAAATATCTTTTTTTTTTTTTTTTTTTTTTTTTTGAGATGTCAACTTATGAATGGGGATGATGATTATGATGATAATTTTCTATGCAGTTAAATTGCTTCTGTTATCAATCCTGAGACTGAAAATCATTATGATGCCGTGCAGTTCCATTTCAGATGTAGATCTAATTGTAATTAATATTTGCGGGTTTGAATCCTGCTTTGATTCGTCTATGATTAAGACCCCATTCTCACTCACTCCTAGACCGATCCAGGCTAGACCGATCCAGTGGATCCAGTGGATCGCTCCATGAGGTTCGCTTCATTTTGGGTACACACAAGCTAGACCGCTCTTGTTGCTATGGTATAGCGCGAATGAGCTAGACCGCTCCTGTTGCTGGGGGTTGCAAAGGTCAGCAGGTCAAATTTTTTCGCGTGCCGTACACATAATTTCCCGCGTAACACACACACCGACCAAAACGCACTTCCGGTTGAAGATCACTTCCTGGCACGGTTTGTGTACACACTGCAAGCTAGATCGGTCTGGGGCGATCTAGGAAGCAAATCGGTCGAGAAGATCGCTTCTCAGACCGCTTTTCTGTACACACTCGCAGTTAGACCGATCTAGCCTGGATCGGTCTAGGAACGGGGTCTTAATCTGCTTGAAATTTGCGAAGAATGATCTTAAACTTTCCAAAAAGATATCACAAAATATATCACCCAGTATGGGTCTAGTTCACAGTACTTTTACCGACTGCTGCTTTCACAGGCAAGCCAAGCCTGTCTCTGGCGCCCACCCGACCGTGCTCAAGCTCAGGTTCATGCAGATACAGGCTATGACTAGACAGAAATAACCGTCTGGTATGGGTCATTTAATAAAACTGACATTTGTCAACATTATGTATAGAGGCGGTCAGAGGAGCCAGATGTAATCTCAGCAGAACAACCGTTGATATCAGAGACTGAAGCTTTCGGTCTAGGCTATGACTTGCCCCGCAGCTGCGCCACCAAAGCCGTCTTCTTCTTTTCTTAGTCTTCCTCTTCTATCTCACCTACTTTCCCATCATCATCACTATCACTGTCACTTGCTGAGAAGCTGTTTTCATCAAGTTCGATGTCTAAATCAAGTAGGACTTCCTCCTCAAGATCGGACATTGTGATGAGATACTTGGCGTTCGAGTGACATTTACACATACATGTACACAATGCATGCAGCTGACGGTGCAGTGAGGGGGCTTGGGATAGCGCTCTCGCGCATTAGCTTAACTTGCTATGTCACGAATCAAGCGGGCTAATCAAGGGCAGAAAAACAGGTAGCGACTTCATCACTTTTGATAGCAGATTAGTCAATTATGTCACAATTTTTGAAAAGTAATAAGAATTATTAGGAAGACTGTAACATTCCCTTTGCAATGATGCCAACATTATTAAGGTTACAAGCATTTTTAAACCTTTGCTCTGGTAGTGTACTTTAAAAAGTTCTGATCAACATACATAATTCACTATTCACTTACGCAACTTTCACTATCCATTGTGAATACTTGTTCAACTTTTATACAGATAAATACCAAAAGCAATTCATACCATGACATGGGCCCTGCCATCTTAAAATGGAATGTTTACATGTGCACGCGCTCTACGTCCTCATGAAAATAACTCGCCTCCAATTTATGTAAGTGTTTGAGTGATCTCAATCAATAACAAAAAAAGAAATGTCAGAAGCAGACACTCCAAATAATCTTCCAAATTTTCCAATAATCAACCCTATACTTTACAAAGATAATATGTAGCTGCAAATAAGCAATGAATCTAGATTTTCATGAAAATATTCTGCAGTCAAGGTAATCAACCACGTTGTCCTTGAACCAATTTAACTTTCTATAATTAAAAGTAATGAAATTCAACATTAAAGTAAGCCTTCTTGACAACTATTCTTCCTATAAAAGTAACTTCTTATTATAATCACATTTCATTAAAGGCCAGGTTCATTGAAATTTGGAAAAAAGGCAAATCACACCTCTACAGATTGCTGAGAACATTAACAAAATGACTAAAGTACTTTTAAAGCCCTCACTATTGTGAGGAATAAATTAATTGCAATTTTGATACCCTTTCCAAAACCCACTCACAAAGTGAAATGACGGCGTTATTTACATGCGATAAAATGACGTCACATTATGAACAACCTGCAATCACACATTCGGGACAATGTTGGATACCCATTGCAATTTTTAGATATGGGTTAACGTTGTTTGTATATATATTACCACCAGTTATGATATTTCCTTTATTTTAGGCACTTTGAATGAGATACACTGAATAAATAATACTTTCTACAAATGTGTATTCGATTTTTATGTTATTAACCGTCACATTTGACCATAAAAATCGGAAAATAATCACATATTCTGAGGGCAGCTCAGCGTGTATGTGTCGGATCTGGGAGTGCCTAAGACATTTTGCATGCTGAACTAACGACTCTTCTGGGGCAAAATATGCGACAAGTTTACATATAATTGTCCAAATATTCATTACGAAAATGTCTGATTAGGCCGATTAGTTTAGATTTTTGATAGATAAATGGGGAAAGTGGAAGTCGAGAGAAGACTTAGATCAGTCCGGTTCGCGATTCACAGCTACTAGCTCGATCAAGCGCCGGGCCGGCTGGCCTGGCTGTGATATGCGGGCTCATGTAGATACGCAGCGACTGCGGCTGCCCCGACAGCTTGTGCTTGTCCATCGACTTTGGCAAAATCTTCCAGATCTTCTTCTAGGTCTAGATCTCCCAAATCTCCATTGTCGTTGTCGTTGTCCGAGGTACTTCCTTCTTCTATCTCCTCAAAACTCAAATCAAGTATGTTTTCGTCCATATCGATATTTTCAGGGTGACTTTGATGAAGGTAAACAACGTTGGGTAAGAATGGGTACGGTCCTCAAGAGTCAATGCAATACATGTGAATTGCACGCAAACTGCATCGCGCACCGATCAGCTGAGCGGCCCATTGTATTAATTGTTCATTGTGCTACGTCACTCAAAAATCACCTGACTTACGATGTTTTCGGGGTCTCGAGTGGGGTGATATTTCGTCAAGTTTAATCAACTTTTATAATTTTCGCACGAATTTACAAGTTACACAAATGTGATAGTTTTACTCAGTGTAATGTTCTGATTACAATGATACCAAATTCAGTCGATTTCAAAATCAATGAACCTGGCCTTTAACACACTCCACAAAAATGAGATAAAATAGAAACTTACATCGACTTTTCTCTTGGCCGGCTGTGATTACATGCCCGACTTGCACTAGAATCAGAGCATGTAATGACCTAACTAACCACGCTGCCGAAATTCATTGCAACCACATAACCATCCTATCAAAATATCACTCCGCTGTAGCAGAGCTAAGTACTGTAACAAAGCCAATATTAAACAAAAAACTTTTACATGTAAGGCTTAACTGTAGAATACCCCACCAAAACGTAGTATGTCCGTTGGTCTGCCAACGCGCCAACGTACCATTTAGTGTAGTCCCGTCCTTTAGTATTCGTGACCAGTTTCTGAATTTGCCAACGCATCGACTCGAGAATGCTAATGTGGTTATTTTTTATGTTTTCACTGCTTGCTCTGGTCTCTTACACATCAAAGTATCTTATTTATAGTGTGTTAAATATGTACACACGTTAGTTCTAAAGATTTACCCTTGATATCGCTTGAAAATCGTCAGAAATCAATGTAATTACTGTCGGAAAGTAAAGAAAATCTAGATCGGGAACTTATGGTGTCCTCTAGATGGCAAACAATGTTGGGTTGAGAACTTATGGTGTCCTCTAAATGGCAAATAAAGTTGGGTCGGGAAATTATGGTGTCCTCTAGGTCGCAAATAAAGATATATAGGAATTAAGGAGCGTTGGCGCCTTGGCACGTTGGCCCGTCCATCATTGGCAAAATAAGGAATACAATTAAATTTACATTTGTCTATCTAGGCACGTTGGCGCATTGGCACGTTGGCACGATGGCGATTTACAATTGTCTTTCTTTTAAAGTACGTGGGGGGGGGGGTTGTTTTAAATTACTACAATATGAAATGATTGGAATATCACGTTTACTTTATGATTTCATTGTTATAGAACGTTGGCACGTTGGCACGATGGCGATTTACATTCAAGACTTCCTAACTTAGGCCTAAAAAAAAAAAATGTTGTATCGCCTTTTGCGACCGACACAAAAATCTGAATATCTACGGTCGGCTTTTGAAAATTTTCTTTTTTCACCGTTCAAAAACCTTTTTTTTTTTAAATGAATAAAAAAGTATGTATATTGTTTGCTATAAATGCATAAAATCATCAAATTATTCCCAAATTCTCACTCGTCTTCTTGCCCTAGTTTCAAAATCCTGCTAGCGTAAACATGCAAGTAGACCCCAGCCTGATCGTGTACGTGTAATACCATTACCGCACTGCACCAGCTAGAAACCAGGGAGATTTGGGCGACGTTCCCTGTCTTGAATTTTTTGGGAGATGGTCGCTGTTTAGAGTTTTCTACGGAAAGGCTCACAACACTTTATTCATGACACATTTTGAAGGCACTAAAACAAAAAGGAAAATAAAAAAAAGATTTCCGACCGACCGACCCATGTTTTGGCACCTAAAGGGCAATACAACATGCTTTTTTTTAGGCCTTATCTTGGAACGTTGTCACAATTGATGGCGATTTACAATTGTCTTCCTGTGGTGTCCTCTAATTGCCAAATAAAGATATATGTCTTTGCATTATACAACATATAATATGTACTTGATTTTCTTTTTGTTGTTGTTATTTTCATTATTTTAATTGGCTAATAAAGATATGTCTTAGCATTATCATGTTGTTGTCTTTCTTCTTGTTATTATATTTTCATTATTGTTATAAATAGTAATATTATAAATCGATCGCTTTATATATCTTTAAAAATTTATAGGAAATATATAATTATATGGTACAAGCATTTCAATAGATCATGTAGACTCAGAGCTGAGATTCCTCCGCCGGTTGGCAGATTTCCGCCAATTTCAATACAGGATATAAATTTTAAAACTGAAAAATCAAATATCGCACATGAACTCACAAGCTTAGCAGCAATTTCCCTCTCATGAAAACAATGTGCTATTTTGGAGAAACTTGAAAAAGTGTGGAGGGGGTTGTGCCCCCCCTTTTTTTCAAGCGCCGCGTTCCTCTGTATGTTTGCAATATGATAGATTAACATCAAATTAATTAATTCAAAATATGCATAAAATTAAAAGATGCGAGACTAGAGTAGAAGTAGATGTTACATTTCTTTTAGTACTTTATCAATTACAGAAGATTAATATAACGAAATTGAAGTAGAATTAGATGTTGAAATTGTTTTTAGTTCATCAAAAAATAATAGATTAGTATAAAATTAGTGGAGACTCCGGTTGTCGATCCTAGGGTGACGCGGGACCCAGTGTCTGATGCGGGACCCGGTGTCCTAGGGTTAGGGTTAGAGTTAGGGTAACGCAAACTCTGGTGTCCTAGGGTGACGCGGGACCCGGTGTCCTATAGGGTAAGGGTTAGAGTAAGGGTAACGCAAACTCTGGTGTCCTATAGGGTGACGCGGGACCCAGTGTCCTAGGCTTCACCCTAGGACACTGGGTCGCGCGGGACCCGGTGTCCTAGGGTGACGCGGGACCCGGTGTCCTAGGGTGAAGCGCGACCCGGTGTCCTAGTGTGACACGCGACCCGGTGTCCTAGGGTTAGGGTTAGAGTTAGGGTAACGCAAACTCTGGTGTCCTATAGGGTGACGCGGGACTCGGTGTCCTAGGGTGACGCGGGACCAGGTGTCCTAGGGTTAGGGTTAGGGTTAGAGTTAAGGTAACGCAAACTCTGGTGTCCTAGGGTGACGCGCAACCCGGTGTCCTAGGGTGACGCGCGACCCGGTGTCCAAGGTGAGGCGGGACCCAGTGTCTTAGGGTGACGCGGACCCGGTGTCCTAGGGTGACGCGCGACACGGTGTCCTAGGGTTAGGGTTAGAGTTCGGGTAACGCAAACTCTGGTGTCCTAGGGTGATGCACTACCCGGTGTCCTAGGATGACGTGCGACCCGGTGTCCTAGGGTTAGGGTTAGGGTTAGAGTTAGGTTAACGCAAACTCCGGTGTCCTAGGGTGACGGGGGACCCAGTGTCCTAGGGTGACGGGACCGGTGTCCTAGGGTGACGCGCGACCCGGTGTCCTAGGGTGAGGCGCGACCCGGTGTCCTAGGATTAGGGTTAAGGTTAGAGTTAGGGTAACGCAAACTCCGGTGTCCAAGGGTGACGCGGGACCCGGTGTCCTAGGGTGACGCGACCCGGTGTCCAAGGTGACGCGGGACCCAGTGTCTTAGGGTGACGCGGACCCGGTGTCGTAGGGTGACGCGCGACACGGTGTCCTAGGGTTAGGGTTAGAGTTAAGGTAACGCAAACTCCGGTGTCCTAGGGTGACGCGGGACCCGGTGTCCTAGGGTAAGGGTTAGGGTAACGCAAACTCCAGTGTCCTAGGGTGACGCGGACTCGGTGTCCTAGGGTGACGGGACCAGGTGTCCTAGGGTTAGGTTAGAGTTAGGGTAACGCAAACTCTGGTGTCCTAGGGTGATGCACGACCCGGTGTCCTAGGATGACGTGCGACCCGGTGTCCTAGGGTTAGGGTTAGGGTTAGAGTTAGGTTAACGCAAACTCCGGTGTCCTAGGGTGACGCGGGACCCAGTGTCCGAGGGTGACGCCGGACCCGGTGTCCTAGGGTGACGCGACCCGGTGTCCTAGGGTGAGGCCCGGTGTCCTAGGATTAGGGTTAGGTTAGAGTTAGGTAACGCAAACTCCGGTGTCCAAGGGTGACGCGGGACCTGGTGTCCTAGGGTAAGGGTTAGGGTTAGGGTAACACAAACTCAGGTGTCCTAGGGTGACGCAGGACTCAGTGTCCTAGGGTGACGCGGAACCAGGTGTCCTAGGGTTAGGGTTCGGGTTAGAGTTAGGGTAACGCAAACTCTGGTGTCCTAGGGTGACGCGCGACCCGGTGTCCTAGGTTTAGGGTTAGAGTTAGGGTAACGCAAACTCTGGTGTCCTAGGGTGTCGCGGGACCCGGTGTCCTAGGGTGACGTGGGACCCGGTGTCCTAGGGTTAAGGTTAGGGTTAGAGTAGTGTCCTAGGGTAAGGGTTAGAGTTAGGGTAACGCAAACTCCGGTGTCCTAGGGTGACGCGGGACCCGGTGTCCTAGGGTGACACGGGACTCGGTGTCCTAGCGTGACGCGAGACCAGGTGTCCTAGGGTTATAGGGTTAGGGTTAGAGTTAGGGTAACGCAAACTCCGGTGTCCTGGGGTGACGCGGGACCAGTTGTCCTATAGGGTGCAGCGGGACCCGGTATCCTAGGGTGACGGGGGACCCGGTGTCCTAGGGTAACGTAGGACAGTTGTTCTCATGTTATACATTTTTCAACAAATATAATTTCTAATACTGTAATAGAAATAAATTATGTCTTTTCATTTCTCAGCCACGACTTTTCCTCATAGACACAATTAAAGGTTTCGTGGTTAATGATTCAAAATATGTTTCCATCATCTAAATCTTGTTGCGTGATTCATGTACCTTCACCTCTACAGTGATACATCACAATTCACAGGTAAAAACAACACCCTTTTTTGTAATATAAGAAGAAGATGGGCCCCCTCCCCTGGCGCTCAAGGGGTGGATGTTGATTTAAAAAAAACCACTGCCCCCTTTGAGCAAAAAATCGGCCGGCACGATTTTCAAATTTTCGGGGGCAATATAAAAATTGTGCTCAATATCCCCCCTCCCCACTGAGCTAAAAATCGGCCGGCACGATGTTCAAATTTTCGGGAGCAAAAAACAAAAACATTGTGCTCACTACCCCCCCCCCCCCCCCCAATGAGCTAAAATCGGCGCCGCGATTTTCAAATTTTCGCACGAAGTGAGCCCCTTTTTTGGCCCCCTCTCTTGCCGCAGGCTGGATCCGCCCCTGAGTACTACTACTACTACTACAGATTCTGGAAATGCCTTGTTTCACTATCACTATAAGTATTACTTATCACTCAGTATAATTTTATATATTTTAATATTTTGTAAACCAAAATAAATAACCAAGAAAATGCAAACATATTATGTAAATAACCCACTTACCAAATGAGGAGAGCAGTTATGAGATAATTCGTTCATATGATTGTATATGAAATGAATATATGGATGAATATCGACCTTTAGGTGGTTAACAAAATTGTTTTACATTTGGTTGTGTACAAAACAGTTTCGATTAGTGCTTAGCATATTTTACTATTAGACGAATATTTAACTGGTACAAGCGAAACTTTCATTTAAAAATTATAACGTTTATAAAATTATGAACATAATTATGTGTGATGGTTGTATGTATGTGGGCAATTTAGGGGGGGGGGCACAAAGTCCCGCACGCCTACTTTTTAAAGTTTTTCAAAAATGACTAATTATACGTACGATCGAAGAATAAACTTTTTACTGCAATTAATATATATATATATATATATATTTAATTTGATAAATGCCCTTTTCCTTTGTAATGTGATAATACCCTAAATTAAAATGTGATAGTTTCAAATAGAAAAATCTACCTTTTCCTTTATAATAAATAGCAATATATTCTACTTAATAATATCCTTTTTCATCCGCAATCAGGGGCGTATTTATGAGCGAAATTACTCACTTAATAGTCACACACACAGTTACCCCTTCTCATCGTTATTATGCCCTTTCACCTAGCGGTAATTACCCCTTTTATTTGTAATACTACCAGGAAGACGTACAAACAATAACATAACTAATAATAATTAAAGACAGTGACAAATATAATAATAATTAAAACGGGGCATGAAGTTAAATAACAAATGTAACATTGTTTGTCATTTTTCGGAGGAAATTACAAGGACATAACATAATAAAGAGAAGTAACCGACAAAAAAATGCTATAAATGTATGTAATAAGCCTGGCGTGGCTCATCTTAAACGGCGCATGTCGGAAGTAGTCAGTATAGAGCGTTAGGTAAAATTCTATTTCGTGGTCTTTATAATTATAAGGGAGTAAACGTTATTGATCAATAATATTGCTAGTGCACAAGGACACATGGATAAAGCATTCTAAGTTGATATTGATATAAAAAAGAGGTGCGAGATGTGTATTGAGAGAAAATACCAGGAAGTGTGCTTAACTTTTCAATATCTCATGGCTCAGAAATAGTGAAAGCTGATTATATAATTATTTTTATTTCCAAACATAAAATAATAAAATGGATTGGTAATTGATAACAATCAGAAAATAAACTGTTCTTTTTATTATCAAGGATGTAAAGCAAATTGTGTACTTAGATATTCAGTATATATAGCACCTTACAATTGTAATTCTTTTTTTGTGTAATTGCTATAGATAATGTAACATAAGAGAGCTTATACAAAGATAGTGTTATCTTCAATAATAAAAAAGGTTGGCACGTCTGCACGTTGGCGATTCAAATTCAAGTCTCTCAACTAATGTTGTCTCGTTGGCACGTTGGCGCGTTGGCACGTTGGCGATTTAAATTCAAGTCTCTCAACTTATGTCGGCTCGTTGGCGCGTTAGCACGTTGGCGATTTAAATTCAAGTCTCTCAACTTATGTTGGCGCGTTGGCACGTTGGCGATTTAAATTCAAGTCTCTCAATTAATGTTGGCTCGTTGGCACGTTGGCGATTTAAATTAAAGTCTCAACTTATGTCGGCTCGTTGGCACGTTGGCGCGTTGGCGATTTAAATTCAAGTCTCTCAACTAATGTTGGCTCGTTGGCACGTTGGCGATTTAAATTAAAGTCTCAACTTATGTCGGCTCGTTGGCGTGATGGCACGTTGGCGATTTAAATTCAAGTCTCTCAACTAATGTTGGCTCGTTGGCACGTTGGCGATTTAAATTCAAGTCTCTCAACTTATGTCGGCTCGTTGGCACGTTGGCGCGTTGGCACGTTGGCGATTTAAATTCAAGTCTCTCAACTTATGTTGGCTCGTTGGCACGTTGGCGATTTAAATTCAAGTCTCAACTTATGTCGGCTCGTTGGCACGTTGGTGCGTTGGCACGTTGGCGATTTAAATTCAAGTCTCTCAACTAATGTTGGCTCGTTGCACGCGTTGGCACGTTGGCGATTTAAATTCAACTCTCTCAACTTATGTTGGCTCGTTGGCGTTGCGTTGGCACGTTGGCGATTTAAATTCAACTCTCTCAACTTATGTTGGCTCGTTGGCGCGTTGGTACGTTGGAGAAAGTCTCTCAACTTATGTTGGCACATTGGCAAGTTGGCGCATTGGCGACTTAAATTCAAGTCCCGTCTCTCAACTTATGTTGGCTCGTTGGCACGTTGGAGAATTAAATTCAAGTCTCTCAACTTATGTCGGCTCGTAGGCACATTGGCACGTTGGCGATTTAAATTCAAGTCTCTCAACTTATGTTGGCTCGTTGGCACGTTGGCGCATTGGCAAGTTGGAGAATTAAATTCAAGTCTCTCAACATATGTCGGTACGTTGGCACGTTGGCGATTTAAATTCAACTCTCTCAACTAATGTTGGCTCGTTGGCACGTTGGCGCGTTGGTACGATGGCGATTTCCATTCAAGACTATATCTCGGCACCTAGTACTTTGACAGGTTGAAGCGTTGGGTTGGTGGACAAAAAAACCCCTTAAATCCGCATGGTGGGGTATTCTAAAGTTGTTCCACATGTAATTCATCAATAACAACCCTTGATAAAGAAACCCTCCTATTTCAGCAACTGATATATAAATTAAAGGTGTAAGTCAGGCGCCATGTTCGAGTTCGGTTTGGTTCGGCAGAGTTCGGCAATTTTTTACCCGAACTTCGGGGTTCGGTAATATAATAGCAAGCAGCCTAATAGCTACGGTGGTCGGCGCTGGGCGGGCCGGGCGGGCCCGACCAGCACGGAGGACTTCTGCCCACCACTCCTGATGAAAAACACTGCTTCCGACCGGCACGTATTTCACATAAAAACTGCTTTAAACGTAACTATTTTAGTACTTACATTCATATTTCCGTTTTGAATCATGTTTTATTTGCAGTTTTACAAGAATCATCTTTTCAATTTGAAAATAAATGATATATTTTAAAGATTTGCCGAGATGGTTGTTGTCTAATTAATGTTACGAGTCATGAAAGCTGCCATCTCGAATTTACCGATGTATACGTTATAATACACAGAGATAGCAGCCCAGGCTCGTTCGATTGCTGTTATTATAAATGTTTATTTTAAATGGGGTAAATAATAAAATTCCTAATTTTCCTGAATAAATAAATTAGAATACTATAATATGTATTTATTTCGTTATTTAGATGGTAAAATTTGTCCGATATTGTTACAATTATTTTTTAATTTTTTTTTATTGTTTGGGTTTGATCCGAACTTGTTTTGATCAGCGCCTAGTAGGCACGTGTATTCTTGTTTATAGCTTGCGATCGCGACGTTGCAGAGGTCAGGATTTGGGATTTAAATGGCGTCAGTGAAGTCGCGCCCACGACTGGAGAGGCATGAATTACAAAGGAGGAAGATGGGAAAAAAAGTAAATATAGAATGAGCAATCATGACATGAAAATTAGGTATAAAATGACAAGTTAATTAGCCTGCAGAAACGTTTTAAAATTTTCTGCCGAACATCCGAACCAGTGCCATGTTCGGCGAACTTCCGTTCGGTTCGGCGGTTCGGCTACAGCACTAATATAAATTATTATCAAAACATCAAATTACATTTCTATGGCGTAGAGACATCAAACACCTAAGATAATTGAAAGTACTCAGGCCGACCATCTAAAAATTCTGATCACCTGTCTACAAATCAAATAAGCCTTGTTATCTTAAAGGAATTTCTGTCTTCCCACATTAAGAATGTGAATATCAATACAACTGTGTTATGCATATATATTTGGTGATAAATATAAGAATGCAATGAGAAATTAGTACTAGTAAATAAATATATGCATGTATATAGATGAGTTACTTAACTATATTGATAAACCATGCAGGTTCAGACTCTCAGCCTTCGTCAAGTCAAGTGTCCCACACCAGCCTCATCACAACACCTAGCAGAAGCACTGTGTTCTATGCCAAACCTGACTGACCTGGCACTCTTTAAAGGAGATCTCACTGAGGAGTTCTACTCTACATTGAAAGCAAAGGCATCATCCATACACGTATGTACATACTAATGTAAATGTCATGGAAAGGGTCATTGAAAAAAAAAGAGTACATGTAGTAATGATTTTATGATGCACATGTATATATGAATTTTTAATTCCAAATACCCTTTTGTTTTTTAATATCCATCACCGAATATGTCGGAATATTCATGAAATGTGGATGAAAGCATACTACACATGTACTGATTCAGTAGAAATTCAATTGTGCATAAGATTGACATTTTTTAAAAATCAATAGTCAATATCCAACCTTTTCCAAATTTGATTGATAGGACAAATATGTCATATGGATTTTTAAGAGCCAATTTTAATAAAGGCTTGAATTTTACCAAACTGTACCATTGCAAAAAAAATGAACAAACCTCCTGACGTAGAGGTCTTGTGCACATGAAATCCAGAGTTATGAATACCTTTAATACATTGATAGCAAATGCATATTTATGGGTTTTATTAATGGAGGCACGATAGCTCAGTTGGTAGAGCAGTGGTCTCGTTATCCGGTGACCCGGGTTCGAAACCAAGTCGATGCGCTAGTGCCCTTTGGTAAGGCATTAATCCTCACTACCAGGTCCCTCAGAGAGGACCTAAAGCCGTTGTCCGTCTGGTTGCTTACTTACAAGCATTTATGCTTTCTTAGCAGTCAGGTAAAATAACCATCACAACCATCACAATTTCAGTGTTAGTAGGAATAGGACTGATCAATGCAAACAGATTGGAAGCCCTATAAAGAATAGTAGAATACATATTGAATTTATTTAAAAAAATCACTCTTACTATAAAATCATCCTCTCCATATAAACTTTAGTGTGTTTCTTTTCTCAATAGACAGAAATTGAATTTGAAAATAAAATCTATTCATTGATTTTTGTTGAGAATGTCATTATAAATGCAACTATGTAATTTGTGTTAAATGTAAGAATACAGTGAGAAATTAGTAAGAGCATGTATAGATGAGTTACTTAACTATATTCACAATTAATGCAGGTCCAGACTCTAGGGCTCTATGATTTTCTGGCGCTTCCCAATCCAGCCTCATGGCATCACCTTGCAGTAACACTGTGCTCTATGCCAAACCTGACTGGCCTGGTAATTAAAAACAGGATCATAAATGAGGAGCTCTGCACTACATTGAAAGCAAATGCACCTTCCATACAGGTATGTGTGTCCTAATGTAAATGTCATGGAGGGTCATTGAAAGAAAGAAACGGCAGTAACAGTTTAATGGTGCATGTTCTAGGACACCTACTCTCTGGACAACCAACCTCCGGATAACCACCCTTAGGATAACCACCCTCTAGAACAACTACCCCTTAGGACAACTACCCCCTGGGGCAACCACCCTCTAGGACGACTATCCCCCTCCCCCGGACAATTACCCTCAGGATGATTACCCCCAACCAACTACCCCGGACAACTACCCCCCAGACAACTAACCCCTAGGACAACCATCCTCTTTTGTTTCCCCTACCGTAATCCCCTTAATCCCCCTCTGAGACTGCACAGCTCCCTGGTAGCACTAAGTCCTCCTTTTCCACCCACAGCCCTGCCCAGCGAGCACGGCAGCTTATGCGTCGCCGGCCCGTACTTGGGGTGAAAAGTGGTGATGAAGTGACAACTTCTAACACTCGTCCAACAAATGGGCAAGCATATCACACAATTTCATGTAGTTCTTTTGGGAGATAAACCTTTGGACTACCTTCCTAGCTATGTACAAACTTTGGAAATTTGCGGAAAATGTCAATACATATGTAGTTAGATGAGAAGGAATTCTGGCGCCCCTGAAGCGGGGACTGGAGGGGAGAAGGAGGAGGGGAGGGGAGGGAGAGAGAGTTACGGTTTTAACCCTTACCGTGCCTCGTAGCTGTCAATAATTAGATAAATGTCAATAATCAGATTTGACATTTAGAGGCATGATATTAGTACTAAACATAATTGCCAAACATGGATATAATGTCCAATGTTGATTTATTTAATTGCTAACAAACGTAACTTATAAGGGGCTTATTTTTCATCACCATCCAATTTCGGAAGACAGGTACCTAATTTTTATGACCCGGGAGGATACGCAGTCACATTCATCTTGTTTATTCTGCATTGTGTACATTACATATGGGTAAATGTCTATTTTGGTTGTTCATTCTTGATGCTGCACAGCAACCAACAGTTAAAGGGATAGTTCAGTTCTTGTTAAGACTGCAAATGCCTTCAAAGTGCATGGTTATTACTCTTATTCTTATTTATGACATTTCTTGTGCCATTTTAGGACCTAAAATTGCTATGAAGGTAATTTTAGACCCCGAAATGTGTGAAATTTAGATTAAATAGGATCATACCAATTCAGTTCCAATTTTTAAAAAAAATAAGGTAACCGTTAATTAATTAATTATTTAATAATAACAATACACGGGCCGGCTGGTTGTGCATATTATAACCAATACGAAAAAGCCAACAAAAAGCCAACATTGGCACTGGTCAGAATAAAATGTATTAGGCGCTATCTCGTTTTTTCAACGGCTGGTTCAAAATTATTGAATATATTTGTGGTGCCGCCGTCTCTGAACCGATTTTGATCAAACAAAGATGATTTTTTCATTTAAATTGTATGTTCTTTCAAATTTGACACTTAGTTTTTCATTATCTCACAACAAAATTATTTTGTGTAGCGCCCTCTGCAACAGAACTCAGCTACCCCTTTAATTCTATAAATTAACTATTTAAGATGCACAAGATTCTAGCCTGTTAAGTCAGGACATATATTAGAAATAGAACTATTCTGAAACACATTGCTTACAGGAAAGGAGGCAGATTCCACCCACCCAAGCCGAGTTAGGGTTGAATTGTTAAAGTAATGCTCTTCTGTTCTCTGCTGTTTTCCTCTGATCCTCTGATAACATGTATTTTTTGTATTTTTTAATATTTTTTATTACTTGATGTCAATATCATAATTTTATTACTACTGCTATACTGGATATACTGCTACCAGTACTACTGCAGTAAAACTATTACAGTTTTCATGAAATTTCAATATGTATTGGATCAATTTCTTTTAGAAATTTTTACAAATCACTTGTGCAAAATTGGTCTTACTCTAGCTTTGTTCAATTCTGCATACGGGGAACTTTTTTAATTCTCCATACTTCTTTTGTTTATGGGATGTTACTGTACATAGCTCTTGGGTGTATATTTCCCAAGAAAATAGATTATATGCCAGAATGAAATAGATCCAAATACTTGTAACTGATGTTGCTGTTATATGTTACAGGGTTGTTTTCCTCAGATTAGGAAGGGAAACTTCAGGTTCAATGGAGTTGCTCAAGATGACTTGAACTCATTTCTCAACACCCTGACTTGTTTGCAAAGGTTGGTACAGTAGGCCTATATATGATTAATCCGTATGCCTCCGCTACAAAGTAGCCGGAGGCATTATGTATTCAGGTTGTCTGTCCTTCCGTCCGTACGTCACATTCTCGTGATCGCGTTATCTCAAGAACCGATTGAGGTATTCCCGCTAAACTTAGGTCATGTATGTATCTTGCAGAGCCAATGAACTGATTTGATTTGGGGGTCACAAGGTCAAAGTTCAAAGGTTACAGGGCTCGCTATGTATGCAAAAATAGTTTGTGATCGTGTTATCTCAAGAACCGATTGATGGATTCCCGCTAAACTTAGGTTATTTAAGTATCTTGCAGAGCCATTGAATGGATTTGATTTTGGGGTCACGAGGTCAAAGTTCAAAGGTCACAGGGCTCATTATGTATTCAAAAATAGCTTGTGATCGCATTATCTCAAGAACCAATTGATGATTACAGCCAAACTTGGGTCATGTATGTATCTTGCAGAGCCAATGAACCGATCAGATTTTAGGGTCATGAGGTCAAAGGTCAAGGGGCTCATTATGTATGCCTATAAATAGCTTGTGAACACGTTATCGTTAGAACCGACAGATGAATTACTTTCAAACGCAGGACATGTATTTATCTTGCAGAGTCAATGAACTGATTAGATTTTAGGGTCATGAGGTCAAAGATCAAAGGGTCATACATGTATATGAAAATAGCTTGTAGTCACAATATTCTGAGAACCTGTTAATGGATTACAATCAAATTTGAATTAAAAAAATTGCTTCCGTTTTGGTTTGTAAAATCGCTCTATGGTGGAGGCATCATTTTTCGACTGCGTGCATGCAGTCGAAGATCCATCTAGGTTTTTTAAAATCAGATAACATGTAGCCTTTTGAGGAGTAGTGCAATACAGAAATAATATAAAGATCCTCTAATGGAATACTAAGAAAAGATATAATGATGATACATGTATATACCCCTGCTGGGACCATGCAATATTGTGATACTGTTTACTTTAAGAAAAAAATGAAGATTTCTTGTCTGACAGAACTAACTATTCAGTAACAGCTTTATTCAACAAATTCCCTACTGTAAAATGAAATCAATCAACTTAAAATTTCTTGATTTTTTTTGTTCGTTATACATATATATATATATATATATATATATATAATATTTGTTTGGGGCTGTAGTCTCTTCTATTTCTTTTTTCTTCTTCATTCACAGATCAAAATGTTTCTTGAGACTAGTACATTCAATAATGCCAATAGTAGTTGATTTTTATTTCTCATCTTTCATTCAGATAATTAATAAGAAAATCTGTTTCCTTTACAGAGAACTTGACCCAGACGGCTCAAGTGACTCAGATGGCTCGGTTACTCGCAGGCCTTACAAGAGGCCAGCTACTTGTACTCTGTCAAGAGTTCCACAGGATGATCCTGAAATTCCAGAGAAGCAATCAAAGTATGAAGTCTAGTTGCTATGGTATTGGTAGAGTAAGACAGTGTCCCACTGGTAACACTTCATCTTGACTTTGTGTTTGTATGATACAGGGCTCCACACTAACTTATTTTTGGAAAAGAGGTTCAGACTTAACATTTTACAGTTTGTATGCATGAGCCCTAAGTAAAAACTTCAAAATTCAGGGGTCCAGACCTAGATTGTGGGTGTCCATGTTTCCCGGCTAGCCTGCTAGTTTCAAGCCCTGGGCTGATAGCAAGAAATTTAATGGCGATGTTTCCAAATGTTTGAATATTTGTAAAAAGGCTGTTTTCTTCTTTTTCCCTTTGATAAGAACAGTCCACTATCTGGTGTTATTGTATAAATTTTACGAGAAAGAGAACATAACATTGCCACAATGTTCAAAAACATGTGAAAGGCCTATGTAGTAAGTGATGCAAAAATTGGATACGTTTTGTGAATGTGTACTCAGTAAGCCCCAAACAGAGTAGTATCAAGAGCCCATTGTGTACCGGTATTTGTTTTATACATAAACATGTATATATATAGGGGGGGACTGTAGTCTCTTCTATTTATTTTTTTCTTCTTCATTCACAGATCAAAATGTTTCTTGCGACTATAGTACATTCAATAATGCCAATAGTAGTTGATTTTTATTTCTCAAATTTCATTCCTTTACAGCAAACTTGACTCGGAAGGCTCAAGTGACTCAGACGGCTCAAGTGACCCGGACGGCTCAAGTGACCCGGACGGCTCAAGTGACCCGGACGGCTCAAGTGACCCAGATGGCTCAAGTGACTCAAGAGCCCATTGTATACTTGTTTTATGCAGAAAGGGGTTATGTTGTTCTGGAAAATGTTTTTGAAAATACTCAAAATAGGGGTCATTTTTTACTCGGCTATGATCATGCATTATGCCAGTGTATAGAAGGTGACAACCCCTGGGACTAGTAGTTATTATACAAATGATGCATGCCCATGAGTTCATTATACTTGAGTTGAGGATGTGTGTATCTATCGCACGAAGCCGTTAGGCTGATTGCGATAGATACACACAGCCTCAACGAGGGCGGATAGATCGTTTAATAAACGAATGAAAACATGCATCATTTGTTTTATACTCCAAAACTCCTAGATCCTTGTTATTTGATGTACAAAGAATTTATTCAAGATTGTTTCGTGACAGTATGGCTGACAAATAAATATCAAGTTTAATAGGCTTAATTAAGTGCGCATACAGAGATAAGCGCACTTACCTCTATGCATGTATGCATAGTGCTGCGCAAGAATATGCCTACACACAGAAAAGCGCTCTAAACCTTTATGAGCACTACTGCGCATCATGTACATGCACTAAAAAACATTGGATAGTACTGGAAACTATTACACGCTTTTTCATGAAAAACGTGGGATAGTCTCAGTAAATGAATCACACGTGACCGCGCATGACCAATCATTTGATTAGCATCTAGGAGTGAGTTGTATAAAATGATAATAACGATTGGTTCTGATATAGTACACAAGCCCGTTATGCCAAGACACTCCTGGCGCTCAAACATTATTAGCCTGGTCCTAGGCGGCGGCCAAATATATAGCGCTTTGGCATATCGGGTGCCCATTTATACCTGGGTGGAGAGTGGCAAATGTGGATTAATGCCATATCAAGGATGTTAGTGCATTAGACAGTTTATGTAGTGCATGTACCAAGTATATGTGTATTGTAGACTTTTACCATTTTGTTTTAGGTGATTTGTATGCAATGTATGAAATACCACCCAACTTTCACAAAGTGAGTTATGAGTTGAAGTATGTAATATTTCAAATTATCTTATCAAAATGTCACTGTATATGTCAATGTCATCGCACATGTTCAATAAAAATCTAAATTAAGTTGTGAATTTGTTACCAGAAATGACCCAGATGTTAAGAGCCATATTGCTCTAGTTATCTTGTCTATGAACTTGATAGAACTCAGTATGATAGTTGAGAACTAGCTTTGTCTGGTATTAAGGGTGTATGTCATAGGCCTGAGTTATCAGTGTAATGATTTTGTCTGATGTGGATTGCTGTATGTAAATTTAGAACACATCCGGTTCTAGATTTTAAAATCCATATTTTCCAGGATTTTCTCAACATCACTCCAGTTTATATGTAAATATGCTGCTATAATGTTAAGATACATGTCTCTTTTGTCATTGTAACATGTCTGAGTTATCAGTTTGATATTTAATTTGACATGGATTATTGTTATGCCTCCGCCACCGAAGGTGGTGCCGGAGGCATCATGTTTTTGGGTTGTCCGTCCGTACGTCCGTACGTCCGTCCGTACGTCCGTCCCGTTTGACCGTTATCACAATATCTCAAGAACCATTTAAGATTTAAACTTAAGACTCAGGAATAGTATTTATCACCATAGGAAGACGATCTGATTAGATTTTGGAGCACGTATGTCAAAGGTCAAGGGTCACAGAGGTCAACTTATGAAATTCCATACATTGAGATTGTTATCATGATATCTCAAGAACCACTGGAGATTTAAACTTCAAACTTAGTGATAGTGTGTATCACCATAGGAAAACAATCTGATTATATTTTGGAGCACGTAGGTCAAAGGTCAAGGGTCACAGAGGTCAACTTATGAAATTCCATACATTGAGATCGTTATCGCGATATCTCAAGAACCACTGGAGAATTTTCACTTCAAACTTAATGATAGTATGTATCACCATAGGAAGACGATCTGTTTAGATTTTGGAGCATGTAGGTCAAGGGTCACAGAGGTCAACTTGTGAAATTCCATGTCTTCAGCTCGTTTAATATGACTTTACATTTGATATTCGATATGATGTAATTTTAATGGAATTTCTGAAAGGATTATGCTTTTATTGCAAGACTTTTCGCCTGTAGAGTATGACGTCACTCGGTGTTGAGGCTGGTGTTGAGCTATCGATAACGCGATCAGTATCGTCCTTCTAAACTGACCGTCGGTGTTGGAGCTCGGTTTAGCAGCCTTTCCATGCTCTCAACACCAACACCAACACCGAACACCGTACTTGAAATCACTCAATGTCTTATGGGTACACAGTTCATGAGAAAAAGCAAAAGGCACTGACAATTGAATTTCATATGCAGCGCATGTCATTCTTTAAAAAAAAATCAAATGAAAACGAGCTTTAATTCTTTATAATGGCAATACATGGTTACTTTTTATGCCTCCGCTACAAAGTAGCCGGGAATTATGTTTTCTGGTTGTCAGTCCGTGCGTATATACGTGCGTGCGTGCACGTGCGTCTGTGCGTCGCGTCCCGTTCTCGTGATCGCGTTATCTCAAGAACCAATTGATGGATTACCGCCAAACTCAGGTCATGTATGTATCTTGCAGAGCTAATGAACTGATTAGATTTTGGGGTCACGAGGTCAAAGGTCACAGGGTCCATTATGTATGCAAAAATAGCTCGTGATCGCGTTATCTCAACCGATTGATGGATTACCGCCAAACTTGGGTCCTGTATGTATCTTGCAGAGCCAATGAACTGATTAGATTTTGGGGTCACAAGGTCAAAGGTCACAGGGCTCATTATGTATGCAAAAATAGCTCGTGATCGCGTTATCTCAAGAACCGATTGATGGATTACCGCCAAACTTGGGTCATGTATGTATCTTGCAGAGCTAATGAACTGATTAGATTTTGGGGTCACGAGGTCAAAGGTCACAGGGCTCGTTATGTATGCAAAATAGCTTGTGATCACGTTATTTCAAGAACCGATTGATGGATTACCGCCAAACTTGGGTCATGTATGTATCTTGCAGAGTCAATGAACTGATTAGAATTGGGGGTCACGAGGTCAAAGGTCACAGGGCTCATTTTGTATCCTAAAATAGCTCGTGATCGTGTTATCATTAGAACCAACAGATGGATTACAATCAAACTTGAATTTTAAAAATTGCTTCCATTTTGGTTTGTAAAATTGCTCTATGGCGGAGGCATTTTTCGACTGCGCGCAGTTGAAGTTCCATCTAGTTTGTATATGTTTTTAACTACATTCACCAGTACTATATAATAAATCCATTCAAGGAAATATTTTCCAGGTTTTTTAAACATCATTTCAGTGTACATGTAAATATGCTACTATAATTGTACGATACATGTTTATTCTAATTGTATTCAGTACTGGATTTCAATGATTTTTATGATAAATATTCCAGGCTTTTCTTTGCATCATTATGATTATGATTATGCAATGGTATCATACATGTATATTTTGAACCTGTATATGTTTGCCATACTTGCCTTGTAAATAAGTTTTACTTCTGTAGTAAGTTTGCATTCCTGATTGACTTATAAGATACAAACGTATAGACACTACTCTTATGAGCATTATGTTACCTTGCCTTTTGATCACCATCCTCTTCTGATTAAGTGCTGTCATTTTTATAATCCACTCTGATTTTCATAATAGACAATGCGAATCACTCAGATCTGTGAGTTTATTCTGAATTTTGTCATGCAAAGGGATCTACTAAACAGGTCTTTCTATATTTGGATGATCATGAATTACTGAAATAAAGTTTGCAGTGCCATAGATATTTCAACATTTTGATGTACAAAGGAGACAAAAGAATGTGCTAGTTGCATGTAGTTTGATGATTGTGTATTTGTATCCTATAGCTGTAATGGTGTCACGCGAAACTCGACATTCTGTTATATTTGCACGACTGTGCAATATAACAACCTTATTTTGCATGTTATAACACATTCAAAAGTGAATTAGACTGTGCACATCTCTTCTAGTTCTCTACACGTACACATTGCTTGCATTGTCTCAACGTACTGCACGCATCTGACACGAAGGCAACCTGAAAGTAATCAAGAGGGCATGACTCCAAAGGTTTGCAAATACCCACAATTTTATATAACAAATATTGCATGAATTTCATCATTCAGTGTAACATGTATTCACCTTCGAATTCAGAATTCCCCTAGTGCCCTCATATTTCATGCTCAGCCTATGGCCTCAGTAAAATATAACTTCACTCAGGAAATTCTGAATTTTTCGGTTCATAAATGCAGGAGCCTATGCTAATTCTGAAGTGAGAGAAGCTGATGTAAAGCATATCCTTTTTATGTAAAATACAACTGTATGCATGTACATACAAACATACAAGTATATATTCATCTTATTGAAATGTTCATTACGTCTGGTTAGGGGATATTTTTAATCAATTTCATTTAATCTATATAAACCCCTATAATATATACTGTATTGACAAATTTAAGCTTGATAAGACTCAAATTTATACGAGTGCAAAGTTTGAATAAATCTGAAAATCAAATGAAATATGATTCATCTTACTTGTGATTATTTGGAAAATAGGAGCAGCGAAGTATGGATAAAAGAATGAGAAATGAAAAAGAAAATGGGATACGAAAAAGGTGTGAACATAAAGGAGATACATGCATATTTTATTGAACTAACCTCTTATGAATTTCGGAACTTTTGTAGATTTTACCACAGTGACTGCCATTATTTGTTGTATTTCTCTCAGTCTCTCTCTCTCTAACATTACTTGTTTGTTTATGCTTGTTATTATATATATTGTTTGTCAATGTAGTATTTATTTCTTGTTATTTTATGTTATTTCTAGTCCAGTCATATCAGAAAATGATGCAAGAGTTGAAACAATAGTTGAGTAATCAATAACAAGATAGAAGAAGCAAAAGCAAGGGGTTTTCCCTGTTTATCAATACATCGAGAGAGAGAGAGAGAGGGGGGTAGGGTAGAGAGAGGGAGGGAGAGGGATATATATAGAGAGAGAGAGTGAGAGAGAGGAAGAGATAGAGAGAGATGGAAAGATAGATGGAAATATACAGATGGAAAGATAGAGAGAGGGATATATATATAGAGAGAGAGAGAGGAAAAAAGAAGGGGAGATATAGAGAAATACAGAGATGGAGAGACTGAGAGATGTGAAATAAAAGGATAATAAGGTGAATTAAATTTAGCCCATTCAACTCTTTTCAATGAAGTATCTTTTGCGAATTATTCTCAATTGCTGTTAAACACTTGTTTCCCTTACCTCCTCTCTCATCTGAACTGTCTTTTCTTTTTTTTCACCATTCAATATCTCTCATCTTTCATTCAGTACACAATATACAAGTTAGACAGGACAATTAGATTATGAAAATTACAAATATATTGTTATTCCATACAACCCATACATTCAATTCAGCTTTGTGTTGAAGGCACACAGATAGATTACAGCATGGATTAATAAAAATCGGCAAAATCAGAAGAAAAAAAATTAACTTCATTATCTGATATCAATATCTGTCTATCTTAGCATATTAAGACAATGGAACAATATGTCAATGAAACTTTCCACATTACATGTATACACCAATGCCGAAATGTTTGAACAATACATCCCATGTCAAACATTTCTTAGACATGCACTGCTTTCGAAAAGAAATTGCTCATCAGTGCTTCGTAACTATTGCACACATTTATAAATAAACAATTGGCAATACGAATTATGGCAAGTAAAAAATCTGATGTTTGGACTGGGTAACTGTCAGATTGAAAGTACATTGCTATCATATCTACATACTAAAACTAAAGCAAAATGTAGTACCATACAAGCACCTAGTATAAATATATTGCAGGTTATGGTAAAAATTTAAAATGCATCAATATTTACAAAAAGTAATGTACAGGTACAACATTTCAATCCCTGTATGATAACTGAAGAAATTTCTAGTACAGAAAACAATGAATATTTCATGCCTGAAATAAAAATAATAACCCCAGCAGGGTACGGAATTATAATTTCACTTGTGATTTGTTTTCATTTCTTTCAAAACTATGAAAATAATACATTTACATGGCTCAAGCATGCAAACCAGTAAGAAACAGTGTTCATATACGTATGTACAGTACTTGTACAACATTTCAATCAATAAGGCACAGCACTTGACTACTTGTCAAATCAAAATACTCAGTCAAATATTTATATAACATCACACGCTACCATATTCACTTGATAAAAAATTAAGACAAGTTAAAAAATTTCTGTGTGCAAAACATTCAGTATAGAAGTATAAACATTAATATCGAACAAGGTTCCCATATATATATATATATATATACCAAACATTACAGTAATTACTTTTCCACATGTAGAAACCATAACACACTTGTTTAACAGAAATTCAGCTGATCACCTGGAAAAGCAAAAAGATACTTATATATCATGCCTGAAACAGAGAAAAAAAACTCTGGCAAGTTATAGAATGTTTTCTCATATAATACTCTTTAGAACAAATTTATGCAAACAATATATAAATGGTTCAATGTTGTACAGTGTACTACTGTGAAAGCAGTGTTCATATTATCATTGATCTACATAACTCATTGTTCATTGTTTGTAGACCCTCTACCAATACTTCACTTTGGTGTGGTAATCTTTGAAACAGTCCTTCAGGCAACATTGGAAGGTCGCATTTGTCGCAGCAGTAGCGTGTCTGATCGTTTCTTCCTGTATCCTGTTGCTTTCTTGGCGTATATACACGATGAAGTCTGGTTTATAGTATAGGGTGAGGGTTCAAATAACAAAATAGCAAAACACAAAACAAAAACGCTCCATTGCTATAGAAGCATGATTTTACTTTCGTACATTTCACGCCCCCTTTGGAAAATCCTGGATCCGCCCCTGGATGTATTATATAGCGATTATAAATGTTTCTCCCGTCATCAAGATAATGGCTATATGTTCCATCACATGTGAGAAGACATAAGTGATTCATGTGGATTATACATTTTTAGCTTTCTGAGCATAAAACCACATACCTTTCAAGGAAAATGGAAGGTACATTAAAACAAACTACATATTAAAGCCCCACTGTACTACTTGTAGCCACTTAATTGCTCCCTCTATATAGAAAACAATCCCTAAGCGGTGCCTGTTGGTCCCCCATTATCCTCTTTTTCTGATATTAATTGAGAGCTGAGTTGATGAGATAACCAACTGTCAGTGACCACACTAATCCCTCTAATCCCTCCTGGCCAAACTAGTGCAGAGGGGCTTTAATAAAAGGAAAATAGATATAAACTTACTTGTTATTGTTGTGGTGAAATACTTGATATTGCATGATACATGACATTTTATATTATCAGACTTGGCTATAATTACGTTTGCGACAGTCATTTGCTTGGCCAGTTAAATAAATATAATCGTTAATAGTAATTATACTGTATTTGGTATCACATGGTTTGTAGCACTTTTTGTTGGTCCAAACTTTGAAAGAAAATAATTTCTAAGTACAACAATTTGATGTGTTTTTATCAGTCAGATGTGTCACGATTTTACTGATCTAATGAATGGGTTGGGCACTGAGGAAAACATTTGACTCTAAATGCGGTACATTAAATTATATATATCCCATCCCCAAAAAGGTTCTGATAAAATGATAGTTTTAATCTGTTATGATGTCATATAAAAAGAAGAGGACAAGGAAAGAAAAAGGAAATAAAAAATATGAAGAATTTAAGAGGAAAAGTGAACAGAGTGTTCTATGACCACATGCACTTCTCCCATTTCTCTCTCTCTACCCCCTCTCTCTCTCTCTTTCTCTCTCTATCTCTGTCTCTATCTCTGTCTCTATCTCTGTCTCTTTCTCTCGGCACCCCCTCCCCGCAGTAGGCACTTATGCTTATAGATATATTATCATTCAAGTTTATTAGGTTAAAATCGAAACTGCTAAACATCTCATACGTTAACTTTCCAAAGCTTGCAATTTTATTTTCCTGCTATACAAAAGGAATACCAAATTCATCGATAAAAGATGGGCAGCTCAAATGTGCTGTTCTTATTATTTTGTTTGAGTTTATCTCTACTTGAAGGTAAGCCTAGAATTAATTTGAAAGCGAATATTTACTTTTAATTGTTTAAATGAGATGTAATTTGTATAATTCGTGTACTCTAATAATTATGTCTACTTGTTTTTTTTAATAATGATATCATGTTGATAGGTTATGTTAGTCTTTACATTAATCGTTACTTTTAATCGCTGAGAAACAATGAGTGAAAACCTACTAAATAAGTGATAATATTTTTAATGTTTGTAGTACTTTTATCCTTTTAATTTATTGTTGTTGCTATTCGAGTCATTATCACCATGGTTATCATTCTACGAAATTGTATGAAATATATATTTCGTTTAAAAAGTCTGTTGCAATGAGAAATACAAAAGGGTAGAAGACTTTTGTCAGACGTTTGCAATCCATCAGAAAACTGAATCTTGCATGTCGACTTTCGATCTAATTGGTTTCATTTTATTGCTCTTTTTATATCTCCATAAGGTGCTTTTTCATGAGTGATTTATCTTTTAAATCTCACATGTTGCTTGGTTTTTGAGCTTATTATGCACGAAAGCATTATAAATTACACCATTTTTAAACGCATTATATAGTGCAGGCCTATCATCTACTTTAGAATGATCAGTCATAACGATTGTTTCTTTAAAGCCCCACTGCACTACTTGTAGCTACTTGCTCCTCTATATAGAAAACAATGCCTAAGTGGTGCCCGTTGGTCCCCCATGATCCTCTTTTACTTATGTTAATTGAGAGCTGAGATGATGAGATAACCAACTGTCAGTGACCATGCTTGGAGGTCTAATCCCTCCTGGCCAAACTAGTGCAGAGGGGCTTTAAAGGAAAAGAACCTTCGCTCATGCAGTGCCTTCGTTTTGGATTGCTCTTCATCGATAAATTCGTAATATCAGCTCAGTTGAAGAGTTAAAAGAGAAGACTGACTTCTGGGAGAGGTGAAAAAGAATTTGTGAGCGTTGTCATTGTTATTATGCAAGTGTGGGAGAACATCAGAGAAAAAAATCTTTCCTGAAAAGCAATACTTTTCAAATGCCTTCATATTCTAAATATGACATGTAACAGATTAAAAATGTGGGCCACATTTTTATTCCACGTGTTTGTGTAGTCCCATATATATATATATATATATGTATATTTATATATATATATATATATCTTTCTGTGTACAGTGCTGCTTACTTTTACCAAGACTGGCAGGGCCAATTTTCTTATCATTTTGATGATTCTAGAACCTTGCAGTACACACCAATACTCAAATGCTACATGATCAACGTTTTTCTGATCGATTCCACACCATTTCTTTCACAATGGCCTATGCAATCGCGTGACCAGAACTCAACTTTATCTTTAACATTAATCTTAAAACGTATCGGTTTAATTCAGCCTATAATTAATATTTTTCTTTCATTTTCGTTTGTTCTACCTTACTTTCCTTCCTTTGTTTGTAATGCAGATACTTTTAAGTGATATCTTTTCTTTCTTTTTTCTTTTTTTGTCTCACAAGTGCGCCTTGATCATTTGCTTTCAAGTGGATTTGGCGCCTGACAAATCTCAAAATATTAATATTTTGCACTCTACATCCTCGTTAATATACACGGCGGGATAGATTAATTTTACTTGTTTTTTTCATATCTATTAATTTGAATATGTCACCACCCCCCCCTTTCTCTCTCTCTCAGTCTCTCTCTCTCTCACTGACACGAGTCTACCGCACTTGGTCGTCAATATACTCCACGTCACTTAGGTACCACATCATTCTCTTAATGTGTTAAAAACAAAACTCATATTTAATTGATTTCAAATTGGTTAATATTTGTAGAATGTTCATTATCTCGTGTATTATCTAATTTGAACTATGTGCCGTATTTGTACAACTGTATATTTTATATCCATTATGTTACGCCCTGCTTTGGCAAATCTATTGTCATGGGCCAATATGCAATAGTGTGATATATCTTTGTATGATTATGATCTATTTGTACCACTGTCTATTTTGATTATGAAATAAATACTTATTATAACATTTACTATATACAAAACTGCATAGCTGTTAAAGCACACGATGCCGGTGACAATTATTATCACCAGCCATTCTGCGCCCCGACAAAAGCATGAATTGATCAGGCCCGTACAAACTAGGGGTTCGGGGGCGTAGTGAGCACTATTTTTGTTTGTTTTTGTGCTCAAAGGGGTGTTGATTTTTTTAATTGGTACTCCATACCCCCCCCCCCACCCGTTGAGCTAAAAAGAAAAAGAAAAGAAAAGTGCTCACTACCCCCCCCCCCTTCCCGCTAAATATTTTCTCATGAAAACAAGTTGGCAACTCCAAGAACCCCTCCTTAAAAAAAGCTTGTACGGGCTTGTTGATGGTCATTGTTTTTGTCTGTATGTCATTGGGCTATTATGCTTTCGGTTTTGATTAGATTTAATTCGTAGACGAGAATAATAAAACTACCGGCCTCTTTCCATTTCCTAGATCCTAGATGATTATTGCAATGGTTTATATAATGAAGAAGGGCATTAATTTCGATGTTCAAATAATAATAACAATAACAGTCACATTTTTATAGCGCTTAATACTACGTTTCTAATCACTTTACATTGTAATTATTATTACCCCGGTCATTTGATTCAATTGCTAAGCCGCATGTGATAGTGCACACGCCCCGCTCCCTGGGGAGCATTCTACAAGCGCGCGCACATGCCAATCCAACCACATTAACGTTCACATCCTACCGCATACCCATTTCACACCTGGGTGGAGAGTGGCAAATGACGATTAATGTCTTACAAAAGGACATAAGTGCCGGGGCGGGACTTGAACCACGAACCATGACTTGTGATCTACAGTCCGATGACTTACCCAGTGGACCACGGCACCTCTAATACCATACTATCTTTAATGGAAACAATTTCATCACCGGACAATATTGTATTTAATTAGTGGCGTAACCAGCATATAGGGTGGAGCCGGCCTACACACCTCTCCCGCCGCCGCGAATGTTTAAAACAAAACACAGAACCCCCACCTTGGATGAATTGCCGTTTGGTTTACAACCAGTTCGTCTACTGTCCACATGGTCTAATTATAATTTTCGTCTACTTATCATTCGGTCTAATGACCATTTAGGCTAATGGTCATTTGGTCTAATTTAGTTTGTCGAATGCCAATTCCGTCTACCATCCATAACCAAAATGATTATTAGACCATGTTGATAGTAGACGGACTGGGTATAGACCGTCCGTATGGGAATAGACCAATTGGGTAGTAGGCCATCTTGTTGTAGATCAAACGGCAATAAACCGCCCCTCGGACCCTTTACCTTGATGTCTGTTGCCTCACAACAATATAGGCCCATGTTACGCCATTATCACAGTAAACAACAGTCATGATTATCATTCTGCAGGACTGGCGGAAGCATGGCGCGGGCCTCACCTAGAACCTCTCCTCTGTACCACCGGGTCAATGATGGCGACCTGACATCCTTGGAATGTCCAGTGACCGACGCACAAGGTGGTGAAAACGTTGAATGGTATCACGAGGGTGCTGTCATCAGCTATGGCCCCAGACTTATGAGGAATAGAAGGGGCGCTTATACGCTTGATGTCATACAGGATCTGAGCAAACCATCTGTGTTTCATTGGATTATTATGATAAACAAGGTGAATGCTTCTAGGGACGTGGGAACATGGTCTTGTAAACTGGAAGGACCGCTCTCCCAGGAGGTATCGACAGAACTTATAGAAGGAGGTGAGAGCTATAGGGTTGAAAGCTTAATGGCACTAGCGTACTTGAAGAGTGGGGGGCAAGGGGCAGGCATCCCCCCGACAAATTTCCGACCACGAAAAAAAACATTTGTTATACCTGACTTTTCAATTTACTGAGGATAATTATAACATAGAAATGAAATGATGAATTTATTTGAATTAGCAAAAGACATTGGCCAATCGAAAACTGACTTCATTTTAACCGATTGAATGGTTGTCGGTTGACCAAGATAGCAATGATACTTTATACAATTATACTCTACTACTAGTCTGTCAGTCATAATGCTCTTCATTTCTGTTTCACAAAAAAAAAAGATTTACTGTGTGTTTCTTTGTTCGTTTGTTCTTTGTTTATTGTTCTTTGCCAGCCGTGAAGCTATCGGAAGGTATCTCCAACGAAACATCAATTTCAGCGACATGGGAGATCCCCAACGATGAGGTGGATGCCTTTAATATCACGTGCACCAGTGGTACTGCCTCCCGGCATCTATCTCTCTTACGAACATCAGTCACGTTGGTCAGACCTTGATTGCATATTGTACTGATCTTCCCACACCCGGCGTGCAGTATAACCTCTACGTGGTGTCTATTACCTCTGATAAAGTGATGTATACCAAAACCGCGGTAATGTTTGCATGTAATAATAATGTTTTATCATATATATTAATATTAAATCATCCCTGTGACGTTTGATTAAGATAGTCTAGTTAAGGGGTTCTCAAAATTTTTCCTTGACCGTCCAGATGTGATTTCCATGAATGCTAAAAGGCCCGAAACATTGGGCAAATACATTTTGGCATTTTGGCCGCGCGCAATTTGGTACAAAAAAGATATGGGGCCGGGTGAACAGAACCTCCCCGGCGGTCCGGATTGACATGCACCGCGGTCCGGACTTTGAGAAGCCCTGGTCTAGTCTATTATAAAAATGAAAATGATAATAGTATTCTGCATGGCTTGTATAGCACTTAGTACATCGACAATGGCGCATAACCTATATCTTAATAACCGGGTCATCGGATTCACGCTTGCCCGCACACAATGAATGCACATTCCTCACTCCCTGTGGAGCATTCAAGCCAGGCGCCATTTTACAGAAGCAACTTTCGCATCCTACCGGGTACCCTTTGAATACCTGCAAGGAGTGGCAAAGGTGGATTATTAATGTTTTGCCAAAGAAGGTTAGTGCCGGGTTGATATTCGAACCATCACCACTTGGATGGAGAGTCAAGTGAATGAACCACTATACCACGACACCTCTATAGGCACTATCATGGCTATAGGTCAAGAACATATAGCGCTCGTTCCGCACCCGGTAAAGGTAGTGTCATCCAAATCGTGTTCAGATATGGCGCGGTAAACCGCCGCGAAAAAGCTGCCGCGTTTTTTCTTCAAAGAAATGACAACTGCGCGCAAGGTCCTATGCGTATTCACAGAGCTCTGTGCTTACCTATAAGATTAATAAATTTGAAGCGCACGTTTAACATTTCACGTCATCACAATTTTTTTATTAAATGCGGCGCTTTTGTCGCCTCATATATCTGAAAAGGCCTTTCAATAAAGTGGTTAGGTAGACAGGTATATGCAGTGGCGGATCCATGGTGGGGGCCAGGGGGGCACGGCCCCATCCTTGTCAAAAAAAGTAAAAAACAAAGATGGATACCACAATTTTACCTTTTATGAAGAAAAAAGGAGACAGGCCCCACCCTGGCAAAAAAAAGTTTTAAAAAAGATGGGAACCACAATTTTACCTCTTTTTTTTTGCTCAAGGGGGGGGGGGTGTTGAGTTAAAAACAATAGAGCTCAATAACCCCCTCCCCCTCCCCGCTTATTCGCCGGCTAATTCTCCGCTAAATATTTTCTCAAGAATTGGGTCCCCCTTCGCCGCCGGCTGGGTCCACCTGGGTAAATGTGATTGCAAAATGAAAAACTCCATATAGCAAATAATAGACACTGAAAATCTGACCCAATAAATAAATAAATTGTCTGCATTAAAAAAAACGAATAAATAAATGAATAAAATAAAAAGAAATGAAATGAGTTTACAAAATAATGAATAAAGCAATTTAATGCTTTACCCTTCATTTGCAGTGCCCCAAACAGTCGTTTTAACAGAGGAAAGAAATGAGGTAACGACGACGTCTATCACTGCAACATGGAGCAGACCCGAAGGTGTTGTGGAATACTTTCAAGTGTCTTGTTCAGACGGATCGCCTTCCCCAGCCCAAGTTGATCAGTCAGGCGAACTTGAAGCATCGTGTGTGAACCTGCCAAGACCTGGTGAAAATTACAACGTGTCTGTAACGTCCGTCAGCAATGGTCTACACAGTGAGAGAGACACTATTTCAATCACGGCATGTAAGTTTGTGATCTAACCCTTGGACAACTATCCTCCTACGACGGATAATAAATAAACTTGATTAATTTGTTTATTAATTTATCTCACTCTCTCCCTCCCCATCTATCTTTCTCTCCCTCCTCTCTCTCTCTCTCTTGCTCTCTTTCTCTCGTTCTCTCTCGGTTTGGTTTCTTTTAGTGCCTGACGCGGTCACATTAACAGAAGAGAGTGACGCAGTTACGACGACGTCCATCACTGCGGCATGGCATGTCCCCATGGGAGCGGTCACAGCGGTGGAATACTACGAAGTGTCCTGTCCGTCTGGGTCACCTTCTCCGGCCCGGGTGTATCCCCTGCAGAATGACATCAGAGCATCATGTACCGACCTACCGACCCCAGGCGATGATTATGACGTTTTTGTGACGTCAGTCAGCAATGGTCAAAGGAGTGAAAAGTCTGCCATCAGAATTACTGCATGTATGTTTCAAAGGTCATGGTATACACTAGGGGCGTTGCTAAACCATTAATTTGCAGAATAAATGGGTGCTGAATTTGTAGAATAAGATGAATGCTGACTCTCCTCCCTCTCTCCCCCTTCCCCCTCTCGCCCTCCCTCCACATCCCCTTCCCCCTCTCTCCCTCCCTCCCCCTCCTCTCTTTTTCCGACAAGAACAAGAAAATGAAGAAGAAGAAAAAACAAGCAGAACAAAAAAGCTGGGGACCGCGTGAATGTCGTTTTCTTAATTTTGTTTTGCTGACAACATCAGGGTAGCTTGCTATAACAGAAACTTTGAACGGTCGTAGATAACCATCAGTGGTGGTAGACGAGTCCACTCATTGAAGGGGCACTGGGCGATGGGAGGGGGTCGGGTTAACAGTCTTGCTTGGAAAATGAAATGCGAATTTACGAAGAAAAGAAAAGGCGGGAGGTGGTCCATGCGTTTTCATTTCTCGTCCACTTCCCTTCTCCCTTTCACTTTTTCTTCATTTCTCGCCTTTCCTTTCGTTTTATCTTTGTCACGAGGTGGCGAGGTGGGGGGGGGGGTGCCCCGAGTACCCCTAGTAGCTACACCTCTGAGGCTCTGATAATCATGCCTTCTCTGATCTTAAGTTGGAAGTCGATATTTAAAAGAATCTAAAACCCTCAACAACAAAACAGTCGCCCATATAACATTTCAGAAGATTGAAGACAAACTATAGATAATTATTTATCTGTTAAAATCTTATGAAATAGGATAAAAGTTTGTTCCGTTAACTTACTCTCTTTAATTTCTGATTCATTTATAATCTGAATGGGAAAGACAGTGTTGATTTTGATTGATCATCAACTAACTTGAATGCCAAATGCCTAAATTAACTTTGACATTTGCACGATCCTGGATTCCTCGGACAAAATTGAAATGCACAAAGATGAATTTGAATGAAAAACTGGATGCATAATTATTCAATTCAATTCAATTCAATTTCGGTTTTATTGAAAATATACCAAATAAAAAGTCCAAAGACTAACAATACCTGGTTCACATTGTATCATATAAAAATGCATTAAAAAACAGTGGATCTAAAAATTCAGTAATAAGTTACAGTAGGAAAAACATCACACACAAAAAAAAAAACGATTGAAAATTATAAAATGGTATATTAATATAAATACTACACTATAATGATATCGATTAAAATTGATATTTGATATATTCAATGTGAAGGATAAGCTTACTATAAGCTTACTATATATTATATATATATTTTATTTTTTATTTATCTAAACTGCATTTAGTACCAGAGCCTGTGATCCTCAAAGGGAGTTTCTTCTTCGTCCCGCCAATTTCGGTAAAGTGGGTGGTCCCAGATGGTGTGGTGGATGCCTTCAATATCACGTGCAGAGAGGGTACTGCCTCCCCGGCATCTATCTCCGTGAACAGCAGTGACATTGGTCAGACGTTGATAGCTTATTGTACCGATCTACCACTTACTGGAGTGCATCATTGGATGTCAGTGGTTGCCATTAGCAACGGCAAGCAGAGTGATGTCAGCACTGCTCAAGTGATCACGTGTAAGCTTAAATTTATGAATCATTTTATATTGATTATTAGGATCGAGGTGGGTTTTGTTTGTATGTCATCATTTTGTTCAATTTCAATTTATCATGTTTGTGTAGTGCAATAATAACTATTATAGCGTTGTTTAAGTGATGACATGCAAGTTTATGAATAAATTATTTTTAAAGATCAGGATGTTGTTTACTTTCCATGTCAGCGTTTCTTTAATTTGAATTATTTTACTATGTTTGCGTATTAAAGAACAATGATTTCATGTTTGAAAACAAATAATAGTTGATAGCGAAACTGAGGCTTATTGAAGGAAGTCACCCTTCCATTTCCTCAATAATGTTATGAGATTATGTTCAGTGATTTTATTCATGTTATTTCCTGTTCAGATTTCTTCATTGTCGTTGTTGCTCTTCCTGCATTCCTCATCATCACCTGTATAGTGATAGTGTTGCTCTGTTATAAACGACGTAAAACTGGGTAAGATAGAAATAGATGCAGCTATACAGTATAAGCATTTGAGCCTATATTTACCTAAAAACCGTTCTGTTCGTATTTTTTGGGCTCGATTCTATAGTCCTGATTCAGAAAGAATTTTACCCGAAGCGGGGCAGAAGAGTGCGTCATAATAAAATTATGTGCCAATTATATTTACAAATAAGATTTTGTATTGAAGTCCGGTTACACTTGACCCCCCCCCCTCTCCCCACGCCCCGCCCCTTTAACCATTAAATTGTGTTAGGTCCATGCTTTCACCAACTTCTGATAGGATCGCAACAGAGAGCGCTTTCAATGAAATAATGTTCCTCGGTAAACTCTACATGTATCAATGAATAATTAAAGAAGCCGTGAGTCCCTATAGGCAAAAGGAGATATAATATCCTCTTTGATCTAAACTCAAGGAAATTGATATAAAATCAACATTTCAAATCTACAAAAGTGATCAAGTCTCTTCAGATTTTTTTCAATCGGATCTGAAAACTTTGTTTTAAATTCGATTATTAGGCCTTGTTTTGGGCCGTATTTGTTTTGCTCTCTCTCTCTCTCTCTCTGTCCCTCTGCCACCCCCCCCCCTCTCTGTCTCCGAGATGTCTGTCTGTCTGTCTGTCTCTCTATACATCATATATAAATATATATAAATATATATATATATATATATACATACAATTCATTCTCCTCTCTCCCCCCCCCCATTCTTTGCATAACACAACAACCTATATGAACATGAAGAAATGGTTGAAGACATCGGACCACTAGATCAACGTCAGATCTCGCCAACAACAGTGACCATGAGTACTGAATCTGATTATGTAGAAATAATTGATGGCATAACCAAGGTCCCGACTTGCTACGAAACTCTCATTTAAGAACATAAATAAAACTAGCATATTTTCAATAAAAAGTATGGTAGGACAATCCTTCGTCATCTTTGATACTATAAGTAAAAAACTTTTATTAATGAGATATATGCTACGATAAACTGTATAACGATGTATACTTCTTCTTCATCTTTTAAACTGATGCTAAGTAAACTCTTTGATATTATTATAGTCCTTCGTCTTCTTTGCTACTAAGTAAAACTGTTATTAATCAGCTATGCCACGATAAACTGTATAACGATGTATACTTCTTCTTCATCTTTTAAACTGATGCTAAGTAAACTCTTTGATATTATTATAGTCCTTCGTCTTCTTTGCTACTAAGTAAAACTGTTATTAATGAGCTATGCCACGATAAACTGTATAACGATGTATACTTCTTCTTCATCTTATAAAGTGATACTAAGTAAACTCTTTGATATTATTATAGTCCTTCGTCTTCTTTACTATACTAAGTAAAACTGTTATTAATGAGCTATGCCACAGTAAAGTGTATATATCAATGTATACTTCTTCTTCATCATTTAAATTGATACTAAGTATAAACTCTTGGATATTATTATGGTCCTCCGTCTTCCTTGATACTTAGTCAAACTGTTATCAATGAATTATGATATTGCTATACTAAGGTGTATGTAGAATGGTGCTCTTTACTATATAAAAATTTTGTCTTAAAGTTCATGGAAGTTGGACATAATGATTTTTGAATGAGAGTAATTTCTCAACGTTAACCTAAATCATGCAAATGCTACCGACGTCGAGGTCGGCAAGTTATTTTGTCGTTATCATCATTATCATTATCAATTGAGAAAAAAAGTTACCTTGAGTTGGCATATGCATGATTGTCCAAAAGTTGTTTGGACCCATTATTACCCTCATGACTGTTGAGCATCATTTTTCCTCACCCGATATCTTTGACCGTGTATATTAACTGGAACATACAAAGGCAAGTAAAGACCTAAAGGATTGTCAATGACCTTTATCATATTTTAATACTTAAATATTCAAGAACGGCATATTTTGTAAAAAATAATACTTTATCTTTCTCACTTTCTCATGACACAAATTTCGATACTAATTTGTATTGCCTAATACTGATTACGCAATCTGTCTACACGCACAAATTTAGTGAGATTTGGAACGCGATTCAAATCTCACTTTTCTTTTTTGCCATCGTTCATACTCGGGGAAACAATCTCTCTTCCCGAGACGCGCTGTTGATATCTCACTCTTGTTTACACGAAAAGCTCTCGGCCAAACAATCGCGATTATCAACAAAAAAATCACGTACTTTTATTGAGATTCTGATCTTGATATTTTTTTTTTAATGAGATTTTCAGGTTCACACACATCGATTTTTGATTCTCACTAATTTATCTTTTTGGGAATCTTACGATTCTCATTCCGGTGGCACATTTAGGTGACGCATGAGGCTATTGATTTATTTTATCATTATTATTTTTTGTTGTTGCATTTATGTATCATATATAGAGTACCGAAGTGTAGCGTCATACTGGCCAAGTTGTTAATGTTGCTGGTTCGAAAATAATTTTGTGCTAAACAATAGCGTGGTGATCCCACCAGCCCCAAACTCTTAATTTGCCCTGCATGACATTGCTACAGCTTTTTTTGCCCCCCTCCAATTTTAAATTATTTCGTACATGTTTTTGTATTTTTTTGTCGCTATATTGTGTTTATCGCTGTCTTTTGTGATATCTTTAACTAATGTATACTCAGTCATATAAATTATAATGCGGGGAACTTTTTAAAACAAGGCCACCATGGGCTTTTCCTTTGTTCTCCTATATATTTCATTTGAAGTTATCGTATAAACTGAACATTCTTTGTATGTTTATTCACATTTGCTGTGTTTTTTTATGAAAATGAAATGAATAAACGAACGAATGAACGAACAACCCGTTGCTTGAATGATTTCGCGGTGAACCTCATGCGCAAGCTCTGTTGTTTAGAACCAGTAATCGGGACGACGAGCGAATAATGATGTTAGCACTCCGCTACTCTGTGACGTAATTAGTATAGTATTGAGGATCAAGGAGACACGAAAGAAAGATAAGTGTTGGGAGAGACTGAGAGAGAGAGAGAGAGAGAAACAAAAACACGAAACTTAAATTATACACATCCAGATTACTGATTTCCGACGAGTTTGCTCGACATGGGCTTACGAACACTTCGGAGGAAAATAGAACAGTACGAAAACAGTTGTATAAAATAGTATTTAAGAGATGATGTAGGCTATGTTAATTTCAAGGAGAAAATAACAATTTCCATCACTCGTGACGGCTATCTTAAAGGTTCTAAAATCAATTTGTTTAAACTGAAGAACTTCGGGGCTTCCTATAGCAAAGGCTCTGCCCCGGCAGGGGCTCTAAGGCGGCCCCTGGACCCATGCAAGACAACATTCTATACAATTGTCGTTAGGAGAGAGCAGGGGGGTACGGGGCCCCAACCCTGGCAAAAAAGTTTTTAAAAGATGGTAACGACAATTTTACCTTAAAAAGAAAGAAAAGAAGACGGCCGCCCCCTCCCACGAATTGGGTCCCCTCCCTCGTCGCCGACTGGATCCGCCCCTGGGAGAGAGTGTGTGTTTCTATCGCTTAAGACGGCTATCTTGAAGGTTATGAATAGGTTCCAGAGCGTCCGGGGGCTTCGCCACTGGACCCCCGGCCTTGCCTCTGCAAACTGATAGAGCCCCAAAACAGGTTTGTGTGGTTCCCAAGAAAAACCCTTTGTTCTATAAACTTGTCTTTAAGAGAGCATGCAAATCACATTTTCTCAATTTTATTGACCAGTAATTATTGTTTGTTGGAAATACTGTTTTTTTCTTCAAAAAAAAATAATGTTGGGGAATAAAGTTATAATTGTTTTGCATAATGGATTGAAGCATTTACTAGGTTTCCTGACATTATGCAGTGGTTCTAAATAGAACCATATTAGAAGCGGTTCTAAAGAGGTTTGGGGCTCAAGCCCCCCCCCCCATAAAAAAGAAACAACAATCCCCCCAAAAGTTATCTTTCTAGTGGCAAGAGGCCTCAACCTCCCTGATGAAAATATGGCCGTATATATACGCCTATGATTGCAGTGTTCTTCTTCCGATTCTTCTGGTAATCTTCAAAGGGCTATGCAGCCTATCTCGAAGATCCGTATAATTAGGAAGCTTTGTCACCAGTTAGTTAAATTTTTTAATAAATAAAATGCATTTTGAAAATGCGTTTTTTATAGGGTTTTAAAGATGAAAGAAAAAAAATATAAAGCTCATTTATTAGATAATGTTTTGGATACGCCACTGACTGTATCTCTTTCTCTTTCTCGATCGTTATCCCTCTCTCTCTCTCTCTCTCTCTCTCTTTCTCTCTGTATATGTCTCTTTTTCTGTCTCTCTTTCTGTCTCTCTGTCTCTCTTTCTCTCTATTTCACTTTCTTCCTTCCTTTCTCTAATGTACGTCACTGTCTTTCTCTTTAACCTCTCTCTCTCTCTCTCTCCCCCTCTCCCTCTATATTCTTCTCTTTAATCTTCTTTTCTATTTCTATAATCTCTTTTCTCCCGTCGCTCTCACTTTTTCCCTTTTAATTTTTTAGGCGCCTAAAAAAGTGGGGTCCAGTGGCACGTCTTAAGGGCCCCTGTCAAGGGTTGGGGTCCTGGGAGCGCGGAGCCCTCGGATGTTCTCGAGTTTTAGCAATTCAAAACCTTCAAGTAAGCCGTCTTGAGAGATAGAAACACTCACTTTCTCCTAACGACAATTATCTTTCCAATAAAGCGCTTTTTTAAAGCATACTTATCATTTCTGCATTTATTGAAAATCAAATACAAAATATTCATTTAACAATAATAGTAAATGATATAATTGATTTACATAAAATGTGGCAACTGAAATACAAAAACAAACAAAAATACATATATTTAATTTAAAACTTGAAAGTATGGAGGTAAATCAAAGAATCAAGATAAATGCAGAGGCCAGCTATCATAATGCTTGTGTCAATAGCAGCCGTTGTCTTGGGAATCTTGGGAATCACTTTTATATCATGATGTCCTGCATGGGAATCATCACTTCGATCTTTACGAATGGGTTCCAATGGCACGCTTCAGGGTCCCTTTTCGGCTCGCAGGGGCACGAGCCCTCGCCGGGGTCTAGAGGGCGGAACCCCGGACACTCTAAACTCTATTCTATATATCCCTCGAAATTTGCACTGCCTCTACTGGTTTAATTCGTTTGAAATCAATTCTCTTTCTCACTCACACTCTTGCCTTTTAAGGACAATTTTGAGCCCCGGTCTCTCTCGAGGTTAAGCGATTCAGTAGGCCTATACCTTCAAGACAGCCGTCTTGAGCGATAGAAACTGTAATATATGCCTTGAGATTCGCTCTGCCCCTGTCATTTAATATTTCTTTAGAAATCTTCTCTGTGTTTCTCTAAAATACATTTTCATAGAACTGTTTTTTGTTCTAATGTTCTTCGTCGGCAATGTAATCTGTATGCGTACATTTAAGTCATATTCTTAATTCTATTTTTTCTTTCTCTCTTTCTCTCTCTCTCTTTCCTTTTCTCTCTTCATCTATCTTCTACTCTTTACCTCCTACTCTCTCATTTGTATTCGACCCCACCTCGATCCGCCAGTGATTTATACATTTAGGTCTAAGTATGCATTACGAATAGCTTCATTTCATTTCATTTTATTTTTATTTTTTCATTTCCAACAAAATACAATACATAACAACGAATACAATGTAAAATGTATACCAAACAAAGTTACATTTGTAATAAACAAATCTTAACAGTAATTTATACATTTGAGGAAGACAAAAATTTAATTTTAAATTTAATTGCATTTATATTTTGAGGAAATGGAGAGGTCCACTGAAAAGCAGAGCTTGTAAATTGTGGACCCCTCAGATAATAATGAGTGTGAAAAGAGTATGGAATACATAATCAATCAAAGAAGAATAGCGGCCAACAGAGACAACATTTATTAAAACACGTAATGACTGTAAACAAGAAGACGTAAACAATTACATGACGAAGAAAGAACAGGAAAAAGGGAAAAACGAAGAAGAAAATGTGGGCTGCGTTTGGAGGGAAGGAGAGGAGAGAGAAGGAAAATTGTAGAGATCGAGCACGAAATATAGGGAGCGCACAAAATCCTTCAGATAGCTGAAAGAAAAAAGAGCAAGAACATGATGGCAATTAAGTAGTTTTGTTTTTTAGAGATGGGCAGAAGAAAAGAGGGGAAAAGAGGGGGGAAATTGGGAAGGAGATGTTCTACCACAATAAATTTCTCAATATTATATGATTGTAAAAGGAAAATTTTAACTTCTTTTAAAAGCAATTAGTGAAGGGAAGTTTTCAAATCGTTATGCAGAGTATTCCAAAATTTATGGCCTTCAAAAAAAAAAACGTGTTCTGGGCAGAACATGTTCTCAAAAGAGGTATTAAAGTGAAACTTATCGGATTGTCAAGTGGGGTATCTATGAACAGCATGGTTTTTTAGAAACATATCATTAAACACAGAAGGCAGTATACCACTATTGTGATTGAACATAAATTGACTGAGCTGGAATAAGTACAAGTCCTTAATTTTAAGATGTTATTTTCCAAAACAGAGGATCAGTATATTGGAGCGTATGGGGGCATTGCAGATGATAGCTTGCGGTGGGTTGGGGTATATCCATCCCGTCCAATACGTTGCCGACCCGTATACTCAGGGTAGCGATTTTTCCCCCTCTCTCTTCTCTCTCTCTGTCTCTTTCATTTTCATCTCTTCTTAATTATATTTTACATTCTTTTCTATTTTTTTCTTCCAATGCGATCGATCATCGCTCTCTTCCCCTTTTTTAAGCCGCCAAAAGGGGTAATTGGCCGTGGCCGAATCGCCCACCCCCTGGATCCGACACTGACACAACAACAATTATTATTCGAGACTCTGAAAACTTTCTTACTATAACGAATTCAATCTATAGCTATAGGCTGTTGTGTAAAAAACACAACAACAACAACTTGGCTAGCCTATATAGGTCTTTGAAGTGCAGAATTTAGTGCCCAGCATTGAAAGATTAATAAGAGACTATGTAGGTCATCACAATTTCTAGTCATATTGATCGGAGAGTGTAGAAGTATGCATAGCCTACAACAACAATAATGATTACCACACTAGAGTTATGAAAACTGTCTACACTGGTCACTGTGTATACCCCGCGCGAACGTAGAAGACATATATTCGATCCAACTTCGATCTTGTTACTGACGTTCATGATTATAATACAATGTACAAGAAATAGCCGATTCAACTTTAACTTACCAGAAAGAGTAGGTACTTAGTATTGGAAATTCGTTTTATTACATGCAATGCCATAAAACATTGGAATTCCCTTCCCAATGGTGTAAAGGAAATAGAAAACTATGCTCATTTTAAGAGGAAATTAAAGGAATACCTAATACTTGAGAGTCAGAGAAGAAAAAGTGAATGACATGTTATATGATTGAAATTTGTATTCTTCTGCCGGTTCATACTTTTTCATTTTGTATATACTTATGTTTTTGTACGTTATAAAAATTCTAAAAATTCATCATTATTTTCCTCTTCTTCCTCCTCCTCTTTTTCTTCTTCTCCTTCTTCTTTTTCTTCTTGTACTCTTTATCATTTCCATCATCAGTTTAATGTTGTTATTATCATTATCTTTAATAAGTAATTCTTTTTATGGTTCTTATCTGTCTGTAAATATTACTATTTTCACTTATTAATTTTGTACATGTCTGTAGGGGACCCCACTGGAAATAAGCTCTCGAGCTTTCGTGGGTTATCCTGTTCAAGCTGACTTATTTCTGATCTGTTATTATTGTATATGTTGGAAGCTTGTCGAATAAAAATCAATCAATCAATATTGCTGAAGTGATTTATAGGCTGTAAAAGTGCGCAGCCGGGGATTCCCCTTTCAGTTTCATTCACGCCTACGTGTATGAATATGGTTGCCATTTTTTGTGCCGGAAATGTGCGCTTACATGTACTGCCACGCCAACTCGCTTCCGAGTTCGATTGAGTATTTGAGTGATTGATCTCACTATATGTTAAGATATTTCTTCAGTTGCAGTAGATTTAGATTTAAGTCTGTCGACGAACTGCTGCCTTTGTAAACCTAATCAGACTGAAACAAAGTGAAACAAGGTTAGTCTAATTTTGTTAGCTAACGATAGGTTAGTAGTAGTAATAGGAGTCGGGCTAATTGACCACGGGACAATTCGGCCCAGCTGGAAAAACTGGGCCGAATTGTCCCGACATGATTAATCGATCGAGATATAACAATGTGTATATGTTTGTGCTCATTGTGACTTAATAATGCCCTTTCCAACCACAATCTTTAATGGAATTGTGTTAAATGATACTATTGAAGACAATCTTTAACTTCTATTTAGGTAAAATGACAAAAAAATGACATTTCGGACAATTTACTCACAGCTCGCAATCCGCATTGCCGCACGTACATTAAATGTGCGTTGTATCGACTCGGACCACTGAAATTCGAAAGAGTGTGAACAAACATCAACCATCTCGTCTAAAATGTACTACATTCGACTTCTCAGTAACGAAATTTGTGTCAGGAATAAAAAATAGACCTTCATACGAGATAAAATGATATTTTTGCAGTGATTTACTGACAAAAACACTGCTCGAATTTCAGTGGTCCGAGTCGATACAACGCACATTTAATGTACGTGCGGCAATGCGGATTGCGAGCTGTGAGTAAATTGTCCGAAATGTCATTTTTTTGTCATTTTACCTAAATAGAAGTTAAAGATTGTCTTCAATAGTATCATTTAACACAATTCCATTAAAGATTGTGGTTGGAAAGGGCATTATTAAGTCACAATGAGCACAAACATATACACATTGTTATATCTCGATCGATTAATCATGTCGGGACAATTCGGCCCAGTTTTTCCAGCTGGGCCGAATTGTCCCGTGGTCCGAATTAGCCCGGATCCCTGGAATGTGATGGTGCGGTTAGCATTTGATGTAACATTGGCGGCTTTCTGCTTTGTATCAGAGTATCAAAGTTGCTTATTGATGTTCTCCCAGACTATTTATACCGCATTATATACCTCACTTAAGAAATCCAGCCATCTGATTGGTCGAAATTGCAGTCGTTGTTTTAACTATTCCCGAAAATAAACGAAAATGCCAAAGCCATGTAATAGTTAAAAAAAATAGTTAAAAATCCCTGCAAAAT